>CM052712.1:74347306-74370389 GCA_028551405.1 Uromys caudimaculatus | reverse complement strand
AGTAAAAGCAATATACAGCAAACCAGTAGCCAACATCAAGCTAAATGGAGAGACACTTGAAGCAATCCCACTAAAATCAGGGACTAAACAAGGCTGCCCTCTCTCTCCCTATCTATTCAATATAGTAATTGAAGTTCTAGGTAGAGCAATTAGACAACAAAAGGAGGTCAAAGGGATGCAAATTGGAAAGGAAGAAATCAAAATATCACTCTTTGCAGATGATATGATTGTATACTTAAGTGACCCGAAAAACTCCACCAGAGAACTGCTGCAGCTGATAAACAACTTCAGCAAAGTGGCCAGATATAAAATTAATTCAAACAAATCAGTAGCCTTCCTATACTCAAAGGATAAACAGGCTGAGAAAGAAATTAGGGAAATGACATCCTTCACAATAGTCACAAACAATATAAAGTATTTTGATATGACTCTAACCAAGCAAGAGAAAGATCTGTATGACGAGAATTTCAAGTCTCTGAAGAAAGAAATTTAGTCTAATGTTAACCAGTTACTTTTGTACTGCTGATTCCCATGTCCTGAGGGAAGCAGTTTTGAAAGGACCAGTCTTCTTGTGGTCTTCTGACTTGACTTTCTTTGGTTCATCACAGAAGAAAGCCCACTCCTGTCCTTCCAGTTCATCCGAGCACTTACCCTATCATAAAGAAAATATTGTTGTCTAACTAATAAAATTTTTAATTTCGTTGGGTTTTTGTCTCTTGCCAGAACATGTTTAATTGTTCTTGGCTCAACTTATAAAATATCTCATTTGCAACTTTGGCTTTATGTTGGAAACGGATTATAATAAAATAAGAAACAGCACAATAAGACATCACTTGACAGAGGAAACAGTAACCCTCAATTGAATCCTTGGCTGACTTGAAGCTTTGTCACAAAATGTCTTGAAATGTAGAAATGTATGTTAATTGATACATTAGGTTAATTGATTAAAACTAGGTTGAGAGTATCAGCTTACAGTGTGTGAAAGGGAAGGTTAAAACTTAAGGGAATGAGAGTTCAGGAGTCATTAAAGAAAGAGAAAGTTGAATTTCTCATTGATGTTGTCCAGCTTTACTCTCTATCAGTGCATCTGACATATACTTAACAGCTGTGGCATTTGTCACATGTTTAGCCTGAGTTCTGTGTGACTGTTTTTACAATGCTTTTCGTGGGAATGTTGTATAATCTGTCCTCCAAACTTGTAGTCTATAGCATGTACTAGCTAGCATTTTACTTGAGCCTAGAAAGCCAATGGACTCTAATTTCCCCCAACATTCTGTAGAATGCAGAGACATCAATGCCTTGGAGTGCATGGCCCTGAAGTCAATGGAAGCTTCCAAGAGAGCCTGAAAGTCTTGAAGTACCAAGGGAAACAGAAGGGCATGATGCTCCAAGTTGACATAGAAATGTACAGCATTTATTGTAGGATCTTTATATTTATCTCTGGATAAGACCAAGACAATCTTTAAGGTATGGATATAAAACTTCTTGGCACAAAGTACCGTTGAAAATGAAGGGAGGTATGCAGCATACCCTTTTCCATCCACTGCACTTATTTCTGTGTCATGGGCTTATCATTACCAACACTTAGCAGTTGCCAATGAAATGTATCTGCCTTAAAAAGAAAAGACACAATATTGAGAATATCCAATGAAACCAGTATCCATATCCATGCAGTGTTATTCATAATAGTTAACATAGGGCATCCCCCCATCTATCCACCAATGGATGTGTGTAGAAGGAAGCTATGATGCACATATCCCGTGGAATACTTCAGTCTTACAAAAAGAATATGGTCCTGCCATTTGTGATAACAAGACATAAAACCAGATGGCATTATGATAAGCAAAAACCATGGGAGGCACCAAAAAGACAAGCGCTCTCCCATCTCTCTTTTGTGGGATTTTTTTAAAGGTAGTCTCATGGAAACAGAGACTGCAATGGTAGTTGTAAGGGGTGAGGCTACAGAGAGGGTTTGGTTAAGAGAAATGCCAGCCAAAGACTTAAGAACAACTCTTTAACACTAGAGCAGTAAACCCCAGAGATCTACTGTGCAGCCTGTTGACTATGGATCTTAGCATTGGCTCGCATTGTGGCAAATGACTACAAGAACAGAGTCTAAGTGTTCTTAACATGAACACATGCACACAAACCATAAGCATTTGAGAAACATCACATATCTGTTAGTTCAATTTATCCATTCCACATACATATATTTTTCAAAAATATGTTGCATATGATAAATCTGGTTAGCTAAAAATAATTAACAAAGAAGTTGAGAATAGGTGATATTCTGTTCCCTTTATGCCCCACACACTAGAACCTGAGGAGATGCTGTTTTGGATGCTTAAGAAATTTTGTTATGTATTGACATTGGAAATGTCATCGTGTTGAATGTCTGAATCACATCGTTTTCCTTTTGAAACATTTGTTTTCCTTTTAATACATTTTAAAAAAAATATTGGCAAGGACTAAATTACTTTTTATCACTTTGAGGCTTTTGTGGGTGTTTTTGTTGGTTTGGTATTGTTTTTTTTGTTGTCGTTTTTGTTGTTTGTTTGTTTGTTTTTGAGTTTGTTTGTTTGTTTGGTTGGTTGGTGGGTTTAGAGTAACCTCTACTCTAGGGGCAACTTTGGGCCTTGTCTGCTGAATGTTTCAGGGGTTAAGCAAAATTCCTCCAAAATGGACATGAATTTAAGCATTACCAGCTTGGTTGCAAGTACCAGCCACAGATGTCTAGCTCTTTGCTTGGCTTTTCATAACTTCACTCCAGTTGTGTAGAGATAAATATTCAGTCAACATTTTAACAATGGAACTGAACTCTAGGGGCTGAGATTCCTTCTGGAAACTGCAGTCTTGAAGTGAAGATAGAACCCAGGTGCTAGGAAGCTGACTATCCGCAAATGACGTTTTTTGGGGCCAGTATTTCTTCTTTTCTATTAACTTGATTCTGTTCTGAGCAATGCAGAGACAGATTATGAATTTTTACCTAACTCTGCCCAAAAGTATAAATAAATTCAGTCTTCCCTCCTCCTCCTCCTCCTCCTTCTTCTCTCTCTTTCTCTCTCTCTCTCTCTCTCTCTCTCTCTCTGTGCATGTGTAATAAATAAATGAATAGATAAATAAATAAAGTTAGAGTTATATATTATATTATTTTCTCTAAACATGGACAAGCTTTTAGGCTGACATTTTGGCTTCCTAGCCTTGGACTCTGATTGTAGAAATGTGACCCTTCATATTTCTGATCTGTTAGGTTGTGTGTTACCTTCCTATGGTACTTTGCCTCATGTAATTTAAATTGTCTTCTTTGCCCTAATCTCAAACCTCCATCTCCTCAGTGGACCTTCACACTCTGTTTAGCTTCTATTTTTGTGCAGAAATCCAGATTGACAATCCAAAGTACCCTAGTTCCATCTCCCAAGCCCTTATATTGTATGTTTTATAAAGTTATTAAATATGATGAAATAAATTCTATATACTCACTGTTATGGGAAAATAAACAAAAACAAAAGCAAACACTGATGCTTTGATTTGACATCTTTGGGTTCTGAAATGGTAAAATCTTCCACAGCAGACTTCTTTTTCTGGTTAATAATGAAAATTTTGTATTTAGACATGAATTGATAAATATTGAACTTACTCTCTTGATACTAACAACCATAAACCTAAGAAGAAAAGAGGAGGAGTTGAACATTTTGGTAGGACAAGATCCTAACCAGTGACACAAGGCAAAAAAGTAGGCTTCGACCCCTCAGGCACCTACACTCATGAGCACACACCCCATATATACACATACACACACCCATCCATACACACACACACATATTTTAAATACATAAATAAAACAATGTAAAATGTTTTAATAAGTGTCCCTACATGGTTCTGAGAGCCCCAGTAAAGTAAAATGTGTGAGGCCTGAGGAGATGACTCTCTGTAATGTGCTTGATGTATAAACATGGGGACCTAAATTCAATGACAACAACCACATAAAAAGTGCACAGCATCAAGCTCACCCAATCCTAGCACACACCCATCATCCCAGCTCTAGGAAGGCAGAGAAATGGCATCCCTTGGGATTTACTGGCCAGCTGGTAAAGCAGAATCAATGGACTCCAGTTCCAATGATAACTTGTCTCAAACAATATGGTATTGAGAAATCAAGAAGACTAGGCACTGACCCCTGACCTCCACATGCATGCATCAGCTCACACATACTCAAACATATGTACAAATATATAGAATAAATATAAAGAGACAGAAAGACAGTGATAGATAGATAGATAGATAGATAGATAGATAGATAGATACATACATACATACATACATACATACATACATGACAGAGAGAGAGAGAGAGAGAGAGAGAGAGAGAGAGATGCTTCAGATTATGTGAAGAGTCCCTGGTCCCTTCTAAAGTCTACAGGAGACTGTCAAAGGCACAGGTCAGCTATACTTAGGAATTCTAACTTGGGTGGCTTGTAGGAAGTGTTCTTTTGAAAGGAGCAGATTATTTTTTCTCTGTCTTCCTCTACAGACTGCATTTTGTAAGGTTGCATTCTGTATGTAAATAACCAAACTGGGTCTGAACCAGGTGAGAAAAGAGAACATTTTTAAAAATGTTTTATTGATTATTTTATTTATTTATATTTCAAATGTTATCTCCCTTCCTGGTTTCCCCTCTGAAAATCCCTTATCCCATCCCCCATTCCCCCTGCTTCTATGAAGGTGCTCCTCCACCCACCTACCCAGTCCTGCCTCATTATCCTATCATTCCCCTACTCTGGGACATCGAGCCTTCACATGACCAAGGGCCTCTCCTCCCATTGATGCCTGACAAGGCCATCCTCTGCTACATATGCAGCTGGAGCTATGGGTTCCTCCATGTGTATTCTTTGGTTGGTGGTTTAGTCGCTGGGAGCTCTGAGAGGTCTGGTTGGTTAATATTGTTGTTCTTCCTATGGGGTTGCAAACCCCTTCAGCTCCTTCAGTCCTTCCCCTAACCCCTCCATTGGAGTCCCCATGCTCAGTCTGATGGTTGGCTGCAAGCATCCACCTCTGTATTGGTAAGGCTCTGGCAGAGCCTCTCAGGAGACAGTTATATCAGGCTCCTGTCAGCAAGCACTTCTTGGCATCAGAAATAGTATCTGGGTTTGGTGGCTGCATGTGGGATGGGTCCCCAGGTGGGGCAGTGAGAGAAGAGAACTTAAGGTCTTCAATTCCAGGTGTCTGTTTCTCTTTTGAGCAAAGGTTAAATGATGCAAATGGATCAGGAGAGGCAAAGGCCAGGTCCAAGTGCCCTCCTCACTCCTCAAGTCCTGGTCTGAATCAGCATTCTTTGCTCTTCCTTGTATCCCCTTTCACGGAGTTCATCTTAACCTCAAGATAGCCTTGCCTTTCTCACTAGAAAGGCACAATGAGAGAAATGGACATGAAAAGTGGAAAACACAAAACTATACAGCAGATCTAGGTCTGGCTAGTAAAGAACCCAGGCTGTTTACAAAGCCCCTTCTTAGCACACACGGGCCCTTTACAGAGCATAAGACAGGAACAAACTAAAAGTTTGCCCAGATACCTACCTGAGCTCTGGGTTTGTGGTGGTGGCATACATCTTGGTGAAAGGACACACAGATGTCCTCTAGAGCCAACTGAGTGACACCGATCTAGGTGCTTTACGTTGTACACCAGTGATCTATCTCTAACCAAATGCCAACTGATTAAGATTCTTCCCGAACACTTTTACTTGAAAACTGCTAATCCACATCTCTAGACTTTGTCCTGAGTACTGAAGTTGTGGCTGTAAGAGTCAACATGGGATGAGTCACCTGCTTGAAAGGATCCTTCAGGGAAGCCCACTAGGCATGCTGCCAAGTTACCTAACCAGATGGTGAACTTCAACAAGGAAAAGCACCTGAAAATTAAGGACTCACAGATTTCTGGCCATCTAGAAGCCCAGAATCCTTTCAATTGACTTAAGATTAGTTAGCTACTAGATATAGTGGGATAACTGATTAATGGTTACATGGATGACATGGGAAAGTCTCTTTCTCCTCTATGGGTAAGTATCATAGAGGTACAAGATAACGTATTCTGTAGGACAGTCTCTCTAACATAGCTACAGCAACTGAGTATAGGGTTAAGTGTGACTGTACATACTACATGCATGTACATATACAAATACTCATAAAATTCCTTCCAAGAAATAGTATATCTGTGTATGTAACATGACCATTCTTCAATTTTCTCTAGGTTATGACTACTCATTTTACAATAATAGGAAGCTGACTGACACAAACATGGACTTCTATAAGAATCATTTATTTAATAGAAATTTCAGATTATCTGCTTTAAGAAGACAAGAGCAAGCATGTCACCATAGCAACCATACATTCTTCTAGCTTTAGCAACAATTGAGTATTTAAATTTTTAAAGATAAGGTTAAGTAAGCTTGCCTGCAACTTGAGAATCTCTTGCTTCAACTTCACTGGGGTGACACATTTGACAATGTCTGCTGTCAACTTGGGAAGAGATGGTGAAGGTCAACTGGTCTGACCTCTCCACACCTCACAGACACTGCCTGTGTTGCTCACTCTTCTCCGAAACAGATGGAGTCATGGTTTGGTTTAAGTGATATTTCTGACTGAAAATCCAGAAATTCAGGTCAGTGAAATCAGCTGTTAAGACATTCTCAGATATTTATTACTTTAAGTAAACAAAAGGTAACCTCTTCAGGATTAGAATACTGGAAGTATTTTCTTAATCCTCTACTAATAGAATAATTATACACAAATAGACATGCGTGGAAATACCCAACTAGAGTTATTGGTATAATTTCCTGTCTTTGGGCAGGCTCTTCTCATTCTTGTTGTACATCCTATTTCTCCATTATCACTGTCACCACCCTAACTCTAGTTGTCTTAGTCTCCTCTTTACTTGCTAAAAGTGGCCTCACCAACTGGTCTTTCTGCCGCCTTCTTAAGCTTCTCATTCTTCCCAGAGCATCATGGTATGTCAAGCACATCATGAAACCTTCTAGTTTCATGTCAGTCTGTTTTCTCCATTACACTAATCCAAAATTTTAAAATTTTCCAAAATCCCTGGGATGGTCTCGCCTTGCTTTCCTTACCTTCCTTACCCCATCCCTATCTTGCTGCCCAAATGTGTCATGCTCTGTCGTTCCATTTTTTCTGCTTCTTCCTTTGGAGTGTCTAGGTGCAGCTGTACACCAAGCAGGAAAGAATGGGTCAGAGCTGAGTTCCTGGGTCTCCAGCTTCTGTTGGAGTATCCTGCCTGGTACACACCAGGAAGAAGAGGATGAAGTAAAGTCCGAATTGGTTGGGTCAGTAGGATCCTGGACCAATAGTGAATGTCAGGGTGGGGAGAATGGAGAGTGGGAAGGATGGAGAGTGGAGTGGGGGATAAGGAGGTGGGGTGTTAGGGGGTAGTGTCTCCAAAGATTTCAGCATTACATCACTTTAGTGTTACATCTCTTTTAGAAAGCAGCTCTCTTAGCTTGTGCTCTCTATTTGGGATGAACAAAGACTATATAAACCTTGGGAAGTGGGGCTCCCTCTGCACTCCATTTTCAGGGCCATAGTGTCACCTGAATCTCTGGAGGCCTGCAGCTGCCATAGCCAACCAGGTAAGATCCTCAATCCCCAAACACTTCCAACTAGATTCCCAGCAAGCCTTGAGGTCTGCCCTGACCCTTTGGGCTCCATCTTTCAGTGCATACCTCTAACTACAATCTTAGATGCCTGCAACCATCAGCGACCACAGGTGAGAAGCCTACCCCAATTTCTTGCCTGATGACCCTCTGGGCAAACCCAGCAGCTGTAAGCTCTGCCCTGCCCCCACTCTAATCCATTTCCTAGTCAAAACTTCCCCTGTATCCCTGGAGACCTGCTCTTCCCAGGACAAACAGAGGCCCACTAAAGGAAAAATCCACCAAGAGAACATCTCAATTCTGAATGTCTAGGCCCCATATTACTAAATCTTAAATCATATATTAAATTCCACACATTAATAGTGGGAGATTTGAATATCCCATCCTCAGCAACTCACAAGTCACAAAGAAATAATGAAACCAACAGAGGTTATGAATCAAATGGACCTAGCATACCTAATTGAACATTTCACCCAAACACAAAAGATTATTCCTTCTTCACAGCACCTCATGGAACCTTCTCCAAAATTGACTATATACTCAGTTACAAAGCAAGCATCAACAGATACAAGAAAATTGAAATAACTCCTTGTATTCTATAAGACTACCAAGGATTAAAGCTGGATTTAAATAACTACAGAAGCAACAGAAAGCTTACAAACTCATGGAAACTGAGCAACTCTCTACTCATTGATCACTGGGGCAGGGAAGAAGAAAAAAAAAAGAAATTAAAGACTTTCTAGAATTCAATGAAAATGAAGGTTCAAAATTAAAGTAGTGCTAAGAAGAAAGTTCATAGCACTAAGTGCCTTCATACAGATATTGGAGAGTTTTCATACTAACAATTTAAAATTACACCTAAAAGAAAGAAAGAAAGAAAGAAAGAAAGAAAGAAAGAAAGAAAGAAAGAAAGAAAGAAAGAAAGAAAGAAAGAAAGAAAGAAAGAAAGGAAGAAAGAAAGAAAGAAAGGAAGAAAGAAAGAAAGAAAGGAAGAAAGAAAGAAAGAAAACACAGCCAAGAAGAGTAGACAGCAAGAAATAATCAAATTCAAGACTAAAATCAATCAATTAAAAACAAAGAGAACAATACAAAGAATCAACAAAACCAAGAGCTGGTTCTTTGAGACTATCAACAAGATAGACAAACCCTTAGCCAAAGTGGCTAAAAGGCAAAGAGACAGCTCCTGAATTAAAAATCAGAAATGAAAACAGAGACATAACAACAGATAATGAGGAAATTCAGAGAATCATTAGGTCTTACTTCAAAAGCCTCTACTCCACACAATTAAAAATCTAAATGAAATGAATGATTTTCTAGCCAGATACCACTTACCAAAGATAAATCAAGATCAGATAAACTATCTAACTAGTCTTATAACTCCTAAGGAAATAGAAGCAGTCAATAAAAGGTCTCCCAACCCCCATTCCCACCCAAAAAGAAAAGAAAAAGAAGAAAAAAAAAAAAGCTCAGGGCCAGATGATTTTACTACAGAATCCTACCAGACCCTCACAGAAAAGCTAATACCAATACTCCTCAAACTGTTCCTCAAAATAGAAACAGAAGAAACACTGCTAAACTCATTCTATAAGGTTATAGTCACCCTGATACCTAAACCACACAAAGATTCAATAAAGAAAGAGAATTTCAGACCAATTTCCTCTATGAACACTGATGTAAAAATACTCAATAAAATACTTGCAAACTGTATCCAAGAACACATCAAACACATCATCCACCATGATCAAGTAGGCTTCATCTCAGAGATGTAGGGGTGCTTCAATATAGGAAAAATCCACAAACTGACAGGAAAAGAACTACTCATGATCATCTCATTAGATGCTGAAAAAGCCTTTGACAAAATCTAGCACCCCTTCATGCTAAAAGTCTTAGAGAGATCACAGATACAAGGCACATACCTAAACACAATAAAGGCAATATACAACAAGCCAATAGCCAATATCAAACTAAGTAGATAGAAACTTAAAGCAATGCCACTAAAACCAGGGACAAGACAATGCTGTTCACACTCTCCAGATCTCTTCAATACAGTACTTGAAGTTCTAATTAGACCAATAAGACAACTAAAGAAGATCAAGGGGATACATGATAGAAAGGAAGATGTCAAAGTATCGCTATTCACAGAGGATATGATATTATACATAAGTGACCCAAAAAATTAGAACTCCTACACCTGATAAACAGCTTCAGCAAAATGGCTGGATATGAAAATAACTAAAAAAGAAAATCAATATCCTTCCTTTATACAAACAATAAACAGGCTGAAAAAGAAGTTAGGAAGATAACACCCTTCACAATAGCCACAAATAATATAAACTATCTTGGTATAACTCTAACCAAGAAACTGAGAGATCTGCGTGACAAGATCAAGTCTCTGAAGAAAGAAGTTGAAAAAGATATTTCAAGATGGGAAGATCTCCCATGCTCATGGATCAGTAAGATTATCATAGAGAAAATGGCCATCTGACAAAAAGCAATCTCCAGATTCAATGCAATTCAATTCCCACTTAAATTCCAATTCTTTACAGACCTTAAATGAACAATTCTCAACTCCATATGGAAAACCAAAAAACCCAGGATGGCTAAAACAATCCTAGACAATAAAAGAACTTCTGGAGATATCAGAATCCTTGACTTCAAACTGTATTACAGTAATAGTAATAAAAACTGCATGGTATTTGTATAGAGACAGACAGATTTATCAATGGAATCAAATCAAATGGACCCAGAAATAAGCACACCTATGGATACTTGATTTTTGACAAAGAAGCCAAAACCATACAATGGAAAAAAGAAAACATCTTCAACAACAAATAGTGTTAGTCTAACTGGATTTCTGCATGTAGAAGAATGCAAGTAGATCTATATTTATCACTGTGCACAAAAGTCAAGTCCAAGTGGATCAAAGACTTTGATATAAAACTAGATACACTAAATTTAATAGGACAGAAATTGGGAATATCTTTGAACACATTGGCACAGGAGACAACTTCGTGAACAGAATACCCATAGCTCGGCACTAAGATCAACAATTAATAAATGGGAGCTCATGAAACTGAAAATTTTCTGTGAGGCAAAGGACACTGTAAATAGGACAAAATGACAGTCTACAGATTTGAAAAAGATCTTCACCAACCCTACATCTGACAAAGGGCTAAAATCCAAAATATATAAAGAACTCGAGAAAGTTAGTTACCAACAACTCAAGTGTCTTAAGGTTTCCATTGCTGTAAAGAGTACCATGACCAAGGCAACTCTAATTAAGGAAAAGATTTAATTGGAGCTGGCCTTCAGGTTCAGAGGTTCAGTCCATTATCATCATGGCAGAAAGCATGGAGGTGTCCAGGCAGGCATGGCACTGAAGGAGCTAAGAGTTCTACATCTTCTTCCAAAGGCAAACAGAAGACTAGGTTCCAGGTCTCTAGGAAAAGACTCTCAAACCCCACTCCCACTTCCTCCAACAAGGCTACACCTACTCCAACAAGGCCACACCTCTTAATAGTGCCACTCCCTGGGCCAAGCATGTTCAAACTGCCACATTCCATTCCCTGGTTAGCATAGACTTTTTCAAAGACTTGAGTCCATGGTTGCCACCACTAGCTATAACATAAATACATTTAGTCCAACTTCAAAAGTTCTACAGTCTATAGCAATCAATATCAACAATGTTAAGAGTCCAAAGTTCAAAGATTCAAAGGCTCTTCTGAGATTCATCCAATCACTTAACTGTAATCTCCTATAAAATCAAAGTAAAACAAAACAAAACAAAATAGATCACATGATATATATTACCATTCCAAAACATCATAGCAAGGAAATGTTGGAGCAAAGCAAGACCGAAAACTAGCTGGGCAAACTCCAAACTCTTCAGTTCCATGTCTAATGCCAAGGCACTCTTCAGATCTACAACTCCCTTTTTCTTTGTTGACCGCAGCAACTTCTTCCTCTTGGGCTGGTTCTACTCCTTGTTAGCAGCTTTCCTTAGCAGGCACACCACAGCTCTGGCATCTCTAACATCTTGGGGTCTCTGAGGCAACTAAAACCTCATAGCTTCTTTTTTCCAATGTCTGGGATCCACACATGATCTTCTGAGATCCTCCAAAGGGTTTGGATCCCTTCTCCAGCTCTGCCTTCTGAAGCACTCTAGGCTCTGGTTGACACCACTCCACTGCTGCTGCTGTTCTTGGTGGTCATCCCACGGCACTGGCATCTCCAATTCGCTAGAATCTTCCACTGCAACTAGGCTTCACCAATAGCCTCTTATAGGCCTCATTCATGGGTCTGAGCCTCAACTTCTTTGCATGACCTCTTCAGTACTGGGCTGTCAACTGAGGCTACATCTTCACCAATAGCCTACCACGGCCTTTCACAATGCCAAGCCTCAGCTGCTCCCCATGCCTCTTTCATGTCTTCAAAACCAGTACCACCTAGGTGATTCTTACACATTACCAACGACAGCTGCAGCAAGAGGTACAACCTTGGCTATCTCTGGAACATAGCTTCTTTTCACTCTCAGAAAACACTTTCCAGAAGTTTTCACCTCATGCTGGTCTCTTCTTAATCACTGCTAACTTCTTAGCTCCAGCTAACCAGCATCAATTGTCCCAGAAGTCTCTTCTGTTCTTGACTCTAAAGCCAGAGCTATATGACCAAAGCTGCCGAGTTCTGCTCCTTGCTGGAGCTGGAACATGGCCCCTTGTTCTACTACATTATCACCAGCTTTCTGTTTTCCAACTCCTTCACCACCTCAGCTTGGCTGTACTGGAACTTGCTCTGTAAACTGACCTGGAACTCAGAGATCTTCATGGCTCTGTCTCTTGAATTCTGGGATTAAAAGCATGTACCACCAAGCCTGGGACTAAGCTTTACTTTATCTGAACTTGCTCTGTACCAGGCTGGCCTTGAACTCAGAAATCTGCTTGTCTCTATTTCCTGGGATCAAAGGCATATACCACTATGCCTGGACCTAAGCTTTTCATGGCTACTAAGATTCAAAATCTAGATCACAGGTGTAACTGCCATTTCTGGATTGTAGTTCATTTCAGATTAAAAGTCTGAATGAAAACAATAACTAGGTAATAATAACTATTTCTTATTTAGCTGCAAACACATAAACCATAAGCTTAGCTGTGTGTAATATTGCCTTGAGTTCATGACTCTCTTAATTTATCTCCTTGAACAACACAGGATTCAGCTCCATTTCATTTCCTGGTACCCTTGTTTTTACTTGAACCATTTTTTTTTTTTGAGACTTACTTTGTCAGTGCAATTAATCTTATTCTCTTCACCTTAGCCTTAGCCTCAGGCAGACTCTTCAGACAAGGGTGAAAAGCAGCGACATTCTTCACCAAAATATCACAAAACCAGGCTCCATGCCAGATACTAACATTCTATAGCAATCGTTTTAGGAATTAGTTCCTTTTTAACCTGAGCTAAATTTAGCTCTAGACTTAGCTCTGAGACTCTAGATGGAAGCAATGGATATGTTCTCTACTGAATCCTAGAATTAGTAGGATTGAACTCCAAGAAGAAATACTGATATTCTCATCTAACCCAATGAGCACTTCATAAATTGCCTTTCTCTTGAGCAAATCATGCATGTAGATGTTATCTAGGTAATTGAACAGAAGCCTTTTCAAAGAGTGGAGTCACTGTTTTGGCTAAAGAGGAACATCCAGCTTTAATTGTGTATCTCCAAGATTTATCAGGGTGATATGTCTTCTTCTGTGTTTACTGTTCAGTGAGTGAATATCACAAATGAGAGGTCACTTATCTTTTAAGAGGTGATGGGGAAAAGGAAAGATCAGGCACTTTTATGGAGGTAACACAGTAGATTAACCAAAACATCTTATCTAAGACTTCAAGCTACAAACCAGCTATGTAGGTGTCTTTTATTTGAGTGAGGGTGCTGAAAACATACCTTATAATCTTATAAATCAACAGATTCTCTCTACAGAACAAACACTTAACTATAGGAGAAGCAGTAAAAAGGGAGAGTAGAGATTAACTAAAATGATAAAATTCTTCATTCAAGAGTCCACTGAATGCATCCTTCTATTCTAAAAACTTACTAAGCCATGCCAATGGATTCTCCAGCAATCTGACCTCTACATCCAGAAGCTTGGGGATCATTTTAGGATTATTTCTTCCTTTCCCTTGCGAACTCATTGGCTTTTGGCTTGTTATTATAATAAATAATTTTTATTTTATATTTAATCTAAAGAAATATAACTTGAAATCCATGTCAAGTTTCTCTTCCCAAGTGTAGATATTAATTTTTTACATAGAATATTTTAACTGTTTTCCAAGCTGGTCATTTGATCTCTCCCTTTGGATAAATCTCTTACCAAGACAGCAGCTTGATGCCCTATCTGGATTGCAAATCAACAAATTTCTGTCCAGTTGTGTTCCACACCTTAGCTTAAGCTTAGAAGTCCTGCGTGACTCTGTGTTTACCACCATCACTTTCTTTAGGCCTCTTTGAACTATAGTTTTAATGGTGAACTACGTTCTGCATCAGAGCATACTATTTTGTGACTGACATTTCTTTTCTGTTGTTATAGAAGATGCCTATAGCATAGCTCCTTCAAGGACAATCTCAGATAGTATCTCTGGAGGAAAAGTTCACCTGACTCCTCCAAGCTGGGCTGGGTGAGAGCTCTACGCTCCCACGGATTCCTGGGGCATGCCTCAGCTGGTTGATTCTGAAGCTGCATTGACAGGACACACACAATACTCTCACAAATGAGGTAGCAAATGTGTCCACGTCAGAGCTTTCCTGTCCTACATCCCTAGTGTTGCAATGATAGCAGCTGTAGTGCATAAGACCAGTTAGTGAATAAGACAATGTCTGCTAAAGACGTTCAACGTAAGTAATAACATTGGCTATATCTAAGAAATTTTTACAAATACAGATGTCATATTTCACTCCAGCCCATTCAAGTCAGCAGCCTGGGGAGGGAGAAGCTATCCGACAGCTCGAGACTTTGAAGTACCTTAAGTGATATGCTTAGCTGAGCTAGGAACCAATGGCTCTGGGATCAATGGGCAAGGATTTTCTGGTTACATCAGACAGATAAAGCATGAATGCTTATGGCAACTCTCTACTCATGAAATTCAATATGCTTGCTGCTAGTATGCTTGGGTTTTTTTTTTTTTTCCCCTCAAATTGCCCCCATCCATTGTAAAGGTTTTTCATTTTATATGCATATAATTTGGTCTACCAACCAGACACTAGATTGTGGCCCCATAGCTTTAATGTTCATACAATAGCATCTACCAAACATGTACATATACTATGAGAGAGCCCTAGCAAGTAGAAGCAGAGAGTGGGGTTAGGCTTTTCATGAATATATGCTGTATTAGGAAAGAACGTCTCTTCTGCAAATGCTTCCTGATCCTCTTGAAATGTGACTGTCACTAATCAAGCCATTCCTGTCTCTTTGTGCTGATCAAAGCAATGAACAGGAAGAATGAACAATGGTGTGTGTGTGTGTGTGTGTGTGTGTGTTTTAGATGCTTACATAATTTAATATGTCTATTATCAAAATTACTAACACTTGTGGGAAGAGTAAGGGACCAAAGTTTTCCCCTTAAGAATACTTTTGAAAGCCAGGTGTAGTCACCCATTCCTGTAAGCAGGAGAATGATACATTTCTACACTGTGACCCTTTTCTAATGATGAAAGTTTTAAAAAAAGAAAAAGAAAAAGCATTAAAGAGGGGGGAAGGAGCCTTTGTAAATGATTGACCAAGTATCAGGATAAAAGTGCCCTGATGTATTGAGACTTCAAAACTGATATCCAAACTCAATCTGTTTGTTTAAAAAAAGTTTAATGAGCTATAAAATAAATAACACTTAAATATTAAATAAATTATTTACAACGTGAAAAAATATTTTATCTTCACACATCTCTTTATGTACAGAAATAAGACTATCATAAAAAGTGATAGCTGAACATCTGGAGCCACTGGAAGGCTCTGCTTCCTTCACTGAAAGGAGGACCGGTGCATCCCTTCTGGTGTGGCTTGGCAGTGACTCAGCAGTGACTCGACTGTTATCCTGTGAGGAGAGAAAAGTGTCTGGGTAAGTTTGAGTCTAACACGGATTTAAGAAAATTTCTAAGAATCGGCATTTCTGTCAACTTCTTTTTTCCTGGATGTCCTAGGAAACAAGCTAAATATTCTCACAGAAAACCTCCATTTTGGCTTGATTCCATTTTTTCCTTACTTCTTAAATGATATGTCTATTTGGGAAACTACAAATGCTCATACCATTTAAAACCCTGCTTAAATAAAAAAGACAACTGTGTAAAAAAAAAAATAGTTTTCCTAACTGAACATACACTGTTAGACCTAATTAAAAAATAAGATTAAGTGTCTCAGTATTTATAATATACAGTTAATTTAGGATAATTAGAACTAGGACCATAATAATAGTAGCTACCAGTTAATAGGCAGTCACAACATGCCAACACAGCTTATTAATATCCTACCCTTATGCATGCATTGAGTCTTAGCTTAAGCACAGTAAGATAATAATTCTTTTAAAGGTGTAATGAATACTGAGTATATAGTTAGTATGAACAATCACCCATTTCATGAGTTACAGCCATGTGGAATGTTTATTAAAAATAAAACCTTCAATTTGGCACACTTAGAGTGTGTATAGAAATATCATATTTAACAATCTCAAATAACTAGGATGAAGGCAGAAAAATCAGTGACTTAGGGACACATCAGTCCTAGATGTCTGAGGATAAGAACTTTTTGGACCGGGCTGATTTTCACTGTATCCATCCCCCTGGCACTTTCTCCCCCTAGGGTCATCTTCGTTAACTCGTTACTATGTACCTTTGACCTGAAACATACTTCCTACTTAAAAATAAAACAATAGCTTTTTACCAAACCACTCTCAAATGTGTGCCCCTTCCTTTGTTTAAAGGAACAATCAAATTCTTGTCTCACTTCCTTTTCTTTTCATGCAATAGGCTAACCTTGGCCCTCCATGCTGTGAGCGTGCCCTATCATTATTACCTTGTCTTAACCAACAGTCACTGGAACCAGGCCATTTCTGTTTCTAAAATGACCTGTTCACCTCTCACTAACATCAGTCTTTCTTCATAATCGCTTTCCTGGCTTCCTAAATTCTTCCGAGCTCACAAAGCCTTGGGTGCAGGACCTTCCTAGGTCCTAAGTGGGACCCACTGACTCTCCCGCTGGAATGTCTCCCTCCGGGCCCATCAGTTCCTCTCTTATTGCTCCTATTTTACCTTCCTTAATCCTTTGATGCCTTATTGTTTCCTCTATCCATTAAGAATTATGTTCTCTGAGAACAGGACTGGAGTTCCCCACATCTACTCCTCTGCAAGACCGAAGTCAGTCTTACTCAAAGAATAACATTTCCCTAAAACAGCCATTCATGTGCACTCATAATTAAGAATGGATTCTTCCCTTTGCCTTGAGATACAAGTTTTGTTTGTTTGTTTGTTTACTTTTGTTTTCAAAATTATATTATCCGACCGGGAAAAGAAGTTTAAAGGCCAAACCTGCATTGTCTTCAGCTAGGCAATGGCGTGCACATTCCCGTTTTCTTGTCGAAGCCTCCTTCGTTCTTCTGCTTCCCCTTCGTAATCCCTGGAGCATGGTTTCCAAAGCCTTTGCAGAGCACAGAGTCCCACTGTTAGCAAGGCCTACCCATCTGTGCAATGGCGATTTTCATGACTCTGAGGACTTTTTTCCTGTGACTTCTTTTAACGAACTCTGTATCATTGGTTTGTTACACTAAACCAAAACTTAAACCTAACTGCAAAACCTTGCTAATATTCTTTGTCAGGAGGACATTGATGCCTCCACCATATAAACACATTTTGAAACACTGGAAAATGTACGTACATATTAAAAATGAAATTTTTCATACAGTATGGAGCCTGAATGTCTTTGATCATTATTCCTGAAGAATTAAGCATGGGAGGTGATGGTATGCAGTAGAAGCACCCCTCACATATAAATGAATTTATATGAATGAATTTAAATTTCTACTAAGTGATTTTAAATTATTAAAGTGCTTAATAATTGTTTAATAAATGACTAGTGTTTCGTGTATTTTCAAATCTAAAGGTTTCCTTCTAATTTTATTTATTGCTGCAGTTGATTTTTAAAGCTCCGTAGTTTAAATTTTGAGGGATGTTATATATTACTTTCAATGACTCCTGCATGATTCCATCACATAATACTATTAAATCCAAAAAAAAAAAAACCTGTCAATTTTAAAGAAAAACATTCATTTCAACTATAAAAAAAACACTTAGTAATTGTGGTCTAAGATTAGTGTTGATTATACTTAGAATAATAAGAATTTGAGAGAAAACAGGGGAAAAATCACTTCTTAAAAGTGAGAGAATTGAACAGGCCTAGTAACACAGGCCTACAGTTCCAGCTAGTCAAGAGGCCAAGACAGGAAGATCAACCAACGTTCAGGGAGAGCTTGGGCAACTTGGATCCTGTCCGCAAGAGTAAAAATGACTAAAGATGTAGCTCAGCCAATGACTACTTGGCCAACATGTGTGAAATTCTGAGTTCAATTCCCAACACCTCCACAAAGAAAACAGAATGGCAACATAAAACAATTGCCATTCCACACCCTCCCAGAACGTCAGAGCACTGAAAGCTGAGTAAACCACAAGTTCTATCACTGCGAAACATCTTTAGCTGTCGTATAAGAACAGTTTATAGAGGCTTTTGCCTTCCCTAAATACATTTGCATATCTGGCTTGAGGCACTAGAAGAAATTCCAGGTGTGCAAAACAAATTTAAACAGCACACCTAACTTCATGCGCATAACAAAACAGCTTTTATGTGTCATTTTTATCACCATCTGATTTAAATTTAAGATAGCAAATAAACAATAGCAGGAGATAACTCCTGTATCCTGAAGAACAGCCGTGATGGATTGGGTACACAATCCAGTTGTTAAAGTAATTTACCAAGACCTAAAATTAGAATAATGAATCCACTGCTTTTCCCAAGCCCTAGTAGCAGTGAGTCATCCCAGAACCATGCAGGCCCTCCTCCAGCTTCCCCTATCCAGTGGCTTCTGTCTGTCAGACAATGCAATCCTCATGTACCCATCAGTGCCTGTGACCTAGAACAGTGCAGTGTGGGCATTCCTTGGTCCTGAAGCGAGGTGTGAGATCTGCTGTAGCCCATGGAAGATTCTGTGGGAGGACCACAGTGACAGAGTTTGTCATTGCTGCCTACGTCATGCCATTGGGAGGAAGTGTTTCGCTTTGTTTCTCAATACATTCCCACGCTATTATACCCGATAAAGACAAAAATAGGTCCAAACCATAATCCGGTGAGCACCATGCCATGGGATTACAAGCCAGAATTTTGCCTCATACTATGAGAAGTCACAGGTTTTTCCCTGGCTGCTGATTTGTAGACCTTTGGGATTTGTTTTCCTTTTATGCCAAAGAAGTATATTTGGTGCTGTGAGCTTAATATGACCCCAATTAGCTTCTCAGGAGCGTTATGCTTACATTCTAAAATAGTCACAGAGGATACTAGGGTGTTCTGAATTTCAGGAATAACCATCATCAAAAATATAATAGGTAATCAAAATATCATTTTTTAAGCTAAAATCATTCTAATTCTGAAAGATGGCTTTGTATATCATTTCAATGGTAGTCAAAATAATGCAGATTTTGATTCTGTTCTGCTCATGAGTCATGTGCCATGCAATAACTCACATAAAATATGACAGTAGAGTCTGATAGGAATCCTGACAAGAGTTCAGTTCTTAGGTTGTGTTGTACTTACTGCACTATAATAACGCCAATAGCTGTGAGGATTACAGCAGAGACAAAGACAATTATGGCTGTTACTGCAATCGTGGATAGGTCATTGTCATCCTCACTGTGAGTCTTCATGGATTTTTCTCCACACCGTTCACCAAAGTAATCTTGATGACATCTGTAACATCACATTTCATAAATACAATCATTGAAAAGGTTCTCTGCATCTCAAATTCACTAGCTAATGATTCAGTCACTTAATTTAATGTAGAAACTCCATGTCATGGTTTAAGTCATGAGACATGGAATGCATTCTAGCTAAAGGTCTTTAAGAACAAATTGCGATTTGTTAGGGTGTGAGTGTGATATTCCCAGAAGACACTGTGATTCATGCCTCTTGTTCTTTTAGGAACAACTGATGACTTTGATGCCTGGTGTCACGGTTAATACGTTCCTCCATCATTTAGTGGGTTGAGAGGGTTTGAGGACATTAGAACAACATGAAAGGTCGTATGATAAATACTTTAAGGTTTTTTTAAGGCTTGAAATATATGTATGGGCACATGTATGAACATGTGCATGCATGTATTATATGTAATAAGATGATACTTTGCACCAGTAGTCAAAAAGCTACTTGTTACAGTCTTCAAGCTAAGGATCTTTTTTCTAGAGTTAAGTGCTTAATTTTAATTGGCTGTCCAGACATAATGTTGGCTCATGAAGTCCTTGGTTTACACACTGGAAAAGTCAATGGTTTTCTATAGGTGGGGCTTTCAGGTATGGTGTAGGAAATGAACTTACTTGCATGTCACCACCTCCAGATTCTCGATGTATTTGCATTCACCATGAATGCAAAAGTTCTGGAACTCGGCAGCACATGGATTCTTTTTCTTCTTATTATTTCTTCTGCCCTTTCCACTTTTGCCTCCTTTTTTCTTTCTTTTGGGTTTTTCTGTCGACTTTTCTCCTTCTGTCTTGTTTTTCTTGGGCTTAATCACCTGTTCAACTGGAGAGAACGGAAGTTTGACAAATTAAGGTCGGGTTTACTGTCCATATTCTCTTTTCATCTTCAAAATGATTTGAGATACATGAGACACAGAAATCACAGCACCGAGAACTACTTTGGCCTTTTTATTTAAAGCAACACACACATGATAAACCTGCAAAGAATAGCTCTGTCAGGAAGTACATAGTAAATCTCTGCTGCTTGCCAGTTGAGTTCTTTTACCTATGCATGCCCATAGTTAGATACACTCTATTTCACATGATTTAGAGGTAAATACATAGTTCAGTGAAGACAAGAATCATGTCCTAGGCAAGCAGCTATTTAAGCCTGTTTCATTCATTCGTTTTTCCATTCTATCATTGTCTCCTGAAGAAGGACAATGCCGTTAAGTTGTGGTGTGAGAAAAATCTGATTTTACTTGCCCACACATGTCTCAGGCTCACTGTCTTAAGTTGGAAGTTAGTGGGTGCCACTTGTGTTTGGAGAAAGCTGGAAAATACTTATTACTAAAAATCATAATAATAATAATAACAACAACAAATACCTTCCGGGGGCTCTTTGTTGTGTTCAATCTATTTAAAATAGCATTGAAGTGTTTGTCCTAATGCCTCCGACTGTCACCTCAACTTATCAGATCCGGAGTCTAAGGACTATGAAAGATGTGGCTAATTACACGCTGAAGGCGGGGAGGGGAAGGTGCGTTTTGTTGTGCTGATCCTTGACCAGGCGTGTATGACAAAGTATTTAGCAAACAGAGACCGCTAAGAAGGGAAAACACCACTAGTCCCAAAGGTTTTGCAAACACCCATCACACAGAACAGAAGAGACCTTCCATGCTGATGGAAGTTTAACGGGGTATCGAAGACAGGGCCTCGGTCTTAAGAAAATGATTTAAAATATCAGGAATGTTTTAGAAGTTTACTTTAAGTGAATTAACAAACGCCCAATTGGAAGTCATGTTAAATAGGTGGCCATGCAGTGTTTAGACAGAAACGTTCTTTTGATCATTATAAAGTGCAAGTTAGAATAAGCCCTCTAGGAGAACCGTCTTAAGTGAATTATCACTACATTTTATCAGGTAGATTAGAAGTCCAAGCCAAATAATAGCCACTGTGCTGAAGTGTTGCAACAGACAAGACACCCCTGGGTGTTTAAGCAAACAGCCCTTCAAAGGAGTTCAAGTGACAGCCTCAGCTTTATACACTTCACTGCAATTCTAAGTACGAGCCTCGTGCTCCAGAAGTTGGCCTCCAGAACTGACAATAAGACATATCTTTAACAAGCTGTTGGATGCCTTGATGGGCCAGCCTATTCCCCTGCCGTACGACAAATATTAAAAAATAAAAAATAAGTAAAAATAAACAAAGTGATTGAGAAGCAAGGTAGTGGCATAGAATGCTCACTGAGGTTTATCCCTCAGGTGACTTACCCTGTCTCTGTCCCTGTCCCTCCTTCATTCCTCCTCAGCTCTGGGAGATGCCAACAGAGGAGGAGTATTCAGGGAAGCTGCTAGGAAAGTCTTAAAAGTCCTTAGAAAAGTCCCCTAAGATGTAGGAACGTCCTAAAGAACTTTAAGACCTTAAAGGACTCTGACATCACCTTGCCCTGCCTTCAAGGCAGATACCCAGATCTGACTTATCAAGGCCTCCTCTTCTCTCCAAAGGGCAAAGTAAAATGAGGGTAGTGAGCTTCTCTCTCTCTCTCTCTCATTTAAAAGAAAACGTTTTTTGTTTGTTTGTGTGTTTTTTTTTTAATCTGTCTGATAAAAGCAAAAGGAAAAAATACAGGGGTCACTAGTTTGTATAAAAATAAAACCCACACGTGCATCTTTAACATTTCTAGAGTTGTGTCATTATTCCTTCTGATCCCTTATTTGTGTTAGAATTTGTGTTAGTTATTTGAAGACAGGTAGTGTGGGGGAGGGGGACACAAATGCTGAGCTACAAGGCCCCCAGGAATGGTTAAAGACTACCTATGATCCCAGGATGGAGGTCACATGGCATATTGGGAAAGACCATAATCCCTGGAATCAAACAGATTGAAGTTCTGATTCTGACTCAGCTGCTTGCTCCCGGGGGCCACATAACCTTTCTGAGCTTCAGTTACTGCGCAAAATGAGCCCAGTTATGTCTACTTACCAGAGTTGCAAACATTAAATATGCACATAAGATTTTGATTAATGCCTTGGACCTATAGGATGCACCCTCCACGTGGCTCTGTAGAGGACATTCCATAGCCACACCTACATAGCCTTTAGAAAGCTGAGCCATCTTCCTTCTGAAGCCACTTTGCTGAGATAAAACCACATCTCATAGACAACACTTTCCTTGTGTCCTCACTCACCTCTGACTGAATCATCTATAATATAGCCGGATATTTGTGGTTCATTATCATAGTCCTCTGAGTAGTCATAGTCCCCTGTGGAGAGTTCACTGCCAGAAGGCATTTCGCTTATGGTAGAGACCTCACTTCCCACAGAAACCGCAAGTCCACCAGCACTGTGGTCCCCAGAAAATGGTTCTCCTTTCCCAGAGCTGGTGTCATTGAGCTCCAATGCAGCTGCATAATGGCCTGCAGGGATAGAGAGAATAAGAACAGATGCGTG
>CM052712.1:74328242-74346806 GCA_028551405.1 Uromys caudimaculatus | reverse complement strand
ATACACAAAAGTTCTAGACTATGCCTTCACTTCTCTTCAGTGTTTGGTGAAGGGGTATTTTGTTTAAACTGCGTTTTACTTTTGTCGGGGAATCACCAAGAGAGAGATTTAGAGAGCAGCTCCTTGTTTGTTAAGAGCCCAGTAGCGTAGGCCACATATGATTAAGTAATTCTACTGAATCAGATAAGAGAGATTGATTCATAGTGCCCTGGGAAAGAAGGCTGCAGTTTAATTTGGCCTATAGGTGGCACAGACAGCCCTGTCAGGGGAGGGGAAAGGGCCTTGGGGGGCCTTCTGAGCAAGAAGTTTGGATAGAAAGAAGATGAGATTTAGGGTGGCCACCAATGGGGATGAAAGCAAAAATGCTCCCCATCCATTCTGGGGTAGAATGGGACTCTGTCCATTGTGCCCTTTCTGCTGCTTACTTCTTCTGCTGCTGCTCCTGCTTCTGCTCCTACTTCTGCTCCTGCTCCTGCTCCTCCTCTTCCTCCTCCTCCTCCTCCCCCCTCTCCCTCTTCCTCTTCTTCCTCCTCTTCCTCCTCCTTCTCCTCCTTCTCCTCCTTCTCTTTCTCTTCCCCCTCCTCCTCCTCCCCCCTCTCCCTCTTCCTCTTCTTCCTCCTCCTTCTCCTCCTTCTCTTTCTCTTCCCCCTCCTTCTCCTCCTCCCTCTTCTTTCTACTCCTCCTCCTCCTCCTCCCTCTTCCTCCTCCTCCTCCTCTTTCTCCTCCTTCCCTTCCTTCTCCTCCTTCTTCTCCTCCTCCTCTTCCTGGATGAGGTGTTTACAAGCGAGAATGATGTAACCTTGCCTACAGAGCTCAAGCTGTCTGCTCACAGGGCTGCACACATTCCTAGTCCCACATGTTTCATTTCTGTTGTGTTGCAGACCTAGCTCTGTTCCATTCTGTTCCTGTTTTCTTATACTCCTTTTAACAGAAATTTTACTTTTCAATTAGTCAATAAATATCACGTTTGTTTATAAGGCACAGTAACTTGACTATGCTTAGAATGCAGCTAGATCTTTACTTCCTACTTTCTTAATTATCCCTTTTCTTACATTTCTTATTACTTTGTTTTCTGTGAATAGGTGTTTTGTCTGCATGTCTATTTGTGTACCACATATGTGCCTTGTGCCTAATGCCTACATAGACCAAAAGAGAGCATTGAATCCCCTAGAACTGGGAATACAGACAGCTGCGAACTGCCATGTGGGTGGTGGGAGTTGAACACTGGTCCCCTGCAATAGCAGTCAGTGCTCGTAGGCACTGAACCATCTCCAGCTCCTACTTAGTCTTAGGATCTATACAGGGTTTGGATACCTGTCATCAGAGTCAACTTGCTTTCTCTTTGAAGCAAAAGTTGGCTGTTTCCATGAGAATTCCTTTGACACTTCTGATTTGAAATCTGGGAGAGGATCATTTACATGTCTGCCATATTACCTAGTCACAGGACAGAAGAGTTTAGTTCTTGGAATAAGTCTATGTAGATACATAAATTCTACTACATGTTAAATTAGATAGTATTTTAAGACCCAAATTCCTCCTCTGAAAGCAAGAATAAAACATCTAGTTTTTGTTAAATAGATACATGGCAGCAGATATACAATTGGGTAGTGTCTTAGTCAGGGTTTCTATTCCTGCACAAACATCATGACCAAGAATCAAGTTGGGGAGGAAAGGGTTTATTGAGCTTACACTTCCATGCTGCTGTTCATCACTAAAGGAAGTCAAGACTGGGACTCAAGCAGGTCAGGAAGCAGGAGCTGATGCAGAAGCCATAGAGGGATGTAACTTACTGGCTTGCTTGCTTCTCCTGACTTGCTCAGCTGGCTTTCTTATGGAACCCAAGACTACCAGCCCACAGATGGTACCACTCACAAGGGGCCCTCCCCCCTTGATCTTGAGAAAATGCCTTACCGCTGGATCTCATGGAGGCATTTTCTCAACTGAAACTCCTTTCTCTGTGATAACTCCAGCTAGTGTCAAGTTGACACACAAAACTAGCCAGTACAGGTAGGATAAACACTGGTGTGCTGTGAGCACTTAGTGCAGGCTATCCTTGATGTTATGATGGTTACTACAAAAAGCACACTGAAAACCTGAGCTTCACACAGGGCGTGCAAAATAAGCACCTTCAGAATTGGCAGTCTGTGACCTTTGCACTACTTCCCATGTATACATTTGGGGCAGTTTATGATACATCAGAGAGCATCCGTGGTGTCATGCCAGCATCACACACTGCCTGTTGATGTGTCATCCATTCTGAAACATAAGCATGAGTGGGAAACCAACCCTATGTAAATGTAGGACTCTACATTCTGCAAGGTAGGCTGAGAAAATCAGGACTGATGTCAACAAATTTGGGTGAATAGCTTTCTATGTCCTGCCGTTTCCCTTAAGTTACCTAATGTTTAAGGACGGTTGGGGGTGTGGGGAGCAGATGCTCCTACCAGACCACTCCCATTCGTGTTCACCATCTGAATCCCATTGCAAATGGACTGAAAGAGGTTCACTTTGATTCTACTGGATGATGCCATATAAAACCAAATATCGTGTGCTTGTCCATAAAGTTTGCTGTGTCTTTAAAAAGATAAAAAGGCAATGAATATGTTTGGTGGAGCTGTAGTCATGTATGGGAGAAGGGGGTGCCTCTGCAGGCCCATGCTGAGGCCTCCCTTCCCCCTGAGAGACCAGCCACAAGAGAGTATAGTATAGAATAGAATTTATTTAGGGCATGGGGAGGGGAGTTGAGGGAGTAGAGGCAGAGAAAGAAAGTAGAGGAGTAGAAGCCAGCCATGAGCACATGGAAAGAGAGGAGGGAAGGGGATGGGGAGAGAGGGGGAAGGGGTGAGAGGACAGCAGGAGCAAGAAGGCAAGAGCAAGAGAGAGCAGAGGGGGCAAGCAGCCCCTTTTATAGTGAGTCAGGCACACCTGGCTGTTGCCAGGTAACTGTGGGGCGGAGCCTAGACAAAATGCTAACAAAGTTGATGCTGAGTTTGTACAGATAGGGCACATTACTATTCTTATGGGTCAGCACAAGAGATGACCACAATTCTCCGACATAATTAACATTTCATAGAATGAACTCTTTAGCTCCATCTAGATCTCCTTTAATTTTCCAAAGAATACGCCATTTTGTTTCCTTGAAGTAAAGAGCTACTTGCCTGAACTTTGTAGCTGAGCATCTTAACTTGTAAGTAATGCTAAACTATCTTCCTGTGTTTCTTTAACATCATGCTTTTGAAAAAACAAAGATTAGAAAGTGAGGGGTGAAGGAAGCAGGTAATTTGATAAAACAGAAACAATAATAACTACGAAAATAGAATATACAAATACCTACTGGGTCCAAATTCTGAGGGTTGGACAAAAGCCAGGGTTTCTCAGGAATCTGTAAAGCCAGTTCCCTCTACCAAAGAAGCCAGTTCCCTTATCACCATCAGAAGGGACAAAGAGCTATCTGTGGTGGCTATTAGCATACCAAAGAGCATTCTGGCCTGCAGGCTCCCTCAGCAGGCAGGTACCTGTTGCACTTTTCAAAGTCCATGCTGGCACTCAGGTTCCTCTCAGTTCTGGTCTCTGTGCCCCTTATCCTAAACTTCTCCCCTCAGAAGCCCCCCCCCTTCTTACACTTCCTATAACCCTGCTATTTAGGTGATGCTGCCTCTCTGTCTTTCTCTCTTAGTCCTCTCTCTTGCTCTGTCTGGGTCTCCTTTGCCTGTAATCTCTCTGTCTTCATCTCTCCTTCTACCCCCAACTGTCCCATCATGGCTGAGTTCAGTCTACTGGGAGTGTTCAGTTTACTACTTTCTCTATCTGCTCCGTACTCTTTCAGCTGACTCTGGCTGTACTCTCCCTACATATCTACAATTAAAAACCTTTCTCTCAACCATGTCTTGGGGAGGTCACGTGGTCAGTTTATGCCATACTCACATTTACATAAAGTTGAATTTTATATGTTGTTCATTCACTCAAATGTATTTTGAGGATGGAGCAGTGTTCTGGAGATAGAGGCTAGAATTTTGAGTAATTCATACTGTCCTTGTGTTTAAGGACATTTGTTAAGGGGCAATAGGTACGCCACAGAGAAACGGAATGTAAAAATGAATTTAGATGAATTTATGTAAATTTATATGAATAATGTAAATTTAATCATTAAATGTAATGAAAATGTAATGTGTGATAGAAGAATTAGAATTGGGGTATGATCCTACTACATGGTAAGTGTATGCCCAGAGCCACGGACACAGCAAGAAGCACAGAGGACACTGAACACTGTAGGTCTTGAACGTCAAAACAGCTGAGGGTTTAAAGTAGGGGACATTGACATTTGTTTCAATAGTCATTTCTATTCACCGTTTCTAAACGTCACTAGACAAAAGCTCTCTTTAGTTGTAGTAGAAGGCAGAGCTGTTGGACTCATTGATCACTCTTCAAGACGTACACTCAATTCTCCCCTCTGTCCAAGTGCTGCCCAAGTCTGTGCAATTTCTTCTTAAATAGACATTGCACCAAAATTGGGGCTGCAGCTACGGGCTATCAGTCACCTACAGTGCATGGGTTCGACATTCAGCAACAGAGAAGGGAAAACAGAAAGGAAGTTACAACCGATATGTATGTGTAATGAAGAAACAGTCCACTAATGGAATGCATACAGAGGCCGTGTCAAATTTTCTAAATACAGAGAGGCTGCACACTCACACATATGCAAGTTCTGTCTGAAAGGACGGGGCAAGGGTGAAGAAATTTCAACAGGAAACCAACATTGACTGTGGCCGCACGCAAGTGATCTAAGAGAAAGATACACGTTTCCCTCAGAAACATGCTAAAATGATTTAATACTGTTCCTTTTCATTACACTAAATTGTTTTTGAACATATGAGGGGAAAATCCACTTTGCATATGGTTCTTCAAGAATGAACAAGTCAAGCTGGGTGGGTGCTTTTAATCTGAGCACTCAGCAGGCAGAGGCTGCAAAGTAGCTCCAGGCCAGTCTGCCAGTCTGGTCTACATAGTGAGTTTCAGGTTTGCCAGAGCTATATAATGAGACCCTGTCTCACCTCCTCCCCCCAAAAAAATTACAATCTACCAACTATAATCATTAAATGATCATATCCCTTGTTAGAAGCCATCTAGGAAAGGCCATCGTGGCAAGCAAGTGAGCTTTTTTTGCATGGCTGTGATGGGTGGCTGATGGGTGGATGATGGCTGAGATGCAGGGTCCTCAGAAAATCTATCCCAGGATTGCGATATCTTGCTGCTGACATGTCTTTTTTGCCACTATTACATAGCCTAATGATTCCTGGGCATCAGGCCACTCAGTTAGGCAAATGTCCTGAAGAAATAGGAAGACGTACTCTCATGTAGTAATGCTCAGTACACAAACTGATGACTTCATAGTTCTTGATAATGATTTTATTATACATCATACAAGTAAATTAATACAAGTAATCTCAAGTCCCCTATAGAATAAAAGCTGCAAATAGAGCTCTGTAAACCTCCATGTGTCACAGGATAATTGCACTAGAAAAAGAAAGTGGGCTTGGAACAAATTTATGATCAAGGAAAAAAGTTTCTTCTAGGTTAGGAATGAGGCCACTATCTGGTTACTTAAGTTCATAAACTGGGAATGGGCAATTTATTGTAGGTGCAAGGACAGAAAATAAATAAGGGGATAGTGTATCTATATAAGATTTCAAAATAATAAGACACAAAGATGATTTATCTCTTAACAAAACCATGCTAATTTATGACATAAAAATACTGTTTTAAACTTATAATGAGTTTATGGAGCTAGTAGCAGATAATGAATGTTTACTCAGGTCTTAATGGAAAGACATGTAAACAATTGTGCTGTAACTCCTAAAGTCTTGTAGATCTATGACATGAATTATTACCTTAAACGTACTATGAACTTATAGAATGTAAAAATGCTTAGAAAACCATGTGGTCACTCTCCAAATGCAGTGTGTGGTCAAACCTACAGAATCCAGATTTTAGTACAGCTGTGCTCCCTTTATTCCAGGGTAAATTACTTGAATGCTTTGTGGCTATAGCTTCTTCACTTCCAGAAGATAATGATAAGGGTCGAAATCAAAGGGATCTTGTGAGGTTCAAATGGGATAGTGCGTATAAAATACTTGGACTAATATGCAATGTTTTATTGTTACTTCAAATACACAATGCATTTTGCTATTATTAATATTGGGTCTGAAGAAAGCACTATAGATTTTAATGAAATCTTTCCCAATGGGCATTTCTAGAATAAGACAAGTAAAAAGATAGATAGTTTTTTTTAGCTGCAGAATATCTGCTTGGTGTGAAATATAAGTGTTATGATTTGTAATGATCAGCCCTGGGAGTGGCACTATTAGAAGGTGTGGCCATGTTGGAGTAGGTGTGGCCTTGTTCGAGTAGGTGTATCACTGTGGGTGTGGGCTTTGAGAGGCTCATCCTAGCTGCCTGGAAGCCGTATTCTGTTAGCAGCCTTAAGATGAAAATGTAGAATTCTTAGGCTCTCCTGCACCATGCCTGCCTGGATGCTGCCATGTTCCCACCTTGATTATAATGGACAGAACCTCGGACCCTGTAAGCCAGCCCAATTAAATGTTATAAGAGTTGTATTGGTCATGGTGTCTATTCACAGAAGCAAAACCCTAACTAAGATAGAGGTTGGTACCAGAAGTGGGGTATTGATGTGACAGGCCTGATCATGCTTTTGTTTGGAAAAATGTGGATTTGGGGACTTAAGATTTAGAAAGTGGTGGAATGCTTTAAATGGGACTTAATAGGCCATCCTAGTAGGAATATGGAAGACTTTGTTACTGAGAGTAATTTTAACTGTGCAGACCTAGCCCAGGAAGTTTCCAAGGAGAACAATTTCAGTATGTTTCCTAGAGACTGTTTTTATGATATTTTGGTGACTAATGTGGCTGCTTTTTGCCCTTGTCAGAAAAGTCCACCTAAAGCTAAGGTAAAGAGATTTATATTAATTGCATTGACAAAGGAAGTCTCAGAAATGCCCATCATAAACTTTGTTCTCTGGCTAAGTCTCATGAAGAGTGTTTTGAACAAGTATAACAAGCTTAGAAAGGAAAAATATAAAATATATGGTATAAATATTAAAGGGGCACCAAGAAGTAGAATGGAGCTGAATCCTATTTTCTAGGAGAGAGCAGATTAAGGGAATAATAGGAATTTGGGGCAAGATCCTACCCAGCTAAATTTAGATTCAGACATGGTGGTATACACCTTTAATCCCTGGAGATAAAGCCAAACAGATCTCTGAGTTCAAGGCCTGCCTGGGACAGAGCAAGTTCTAGAAGAAGAAAAGCTTAAGTCTAGGTGTGGTAGACCATATCTTTAATCCCAGCAATGAGAAAGTTGAACAAGGTGTGTGTGTGGGGGGGGGGGGTGTTCCAGCTCCAGCAAGAAGCAGAAGTCAGCAGTTTTGGACATTTGGCTCTGGCTTTAGAATCAAGAATAAAAGGGACTACTGGGACAATTCATGCTGGTTAGCTGGAACTAAGAAATTAGCAGTGATTAAGAGGAGACCAGCATCATTAGGTTAAATCTTCTGGGAAGTGTTTTCTGAGAGCACAAAGAACCTGTGTTCCTGAGATAGCTAAGGTTGTACCTCATGCTGCAGCTGTACTTGGTAATGTGTAAGAGTCACTCAGGTGGTACTAGTTTTGAAGGCTTGAAGGGGTCATGAAGGATAGCTGAGGCTGGCACTATGAGAGGCCATGAAAGGTCATTGGTGAAGGTGCAGCCCCAGTTGCAGTTGACAGCCCAGGACAGAAGGGGTCATGCAAAGGAGTTGATACTTGGCACCATGAAGAGAGCCTATGAGAGGTGAAGCCTCGTTGCAGCAGAAGACCCCAGCATATCGGAGATGCCAGTACCATGGGATGATCACCAAGAACAGCAGCAGCAGTGGAGTGGATCAACCTGTGCTTAGAGTGCTACAGAGGACAGAGCTGGAGAAATGACGCCAGCCCTTTGGAGAAGCCAGAATATCATGTGTGGATTCTAGACATTAGAACAAGAAGCTGTAAAGTTGAAGTTGACTCGGAGACCCCAAGATGTTCAGGATGCCAGAGCTATGAGATATCTGCTGAAGAAAGCTGCTAACAGGGAGTGGAACCAGCCCAGGGGAAAGAACTATGTTGCAGTCAACAAAGATGAGAAAGAAGTTGGAGATCTGAAGACTGCTTTGACATCAGCCATGGAGATGCAGTTTGGAATTTCCCCAGCTGGTTTCTTGTCTTGCTTTGAGAATTACAGTTAAGTGATTGGATCAATGTCAGAAGAGTCTTTGAACTTTGGACTTATAAAATTGTTAAGATTACTATAGACAATGGGGACTTTTGAAGTTGGATTAAATGTATTTTTTTATTATGCTTTGGGCAGGTATGGCCCCCACAGACTCATGTGTTTGAACAAAACTATGTGGCCAGGGAGTGGAATGTTATAGTTTGTATGTGCTTGACCCAGGGAGTTGGCACCATTAGAAGATGTGGCCCTGTTGGTGTAGGTGTGGTCTTACTTGAGTAGGTGTGTCACTGTGGGTGTGGACTTTAAGACTCTCATCCTAGGAGCCTGGAAGCCAGTATTCTGCTAGCAGCCTTCAGATGAAGATGTAGAACTCTCAGGTCCTCCTGCACCATGCCTGCCTGGATGCTGCCATGTTCCCACCTTGATGATAATGGACTGAACCTCTGACCCTGTAAGCCAGCCTAATTAAATGTTGTCCTTATAAGAGTTGCATTGGTCATGGTGTCTGTTCACAGCATTAAAACCCTAACTAAGACAATAAGTCTGTAAGAATGCTAAGGTATTCAGAATGCTGAAGGTAAGAGCAACTTCTGCCATCAGTATCCCATCTCAAACAGCTTTATTGCTGGCATCCTTGCTTCAAGCACCACCCTCCATGCAGAGGTAACCTTTTCCATGGTTCCTGTTCATTGGTACAAGATGCTTCCAACTGTGATGTCTGCATGCCATTATCTCTACAAAATCAGGTCATTTCTTTCCTCAGTAATAAAGTCCCAGGCATATGCCCACTGGCAAGGTGCTCAGCTAACATTACATTTTCCAGAGTTCCTTGAAGATGATGGTGGCCAGTGTGACAAAATCCTGTAAGTGAAATGTCTGGGCCTTGACAAATTGATGGTATAATTTCCTGAAAGGTCTGTTGATGGATACCGTTGAAGGTGTGGGACACATTCCTGTGGTCTTCTCTCTCTCTGGCCCTTTCAGCTGCCTAGAATATCACAACTTGGCTGAATCTCCAGAAGTCATGCTAGGCTTTGTGTTTACCCTCAATCTGATATTCTCTGGTTAGTTTGGTGGAAAATAAGCAATGACTTGAAATTTCTGACTTGAAAAACATACTCCAGCTGAAGGTATATACACATTTTACCTCTAGACTTATCTTACATAAGAGAAAACTTCTATCTTGTGAATGCTGTTATTTTAGGTTTTATAATTAGTGTCACTGAGGCCAATGCCAGACAATACAGTAGCCAGTAGTGTATGTTGTATCCTGTGATACTTCTCATGTACACCAGTGTCCTTCAGGCAGAGAACACCAGGAAGAATCTCCATGGGAAGCCATGAGAGTGTGTAAGAAAAGATGTGGAGCATTTTAGCTTGTGCTTGCCAGTCTGAGAAGGGTTTAAGGAAGTGGAGCTTTGCTTATGATTGGATGCTATGAGACTGGCAAAAGTCTCTTACCCAGTCTTATAGATTGAGAGAGACTAAAGCTATAGTAATTAAAAACCATCGGCTGCCTGTATGTCGGGTGAATGGAGTGTTTGGTAAGTTGTGGTTTGACCTGTGGTTCTGTTTGTCTCTGTACAGTCATACCTACGGTGATCTTGCTTTTGCCATAATCCTCCATTGCCTTAAGTGCCCTTATGTGGTGTTAACGGTAAGAGAAAATGTTCTTAGTAGTAGAACATAAAGACATAGTCAGCAGTGCCAGGTCAGCCTGACAGCCAGGGGCTGCCTTTTCTTCTGTCAACCTCATGGTGCTCAGAGCGTGGTGCATTTTCAGTGTTCACTGAATGAACTGAATAGCAAGTACTTAGTAAACAAACCAAGAACATTGAATTACTGTCTTTATCTCATAGACACTATTTGAACTAATTTATATTCCTTATAGTGTCTTTATCTTATACTTACCACTTGAATGAGTTTATGTGCTTTTAAAAGCCAGATTTACATGAAAAACTCATGTAGTGACAACCTTTAATTTAAAATCAAATTATGAGCAAAGATACCTGAAGAGCTACCAAGAATGAGAATAACTGTATCCAAATAAGGATCAGTTGCAAAAATAGAGCCAGGCTGTGTTTTATCTGTTTGTTCACCACCCTTATTTCCAAGGTCCATTTTAACCGCACTGGATGCACTTGGTAAATAATATCTATCACGAAGTTCTATCATTTACTACACCATGAAATAATTTATAATTTACTGTTGATTCTGAAACCAGTAGCTTGAGTTCACATTTGCATTACTGTAATGCATTCACATTACTTGAAAGAATTTGTTTAAGTAGATGTCATCATACAGTTTAGATAACATTTATGAGTTCATGTTCTAAGCATTTAATTGATTTCTTTCCAGTGATCGTCATAAAGTCCTGTATGACCATTTTCAATACTGTCTCCCACAGGAAACCAAGCCATGAAGTAGCTTTCTGGAGGTCACATATTTCCTGCACAGAGATAGTTTCTAAGCCCAGATATCTCACCCCAAATCTGACGTATTTGATCTCTATGAAATAATCCAGCTAGCATAGCATGAGACACACAGCAATGTGCTCAGAAGCGTTTTGAAAGTAGAAACTAATAGCTTGATAAAGTGTTGATAGTACAGGCAGATTAGCATGAGTCCATGACTAATGAAGAAGAACAAAGACCAAAGCTGCTCCTGGATCTATCTAAAACACATAGAACAAATTGAAGGGAGGTTTGGGAGACTGAAGTCAGCTATATCTACACCCCTAAGCTCTATAGTCAGGGGTGGGCCTTGTGAGATCACCTCGATCCACATTGATATGCCACTTGATGGTGTCACCTTTTAGTGTTTGTTTAGGCAGTCAATTGTTCAGATTTCCTGACTGCAGAATACTTTTAAACATCTTGAAGCGCAGAAATAGTGTGCCTTCTTCCTATGCCAGAATTGTATGGTACCTGTGATGTGCGCCAAGACACATAACCAAGGCTGAATGCTCTCTCCACAGGAAAGTCTTGATTGGAAGTCCTTGAAAGGGGGAATCCTAGTGAGACTGTTGTTCTCTATGTAGCATGGAACGGCCTGCGTGCTTGATGAGTCAAGTCTGCAGAGTGAGTATAGACACAGTCTAAAACAGGTGAAAGGTCAGAACAATTATCTTCGTATGCAAGAGTAATAATACAGAAGGAATAGTAGTGTGAACAGGCTACCACAGAGGTTATGTGGCCACTGCTATGTGTAATGACAAAGGTGTCTAAGGCCAATACAGCTCTCCACTGGAAATTTGCTTGTGTGAGAGAGGATGAGAAAGAGATGCCACATTCCTGTTAATGGAAAGTTGTCAGTGTACAAAGAAAAGAGAGCTGAAGAGCCTTGGATCCAAAAGCTTGGAGAACATTGAAGGACTCGTACAGTAAAGAGCAATAAATAATAATATGAATGATGTTTTTTAAAAAATAAACTAAAGAAAAGTGTTGTTTGATAGCCAGTTCACTGTACTAGATAACTCTCCTCCTGGAAGGTGAGAAAAAGGTTGATTTATCAGGGACCTTGGGCTACAATGGAGCTTTAGTGGTGTTGGTGAGGCTGATGTTAGGTCTTTTGTAAAGTCAGGGAGGCTTTAGGAGAGGGCACATACAGAGAGATAGACTTAGATCAGCATGTGAACTGGTTCCACCTGGTGCTTAAATAATAAAAACAGACTAGAGGTACAGGCGATCCCCGCTGAACCACTCCCACCTCCAATGTGTAAGAAAGAGGTCTCCAGGAATGGGAACCTCCCCAGGTACTTCTTTGGCAGAGTTGGCTAGGAGTCTCTCAAAGGGAAATTCAATCGGATGACTGAAAGCCCCATATTAAATTGTAGATTTTTAAAAATTAATGTTTAAAAGTATTTGCGCTATAGAATCAAGTGTGTTGTGGTTCCCCTTGGATCCTATGAATGTCAGGCTGAAAAAAATCAATTGATGGACATAAATATAAAACAATATAGTTTAAAAGGGTTAAGCTTTTCCTAGGGGTAGGCTATACCTTCCTCGGGGTAGAGGGTATATATTTCTCCACTACAAGGGGACTTTTAGGGATGCGAGTATATCACTGGGACACCATTGGAGAGTTTCTCCAGAGGATGAGAACTGTGAAAGCAGTCATGTGTGGTTGGGAAAAAATCAAAATCGACTCCTAGTAGAGTGGAGAATATCAAACAGTGTAGACGGCCTGGGGGATATGACAAAATTATAAAAACATCATGAAGTCAAAACAGGTAGAGCTTATTCCTCCAGCCCACAGACGTTTCAACAGTCTACTATAACCTGTGAACAGCCGAATGGCTCCTGGGAGGGTTAGGGGCCGGGAACCCTCCACTACAGAAACTAAGTAAAGTAGTTCCCCTCATTCACAGCACAGTGTTCAACAGTTCTCCTTTGACTGAACAGCTGATAAAAGTGATGAGATCTTCTTGTGCAATATTAGATGATTCTGACATTTCTTTTCTGTATCCCCTTAACTATTCAACTCTATCTGACACCTGCTCAGAATAGATGACAATGGACTTTCAGAGTGCTTCACCAAGGTTATCTTTACAATCGCTAATCAGTGTGGGATGGTGACCCAGGACTTTGTGTTGTTGTCCTGCTCATCCTCTGCAAAAGGAAAATTGCTAAGTATGTATATATATATATATATGGGTTCATAGATTTATACACAAAAATATACCTTTATACCTTTAAGAGACATGATTAGCTCACAAACTACCCAGGAGTCAGATGTAACTGTAAAATTCTTGGGAATTTTAAGTTAGGCAAGCACAGATGTTAACTATCAAGATGACTGAAAAAAATCCACAATATCTTTGGTGTGTAAATGTTAAAAATAATAATTAAAACTAAACATTTCATAAAGCAACAAGATTGGTAATTACAAATTCCAGTGCAAAGGGTTGGCCATTTCTTCAGTTGTTGGCCATAGAAGAACCTAAATGCTCCAAACCCAATAAACGCTACTGCAATTGGCTGCATTGCAGAAGCCAGTGTTCAATCTTACAGCTTACGATATTCTATACTTTGGTTGCAGGACTTGGAGAAATAAGGTTAATGATTGAACAGAAAATACCTCCTTCCTGCAGGAGAGCTTCTGTACTGCTAGGGATTACTAAGGTTTCTGGGGAGAATTATGGCCCCAAATTCTACTCAGTTGTAGGGTTTGGGTTCAGTTGTCTTCATAGTAGAAGTGTCAGACAAGATGTGCCAATAGACAGTAGGCAGAATTAGCTCTCTCACTAGATTTAAGGATCACTGCACAGGAAGATATCTGTATCTGGCACCAGGAACTTATACAAAAACCAGTGGCCAGAGAAACTATAGGTCCTAGTGGAAAAGTCAGCCACCAGTTTGGCTTTAAGTAAATATTATGCACTGTCTGTGCAGCATCCTTTTATCTGTGTTTCTCACCATGGGTTATTACTACTGTCTGTGTCTCATTGGAGACTTTTCTGTTTCACATTTTCTGTCTTCTCTTTCACTGTAATAGAGAAAAATTTTACCACGAGGCATTACCAGCTATGTTCTGGAAAATGAAATTAAAAAATATGTGAATGTTTGGTTTTCCAGAAATTTTTTTTAAAAATTAGTTAGATTTCTTTGTCTTCCCTTTCAAGGCTCAGAAACATTGCTTAAGTGAGGCCAGAATCTAAGACCTGAAGGAAGGGGTGGAGTAGTATGTAGCAATTTTCTCTGAGATAAAACCTTTGATGATATAGAGAATCTCTTTAGACCCACTGTGTTACAAAGGGAGATAAAACATCCCATTCTCTGGGGAAACTCCTTAACTCTCAGGGTGTTCTAAAGGGAGGCCGCTTAATTCAATAAAGAAACAACTCCAAAGCTTCAGGAAGTCCCTGAAACTGACCAGGTGCATTAGGTCCCTCCTTTTCTTAGTTTAAAGAAGCTGTAAGGACTGCCCAGAGGTCTTCTTGGAGCAGCCAACCTGCCTAGAAGAGGTAGATAGATCAGCTAAACTTCTTAGCTCAGATCAACTGAGCTGCCTGGAAAAGACACTCTCCAACCTATTAAGGTTTCTGCAAGTTGTCTGTGAGCTCCAGGATTCCAGATTTTGTGAGTTTTTACCCATGCTGGGGTGGGCTTTGATAATGCATCTGTATTTGAGTGATTCTGATCCTGTAAGTTACCCCTTACCCATACTCCTTAAAGTAACCACAATAAACTCATTAGTTCACTAAATAGGACTTCAGTGGCATCTCTACTTGGATCTGTCATGAATTTCCTATCTGTAATGGGTAGACCTGTTCATGTCTCCCACAAATAATGTCACACACACAGACACACACACACAGACACACACACACACACACACACACCAGTCATTTGATGGGGAACTGATTTTGATAAGTAAAAGGTCAATGTTGAAGTTAGGGTGTCTCTGGCCTTTGTGAAAGGATTGATATGCGACTTTTCAACTGCAATTCATTTTTAATGACATGTTCTTGCTACCTTCTCAAATATTCAAAATGTCCAAAGTACATCTTGGGGAAAATTCAAAATGCTTATAAAGAGAAAAGAACTGCAATAAATATAGGAGCAACAAAAAAAGTTCATAGGCATGAACTTCCTTAAATTCCTTTGATCATTTGTTGCTCATATAGTTTACAGCTCTGGTGGAACCAGACAGCATTGTGAGTTCAGGTCTCAGCAGGATCAGAGAGCAAAGAAAACTGAGGAACCTTAAGGGGCCAAGGGGTGGTGAACATGATTAAGCCATATCATATGCATGTTTGAATGTTGTAACAAAAGCCATAATTGTGTACAGTTAACGCATTGTCAAAGTCAGAAGGCAGTAGCAGGCACCGTGGGCTCAGTCTCAAGTTTCAGTACAGACGACTGTAACCTGTTAGAGCATCCCTTGAGGTAGATTCCCGTCAGATGTAACCATTCTTTCCGCTGAACAATTGTCATTTCCACCTCACGCACTGCCTTTGTTGTTTTCTCCTACATGTTTCTTAATTCATTTTCATCACAGAGATTTCCCTGACTTCAAAAGGAGGAACTATGTGGGATTCAAAGAAAGAGGCAGCCTTGGCTTTCTTCAGACATGCCTTGTATTGTGTCTGAGTCATGACCCGGCTGTGGACTGTTTACTCTCTCTGTTGTCAGCACTATGGCACTAGCACCAATGACGGGGAAGTGAGCTGCCTGCTATTCTTAGTTTGTTACAACCAGCTCTTGATGACTTGGGGACTCATTGTGTATTATGTGGTTTTTTTTTAAACCACAATGTAGCCTAGGAAATGGTCTCATACTGGAGCATTAAGCTCTTTAAAGCCAGAACTTTTATCACGCTATCAAAGCATGAATGCAGGGAATGAGAAACACCATCACTGAGAGTGTATGTGGGCTGTTTGCTGAGGTGAAGAGATTTGCACAGTCTTTGTGGATAGAATTCTGTAACTTCTATGGCATCTTCTAAATGGTAATGATTTGGATGATATTAAGTAAGAAAGTTTAAATACTTATTTCATTTTTGTGCATAAACTGTTTGGTAGTTTGTATTAAAGTTAAGAACATTTCTTTTTTAATTTTTTTTTGGCTTTTCGAGACAGGGTTTCTCTATGTAGCCCTGGCTGTCCTGGAACTCACTCTGTAGACCAGGCTGGCCTCGAACTCAGAAATCCACCTGCCTCTGCCTCCCGAGTGCTGGGATTAAAGGCATGTGCCACTACTGCCCAGCAAGAACATCTCTATTTAAGAACAAATATTCTGCTATTATTATTTACCAAAGACTATACAGAGTCATGTATCATCATCTTTGCCACAATGACCCTGAACTGAAAGACTCTTAAATATACATTAAATATCCAAACAGGAAAGCAAATTGTGATCGAGTTCTACAATTGACTAGTATTCAGGAAGAAGACTGGTATACCGCATGGCAGATAGACTCTCACATGAAGTGAGAACAGCCAGGAAAATGATAAACACAACGTTTTCCAAATACTGAAGAACAGGCCAAGTGGATGGCTAGAAGTAAAGGAAGCTGAGTAAAGTGGGGCGATGATTGGGAAAAAGCCTGGAGGACTTCCGGAGTGACAAAAGTTACTTTATGATGTTTTCGGAGTAGGGTACCATGAGTGTGCTGTCTATGTCAAAACTCTTGACACTGAGAATAGAGTCCAGTAGTAAGGCTCTAGATGGGAATGCATTTGGAACAGACTCGGGTTCCCAGTAGGATGAATAGAGAGGTCTCTAAATGCTAGAACTATGTAAGCTCATATTTACCATATCACAGAGCAATAGAAAGAAGCCATGTTTAGATAAGGGCCAGCCCTAGTCATGGGCTGATGTTGATCTACCACTCAGGGGTCTGCTAACACTCTATTATTCTTTTAAATGGTTGTCTATTTTCATATACTTATTTACTTATTCCAGGGGAGGTAGTATGGGTCAGAGGTCAACTTTCAGAAGTCAGTTTTCTCCTTCAACAAGTGAGCTCTGGGGATCAACTGAGGCTGCCAGTCTTGGTGGCAATTGCCTTTACCCACGGTGTCTTCTTGTGGGCCCTGTTGACACTGGAAATTCCCTCAATCCCAGGAGACACAGGGCTAGTTCAGGAAGCTGGAGCAGGATCGGGACAGTTGAGAGAGGACAATGAGGACCATAGCCAGGCACACTGGGTGAAAGGGCATCCAGGCCCAGGAACAACCACAGGCTGCCTTGCCTAGCTCAGTCTCTTTCTACGGGCTGAGCCCGTAGAAAGAGACTGAGCTGATGAGTGAACAGGTTCACACTATCTACTCATTAATGACTTCTGCCTTCATTTTTCATCCCGTCTCCACACTTCATACCCTAGCGTGTATGCTGCCTAATTTCAGGTATAGTGATTATTCAACAAATGGCCCTGTTTCCCTCCATGTCCCAAGTAACTCTGTGTTTTTAGGCCATCGTGTTTAAATGTGATATGAAACACACAGTAAGGAACAGAGGAAATGGTACAGAGCTGGCTTTCTCTTTCCTTTATCATTATCCATATAAAATGTCATCACGTCTCCGAAATCATTGTCTGAACTAAAAGTCAGTTTTAATTTTAAGTAGTATGATTTTAGGATAATCGAAACTCATTCTCAGTGTCCTCATTAGGTAAATGATGGCAAAGAGTGTTGAACAGGGTTGGTTTATGGAGCTGTGATTACACTGGATACCACCGAGGGTTAGTTCCTTTCATACGAAGTATTCTGAATTGGGATGTCTGTCAATTCAACCACATACAGCCATTGTCTTTCTCATCTTAAGGAAGGACAGTGGCCCTTGGGTTGGATAAGATGATTAAGAGCTTTGCCTGTAAACATAAGGACTGCAGTTTACGCATTCAGAAAAAGCTGGTCATAGCTGCACATACTTGTAATCCTAGCTTTGGGAACAAAAAGAAGGCTTGATGGCCAGTCAAATCAGTGAGTTCCAGATTTAGTGAGAGAACACGTCTCAAAAGATAAGGTTGAGGGTAAGTAAGGAAGATACTCAGCGTTGACTTCAGGCCTCTAGATACATACATGTATCACACATGCACACACACGCACATGCGCAGAGAGACAGAGAGAGACGCAGAGAGAGAGAGAGACAGAGAGAGAGAGAGAGAGAGACAGAGACAGAGACAGAGAGATAGAGATGAATTAAGATGGTTCCTGGCAAGGCAAGTAAAAATGTTTTCTCTGGAAAATAGAAATGAGTCAACAGTCAAAATAGACATGCCTCCGACTTTACTCATCTTCTGAGTTTTAGCTAAAAAAGCCCCTTTTACTCACCTCACAGTTTCTACTTGTATCTGTGGCAGTCCTCAACTGCCTGGTTCAATAGTGCAACACATAAGCTTTATTTGCTGCTTCTGATAACATAATGTTATCATCATAATCTACAGTTACATGCAACTGCAGCTTAAATCACTGTTTGCTTCACTCATATAATAATGCAGCCAATATCAACCAAGTACCTGCTATGGGTAGGGCAACATCATAGGTGCAGATAGGCTGTAGAATAGACATAGATGCTCTTTGTTCTCACTGTATGGACAATGAAAAAGTAAATGAAGACAAAAGTTCAACAGGTGGTAGGACTGAAAAAAACGTCAACTGACTTGCAGGCTGAGGTGAGGGCTGTGTGTGCTGATGGGGAAAGGGCACCACACGTGAGCTGGATAAACGATGAGGAGACAGCTTTATAGAGTGTTGTAGTTCTAAAGGGCTCAACCTTCAAAGTGATGAGAACTGCGGATGCCAAGCTCTGAGCATGGAATTACTGCTGTGTACATTGGGGTTTCCTAGAA
>CM052712.1:74281679-74327742 GCA_028551405.1 Uromys caudimaculatus | reverse complement strand
GTCAACTGACTTGCAGGCTGAGGTGAGGGCTGTGTGTGCTGATGGGGAAAGGGCACCACACGTGAGCTGGATAAACGATGAGGAGACAGCTTTATAGAGTGTTGTAGTTCTAAAGGGCTCAACCTTCAAAGTGATGAGAACTGCGGATGCCAAGCTCTGAGCATGGAATTACTGCTGTGTACATTGGGGTTTCCTAGAACACCCGAAGAGCATGCATTCATGGAACTAATAACCATGGACAATGAGTGAAGAAGGTAGTGTTGCAAAGAGATGAGCTAGAACCACTCAGATCCAGGTAACAGTTAGCACACATTTCCCCCATAAGAAAGTAGGTAGACCAGCTAGTATACTGAGTTCTAGTTCATTGTGTCACATGGTTTCACGAGCACTTAAGGAAGGTCCACGATAACTACAGGAATAAAGGGCTTTTGTTCATACATCTTCTTCGTTCTCACACACCAACCTTCCTGTCTCACGCTCTGCTGAGGCAGCTGTGACATTCTGCATGAATACGGAAATGACGCTCATCTTCAACGCCCACTTGAGAATACGGAGATGCCATTGGCTCCAGTTGTTTTTCTCTCATTCCTCACTCCAGTCTCTGGTCCTGCCCACCCAAGATGAGGACACAGAAACTCACTTTGGAAAATGTGGCCTTTGTGATCCTTAGAGCTAACTTTGCTCACCTGTGGATTTTTGTTTTCTTACCTGTAGTTATCAGTGTTCTTATTTTTGAAACCAATATAAAAATATATAGTTTCTTATTAACCTGTGGCCTCACAGAAGTAGATAAACCAGAAAATAACTATCATTTTCCCCAGAAATGAACCTCACTACTGTATGCTAAGAGAGGAACACTTGGCATTTGAGGTGACCCTGAAAGCTTGTCTTCTCAAGTATACCTATTTTGGCAAATAGCATTAGTAAAAATCCTTGCTATGTGTGACAGTGGGTAGGTAGAAATAAATCTTTACTTCACTTTCTTTATTGTGAAACATTACCAAAGATGCTGTAGTACATTTAAAATTAATTTGATTCAATGACAAAGTTAATGGCATCTCTCTCATCCAAAGGAAATTTGACTTGCTGGATGCATCATGGACCAGGGATAAGATAAACAGTTTTGGAAAGGATATGATATCACTCTTCTCTTTAGGAAAGCATCTCTCTGTCTTAGGGTAAGAGCTCCAGGCAGAGGAAATGGGAAGGTGAGGAAAACATGGACCAGATCCAGAGGAGACAGTGGCTTCAGGAGAGTGAATGAGTCAGCCGGCGACAGAGGGCATGATGCCAGGGACTGGGGCAGAGGGACAAAGCAAGCTATGGAGCCCTTAAGCCATCTCACTCCCACACCCATGGATACACACCAAGCGTTGGGGGAACAGAAGCAGTCTTCAGTGTCCTAACAGAGTGACTGTGGTCCCTAAGCACCAGACCACAGCTAGCAACAGACTGGGTTCTGGAGAAGAGCCCAACATACCAGAGTCAGGGAGTAAAGAAAACACAAGACCTACTCAGATTGAAGAGCATTGTTCTTTGTCAAGTTAGGTCTTCTCTTTACAGAAGATGGGCAGGAAGAAGCTGTCCCAGGAAGAAAAGAAGTACGACGTTTACAGCATCAAGTTAGCTGTAAGCCAAAGTGGCTTCTTTGAACTAGTATAGAATACAGTCGTAGTCGGTTGCTTTAGGAGATGCCAAGTCTCTCTGCATTTTATATTTGCAGTGGACACACACTGGAAAAGTTCCTCTGAAGGATCACCTCTGTGCTTTGTGCCTCTTCCACACATCCCTGACATTTCCCCTCATCGTTTATTGTGTGTGAATTCAAAGTTACATCTTCGGGGCTAAAAATTCTTTGAATTTATATTATACTTTCTATACAAAAGATATTGAAACTATAGGACTTAAAATGATTAGTGCATAGCAAGTATACATAGTAGCAGTTTCCTTATGACATTCTGTAGGTCTATAGAATGCAGTTCAGTTGCTCTCACTGCCTGCTATCTTCTCTTCTTGCTCCTCCCACTACTGCTCACTGCTTCCTTGGCCCAGCCAAGCCTAGCTTCCACTTTCCTGCCTCTTTCCATGCACATTCGATGCAGAGAGTATCCTTAGGGTTGCCTTCAGGTCCAGGGGCTCCTTACCAGTTGCTACCTCAGTAAAGGAAGTATCTCTCCCACTCCATTGACTATTCTCTGTGTATAAATCCTTAAGGGGAGGTAGAGTCCCGAGAGGCCTTCTCCCTAAGGGATTTTAAAGTATAATGCTACATCCTTTAAATTAAAATAAACAGAAACACAACATGAGTTCATGTGCTGTGTATGAGAATTCATTGGTGTCTCTCCATATGAAATGAATAAATAAACAAAATAGAAAATATTCTTCCTCAAATGAATAACTCATTTAAAACACCGTTGAAAATTTAGCTGACAAGGTATTTATATTCCCAAATAAAGTATTGATTCCTCATCTCCCCTGCCCTCTCAGTACCCCACTCACCAGCCTGTTACCTCCAACCCCTCTTGTATTCCCTCTTACGCAGCTGCTTTTCCTTTTTAATGGCCCTTGTCTACCTCCTCTCATTCCTCATAATGTAATTTTAGCCTACCTCAGTCTATTTTTTCTAGTTTTTAGGTTTTACCCACAATTAGACATTTTTATCTATATGCAAGTATACTTTATAGTCTTAGATCTTCACATGAAAGAGAACATGTATATCTTATCTTTCTGTGTTTAGGTTACCTCACTGAATATATTTTCTGGATCCATCCATTTACAGTAACAAGGAAATGGAACCAACTTAGATGTCCATCAGTGTATATGTAGATAATGAAAATACAGTGTCAGACACACTTGAATTTGATTCGGTTGCAATAGCTGTGTTTTTGAAAATGCTTGTTCTAAAGGAATTTGACAATAAATATAACAAAAACCTTTTGGTTTTGAAATATACATCTACAATCTCCAGAAAAAAATGGATTATTCTATAATTGGGATTGTGAAACTCTAATAACTAGGAAACTTTTCAATAGAAAGAAAGAATGACATTTTAACTGAAAGATTTAGTGTGATTTGGTTTCTACCTGTCCACACTAACGTCGCTACCACAGACCCTGGTTACTTCCCAAAAGTACTGGTAGATAGTAAATCAGCTCTTTGCTGGACCCCAACTTCACCTTTGAGCCCCTTTCCCCCATTTTCACTGTACTTTAGCTACACTGACCATCTTCTATTTTCATATCTTTGATCACTGCCAAAGACATCCCTCTGCCAGAAAGTACAGTTCTCCCTCCCTTCATCTGGTTAAAGTGTGGGCCCCTTCAAACACTGCAGCTCTCTTCTGCTTACCTCCCTGTAAAACGGTGAATCTTCTCCCTGGCATCCTTCATTGCATATGTAATAATTTTGAATTCTATAGCTACAGTCTAGAGATGGTTTATCAGCTATAGCTTCCTGTGTTGGAATTTGGGTCCCTGTGGAGGAGATGGCACTTTTAAGTGTTGGCTCAGCTGATAATCCCAGTATCTGAGAGATTTATGGGGCCAGTCTGGACCACAGAGAGAGGCTGTGAGGCAAAAAATCCTTCAAAAATAAGAAAGAAAGGAAGGAAGGAAGGAAGGAAGGAAGGAAGGAAGGAAGGAAGGAAGGAAGGAAGGAAGGAAGGAGGAAAGAGGGAGGGAGGGAGGGGAGAGAGAGAGAGAGAGAGAGAGAGAGAGAGAGAGAGAGAGGAAGAGCACCTAGTGTGAAGTGGTTCCATTATTGGGGTGATAGCCTTTGAGGAGATGAATGCTGAGCTTTTGGAGTCTCCGGTTTTGTCATTAAATGAGAGTCCCATATATATGGCCCTTTGTTCATATGATTTCCACATTCTACCTCTCTGCCTGTTGGGATACAGATAGCGGAGCCAAACAGAGCAAACAGAGGCCAAATGGGGCCGCTTGACCTTGGGTTTTAATCTTTACAATATTCTTTATAGAGTATTCAGGCTTGTTATTATGTTATAGAAACAGAACCAGTGATGCCCAAAACAGTTTCCTCCTCCACATTTGTCCCCACACAACTGAGGCAAGGACATGCCTGCTCTTCAGCTGATTGCCACTGCAGGGCCGTGCAGTCTCCGACTTGCTTATTCATGATGAACAACTAGAACACACTAGGTGCTCAGTGCGTCTTCTTAGTAAGAGAAAAGTTCAGTCACCCCAGCCTCTGCTGGGCTCTCAGTGTCTGACAGCCACAGGATTGTGGCTCCTAGCCCAAAACCATCAGCACTAACTACAGCTGACAAAAGGGCCAAACCCACTGAATCACAATGAGGTGCCTGACAAGATACACAGGAAGTTCCAATTATACTTCTAATTTAAGCCTAATTGCTCTTAGTGTGTATTTATATAATAGGCCTGGAAAAATTAAAAACTAAATGACAACTTACTTCTGAGAGAGTTTAGTGGCCATTGTTATTTTTAATGAAAAAGGCTGGGAATTTTCAGTTATTCTAATCTTCTCAAATGCTGTCCTTTTCTTGAAGATTGTGTAGACAAATAGATAATTTTATCATTTCATAAAGCTTCTGACTTCCCATTTGACATAGTGCCCTAATCTAAGCAAGGGATATCAGAATTAGATGTAATCTAAAATAAGCAGAGAAACAGAGTACTGCAATACTAAAATGATTTCAATAAATGTAATTGTTATTATGAAAATACTAATGGGGTGTAAGTTCAGTTGGTACAGCAGGTGAGGAGGCCCTCTCCTGTAAGACCAGCATTTGGAGAAAAGGTGAGAAATAGAGAAGTTTAAGGTCAACCTCAGCTACATAGTAAGTTAAAAGCACACCTGGGCTACATGAGAATCTGTTTCAACAAAAAAAAGTTCATAATCAAAGGTAAACTCATGGTGATACATAATGAACTCATTCACATTGGTGACTCACGTTTTTTGCATGTCTTCAAAGGTACAGTGGACTTTCACACAAAAAGAATTTTTGCCTTTCACTGACTTCAACAATTAGTTTCCTGTTAATCAAGACTATAAATGTCACCTGAGGTTTACTTTAGCATAGACTAAGTAAGACAATTTAGAAGAACCAAGGCCAATATCCGGAATGCCGGAGCAAGCAATGAACTTTGATTCAAAGCAAATAATGTCATAAATTCCATAGCTGATCTGGCTTTCTCAGGGTTAAGAGCTGTCTTATCAGCCTGAAGCCAGAAGGAGGGCAGAGAGAGGGCTGACTTGGGGAACATGCCAAGGCATGTCTAAGCCTTGAATTTCAAATGTCAAGTCCAATGGGACATGCTAAAGAGATAGATGTGTCGTTGTTATTTTGGTCATTAAAATTGTGGATTGAGAGCATTGGGAAAATAAAGTAAGACATGGGTTGTCCTATAAGGTCCCATAGGTGGGACCTGGAAAGAAAAGGCCTTTTAAGTATTATTAAATTGAATTTATAGTATTTGGGTGACTTAGCTTCTTTCCAAAGATTTCTAAACAGACAATAAAATCAAACTCAGGAGTCCCAAATATGAATAGAAGTGCTTCAAGAAGGAAGGGAATCTTAAAGGAGTTCCAACATGGAGAACTGTCCAGTGCGAAGAACTGGGCTGGGGTATCCATGCAACTGGGCACATACCCTGGTTCCCAGGATAACACTTATCTCAGGAAGGATCAAACCGGATAACCAGATCGTGCTTGAGAGTTGCAATTAACAACAAAATGAGAACAACTGATTTAATAAAAATTGTTTGTTAAAAGCATCAAGCATTATGGGATTTCAAACGCACTCATAATTATATATAGTAAAGAGCTTAACACCCCTCGGCTAGAAGTTCCTTTGAGACAATTATTTCATTCAGATGATATTTCTTGATTGACTAACTATATTGTGCAATTATTAGTGATATAAAAAAAAATCCCACAAAGATCCTATTAAAAAATTGTTTAGTTAAGTTGTTTAAAAATTAATTGTACCAAGCAGCTAAATGAACTGTGATAAATGCTATGGTCTGAAGCTTTAGAACGGTACAAAAGCATTTCAAAGAGAGCTAGCCTATATGTCGGAGTTGGGAGAGGCTTCTGAGACATCACAATACTTCAGTTTCAACTTGAAGACTGAATGGGAGTCTCTACAGCAAGGGCAAGGGAACAGTTCAGCAGGACATCAGCATAGACGTGGCTTTGAGTCTGGTAGAATTTGCTCCATAGAAGATGATCAAGCAAAGGTCAGTATGGCAAGAGTTCATGCAAAGGCCTAGGTGCCTTTTATCTAGGATGAGAAGTAACATGATGTCACTACCTGGCTCAGGCAGAGGGATAATGTCAATGTGCCCATAGCACAAGCACAGAGACCATGTTTTTTGGACTTTTCTTGCAGTTTGGGGTCCAAAATTACCCTTAGCACATTCTTTGCGGAAGTTACCTTGCTGGGGCATGAAAAATTATGAGGTGAATTGAGGTTTACAAGTTCACATTTCAGTTACCATTCATATCATTGAAAAACGGGTGTTTACTGAGGGATTAACAAACAGCCATTGGTGTCGACTCATGCACGTTCAGTAAGTACTTAGCAAGATTTCTAGTCTGTCCTTACCGTCCTTTCAATACCTGGAATAGAGCAAGGAACAAAGCACATTTCTCTCATTGGTAGAGCATTCTGGTGGAGAATATATATATATATGATATCCAGGAAGGAAATAAATCTAAACAAGAGAGAAAGGAAGCCTTGGGATGGTCAGAGAAGTGCCTTCAGGTGGAAGAGAAATGAAGACTATGCCAGCCATTTTAAATCATCACAGTGGGGGCTGGAGAAGGTCGGTGGCTAAGAATACTGGCTACTCTCCTGGAAGATGCAGGTGCTATTCCCAGCACCCACGACACAGTTCACAACCATCTGTGACTCTAGTTCCAGGAGGTCAGATGTCCTCTTAATTACTTCTCTGGGCACCAGGCACGCATATGGTACATAGACACATTTGTCGGGAAAACATCCAAATACATAAAATAAAAATAAATAAATCCTCATAGTGAGCATTTTGGACAGAGGGAACATGAAGTCTGTAGTGCCTTTGAAATCAGAGATTCAAAAAACTCTGATATTTAGGTCAAAATTAATATCTTCTATAGCACATTCCTATAACAGAAGCACTTGGCAAGCTGATACAGGATGATCTTAAGTTTGAGACAGCCTGGGCTATATTGAGAGTCCTTGCCTCAGAAAATAACATTTAATAAAATTCTATCATCATTATCACAACCATCACTACCACCACCAAGTACCTGTAGAAATGTTAGTGATTCTGCTAGAGAGAGTCTAATGGTATATTTTCCATAAGAGGCAGTTAATCTAAGCCTTCCCCACCAACCTAAGCCTTCAAGTCTGGCCAACTTTTATCATGCTTGACATAAAAAGTTAAGAAAAATTAATCTTTAATATTATCAACAATCAAGTGAAGTGCTTATCAAAATGTTAATGGTGTTTGGAAAGTTTGACTCCTTGCACCTGGGAGAACTCCAGGAACTTGCCTGTGCAACAAACACCCTAACTGATATTTTTGGTTAATGGACTTTGAAAACAATGCCATTGCAAAGCTTTTAATTATTGGACTTAAAACTCATAGCCTTATGTTCAGTTTCAGAACAGCACATTTGTGCTTCAACTCAAAACAACCCCAAAATATTAGTTTTTAAAATATACAAACCACAATCAAGGCGAGGAGAAGAAACTTTAATGAGAAATACTCTAATCCTGGGAAATTGGTGACATGAAATAGTGAAATCCATCACCAGATGAGGGCAAAGCATTTTGTTCAATAAAATTGACTTTCTTGCTTGGTCTCCAGGTCTAATCTTTTCTTGTCCTACTAATAAAACTTCAGGAGTACCTCTCCAAATACATGCAATTTGTGAGAGATCTGACATCTGATACTCCTAAGAATGACATTGTGCTTATTAAAACATGCCAAGTACAGCTTGCATAAATATTAATTTAGGTATCGCAGTATACATATATGTCTAACAAATTACTGACAAAGTAACAATAATAAACAGTGGTCACCCTTGTTCTGGAAATTTTCAGAAGCGCTATTTGATAACGCATTCTGGATAGTAATATACAGGGCAATAGAGATCAGATAGAACTATACCTCTGTCTTCATATTCTCATGTGCCAATATAGCCCCGTCTCTCTCTCAGTACAATCTCCCAGGCCATTGTTTCAAGTATCAATTGGCGTCTTTATCTTAACAATGCTACAGTATCTGAGTTCTCCTCTGTTTGCATGCCACTGTGATTATGCTCTCTTAGTCAGTTTCCAGTCTTTAAAAGAAGCAGGTGGCTCACCATTCTCCTCCTTCTCAGAAAAAGAAACTGATACCCAATGTGTGCCAGATGCTAAATTAGGTAGGGATTTCCCCTCCCCCACCCCCAATCAACATTTTTTATTACCTCACTCGAAAGGACAATAGAAGATTGACATGGATAGACTTTGAGAAGCATGTAATCTAAAAATAACCTTTGTAAAACAGTAAAGAATTTTAACAAGCAATACACTAATTTTAGATCAGACTCTGAGATTCTAACCAAAGCACTTCAGCCAGAGGATTTGCTGTGATGAATTTTTCAAGGCACCTTTTAAAGTGATGATGGTCATCATGATGAATAACTGAGTTAGAAGTAAATTTGAAAATAGACTAATACTTTTCCATTCTTATAAATGGCTTTTGGATTTGGACAAAAGACTCAAACTAAGCCCCACCGCACCACCCCACACACACTTGGTTCCAGCATGGCGTGCTGTCTTAGCTACCATTCTATTACTGTGAAGAGACACCATGTCCAACTCTGATAAGAGAAAGTACTTAGCTGGGGACTTTTTTGCTGTGTTTCAGAGATTTAGTCCATTATCATCACAGCAAGGAGCACAGCAGCATGTGGTGGAGATGGTGCTGGGGAGGTAACAGAGCTACATTCTGATCCATACGCAGAGAGACTCTTGATTCGGGATGGGCTTTTGAAACCACAAAGCCTGCTCCCAGTGATATAGTTCCTTTAATAAGGCCATTCCTCCCTTAACCCTTCTCATCATTTCAAATCATGCCATTCCCTGGTGACTAAGCATTCAAATATATAAGCCTAGAGGGACTATTCTTATTCAAACCACCACACAAGCATTTTTTTCAATCAGCTATTTTAAGGGATATTCTATGGTTCCACACCAAAAACAACTATTTCACCATTACCCCGGTGACCTAGTTAGTATTCCTAAAGAATCTTTAGGAATCAAAGAATCTTTGATCCCCAAACCAATAATGTTGGATTCTAAAATCAAAGTAGGATTGTATTCTCTACAAGCAAATTTACTTTTGGCTAAACTCTGAGTTTACCCCACATGGAGGCACTCGTGAACCAGGATGTGATCCGAGTAAGGCAGGGGAACTGGTGTTTATCTCACTGCTTTCCAAGGACAATCTCAGAATGAGACAGGCAGTGAGGATGCATTTTAGATCTTCAGACCCAGCTATCATTGTAATGACCTCCAGTGAGGCCTTACTTTCCCTAAACACGGAATGCAGACACATTTGCTCTTTGCCTTAAAGGATGACATAGTGTCAGATACTGCATCGGTTTGGAGGAGGGCAAGAATTGAGATTTCCAGACTTTCCTTGACCTTGTTCCATTTTATATAACCTCAAGGAAGGCCATCTTTATTCCCCAAAATGATGCCAATGAGATCTCTCTCTCTCTCTCTCTCTCTCTCTCTCTCTCACACACACACACACACACACACACACACACACACACACACACTCACTCACCCACGATTTTATTTTAATCAGTTTTTTAAAAACTCCTCTTATAAGGATATCTTCTGGACATAGAAATCTATTTTAAATATTTCAGGTATAAGGGAGTCGTACATATAGAATATCCATGCTATGCACGCGTAGGTCTTCTAATGGGAGAAATTATTGATTTACATGTTAACCCAATCAAGCCATTTGATTGAGCACCTATGAAGGATTTTAAGTTTCTGAAATTTTGTGCTGCTAATTCATTCCTGTGACTATGACATTTGAGTTCTTTATAAGAGGAATCCCAAAGTCCTTGGAACTTGTTCATTTAAACTGACAGAGGGATTATAGCAACCTCCAACAGGCTACTTCTTGATTGCTCATTTGATAAGGCAAGGCTTTTGTATGTTTTGGCTCATAGCAGTCCTGGAGTTCTGCCGAGATCATTACATTGAGGTCAAACTCCAGCCCATGGCATCTGTGCATGTTGCCCGGGTGTGGGCCAGGCATTTCTGTCTTATGAGGGCCATTCAGTGACTCTGTGGGCAAGGCTATTCTTCTCAGCTCTCTTCTCATTATCATTGGGAGTGCTTCTAAATAATGAGTTTTATCCCAAGAAATTCTTGATTAAATCTCTTCAGTTCAAACAATGTGTGGTCAGGATGGTTGTACATAAAATTCACAGACAAAACATTTATATCCAGTTCTATGGGAAATACTGTAAGAAGAGTTATCTATTTTTTGACTGGCTATTGTTCCCATGTTTTGTGGCATCTATGTGATATTCACTTTATAGGTAGTTGGGTTTAACTAAATTTTCCTAGTAGGGGATGTTTATGAAGATGAAAAGGTTTTGATCCCAGAATTTCTGACATGTTGAACCTGGATATGAAAGAGACTATTCTAGAATTCTTGATCTCATGAGCTGTGTGGTCTCTCTTAGTCATTCCACTTCTGTGGAGAAAGCCTGGGCATGGATAGGATAGCATGCAAGTGTGTACAATGTCTACACTTGTAGCTATCCTTACAAATCACCATTGGGGAGGAAATTGAGTTACCTCATGAGTATCTCACATGATTTAATCAAAGCACTGTTATTTTAACCATCCTTGGTTTGTAAATACTTCTAATGCACATTCCGTGAAATACTATGGAAATCCCTTGATGTGTTAGTGTCACAGAATGTTGGAGGTAAATAGGTCCTTCTGATAGACTTCTATCAGCTGTTTGGTTAGAATGTACAAAAGGTCTTACTCCTTCCCATCAGACATAAAATTATAAGCTTTAATCTCAAAACAAATATAAACAGCCATATACTGGGGTTATAATTTGAGAAAGTTTATATGTGCTTTATGTCCAATTAGAACAATGACCTAGAAGAGGCCAGGTGTAAAGAAAAGGTTAAAGAAATGTCCACAGGAAGCCTAGCGATGCTTTAAGGTGTCAGCAGAAATCCAGGGATTTGGGAGAATACAGTCACCTCTTCTCAATTTCTTCACCTCTCTCTATAGAAAATCCCTTATCCTTTCAAGTAATGTCATGTTTCCTTTCAAATGAATCACATGAACAGTAGCTGAGGGAGGTTATTTGTTAGGCTAGAATTTTGTTTGTTTGATTGTTTGTTTTAAACTTAGCTCCATCTGGCAAAGCCAAACATGTGTTCATAGCTTGTGCCAGCAAAGACCTCCGTGAGAAGAACACATTTTGCATCTACTGGTCATTGCCTAACAGTCTTGCCTACCGTCTAATGGGTCACAGCCTAGAATTCCAGCTCCATTGTTGCCCCATCAGCAATAAATTCTAAATCTGACTGAGGGTGAGAGGGCCTGGGGGCAGAACACATGCTTGACATGTAAAAACCCCAGGCTATCCCAGAAGAAATTATAAAACAGTTTGAAGACAGTGAAAGAAACAAATAAATATGCTCACTCTATCTGATTTCTCCTAAGGATATCCACCCCCTTTCTGGTAGAAGTAAAGATAAAGCATATGTGTCAAATAATTACCATATACATTATCCTGTACTTCTCATAGCAGTCATAGACGTTAGGCAGAAGGGTGATACTCATTTCTAAAAACAGCCAACAAAAGTTACTTGACAGAATATTATATTTAAAATATTTTCACACGAGTTAATGTTTTACAGAAATGAGAATGTTCTGAGAAGCCATCTATATCTGGGTTTTGACTGCTTAAATGTACTCTGATGATCATGTACCTACTAAGCTACTTGGAAAGAAAAGTAAATTGCTGACAACACCAAAATTGCAAACAAAATTGCAAACAATGACATGAATCACATAAATGGAAAAACAAACAAACAAAGAAAACCTATGAACCCCTAGACTCAGATCCAAGCCTAAAGTCTAATGTCAGTGCAAAGGCACAACACCAGTCTGTAGCTTACACTCAGACGTCCAGAACTTTGGCAAGCGAGCTTTCTTATAGGTGTGGCTCTATTTGACTATCCTCTCATCCTTCTACCTCCCTTCTCCCAGCCTTACCACTAGGCACAAAGTAGAGCCTTGCAAAAATTCAAAACTAATACCCTAAACTTTTCCACTATCATCTAAGGTTTCTGTGAGAGTCAAGACTTTAAAAGAAGAAAATCTAATCAAGTCCCTAACATGGTTCTTCAGCAGTGATCCCCACAAACTGTGTTGGACAAGGACAGTTACAGGTATTGCTAGTGTAATCAATTCTCAAAACATGGTCCCAAATCCTGACTAGCATCTTCTGGTGCCACAGAATTTGCCTGCTTACTTCCGTCTGGCCACCATCTTCCGTCCCTTCAAATCTAGACAGACCAAGCAGGGATTCTTCCAGAACTTCAAATCTTACCTACTTGCTTCCCTCCAAGTTTTATTTTCTCAGATTTTCTTTTCTACCCAAATAGGATACACTTAGCTAAAATATATCAAGGTTCAGTTTAAGTATTTCTTCCTCTGGGACACTTAGCTATTTCTCCCAGAGTTGTTTGAGTCTCTCTCGTGCACACCAGGATAGAACTCTGTAAGTCTTCTTGTAGCGTTTCACACCTTTATGGCTTTTTCAAAATCTGTCTTCTCTAGTGATAATGGTACATATAATTAAATAATACTTGCTTAATAGCAGCTGTGGCAGAACTACCCAGGGAGACAATGATGAAGCCAGGAGTCTGGCCCAGGCACAGTGAACCATGGCCATTTTGTTGCTTCCTGAGCTGGACCTGTCTGCTTGGTCTCTACTCTACTGCTTCATCCCAGATGGTACTATATCAACCTGAAACATACATATGTGTTGAATGTAGGAATAAGCAACCTAAGAAACCACGAGTAAGACAAATTTAAGAGCCTTTGTGGCTGGCAGCTAGACTCTGACATTCCCTAGAGAACAGAAGTGATACTCAGATTAAACTCAGGGAGAAAAGAGGACCATCCATAACCGTGGTAAAACATGGCAAAAATAAAGCTACTCCCCCAAAGTGTGAAAACCATCATGAAAAATTAGCACTTTCTTCTCTCAGCTCCTGTAAGTGACTTTAAAATGTTTAATGCTCTCTTACTGAATAGTCCTTTGTGATGGTACCCAGTGCAGACCAAATCTTGCTTCTTTAAACTGTACCCCAAATCACCCAGCTCAGGCCCATGTCCCATAACAAGCCCTTGTTAACAGCCTTTTGCTAGAAACATCCTTCTTGACCACACCCTGCTGCCAAAACACCCAACTTCACCTGTCCCTGTGGCTTTTTGCTGAGAAGAGGGGACATTGATCAAATCAAATGATGCTTGCTTAACAGTGCTGGAAGTGAGTGAGTTTAGCTCAGAACCTTAGGCCTCTCATCAGTTAGTACTAATATTCTTCCTGGTACTTTATGTCTGCTGCTCCATTTTACTCAGTTCTCTTAGTCCTGTGCATGCCAATGGAATAGCACCAGACTTAGTTTACTATGTGAGTATTATCTACTTTTAACTAATTTATCCTGAGAGCTGACTTAAAATACAACAAACAAAAAGGCTTTGTCCTGCTCATATCATTGTTGATCTTTGGGAAAGCTATCCTGAGCTACCAGAGGGATAAATATCAGAAAAGGGAAGATTATATGGCTGAGTGGTTTTATAAATTTCGCCACACAAGTTACAGAATTTTCTGATTCTTTGGAAAATGGAAACAAGACAAGATGTGAGTGTTGATGCCTTCCCCATGTCCATGATATGCCCTATTTCTATGCACTGCCTCCATGCTGGCCTTCCAAACCTTCCTCTGAATCCACCATATACACTCTAGCTTGCTATATGGGATACTCATATTCAATAGTGTGCATTTTCCCATCATTCTGTCCTCTCAAGAAAAACCTTCTCCAGATAGGGCAGCCTTTCTTTCAGATGACACACAGCTGTGTGTTAATGAAGTGGAGTGTTAATACATTAATGAGCTTTCCCTCAGAATCACTGGCCTTTTAAAAAGGAATCTGTTGTCTTTATTCCAACATTTGTAGAGAAGGAAAGGCTTTTAGCGCCTGCCAGCCCGGTAGCACTGTTAACAGAATCTGCTAATTCAATAGTAGATGCCCATACAATTATGCTTCATTACAAGAAGCATTACTGCTCAGGAAATCTCATCTTGAAAAGGTGCCTGCACTTTACAGAGACAAAGGAAAAGTGTGACACCAAAACGAGTCAGCTTTGCCTGCTGCCAGGTGGAGTTAGGAATCACAGGTCTCCACATGTGTCTTCAGGCAAGCATTTCATGGTCTGTCTTGCTTTACTTTGGGGGCATATTCGAGCATGGTTTTTTGTACAGTAAGAGTGATTCATCAGACCTGTGCATAAAGTGGCTTACATACTCTCCGTGATAGTTAAAGAGAAAGGGTCAACCAGGATGGAAGAACCGCAGATTCTATAGGCTGATGATAAAGATTAGTGTTGAATGCTTCACGGTTAATATTAATTCAGGAAAAGAATAGGGGTTTGTTGAGAAACTTAAAGGTTAAACAAGGTTGAAAGTATGGCTGACAAAACTTTTCTAGTAAGTCTCAGATGACTCATAGATGCAAAGGCTGTTGGATGTCGAACAATATCAAAGAGGATGGCAACATAGAGTGTCCCCAGAGCAGTGTTAGGAGCTCAATATTTGGACTCCCTCTTTCTGGCAAGATCATCTGTCCTGTTGAGCCATCTTTCACCCCTTTTAGAACCTACTTCTTTGGGGTTCCAGTATAGACTTAAGACCAGCTGCAAACAATCTTTAGAATTGAATTCTTGGACTTTCCATTGGGAGACGGCCATTGTTGGACTAGCCTCACCACCTCCTGTAGGCCACTCTACTAAAGCCCTTTCTAATATATGTAGATAAATTATATGAGTTCTGTTTGCTTTTTAAAAGAGAACGCAGACTGGTAAAATATCTTAATTTTAATTTTAAAAAATCAACTTTTTGTCCTAAAACAGTTCTAAAAAGTTCATTGAGCTGTGAGGAAACCATTTACTAAATCCTCAGATTTCTCTGCTAATTCTTAGAGAGTTGTCTGTTGAGTAGTGGAATCTGGAAAGTTCTGTGGTACATAGATAAAATTAAGCTTTTTTTTTTTTTTAAAGATTGATTTAAGGTGGGAGAGTTCATCTTTTTGTGTTTCTTTAGTTTCTAATTGCGAAAGTTCAATGTTAATTGTAGAAATTTGTAACATTCATGAATGTTTACATGATTGGTTTCCTCACAATCCAGAGGTAATCAATATTAACCCTATTTGTATATATTTATCTAGTCCCCACTCACTTTCTTTCTGTCTCTTTCTTGCCCATTTTTTTTCTCTCAGCAATAGAATCACAAGCTTTTAAACAGCAGGAAGACACCCCAAATTCAAGAAATAATTTGTCCATGAGCTGTGTAGAGTGAGAAAGGCAGCATTTCTTAAACTCTTTCCACCTAAGAATTATTTTCTGTCCAAAAGATTTTTTGTACATGTAATACAAATAGAACTATTACTGATACAAATCCTGAAGGTATTTATCTTGAAACGATTATTTCATATACAAATAATTTGTCATTTATTAAAGGTGACAACAAATTTGAATTCTAGTGAACTGGACTTGTTTCCTTCAGATGAAGAATTAGATCATAGCTGAGTGATTGTTCACGACAGAGCATTTGCAATGTTTTTCTGAGTTGGCCAAAATTTTAATCTTATAATCATCAATGATGAGAAGGAAGCTCATGTCACATCCATATGTACATGATCCAAGTTCCATATTATTTTTTTTAGCTAAACTCAAGGCAGCAATGCAAGCACAGATTTTTTAAAAATCAAACATCTAACCCAATTCAATACCAAGATAAACTAATTTGATATTTACATGCTGTGAAATGACAATAGGAGAATATTAAATATCCCATTTTCCTGTAATTAAACCATTATAGTTATAAGCTTTGTGTTTACAGTAGAACACTGCAATTAATAACGTACCACAGTCTCTGATCTGGCCAAAGTGTTTCACACAGCAGTAATGACTCTCAGTGACCTGATGCTTTGTGCAGTGCCAAATGACTCTGTTGTGTATTCAGAACCAAGGCTGTAACGAAGTCACATGATGTCACCTGGGCAGACACTACCAGAAACACTTTGGATTCATAACACATGTGATGTTGGGTTGATTCTTGCTGACTGTGCCTTAAGAGCCCTTCACAGTGGCCACCTGTTTGAAGCCCCACATTCAGTTATGCGATCTTCTGCCACAACCCAAGTTTGAAGAAGCTGGTAGATAGCCCATCATGCTAATCGACAGCCCTTGTCACCAGCTGTCTGAGAATTGTATCAAAAACAAAAATTTACATGTTTCTAGCTCTGGCCTAGTTATTGATTCTGGGGAAATTAATCAGAGATTTTGCTCTAAGAGCATTCATCAAAATTTCCACACAATTATGGAAAACTGGAAAAAAATCTATACAGCCAGCATGGTATTTATTTTAAATGTAAAATGTCATTAAGATGCTACTAAATGATTTCTGATGTCATGTGAAATGCTGTTGCTGAGTGATGAGAACAGAATACAGCACAGTGCACATAAAACATCTCACTTCTGTGACAACTGGGCTGTTAGATGAACCAAAGACCACACATAAAATGCCGCAGAGCTACAGATGATCATGTTAATACTACTAGTTGGAAGGTGTCAGAATTAAACGGGGGGATTTTTAAACTTATTTTTATTTGGCAATATTTTGAAATTTTACTGAAACAAATCTTGAAGTGGGTATTTATAGAATAATAAATTTCTGGAAATTTTATAATTATAATATAATAAAATATTAATTTGACTTGTATTTTTAAGGAAAGCTGCCTAAGCAGCAATATATTTTATGAAACACTCAGTTTCTTGCACACACACACACACACACACACACACACACACACATACACACATACACACACCACACACCATATACCATAACTGCTCTACAGTGATACAGAATTCTGCTGCTATTGGCAAACAGTAATATGTACATTGCGATTCCCAATTTTTCCACTTTGAAAGGTACATCTAGGAAACCCTGCATCAGACTGCAGCTGTGCAGCCTCTGGGATTTGTCTCCTATGAAAGTGTCTCAAGCCTGAAGTCAAAGGCAGAATAGCGTAGCAAAAATAACGTGCAATAGGTTTGATCAGTAGCCATTCTCCTGGCTTTATCTCTATGTCAAAGATTTTAAAATAAATCAATTTTTTCCTTCATGATTTAGATTCCAAGGTTGGATTTTCCCATTATTTTAGAGTTCAAATTTCAGATCCTGAGGAGCTGAATCCAAATACTATTTCTGTCATAATCTTAGTTTGGATTTTATTATAACCTAGGTAGGTACAAGCAAGACAAAGATTTTATCATGTTACTCATAAAGGGTAAATTCTTCTAGTATGTATCATAGAGTGGCAAATGGCCAGAAAAGAAACACACATTTATCTATAAAGTACTGGGGATTAGATCCAAAACCACAGAACACTACATTGGAGGGTGCAGGCCTGCTGGAGAGTTGTAAATGACACAAATTTAAAAGGCAGAAAGGACTTTGGACCGGTATTTTGTTGCTATGTCTTGTCTCAATAATAATAGACAGCCAAGATCTGTGTGCATTAATACAAGCCGTCCTTCTCATGGTCTAATGTTTGTGGCACGCCCAATAGGCCCAGGAGCCACCAGGGCCTCCGGAGGGAATGACGTTTCAATGTAGCTCCTGTGCGTGTTCTCCAGGCCAGCCTCCTGTTCCACTGCCCAACCCATGTATACAGAGGCCCTGCCCACTGATAAGGGGCTTGTTTAGATTCCCACAGCCAGGCTCTCCCGCTGTAACCTAGATGGCATCATATGCACGCACGTGACTCACTGGCTTGAGTCCCTTTCCTGAAACTCGGGGAGAGAGCCAGCTCTCAGATATCTGGGACAGGAGTGCCAGAGACCAGGGGAAAGGAAATCCTGTGACTTTCCCCCTAATTTCTATCTATCCATAATTCTTATCTCTGATGTCAACTTTTCATGACTATCAGTGTAAAGGATCACAGAAAAAGCCAGAGAAAAACAGAGGGTCTGGTTAACGCCAATGCTGGGTAATCTATAATGGAACTGCTAACAGCTTGTCATTTGTTCTCTATGAGAATGTGTGTGAGTGTGTGTGTGTGTGTGTGTGTGTGTGTGTGTGTGTGTTAATGTATAGGTGTGTGCACATATACATACATAAGTAGTTAGCAGTGGCCATTACCATTCCTTATTCTGGTACAATCTGGTCTCTGCTTTCTCATCAACCAGAAATATTCTCTCAGTCACAGAAAATGCAGAAACCAAACCAAAGATGCCTTTTTTCTTCCTGTTCCTTATCCTACTTGATTTTGAACTTGATTGCTATTGTGGAAAATCATGGAATATTGTTTTGTCCTGAGTTTTATATCATGTTTCCTTAGTTGTCTTCTTGTATATGACCATCAGTAAGTTCTGCTGATTTGAAGTATTCTCTGTCTACATCCCAAACTCGCTGTTCTTCATTACATCCACCACTGCTCACTCTCACTGTTATCTTTGCCCTAGATTTATGACAACTTTGGGTGCAATTAAAATGCCCCCAACTCACTTCTCAGGTTTGGGTCATTCTCAGTTTGGTCTGTTTCCACAAAGCAAAAAGACTATAGTCTTTTTGAAACATAAATTATATTGTACCTTATCTATAATCCTGTGATGATTTCAAACTGATTTCAAGTTTTTAATAAAAGGCAAAGTTTGCATCTCTTAAATTTTCTACTTGACTACACCTTTAATTCTTGTGCTACTGTTTTTCTCTAGCAATCTCTGGCCTGCAAGTCATCGCACTGTCTTTGGACATTAGAACTCTTACTATTCTCTTAAGAGCAATAGGAACACTTGGATCTATAAGTTGGTTTGGCCACATCTTTTTCTTCTCTGTCTGTGCTCATATGTTATCTCCATAGAGATGATTGTCTAACCAACTGAGATAAAGCAGTCCCAAGTCACAGCCTGCTATGTATTGCTATCTTAATCATCACTATGCAGGAATACCTAGGTATGTTATGCTTGGTTTCCACTTCATCTGTGGAAACAATCACCTCATAAGATGCTTTAAAGGATATAATTAGTTGTATATTTAAAAGCTTAGTAGTGACTAATAAGTGTTTACTGATATTATTGTTATGAGTATGTATTTTCTCCGTTCTCTCACTAGAATATAAATTCCAAGAGCTAGCTTTTATTGCTTATCCGTAAGAGGTGGTATACATAAGATATGTAGGATAATCTTGGTGTTTGAATGCTTGAATGAAGTGATGAATATTGTTTCTTTTATCTTCAAGATCTCCATTTCCTCTTTTGTCTTTCATTGGGTTTTGGTTTTGGTTTGTAGAGATAGGGTTTCTCTGTGTGATTCTCACTATTCTGGAACTAGCTCTATAGACCAGGCTGGCCTCAAAGTCGCAGAGATCTGCCTGCCCCTGCCTCCCTAATGCTGGGATCAAAGGTGTTGCCACCATCAGGGGTTCCTTTTCTTCACCAACTTCTGTTTGGACTCCAGTGTTTACTTGCTTGCTTTGTTTTGTGTTTTCCCGCTTTCTTCATTCCCTGGAAATGTTTCTCTGGCTTCAGCAGTAGTCACTGTGATGAGGTTCCCACCATGCCAGTGCTGGTGTAAGACAGAGGTCTCAGGATCTCTGGGACACTGGATGAGTTCCTGACCTTGCAAATCACAACCTTCTGGGAGACTATATCCCCCGTTTTCTGTTTTGCTTTGTTCTGGTGCTGGGCATAGAACCCAATGCTAAGTGAGTGCTAACATCCCAGCCCAGTTCTTTCTCAGGTAGTAATTACTCCTCTTTATCCATCATCTCATTGTGTGCATGTAAACAAAGAGTTAGGAGATGTAAAGGGGGCTTGTAAAATCATAATACAATATATAATTTTGAGGTTCTGACAATACAACAAGCATGCTATTTCTACCTATTTGCCCTTCTGTTACTTTAGATTAAACATGCTCAAATTAGTAATCTCCTTATTTTCCCCTGTGTTTTTCTCATTTTTCTATCAAACCACTCTAATTACTTGACTTTCCTTCTGTGTGTAGATAAAATCCCCTCTATTGTCCGTTCCTCCAGACAGTATCTGCTGACATTTTGCTCAGTTTACCACTAGTACTTTACAAAACTTAATTGGTAGATCTCCCTGTCATCTTTCTCTTGGAGAGTCTTCTCAAAGCATTACTCTCAATCTTCCCTGCAGAGCAATTGTGTTATGTCCTTACTTATTGCCATGACTTGCCACAGATCTATTTAGTGACTTAAACAACTTGATGTATCATCTTCCAGTTCTGCATCTCGGAAAGCTCATATAGTCCCCATTGGGTCAAATCAAGTTTTTGTACTAAGAAAAGGAAAGAAGGAAGGAAGGAAGGAAGGAAGGAAGGAAGGAAGGAAGGAAGGAAGGAAGGAAGGAAGGAAGGAAGGAAGGACAAAATCAAGGTTTTACCTGAGTCCCATCTTTTTCTAGGGAAGCCAAGGGAGAAAGTAAATGTTCCTTACTTTTTGAACTTGTATTGATCACCAGTATTTCTTGGCCTACGCCCCCCTTTTCCACAGAATTATGGGTTAAATTCTCAAGTTACACTTCTCTGACCACAACTGAAATGGCCCCTCAATTTCATACATTCAGATAATTAGCTAATCCAAAAATATTTGCATGTGCGTGTTACTATATGTGTGTGTGTGCACCTGTGTGTGGTTGCATGCACACTTGTGTGCTTCTATATGTAGAGGCTAGAGGTCAATGTCAGGCATCTGCCTCTATTGCATTCCACCTTATTTTTTAATCAAGATCTCACATGGAATCTGTAAACCACCAGTTAATCAAGACTAACTGGGCAGAGAATTTGAGGGATCCCCCTATCTTTACCTCCCCAGCACCAGAATTTCGGGTGTACACCATCATGCTTGAATTTTTCTGATGATTCTGGGGATCCAACCCAGGTCTTCCAGCTTGTTTGGGAAGTTCTTTCTTACCTGAACTATTTCCCCAGCTCCAGAATCCAGATACTTGGTGTTTATTTACTTAATATTTATCTATTCTTCTCTAGGAATAGCACTCTACTTTTCCTTTGGGGAATATTCATTAATCAATTCATTTGTTTTATAGTATATAAAAAGCTGTTTCTTTTCTCAAATAAAATGTCCTTCCTTGGCAAAGGGGTAAAACTACATTCCAAAGTGAAGCTATGATGTCCTGACTTCCCAAACTCATGATATGTCAAATATAAAATGGCTGGAGTTTATACTCTTCCTTATAAGTCACAGGAACTGCCTTTTCTTTGTCTTTTTATTTGACTCTATTGACTCTTCTGCATCCTTCCTACAGATGCCGTCTTGGTAGATAGATTTTTAAGGGTATGCCAGTTATTGAACATATTACCACTAACCACACTGAGACTGTGGAAGGCGACGTATTAGATAGATAGAATATAGTCAACTGAAACTCAGTAGAGGTATGGAGGATGAGGAAATCCACTTCATAATGATCATCAAAGACATGGGTCACATGGAGAGAAATATAGGGTGGCTATATGCAGAGAAAGTTCCTGAGATCTAGACGTCCTCCAGTGCTTACATAGGCCTCATGAAGGATGAGGCAATACTGAGGACCGCAGAACTATAAACCAGGTGAAGGTGATGCCCTGGGAGCCAGGAGGTACATGTGTTGCTAGTTTTCCCCTTTGCCCTGTAGCTTCTCCTACTCAGATTTTGACTCAGTTTGCTGGTTCTATGAGATCTCAAAATTTCCAATTTATAATAATCCTTGTTCCCCCTGCCAAACAAAACAAAACAACAACAACAAAAAGCAAACTCTGAGTTAGATTGAGGCTAACTCTCCACTGAGTTCTGTTGCCTCTGACATGGTCAGAATTTGAGTGGCTCGAGGATCAGGAGACCTCATTTCTCAGGGCAGCTCCACCCATTGCCTTCAATTACTATGCAGTTGTCATAGGCCATGGCCTCACTGTCCCCAAGGAATCAAAGGCTCAGGGAGGTCAGAAATCAATAAAGACCTCTAGAGGGGATTTGGGTGTGTGTGGCTTAGTGGTAAAATATACATTTAGTTTACACTACAAAAGCACAACAAAAAATGTCTTGCAGGTTGTTGGAGCAACATACAAGGAAGCACATGTGGCCTAGCTACTATTTTCTCCTCTGGAAAACCAGAATACTGAGCCTAGGGGGGCACAGGATAAATAATCATGAGTACTCTTCTCGCTGATAGAGTTCTTAACAAGCCATTTGTCATAGGGCCTATTAAAATACCCATTAGCTAATTCTTAGAAAACATGGTAACACGTAAAATCACTATGATTTCTTTTATTTCAACACTTCAATATATTAGTCCCTCAAATGAGGTACATACAAGAGATCTTTCCCAAATTAAGAGCTCTGTGTCTTCCTATTGTCACACCTTAAAGCCGAGACACTACTTTTGAGCCCCCTAATGTGCTAGGACACAAATAGGGAAGGGAAAAGGAAGGGAGACTCCAGACTTCTTATGTGTTTGTACTTTTATTTTTCCATACTGATCTTTGCCAATTCCTAACAAAAATAAATAAAAACTGACAATAACTCGTACAGTATAGTGTCCTTCACTATGTCAAGGTACATGACTATCAAAGCTGATATTAACTGCAAACAAATTGATACAATTCAGTACTCTGATAAAATTCATAGTCAAGTAAGTTTTAAGGTGAATGCAATACAACTTTATGTTCCACTAGAATCTTTAATAGAAATTTTATACAAGTGGTTCTTCAGACTTACAAAGTGCAATGACAGAGTGTGCAAACAGGCAAAAAGAGAAATACGCTGTATGACATTCAAAAGCATCATGTTTCAATAGCAGAGATCCCTTAGACAAATGTAGTCTTCAGTTAAAACTTTAAAATGTAGCCCACAAATGCTGTTCATGTTCCCCCCTTTTCCCATAACAGTAGAAATTTTTTTTTAAAATATTTGGAGCAGCCAATCAAACTTAAAAAGAACTCTACAAAATAAAAATTGAAGCAAACAAGACAAATTAGGTTCAATAAAAAGATTTAAAGGCAACTTTACAGATTACTGACTGAATGAAACAAAATTAGACACTAAGCCATGTCATATATTTGCTAGAAACAGGTATCAATAATTGATACCTTTTGGCCGCCAAATTTGGTTACCTTCTTCTCAAGGACTCAAAAAAAAAAAAATCTTTGGCTTTTCCCCCACCGGTTGACTCTTGACACAGAGGGGATGAAAACAGATGAGAGCAGTAGAATTATGGTTTAGTTACAGAGATGGAGGCTTTAGGTAGTTGGAGTCTCATTTCTAAGGTAAAATTTTAATGTCAGGTACAGAGCATGATGACCTTGTTTATGGAGTGTATCTTCTGGGTTATGACGTAGTCTTAGTGGGAGATTTAAAGTTATACAATTTTGCATCCTGGGTTGCTTTGGTTCTCAATACAGCATGTGTACACCCTTGTTTATATCCGTGTGTGTGTGTGTGTGTGTGTGTGTGTGTATACACAATGCAATCTGTGCATGAATGGATTGTAATCATTTTTATGCTTACTTAACATAATCTTCACTAGAAAAACAAGTTTTTCAAACATGTTCACCCAACACCTTCAAGCTCCATCATCCTGTTGCAGGATTAGTATGTTTGTAGGAGACTTCAGGTGTATCCCAACAGTACTGTTTGCTGGATGTGTGTAAGGCTCTGACTTTTATTCCCAGTCTGAGGTCAAAACAAACAAACAAACCAAAAAGATGTAAATCATTCCTGAGTTCTTTTAAAACATATTTAAAAATAGACAATGCTACCCCGAACCTCCTGCATCTAGTTATGTGATATGCTTAGGAATGCTCATAGTGAACCATGGGCATTGTACCATACAATATACCAACATACCAACATCTAAAAGCCTTTTTCGACTTCTGTAGGTTAACTGGCTGAGTTTTAGCCCAGTTCTTGATAAGTTTTCAACTTTTGTCTGGAGAAGCTAAGGTCCCTGGAAATAGGCCAGGTTTTTTCTTCATCCAGTTGATGTCAATGGGATTTAAAAATGTGTTCTCACACAGGATGCTGGCCAAATCAATTGGCAAAGAAACACAATTTTTATATCCCACTGACCTTCATTCCTCTTTGTCCTTTTAAACATGAGTGTGCTGGTTACTATAGAAACAAAGGGTTGTAATTCTGCAAAGGATGGAGCTTGTGTGTGCACAAGCAAGTGCACGGGAGTGCATTGTGTGCTGCTTAGTTAATCTGTTTCTTTTCCTCATAGCAAGGCCAGGGCTTAGGACGAGAGCTGTGTGAACCTTCCAGGGTTTTCCATGACTGGCTCCCTGGAGTATCAGTGATTTGTTCCTTGGCACTTTGGAGGCCAGAAGCAACTCCTCATCTTTTTGTTACCGGAACATATGCCAGGAAAAAGCTGGAGGAAGAGTCGGCCCTCCCTGACCTGGCATGTGTTCCAGGGAGATTCCACCTAAGGCTGAGCATTCAGCGAGGCAGACTCCCAGGAAAAGGTGTGCTAACAGTGGCTCTCAAGATAACTGCACAGAATATTCTCAGTGACTCACTAAGACCTGCAGGCTGAGAGTGGAGACCAGCCTTCTGTCTTTCCAAAAAAGCAAACAAAGGACAGAGAAAAGGGGCAGGCCTCACTTTAGTTTCCATAGGTATAGATAGTGAAGTCTAAATTTTAAAAGCTTTCAAATGTGTTTCTCCTTTGAAAAATACATTGTGATTTTTTTCCTGTATTTTCCTCACTTCCTCCATTTGGACATATGTTTTAAAATGTAGCTTTAAAATCTGAAATAAGACGTTGTCTGAACTGTGTGTTGTAGAAAAACTTTTGAAGCTGGGCACAGTAATGTATTCCTGTAACCAAGAACCAAGGAGGTTAAGAAAGGAGCATTATCATGAGCTTGGGACCAATCTGGACTGGAGTGAGACTCTGGTAAACACACAAAATAACAACAACAATAACAAAATGACAAAAAGCAAAAACAAAAATCCTCTTGAGCATGAAATACAAAAGTGTGTTTCCATATCAGACGAGATCTGATTAGCATCCTTTATATTTTAAAAGTACAATTCATTTGATTTGGATTCTGCTTTAATGTTATAATTCTTTAATAAATTCCTTATAAAAATAAATACTCTAAAATGAGGTTCAAATTTGTCTTCAAATTTGTTTTTTCTGATTGATATTCACAACAGCCTCACATAATGACGGACTCTACATAGATGGGGCAGCCATTGTTTGGGTGGATTAGCACAGGGGATTGTCCTTTGTCCCCTCTTGGCACATCTGAACCCTATAGAAGAGATGCTGAAGAGATATCCTCTCCAGGACTAGCTGGCTCAAATGTGTGGTTCAAGGCACACAAGTCAAGGTTAACTCCTTTAAGTCCTATTGTTATTACTGTTTAATACTTGATGATATAGTCAAAGCAATTATCACAGACATAAGAAGTAGAAAATAAATTACTTATACAATTGATTTGATCATACTACTAGGCTTGCCAACCACTGTGCCAAGCCACAATATAGTCAAGTCAATTACACAGACATGAGAAGTAGAAAATAAATTACTTATGCAACTGACTTGACCATATCACTAAGCTTGCAGGAATGTCACTTGCAGACACTTCCCAAGCCACAGACTGGGCATTGCTCCTTCTAAGCCCTGCACCAGTTTAATGAACTTTGAAGCTTTTCAATAAAGCATCGTACTCAGGAAATTCTTACAAAAATATCAAATTTCTTTTGATATTAAATATTTTACATATAATATATTAGCACACATATTTCTGTCAAAAATAAAACACTTTCCAAGTGTATTAAAAATATACAGTTGTTGACCTAACATATGACCCAACATAAATATTATTAACACGACAAAATATTGCATTAGCCGGGCACACTGTGCATCTTTGTTTGATGGCACTGTTCAGACTTGTGGCAGCACTGGGTTCCCTGAGGCCACTTTCTCGTACTCTTCCCTTGACTTTTTACTCTTTTGATTTTTGTACCTGTAAATAATCAGAAATGAAACAGCACTGTAATTAACAGATATAAAAACAAACCCTGAAATAAATACTTGGACTTCAAGAGCATATGTAAAATGCCCAGACTGAGTAGGTTTGGTAAGACAATGGGCAAAACAAGAGAGCCAGAGAACAGTGTCCTGCAGTCCAACAGTTTAGGTAAGAAATGGACATGGTGACACAGTTCACACAGTAAGAGTGTTTCTCCAAGGGCTGGACATGAGCACAAAGCTGAGAAATGTCGGAGGTGGTTCTCTATCAGTTTCTCTCACTGATATTAAGTTCTAGTACATATCATTGAGAAGGCATTATCATCAGATGGCTACTTAGCACAGAATCTAGACAATGACTTTCTGGGGAAAATATCATTAAACAATTCGTACCAACTTCAAACTAAGAAAAACCATCTGGAAGCATTTTTATGGGCACCATTATTCTAGTATTCTCAGTCTCACAGCTCCAGTCAACATAAAAACCCTGACAATCTTTAGTTATATTTCTTTTTAGTTATCATTTTGTAATACTATTGCTGTAGGGGGAGAAGCCTAATTATTATAGGATGAGAATTTCTGTCTGTATTTTATGAAGAAATTCTATTCCTTATTTGAGTTTTATATGCACATAGGCAGGAAGTGAAGGTCAGTGACTTAGTAAAACCCAGGTGCTATGCAGCAAAGCCTCTTGGGGAATAACACAGTACAAATTCACTTTATTCCTCGCATACCATATTTAGATTTTGACTAGTCTATAGGTCTGATTTTTGGCAATTTAAAAAAAAATAGGAAATAAAAGTAACTGGCTTACCATCTGCAGAAATAGTATATGGATCCAGTGGTTATGACAAGAAACAAGAAAATGAGAATCACAGTCAATGCAACATATTCTTTGCTCATGGGTTGGTGAACGGTTAGAAAGAAGTGTTCACATCGAAAACCCGTGTAGCCCACTTCACATCTAAAAGAGAACAACGGCAAGGAAAAACAATTATTTTAAAATAAGATCATGCTATGAGTTACTATTACAAGAACTAAGTCCTCACCGTAATACAAGAAACCAGGGTGATTTGTTAAAAGTTATAAAAATAATTCAAAATTGTACGCAGAGTTAACATTAGTAAAATAACTCTACATAGCATCTAATCCAAACTATAGCAACAGAAGGACAATCCGTGTAGCTGCTAAGGTACTGGTCATCTAGAATTAATTATATGTGTATTGTATATATGTATATATATGTATGTGTATAATAATTATATATATATTAATTATATATGTATTTGCTGTTGTAGTGAGAGGGAAGACAAGTAAAGCTCCCCTCATTATTGTGTACCCCAAAGTATCTGCCCAGACTGAGTCTATTTGTTTCCTAATTTTGAAGAAGTAGTAAAGTTTTTAATAGTGTCTATAAAGTACATTTCAACAGCCCATAGAACAATATTAACTATAGAGGAATAGAGGAAAGTGCAGGGTTCATAACTGTCTTTGGAAGCTCATTTTGGTCACCTCACCTGCAGTGTTTCTCACTCATGTCCACCAGGTAGATGCACTGTCCATGCAAGCAGAAGCCATCCATGTCAGAGCTACACTTTGTAATCAACACCTGAGCCACACGGGGATCGTCTTCCATCTGAACTGTGAAAGGAACAGAAAGTTTAATGACTTGTGTTCTGGGACTCTGGGTGTATAACTATCCTTTCTCTAAGCAACTTTAGCCGACAGGTCAGGAGTCAACAGTGGAGGATTTTCAGGGGTAAGGCATTCCTCAACTTACCACATCCCCCCAACCGGTAAACAAACACCTGAACATACAATAGGCTAAACAAAATAAATCTTGAGGATGAAATTCTCAGAAGACAGACAGACAGACAGACAGATGCACGCACGCACACACACACACACACATGCACGCACACACACACACACACACAAACCACGCACACCCTCCATATATGGATCATTCCCTTCCCCAAAGTAAAACTTGTCTTTTGTTTGTTTTTTGAAGCCTCAAAGCAATTCTGAAATTCCTTACTCTTAAAAATAATTAAATTACAAGTTGAAAGTATTAATTAATTCAGGAGAATTTAATTCTAAAATAAGACTTGGTTGGGTGTATATTTCCAAATCATTGAGATTATCAACCAAGAAACCAGCCTCTTGAACACCTCTTGAATGGACACCTGACCATAAACTAGACAAATTTGAAATCGAGTCTGCTAAGAAAATACAACAATGAATGTAAGAGTTTAAAATAGAAATATTACTTATGATGGCAATGTAGGTCCATTGGCAGAGCATGTGTCTAGAATGCACAAATTCAAGCCATACCACCATTTCAACTAGATATGGTGGTACCCTCCCCACTGCAGAGGTGGGTACAGAATGATCAGAAGTTCAAGATCAGCCTCGGCTACATATGTGTTTGAGGCCAGCCTGGAACACATGAGATGCTGTCTCATGAGATGTTCTCTCTCTCTCTCTCTCTCTCTCTCTCTCTCCAAAGAAAACAAGGATTCATCTAAAATATTTAGAAAATGCTGGTTGGAATACCCTTTCCTGCCCAAATAACTTCCCCTAAAAACAAAACAAAGCAAACAAACCAGTGATGGAGGAAGATTGACAGCATTCCAGAAACCAACAGCCATTCTTTGGAGTTAGTATTTATCTCAGAGCAAAGCACAGAGAATTAGTTCTCCTGGACCATGTTGCCCACGGGGGGATCAATGGCTGTCTACCATTCACCTTTGTTTTTCTACCTTAACATGGTGCTGATCACACTAAGCACTCCATGAATCTTTCCTGAACCTTACGGCTGGAGCAGAATGAGAATATTCATTCCTCTCACATGGTACATCTATCAAGAGAAAACATGTTGTGTATGGAGTTTACATTTTCCTGTTCTTCATGGGATCTGGCCCTTCAAGTATTTTCCAATAGTGGCTTTATACTCAATATGATTTTCTTTGGTTTCAATGCTTCCAAAATCCAAATCTTTATAACTACATGTCTGACCTTTCTCCCGTTGTTATTCTTCATGTAATTTCTCCAGATCTTTATTTACCTATTAGGTTAAGAATAGATACAGCAGGTTTCCTTTCCTCCTGGTTTGTTAGCATGTATTTATATTTACATTTTATTTGAAAATGTGCAGATGTTTGATGCTACTTTCATGATCATAGACTTACCTAAAGCTGTACAGTTATCCTCGGATTCTCCTGGGATACAGGACGGAATCACTGTGGTGCTGATAACTTCTTGTAGAAGATGGGAACCTGGTTATGGAAGAAAATCAAGTATGTAATGAGTGCTGCAAGGAAAGCAGCTTTCGTTTCAGTCCTACTTGTCTTTGGTATATATTGGAATGTTTTGTCTTAAGAAGTTAGTTCATCAAAGTGATGACAGACTGTTATGGAAACATTCATATAATTCGCAAAATACAATCTGATAAAATGAGAATATCGCTGCCCTTTTTCATTCATGGGGATTAGCTCCAGCATTGCCTACACATGGTAAATTTACAGATATCCAGGTCCCTTTCATAAGACGGCATAGGATTTGTACATAACCTGAGTTTGTCTTCTAGTGTACCCCAAATCATGTCCAGATTACATCTAAAACAGAATACAATGCTATATGATACCTGTTATACTGTACTGAAGGCAGTATTCTCAAATATTTTGAACCCATGGATACAGGAGGACTATGTGTGTGTCTTACCTAGTACTGGAAGAAGATGGCGAAGCATGCCAAGCTGTGCAAGCCCTAGCGCCCTGCCTTTGTCATCACAGTGAACCTGAAACAACCGTCTCATTCAGTAAAAAACTGAATGTTGGAAATTAAACATCAGAATGACTCAGGCCTTTTCTGAGTTGTGTGGGAAACACGCTAAGAAGAGCCTTTTGCTCCTACACACATTTACACAAGAGCGTTTCTCCTCTCTTGTTTCACCTTTGCGTATTTGAACACCAACCTTTTCTCTGACCTGTAGGAGTTACTATTATATTAGTCAATAGCTGTACCAGTGGCAGTAATAACAGGAACGATGGCTAGCCTCAAATGTGTACTGCATGGAGATACAGTCCTGCTCACTTTATCTATGCTATCTCACTTTATGCTCTCAAAGATGCTAAGGAAGAAACCATTAGCTCCATCAAACATAGGAGAACTGAGCATGAGGAGTTTAAACAACTTCCCCCGGGGACCCACATTAATTGGACCACAGGACAAAATTTGGAAATGGATCATAGTACTCAAGTGTGATGACTGTCCTGTGGAACACACTAGAGAAGCAAAAGCAGAGTGTTCTTTACATCACTTCAGAAAGAATGGGGAAAGAGAAGGCATGAGAAAACCTGAGCTCTGTCATTTGGACACAGCAACTCTCTTCCTCAGCTCTCAATTCTTCTTACGACTTTTAGGGAGACTGAAATGGATTCTTTTTTCCCCAGAAATGCCACACTTATCAGAGATTCCCATAAATATCCCAGACAGTCAACCTCTAGCCTGTAGTTGAATGAACTATCCAGGTAGTGCCCTCTACTGGTTTATAGTAAGAGTATAAATCTCTATAATTTGGCATTTAAATACATCATTTAATCTATATATTGGGAAAAAGTTATTTTTCTCCTGATCAGAGGAACTTTGAACTTATTAATCAAACTGTACGTGAGGGGATTCTAAACATTGAGATACTGATCAGCATCAAGTCCAACCTCATGGTTCCTACTACCTACCATGTTTCAAACTTGACCCAACAATCCTGTTCACAATAGAGATGAGCACACCTCAAATAAGTCCAGTGTGTGTAAATTAAATGTCTTATACACGATCACTTATCTAGGACCACGAAAGTCAATAAAGATTCAGTTTTATATTCTCCCATTGGTTTGAAAAAACTAAAAGCTCTAAACCAGTGCTTCTCCACCTTCCTAATGCTGTGACCCTTTGATACAGTTCCTCGTGGTGTGGTGACCCCAACCACAAAATTATGTTTGCTGTTACTTCCTAACTGTAATTTTGCTACTGTTGTGAATCATAATGTAAATATCTGATCTGCAGGTAGCTGATATGAGGTGACCCTGTGAAAGGGTCATTTGCTCTCCAAAAGAATCACAACCCACAGGGTAAGAACCACTGCTCTGCAAGCATCTGCTCCCCAGTCAGGCTTCTCCATTCAACATGAATTGCTTTGATAGACCAAAATTAATCCTTCTTAAATTACAAGAAAGAAAGAAAGAAAGAAAGAGAGAGAGAGAGGGAGGGAGGGAGGGAGGGAGGGAGGGAGGGAGGGAGGGAGGGAGGAAGGAAAGAAAGAAAGAAAGAAAGAAAGAAAGAAAGAAAGAAAGAAAGAAAGAAAGAAAGAAAGAAAGAAAGACCAAAGTCTTTGTACTGTCAGTTCAGCAGAGATGAATACTGTTTTCATGTAGATGCAGAGTGAGGTGTGTGAATTGGAGGAGGAGCTGAATTCTTGTCCACAATTGTTTTGTTCCATTTCTTGATAGTTTTACAGTACATTGTATTGAAAAATTAAACCCTTTAACTTAGATAGTCTCCTCAATACAAACTGGGCTTCTGACTGTACATGATTTTATCATTAACACCCTCACCACCACCACCCCTCCAGCTCTTCCCTGTAACTCTTGGAGGAGACATTTCAATTCTCAATCCGGGAAAGTGCCTTTGTGTCAGGGAGGGGGGAGGGGAGGGGTTGGGACACACAGGCAAGAAGAGGTGCTGATGTCAAGTTGAGCATTTTCCTGCTTAAGATTGCTTTCAACTACTATCCGTCCCAGCTGTAGGCTGCAGCTGATCTCAACCGGTGATCTTTGCTGTTCTATTGTTGTTTATTAAGGCTTTTATAAGTTATTAGTTCATCTTCTATTATAAGCCTTGAATTGTTTAGGCTGCAGATGAAATATTTGTCTTTGTAGATTGTAGAATGTTTAGCCTAGGGTGTGTACCTCCCGGAATACTGGCCTTTCCTGGCCTGTGATGCTCATGTGGAGACAGTTCATTGGTTGGAGAGTTTCTGTGAGACTTCCTGTGGTAGTCCACCGGCAAAATAGTTTACAGATGAAACCATAAATAATCGTGTTAAAGTGTGAGATCATACCAACGAATGACAAAATGAGTCTGAATTATCTATATCCATGTACATGTCAGATTTAAAACACGGATCCTCACTGGTCTCTAGCTGTGCCTGACACAGGACTTTGGAAAGCTGAATAGAGGAATCAACGAGGTAATTAGGAGATTGAATAAAGCCTACCCACAGAGGACTGTGATATCCACACCTGTCACTTTTGCAAAACTTAACACCCCAGTGTTAAGGATTGGACTGAAAGCATTGCCCATGCTAGGCAAGCTTTCTGTTATTAGCTACAGTCACAGCCCAGTAGTCATGACTTTAAAGTTATACAGGGAAGGAATAAGCCCTAGTGTCATGTCCACATAGTTCCTTAGTCTTAAGTTTTTCATGATTTTAATGCATTTGTGTATAACAATCTGTGGTTCGGTTGCAAATATTTTATTTAAGGTTTTATTCCTTATAATGAATTCTTGATAATAAAGTCATTCACTAGGTTAAAAATTTTGGACCATGCATGTGTCAAAATCAGATGTAATGACAATTGATACTGGTTACTAAGATCCTGATGAAGTCTGTGCAAGGTGACATAGATAGATAGACTATAAATGCAAACTTGTGCTTCAAATTTCAACTTCACCACGAAAAGCAAAGAGAAAAACCACTTCAAGACTATTATCTGGGTTACAGCTCCAAGTAGGTTTAGGAATTTGATGTTCTCCATTCATTTCCCCCTTCACCTTTTGGAGATTGCATTTCAGTGAAATCTCAAATACACAAGCAGGAAATGGAACCACTGACTCACAGGATGCAATTCGCCTCTTCCCCATGAGTCAGGGCCCAACCTACAGCCTTAAGCAATGATCGGGACCATGCGTGTGCGTGGGAGAGTCTGAGTGCTGTCACCGGAATGGGGATAGCCCTGACAGCAGTGGGCCCTGGAGTGCTAGGACCTGTTTGCCCAACAGTCAGGCAGAATACCTGACATACAAAATGTCCTCATTGCCTACAGTTTCTTCTGACCTGCTTCCTAGTGAGGACACTGAGGGGCTCACAGAGACCAAAGGAGAAGAAGCTGGGATTCTGTGACTGAAGAGAAGGGCAAGCCAGCAAACATCTCCACGCCTCAGGCAGGAAAAAATAAATAAAAAATAAATAAATAAAAATTTAAAAAGCGTCTTTAGAAAACAATCAAGCAAATAAAAATAGTCTAAAATAAATGATGTTAGCAAATGAGAGGTGTTCACCTTCTCTTCCCAATGAAATCTTTCGGAATATTTAGACCAGAAAAGCAATATTTGCCTGGCCCAATTGGGTAGGCAAATCTGCTTTGAATCCTTCCCAAGGTCACACCAGCTGGCCCACCCAGGAGCTGTTTGTTTTGCCATCTTCTTCCAAGGTGGGACTATAGAATTTCTTGATAACAGTAAATCTATTGGATCTCGTGCACTTAGGAAAAGTGAAGAAAAAAGTCTGCTCCTATGGAATCCACCAGCAAAGTATTTTGCAGATGAAATAGTACATGATCATATTAAATGTGAGATCGCACCAGGGAATCTGTCAAATCACATCCTAAAAAGAACTACTTCCTGTCCTGTCCAGTAACAATCTGTATTTCAGTGTGTGTGTGTGTGTGTGTGTGTGTGTGTGTGTGTGTGTGTGTGTGTTTAAGCACCATTTAGAGATAACTGAAAAAACTCTATTTGAAATAAAACAACACAGGTGATTGATGCAATACAGATATCCAGATATTTGTCTTAATTTTGAGTTTTCAGAGATCCAAAGATTTTCTTTGGTAAGTGGCAAGGAAAGATTTAATATAACATTCTTTTCAATGGTATGCATTAACTTTAATCCCATAATATCAGTAGGGACTTCTAAACCACACCCTAAAGTGTTTATCCATTTGAGATATCATATGATACAGTGCTAAAGCAAGTCAAGTTAAGAATGAGTGTTTACATATGTGGCAGAGGAGGGCCTTGTTGGCCATCAGGGGGAGGAAAGGCCCTTGGGCCTGAGGGTGTTAGAGGCCCCAGTAGAGGGGAATGCCAAAGTGGGAATATGGAAGTGGGTGGGCTGGTGGGTGGGAGGTGGAATACCCTCATAGAGGCGGGAGAGGGGGAGGGGATAGGGGGTTTCCAAAGAGGAGACCTAGAAAGGGGTAAACATTGGAAATGTAAATAAAGTATCAAAAAATAAAAATAAAAATAAAAAAAAAGAATTAGTGTTTAAGCTCATTGAGGAAAATGTTGAAGAAAAATTATATGTTCTACACAATACTTGGTAGATATCGCCTTTAACATGGAAATGTTTCCATAATGAAGGAAAATCCAGAGAACTCTTGTATATGGGGTAAAATATTAGTCTTGGTGTTCAGGAACTTTATGACTTAGAATTCTAAAGATGAGCCATGGTTCTCTACAAGCTGAGAATGCATCTGTAAAGTATGACTTTAATTCTATTGGAACCTTTTTCCTTGAGATAGTCTAACATGGGGAGACTTTTTAAAGCCTTGTGTAAATGTGTGTCCTTCCTTCTGGCTTCTACTTTTGTTTATTCAAACCGAATATTCGAGCATCTAATTTTGAATGAGAAACTCCATAAAGGATCAACAGTTGGATTCTAGTGTTGTCGTTTGGTGTCTTTTTATTATAGTCATGGTGATGACTGTAATCATGATGATGAATGAAGCTTTGACTATTTCATGACATTTCTAGCTGCATGCTAAACAATTTACTTTCACTGTACATTCTGGAGGCCAAACATGAATCTTTGCACAAGGATAAAGTTTTAATCAGTGAATACACACAGGCACACACACAAGAAAATGACTATAGATGAAGTCTTTTTTTTTTTTTTCGAGACAGGGTTTCTCTGTGTAGCCCTGGCTGTCCTGGAACTCACTCTGTAGACCAGGTTGGCCTCGAACTCAGAAATCCACCTGCCTCTGCCTCCCAAGTGCTGGGATTAAAGGTGTGCGCCACCACTGCCCGGCCTAGATGAAGTCATTTAAACACCCCTTGATATTGTTTTAAAAGACAAGTTCTCTCTATGTAGATGAGGCCAGCCTTAAATTTTCAAACATCCTCTCTCAGTTTAACTCTTCCTGGAAATACAGGCATATGCTATTACATCATCATGAATAGGTCGTTTTACAAATCTTGAACGTAATTTGTTTTCACCCAGAGCAGTTACATACTGTAGAGCACATACATATCGAAAGGTACTCACGACTCCTCCTTCGTGAAGATGTGGTTTGTGAATATATAGACTTAGTTTCCACTGAAGAATTAGAATTCAGTGAGAGGCACATACACAAGAAGGGTTTAACTATAAGAGGAGGAAGTCATTTCATCTCATGCTTCTTTCTAGTTGGTTACATTAATGAAATATTTACTCAATACTTATCTATTGAGCACTTTCTATTTGTGAGGCTTTGAACAGGATGGAAAAAGGAAGAGACACAGTTCCTATCCTTCATAGATTCAGTGGAGTTCTACACCTAGGGTGAGGATGAAGAAAGCAGACTACGTGAAGAATGGTAGGTATTCAGTCAGAACATACCAAGGTTACAGTACCTGTGTGTGTGCGGGAAGCAGGCTAGCCCATTTGTGGTATTTGTGAATGAATGTATAAAGGGAGGACTCACTGACTGATTAGATTTGAGTCTGAAGGTCATACATCACCTTTATGTGTGCATGGAGTCTGGAAGGCCCATTTGAAAATCAAATGAGATATTATTGTATATATGGGAGCTTTTTACATATTCCAAGGAAATAGTATGGAATGAACTTGGGAACTGTTATTAGACAGATAGAAATGGTCAAGGAAAGAGAAAACTAAATGGGAGGGAAGGGGGCGTTTAGTATTGCGAATGGGCAGAGGTGTAACATGAGGAGCAAAGGGCCAGCTGTGCAATGACGGAAGAAAGGACTCACAGGATCCAAGTACTGCTAACAAGCATTGCTAAGCTGATAGGTTTTGTGATGCTGACACTAAAAAGGACTTTGCTCATGTTAGGAAAGCACTCTATCATGGAACCTCCAAAGATGACTCTTAAAACACTACGAGTGGTACCCAGACAACCACTAGTATGAACATCCTGGTAATTCAACCTGTGTATTATGGGAGACAATAAAAGCATATGTTTTATCAGTGGTTCTCAACCAAGGCCAATTTTTTCAGCCAAGGGTGTTTGAGGAGGTCTGGAGGGGTTTCTGATTGTCACAGTAGGAGTTGCTACTGACATCTAGTGGGTAGAATCCTGGTTTGCTGGTAAACACCCTGCAATGCTCAGGCAGGCCACCACAGAGAATTAGCCCATCCATGGCTGAAGAGTCAGTGTCAAATATCCTGTACCAGGCTCCTGCGATATGGGTCCCAGTTCTAGCTCAGTTCATTTTATCCTCCTAATAAGACATTCCTCATCTCTAGAAACAGAGACCAGGAAGTGAGGTCAGATGGAGGGAGGTGCAGGATTTGGATTAGAGGACTCTCATTCTCCTACGGGCTATCCACCGTTCCGTACTGACACTGTGCGATACCCACCCACTCCTCTTCTGTCTCTCTGTCTCTGTCTCTCTTACTCTCTCTGCCTCCTATCTCCATTCCCCTCCCCCTCTCTCCATCTCCCTTTTATTCTTCCTTTCCTCACTCTCTCCCTCTACACATACAGACACACACACACACACACACACACACACACACACACACACACACACACACACACAATCACAGTACAGGAAGTACACGAAGTTGGGTAAGCATCCCCTCAGTGAATGGTCTATAACCAGAGAATCGGGGGTAAAAGGGGTGGGAGATTATATTAGATTAAATTGGCACTGACCATAAGATTTTCAAAAACTATCAATTAATTTTAAGATATCTTCTGTCTCAGGTACATATCAGAGGCACTGGTTAAAGAAATCTGTATTGATGAGAACCGGATGAGTTTTCAACGTAGTCATGAATCCAGCCAACATGAGTATTTAACATAACCTGTTACTTCCTTCCATCCCCACTAACCCTATTTAGATACAGACTTACTCTAAGGTATGACTAGAACAGCACCAAGGAACAGGTTGGCTCAGCAGTGGCATGTGTGCTTCATCACTAAGCCTTTCAATTACAAACTATAAAGTCCTGACACATGATAAATGTGTATACATACACAAGCCTGTGTGTCAGTAACTTCTATAGCTCATATTTATAATTCATGATTTTTACCTAAGAGGTTAAGCGGTAACTTCTTTTTCAGAACAAATGTCAGATGCTATTAGAAATAGCATGCTAGTTAATTAAAGCATTAATTTAACTTAGAATGCAACTGAACTTTTATCTACTTTCTAGCTAGACATCCAGACTTACACAAATGGTATCGCCAGAGGACACCTTGTCTGTTGCATTGCCTCATTTTAAAAAAAAAAATGTCCCAGGATTGCATTGGCATTCCAAGGCTGTCAGGTGGCTCCTCTCTAAGATTCTTGCCTGTCACAGCTTTAGCTTCCCATTGTCTTCCACTGGAATGTTCCCAACAGCAATTATAGCCACATTAATAGATAATTTGCATAAGCCTATATTTAGAGTGCAAATGAGGAAACCACACCTCAACTTATAGTCTCTTTAGAAAGGATACCTCACTTCTGCCTCGCTCCTCAGGGAATAGGAGATCCATAAAACTGAACAGAAAAATTAACAATTACATAAAGACACAAAGAATAAAAACATAAGATGCTCTCTTCCTGACTACCTTAGTTGGTATATATTTTAGAAAATAAGAGAAACAAAAGACCCAGCCAGCTTCAATGACTACTTAATAATGAAGCTCCTGTCTAACGTCTATATGAATAAAAATAAACCTCTTAGGTCAAAATCATAAATTATAAATATGCAATATGGAAGCTATTGACACATACATACATACATACATACATACATACATACATACATACTATGAATATTATGTAAAAAAGTCAACTATTTTAGCCCAGGTTGAAAGGCTAGATAAGCCGTTTCTCTGCTTGGTTTGGTACCAGATGAGCCCACTTAGGACAGGTTCCAAGTCCTGGGACAGCCCTAATTAGTTCTGGAGTCTCTCTCTTAGAACCTGTGATTTTTGACTCCTCATTAGCCTATGGACCAAGTGACTACTGACACCTGCTAAAGAGTGACCTTGAACTTTGATTTTTGCCTCAGTCTCCTAGTCTTTGTAAGGTATTTAATATTGTTGAATCTTAGTGTCTGCATTTACCAAAAGTATACTATCATAGCTGGCTTTATTCAGTGATTATTTAAGGGTAAACTGGGGTGACTGGGCTTGGGATGCCCAACACCAAACATGGCCAGCCCACAGCAGGCATTTGGTAATAGCTACTTCTAATCTTGCCTCCTGGATTTGGATTCCAGGGCTGAACCAGACACCCTAATTATCTAAGCTGCTCAAGTGGCAAGACAATGCAAAAAGCACCTGGGGTACCTGGGTCAAAACCCAGACAGGAGGGTCCTATCAGCATGCCTTCTGCCCAAGTGTGTCATCTCAGGCTATGCCAACAGTCTGGTAGGTCATAAACTCCCATGGTCAACAGAAGGCAATCCCACTGTCTCACTGAGATTTTGCTTCTTGTAGTTTTGAGAAAGACTATTTACTCTGCTTAATTCCCTCACCACCACGTAGTGAAGCCACACCAAATTGGGATGGAGATGTCACTCATGAATATCCTCAAAACCCTATTTGAACATGAGTGAGAATAGTTTGACTTCAGATTAGGCCTCACTACACATACCTGCAGAGCTCCAAACAAAAATTTCTCACCCTCTGTCTGATCTCACAAGATCTGAAGGGACAGATCAGCTGTAAAATTACATATTATTCAGAAAACCATTCCTAACTGAACTGTGTCCACCCTTTTACCTGAAGTTCATTTAACTACAAATTCTCGTCAACTTAGACCCGGCCTCTCCCAACGTATCATCTGTTTAGTGTGGGACTTGGGTCAGTTTCCTTGTGCATAAAACAAGAGCATTGATCTCAAACTTTTATAAATGTAATAGTAGTGAAATAGCTGTACGTGTCTACTTGAAACTGCATACATTGCGAATGGGGGTGGAACTTGACTCTCATAATCATAAATACACAGGCATTCCACAAAAGCAATAAAAGTACACTTAAATCTAAAATATCACTTTCCTTAGAGGGACAAAGTCTGACTTCTAGGCAATCTTTTCTTTGAGGAGGAGCACAAATTCCAATATGAAGTGCCCTTTCTTCTTTCCTTCCTTTCTTTCTTCCTTCCTTCCTTCCTTCCTTCCTTCCTTCCTTCCTTCCTTCCTTCCTTCCTTCCTTCCTTTCCTTCCTTCTTTCTTTCTTTCTCTCTTTCTTTCTTTTTTTCTCCCTCTTTATGTTTTGGTATGAAACAATACGACCTACCTACATACCAGGTTAGAGAGATACAATATAGAACTCCAAACAGGAACTTTTCTAGTGACAAGAAGTATCTCAACAGACTGGGAGAACAGAAACTGACCCAGCTCATTTGGAAACTGGCTTGGCGGCTGATGAAACAGGTGAACTGTAATTAAGTACTGCAATAAAGGAGTTAAGCGCTTTCATGACAACTAAAACACACACAGCACACACACACTAGGTGGCTAGCAACCTCATTATTCATAGACTCTTGCTAGCCCACATTAGCATATCCACTGAGATGCGCAGAACAGACACTTGCATTGTTCGGATACACCTTACAAGTGGAAAAACAAAGTCACTCCACCATGGTGACCTTTAGGTTCATGTCTAACTCGAGGAAGACTGTCACCGTTTAGAGTTTATTCTTTATACAGAGACCTCAAGCCAAACACAGCAAAGCCACATTGTTTAAAGTGACTCTTCTAGCAAGGCACTCTTAGCTCCTTTTTGATGAAAACCACAGATCCAGTTTCCACTTGGGTTCTTGCCCTTAAACGTGTAATCTCTAAGAATGCATAGTATGTACTTCATTAGGGTTCCCAACCCCTGTAAGGCGTGTCAAAGATAATAATTTAACTGTCACATCCTGCATAGATAGTGTCTCAGGGAAATTTGTCTCATTGCAAGTTCAAGAAGAATGTGAGATTGGTAACTTTTATTTCCTTACTAAAACGTTCATCTATTGGAAACATTTATATATAACTCTTAAATCATCTGACACTTAAATTAGGGACAATTGATTAAACAAAATAAAGCAAAAAAGAGAAATGTTACAAACAATGGGATCTCCCCCATTCGTGCCTCTGCGGACAGGAGCTAACTCATTTCAAATGGGAAAACTACCAATAAAACAAGCACCTTTCTAAATTACCCATCTTTACAGCCTGGGAGGCAGGGGCTGCTGGGAAGAGCAGCAGGTGAGGAGAAGTCAAAGGTCTGTTGGCAGTTTCTTTCTGGACCTGCCCAGGTATCCTTGGCCCCAGCAGCCCTGCTGGAGCAGGCACATCCCAGAGCCCCCTGATTGTAAACCGGGTCCTTTGCACAAAGGTCTCTAGTAATCTCTTCCTGCCCCACCCCAAGAAAGTAAATCATTATCTATCAGAGGTACTGTCCATACCCATACCTTTGGGGTTCTAAAACTGCCTCATTTTCAAAAGAAAAGTAAAAAAAAAAAAAAAAAAAAAAAAAAAACCTTTTAAACTTAAAAAAAAAAAAAAAACTCAGTAAAATTGATATTAATTCATGCAGAACATAAACCACTAATGAATTTATGGGCGAAATGCAATTTTAACCAACCAAGTCGCACCATCCCGCACCTCTCCAACTCCGCCAATGGGAAAGACAGAGTCGCAGAAGACATCCTCTTAGACTGAGCGCACTTGAACCCGATGGACAACTCCATACTTGTCCTATGACAAATTCTTCACGGGACCTTCCTTCCCCCTTCTCCACTTGGGGGCGGCGAGGGCTTACCTAGGCAAAGCAGCACCAGGACCCAAGAGGCAGGGAGAGTCTCCATCTTCCTCTCTCTCGGTGCAGCTTGTAGAGTGCGGGCGGCGGGAGGAAGCAAGGCGCTTGTGGCTGAGTTGGAACGGGGCTGATCCAGTGACCAGAGCCGACCAAGTCGCTGTGACTCTGAACAGCCAGGCAAGTGAGCTGAACTACCCGGCGCGGCACAGCGACCTTTATAAGTCTGGGGAGGCTCTTAGGCACGCGAGGACTTACTAGCGGGTTGTCCAGGGTTTCCTAATGCCACCCCCCAGGGGGAGGAGTGGTGACCAGCGGAGGACTGGCCAGATGTCATCCTCCCTCTCAGAAACACCTGAGAGGAGGGTTTGAGGAATGAATGTCCTTCTAGTGAGGCTGGGACTACTCCCCAAATTTTTCCATCCTCCCTGTCTTCGGACTCAAGCCCTGAGGAGGTGGGGAGCTTGGACCAGATGGGTTGGTTTGCTCTATGGGGTCATCTGCCGGGTAGTGGGTGGCTTTAGTTGCTGTGGGTGACTGTTTTAGTCAGGGCTGGTGTTTCCAGCGCATACTTTTGGAGAGCTGAGTTGCCAGTTCAGGGCCGGAATAACTCCCTGTTTGGGAACATACTTGAAGCTTGTCAGTGGTTCCAGAGCTCTGCTCCTATTCAAATGCCCGGAAATGCCTTTCGCCCTCACACCTTCCTTCTCAGCCCCTCAGCTCCCAACGTGATTCAGACATTTATCACCCCAAAGTCTAGTAATTATGAAGAAAGCCCTATATTGTGTTTCCGTTCTGTCCTATTTGCTACCTATTAGCAAATTTTTTGAGTTAACAACTCCAAACACCGCCTTAATCTAGCACTGCTTTATATACCACCTCTGGCTTCCCTGTGCCTTTGGGAGAAAGCCTGTCTGAAATGTAAACTGAATCTGTCCTTACCTGAGCTCTCACTAGTTTGTCAGACAAATCAGCTTACCACCTCCAGGCTGGACAATTCACCGTTTCTGCTTCTTCTTAGTTTCCTCCCACTGCTAATGGAGTCGTATTTGGGGAAATGGCTGCCCTTTATAAGGGACCAGGTGAATTAGTCTATTTATCATGGTTCTTCGCCCGGCCTGGGATGTTTAATTAAGTCCACAGGGATCTCTTCTGGCTTGAGTTACCTTTTTCCTAGATCAAGATCAGGTCCTAAGCTTCTGGTAAAACAACTCTGTACACTTTGATTTTTATTTCTGTCTGGTTTTCATATCCGTACAAACATAGGTTTCCCCCCCTACTTTTTGTTATATTCCCCTGGAGGGTTAAGAATAGTCAACTTAGCACACAAACAGATTGAGATGGAAAATGGAATCTGAGCAATTTTGGCTAATACATTTCTTGATTTTCTAGCTCATTCGAAAATGGATTGTTTTTTAAATTCTTTTTCCTGTTATTCTCTCTCCCTTAAGTCAAGGTCTTTGAATGTCCACACATTTTGTTGTTGGAAAGAAATACTGTGTTCTTTTAGTAGTGAAGATTTAAACATTTGAATGGGAACCCTTGAATAGCCTGCTTCGTCCTTCTACCGTGACTCATGAGTGGAGGAGAATTAAGGCTAGCTAATTACTGGAGGAGATAAGGGGTGTGATAAGCACAGTGCCTAGAAGATCAGTGCTTCCTGAAAGTTCCCATCCCATCTGCAGGTGCCCACTCGTAGGGGGTACTTGGGAGTTAATATTTATGACTCCAGAGAAATCCGTGAACAATAGACTAGAGATAGGCGAGCTTTCTCTGTTGGCTCGGACCTGTTGCAAGGGTGGCTGGTAAGGAGCTTCAGAGTGATTTTTTTTTAAGGTGCTATACATATAGCAATGACTAGAGCTGAGTAATACAACATTGGTAATGGGTTATAGTTTGGGGGTCACTGATAGGGAGTCATACATTCGGTAAACTAGAATTAGGGAAAAGAGACTGGGTTACAAATTAGATTAGAGCTGAAAATAAAAAATAGCTCAAGTGCCTGAGGAATAAAAACAAACTCAAAAGAATGGGTCATCGGCTGGAGTCATCAGCCTTTCACAGTGACTCTCGCAGGTACTTGCAAGAAATGAAAGAGTGGAGAGGGGAACTCGCTCACTCTGGTTCCTGTCTTCTTTCATTAGACGAAGAGCTGTGGCTCTGTTCATTAAGAAGAGGCAAGAGGTGGAGTGAGACAGGAATAGGGTCATACCATACGGAGAGCACACAGCAAAGGGCGGCTCTGGCATCATCTGTAGACAAGATGGGTTCCACTCAGTGACTGATGCCTGCCTGCATAAGGGGGAAAATCCTCACACTCTCAAACATTTCCACAGCTCCTGCCCTTCAGCTGGCTGGCTTCTAACACGGTGTGAGGAAATCTTTTCTTTACTGGTTCTGTGTTTACTCAATTTTGTAGCCATTACTTTTCGAGAGTGACTCCACCATGACACATCAGGAAAGATTTGCTACTGCCTCCACAAAATAGCATTCAGTAGTTTAAAAAATAATTAGGAACAATTTTCATTAATCGTTCACTTTATACATAGTATAAAGTACCATCATATTTCCTCTTAAAGACACAAAACATATTCGAGTGCATGCCGATTAGTTGGAGAATGAAATAGATTTATAATCTTCCAACTAGAAAGATGATGCTAAAACATCAGCCAGATCAGCAATTCACAATTTGACATATATGTGAATTTATTTTTAAGAGATTAGTAGTCTTACTATACAAATTACATACACATATTTAATATTACTTAAATATGATATTGAATTTTTACCTTGCTTAGTAAGTATATTGAGTTTTGAAAAGATGCTGAATTCATTGTGGCATCGTAGCATGTACTTGTAGTATCAAGTTTGCTTATGCTTTTATACATGTACTCTCCTCTTCTGCCATCTCTTAACTCCTTCCTACCCTTGTAACACCTCTTCTTTCCTGAGAACCTCTTTGTCACACTTCTGTTTATGTGTTTTATTTTGTGACCCACTGGGCCTGCATGACCTTACTCAATGTAATTTTTCCCCGGCACCATCCACTTACCTGCAGATAAAATTCTGTGGTGCATAGACATATTTTCAATATCCATTCATCGGCTGATGAATATATAGGCTGCTCCCATTTCCCAGCAGCAGTGAGTGAACATGAATATGCAGGTATCTCTGTAGTATGATATCGTGTGTGTGCGTGTATATGTGTGTTTGTGTGTGTGTGCATGTAGGGGTGTCTCTGTGTGTCTTGTGTGTGTGTATGTGTCTATGTGTCTGTGTGTATCTATTACATGTGTGTGTGTTTATATGTGTGTGTGCATGTAGGTGTCTGTGTGTCTCCTGTGTGTTTGTGCGTGTCTCCTGTGTGTGTGTGTATGTGTATGTATGTAGCTATTATGTGTGTGTGTGCATGTAGGTGCCTGTGTGTGTCTTGTGTATATGTGTATGCGTGTGTCTGTGTGTAGCCATTACATGTGTGTATGTGTGTGTGTGTGTGTGTGTATGCACACACACATATATGTAGTGTGTTTGTCCATGGCAGGATCATGGTTTCATGAGTTAGTTTGATTTTCTGATAAGCCTCCAGACTATTTCCACAGAACTATACTGGTGTCTGTTCCCACCGGCAGTACATATAGATTCCCCCTTCCACCCATGTCATCATTTGTTTCCCTAATGATTGCCATTCTGGTGGAGATGAGAAAGGATCTTAGCATGGTTTTAATCCACATTTCCCTGCTGGCCAATGATATTGAAAGTATTCTCTAGTCATTCATATTTATTCTTTGGAAACTTCTTTGTCCAGTCACATAGTCCATTTTCCTACTGAGTTTTTTTTTTTTTTTCTAAATGTTTAACTTTTTAGTTAGGTTTATACTCTGACTATTAATCCTCAGTCCAGGATGTAGCTTCCAGAGATCCTCCACCCCCACCCCCTTATGGCTGCTTTTTCTCTAGATTGTGTTGTACAGAAGTGTCTTGGTTTTATAAGAGTTTGTTTGTTAGCTGTTGGTCTTACTTCCAGAGAAAATTTTCTACCAATGGATATGGGGGCAGGGTCAGATGGACTCACTGTAAAATTCTACCAGAAATTCAAGTATTAACACCAATACTGCTCAACTAGTACCTAAAATAACAAAGAAAAGAAGGCTTCAAGACTCTAATAAAGCCAGCATTACACTGATATCAAAACCAAGTATAGACAAAAAGTATAAAAGAAGAAAAAAAAGATAACTTTACACCATGATCTTCCTGCTGAATACAGGTATATATCCAGGAATTTCTCAATAAAATGCTCACAAACCTAGTCCAAGATCTCATCAATGGGCAGTAGTGGCACACGCCTTTAATCCCAGCACTTGGGAGGCAGAAGCAGGTAGATTTCTGAGTTCGAGGCCAGCTTGGTCTACAGAGTGAGTTCCAGGACAGCCAGGGCTACATAGAGAAACCCTGTCTCGAAAAAAAAATAAAAAAATAAAAAAATAAAAAAACCCAAACAAACAAAAAAACAGAATTATAAAAGCCAGGCAGTGGTGGCGCACACCTTTAATCCCAGCACTTGGGAGGCAGAGGCAGGTGGATTTCTGAGTTCAAGGCCAGCCTGGTCTACAGAGTGAGTTCCAGGACAGCCAGGGCTACATAGAGAAACCCTGTCTCTAAAAAACCAAAAAAA
>CM052712.1:74245236-74281179 GCA_028551405.1 Uromys caudimaculatus | reverse complement strand
GTTTTTGTTCCACTTGGTGGTATGATTATTTTCAGAAACATATATGTCACCTCATCATAAACTTACTATAGTGAGAGTTTAATTACTTATTAAGATGGCACTGCTTGTCTACATACGTCAGCTATCTAATTTAATTTCATTCTTAAATGACTCTGTAGGTATAGTCTACCCACTTTATGAATGAAGCAGCTATGACTAAAAGGGGTACAATTCTCACTCTCAATCACAAAGCTAGAAATCAGTTGGATTTCTCATTAATATTGAAGATCCTGCTTCAAACAGCCTTAGTTAGCCAAGACCATGATATGCTAAATACAGTGTCTTCAGAAAGGCCAGCACACATCTGCATTGTAAGTAGACAGACTTGAGATCACTCCCTTCTGTGGTATAGTAAAAGAATGTTGTTAAATGTTGCTTAACCTTGCTAAATTTTAGTTCCTGGTCTGACAAGACAGTCATAACAAAGTGCCCAGGAATCACTGAGTATTTCTTCTATAAACAGATGTTATCGTCTTCCAAGTGGCAAAGCTTAAGATTGAAGAAGTAAAACCAAACAATAGGAAGCACAACAAAAACCAGCCCCCAAAATGAGATCAAGGTAAGGCACATCTAGGGAACAGAGCTAAACCTCAGTCTGTTAAGCTGAAGGCACTTTTTCTGTTAATCAGTTTGCCCTAGTGCTCTACAGTACTTTCCTCCTTGCTGTCTCTGGGACCACAAGATGCTGTATGTAAATTATTTATCACTCTGCCTTGTCCTACAGAAGGATGCATTGGTATTGCTATCATCATTGGGACTTAGTCAAGAACATAAATATAACACGTGATTGCCATCTTTGTCTCTGTCTGTGACATATAGAAGGACTACCAAAGATGCTAATACACTAGCAGGATTTGTGATACGGATTGGGACCAGGGGAAGGGGAGATGAGGACCTTCACACCACTGAGTGAGGAGTCCTTACTTGGTTTGGTATACAATTAGAAGTCGGTGTCACCCAGAAAGACATGCATGGCATGTATTCATTTACAAGTGGCCATTAGCCATAAAGTAGAGGATAACCTTGCTAAAATCCACAGACCCAAAGAAGGAAGGCCCAAGGGAGGATGTGTGACTCTCAGTGAGAAGGGGAAATAAAATAGACATCAGAGGTGGATGGAGGGAGGGAACTGGGTGAAAGAAAGGATGAGGAGGGGAACAGGGGAACAGGGGTGGGGATCAGGCATAGGGAGAGGGTTGGGAGAGAGAACAGAAATCAGTGGGGATGGGCATCTCTGGGACTAGCTGGAGACCTGGGAGGGTGGAGCCTCCAGGAAGTCTATGGGAGTGAACCTAGCTGAGACTCCTAGCAGCTGGGGATATGGAGACTGAAGTGGCTACCTCCCAGTCAGGACTTCCAGAGGAGGGAATGGGACATCAACCCACCCACAAAACCTTCCACCCAAAACTTATCCTGCCTACCAGATGTACACGGATAAAGAAGGAGCAGAGATTGAGGGAGTGGACAACCAGTGACTGGACAAACTTGGGACCCATCCCATGGGAGAGAGCCAACCCAACACTATTAATGATCCTCTGCTGTGCTTGCAGATAAGAGCCTAGCATAACTGTCCTCTGAGAGGCCTCATCTAGCAGCAGATGGAAACAGATGCGGAGACCCACAGCCAAACATCAGGTGGGGAGTATTGTGGAAGACTGGGAGATAGGATTGAGTGAGCCAGAGGGTTCAAGGACACCACAAGAAGGCCTACAGAGTTAACTAAATTGGGCCCATGGGAGCTCACAGAGACTGAACCACCAACCAAAGAGCATGCAGGGGCTGGACCTAGGTCCCTTACACATTTGTAGCAGATATGCTGCTTAGTCTACATGTGGGTCCTCTAACAATTGGAGCTGGGCTGTCTCTGACTCTGTTACCTGCCATTGGATCCCCTTTCCCTAGCTGAACTGCCTGCCCGGTCTGGCATCAGTGGGAGAGGATGTGCTTAGTCTTGCTGTGAACAGATGTCCAGGGTGAAGTGGTACTCAAGGAGGTCTTCCCCTCCTCAGAGAAGGGGAGGAGGTAATGAGAGGAGGGATTTATGAAGATGGGACTGGGCAGAGAGAAGGGGGCCTGTGTATAAAGTAAATTAACTAACAAATTAATTAATTAATCAATGAGAAACAGTTTACTAATATTATTAAGAGTAACAGTCAAAAGGAGGAGTTAATAAAGATCTTTATATCAGTTGCGGGGCAGGGGGGTGGGAGAAGCTGCTGTCAGGCTTTGAACTGGGAGGTGACTTTAACAGGCTAACTTGCTGAGAAGATACACCTAGCATGTACTGTAGCAGAAAGCATCTAGGGGTGTGGGCAGGGCAGTGTCTGAGTCATCAGATGGCACCTTGCCAACTCCCAGGTGAGTGTGGCTTTTCCTACCAAGAACATTCCTGGGTAACTCTTTGATCTGAGGTTTCCTCTGCCCGGTGAGTTTGCTGTATAACAGGGCCCCCTACAGGCCTCTTGGTAATTAAATTTAGATGAGGAAAGACCTTAGCACTAACCCAAGCAACCACGTTGGCAGATGTAAAAGGTTCCTAGGAGCCTTGAACTGGCAGCTTAAGCACCAGAAGCCGGTTGCTGTTGAGGACACAAGCATTTCTAACCACAGCTATGCAAGACAGTTCCTTGCCTTCTCTTCACAGGAAAATAACTTGGCTTCTAAATGTGGGCTTGATCTAAAAAAAACAAAAACAAAACAAAAACAAAACAAACAAAAAAAAAAACCAACAACAAAAACACATGGAAGCCAAAGAAGATAATGTCTGTGGGTCACATTCTGTCAACTGTCACATTGTCTTTTTTTTTTTTTTTTCATGTTTCTTACAGCCATTTAATAGAACTTCATATCCAAAGGATCCCATGAAGTTAAACAGCTTCAGGACTGCATGAGAAGCCTTGTAACTGAAGTGACAGATATTTTTCCTATCTCAAAATGCTGTCTTAATCTAGTCCATCAAAATTTAGTATTTTTCACTAAGGTGGGGCTGAAGGTAACGGAGAGGAAGACAGTTTTACGGACTTCTCCTGACAGCTTGGATGCTTTCCTTCTTGTCTCCAGTCACCAACCGCAGTCAGGTGCACCCACTGACGTTGACAGTGCCAGATGACACTTGTTCACAAACAACCAGGAATATTCTCAAGTGATCTCTTTATCCCTTGAGTCTCAAGGATAAACCAGGCTTTATTTCCAGGCTCCACTGTCTGTGGACTCTCCTGTAGGCAGACTCTTCACTCTTGTTCTAGCCCCACCCTGAGACTGGTATGTGTATCTTAATCTGAAGATGACAGTAGGGAATTTCTGAGGTTGATCCATGACAAAGGCATATATATATATGTGTGTGTGTGTGTGTGTGTGTGTGTGTGTGTGTGTGTGTGTGTGTGTGTGTGTATGTGTGTGTTCCCGTGCCCCATTGGGAAACAGCATCTAGGCTATGGCACAGAGAAAGAGCTGAACGCTGTGTGTGTGTCCTTGAACAAGTCTGTACAATTAAATGTGTGTCCTCAGGTTAATTAAAACAGTGCTTTGAAAGCCTTGGACATGCTCATAAATGGCAGTGCTAATACACTAGTTGCTCCCTTGATTTGTTAAAGAACTTCATATTGATTCATTAGCTTTGTGCAAATTTAAAAGTCTAGAGATGCCACTCTTTCCAAAAAGAGCTACAGCATAATTTATTGTTTTTAATTTTTAAAAATATTTTGTTGTTGTTTTGTTTTGTCTTTCAGACAGTCTAGATAAGTAACCCAAACTGGCCTTGAAGATTTGAGATTGTCCCTCTGCCTTCTAAATGCTGGGGTTACCGACCCATCACTAATCCTGGCTTCTCATTAGCAACTCCCTGAGGACTAGCCATATGCTTAGCTGTAGCTACTTGCCTTTGATCGTAGCTGCATTTCAATCTGCATATATCTGTGCTCCTGTATCTAAGGCATAAAAATGAGAAAGAAAGAAAGAAAGGTGTTTAGGTAAGACTTGACAGAGCATGGCCATCCACCTCCTTATCCTGTATCCTGTAATCGAATTCCAATCCCTGGTGAGCTGTTTCTTCAGAAGCACCAGGTACTGCCCTCATTTAGGTTATGGAGCAAAGTGAAACAAAACAACAGCACACATTTTTAAAAACATGGATCCTCTCAAGATAGGAATTCACAGGTCACTAGTTGCTCAGAGTCTCCCGTGGTCACCGATCAATTTGAATAATTAACAGAACTATCATCCAGGACTTGAAAAGTATGCTCCTTAAATGTGCTACTGGATAGACCTGAGCCAAAGGTTTGGACAGAAATGTGGACTCACCCAGCTTAGAAGTGCCAGACTCTGATAAATTCAATTTCAACACTTCCATTGCATCTTGGCAGATGTTCACAGCTGACGTCATCAGTCAGTGATGTAAGCCAGAAAGAGTGGTATTTTGCAATAGGGATTCTGGTAACCCTTCCCATATGTGTGGGTTGCAAGCTATCAATATTTATAACACACGCAGATAGCATGTAACATTTTGTAATGTAGAGAAGTTACTTGGTTTACTCACAAGTCTTCTGCACACATGAGTTGTCCTTGCATTCAACATCAACAGTTTACATTGCTGATATTTGTCTTGTTTTCATAAGACATTGTTTTTTCAATTAAATGTAATGAGGGAAAATCTTATTGACATCACCAAAATGGACATGTCAAAATTAAAGAAGTAGATCTGTATGGTGGCAGGAAATTCTAAAAGATGGGTTAGTTTATAATTTCATCCTATGAACACATGAATTTAGAAAAAGCTAACCTGGGATACAGCGATACGCTGTTGTAAATCATTTCTTATAAAGTTACTAGCTTGGTATGGCTAATATTACAGGATTTGCCCCACCCCATCATAGTCTAAAGATCTACATAATGTAGTACTCATGAATATGGCTGACCAAAGGATGTACTCTCACAGAACTGAGAGGCAGACACAGAAGGAGGCAAAGGGGGAATGAAGGAAGTTTAGCTTCTTGGACTGTCTGGTTTTGTCTCAAATACTATAAACATATCACCGATGACCCACCTACATAGTTGAAAACATAGTTCCGAGGCTAAGGTTTTACTGAGTTGTTCTCCTCAGAATCTTATTGTGTATGTATTTCAGTTTTTCGTATGTGCACAGATGTTGCCAGATGCTCCTTTGACTCCATAGGTGTATCAGAGATTCTTTTCAGAAAAAGCAGCCTCCACTGTTAGATCAGAAGATCATTTTATACAATAGTCCACAATCAGATAACTTTCATAAATTCTGGTCTAGGTTTCTGTGTTGTTTTGTTAAGTGTGTTTTATATTGTTAATAGATAGCACTCTGTAAGACTATTGAACGTGTATGTTACTGATTTTAGGGTGAAAGGGATTGTTTTTGTTTTGGTTAACATTTTGATTTGACTATCTGGACGTCAACTCTCTGATGTTCTAATTTCGGGTTATTGTGTCTGAAACATGTAAGCACTTACAGTGAATGTGTGTGATCATTTATGGGGCCTCTTTCCTTTCCTCAAGAGGTAGTCCTCTGTCGATTGAAAGTAGGCCTCCAGTGCTTCTTCCTGGACGCTCCTTGGCTTTTCTACCTCTTTTTGAAAAGCTCAGGAAGAGGTAGCTTTCTAGGTGTGGTTACTGGAGTCACTGGGTGGAACCAACACTCCCCACCCCTTGGCATGATGTAACCTTGCACATGCAGAAAGTGCTGACACGCAAGGCGGCTGCATTCCATTCCTTCTGGAGGAAACACAAAGACAAGGAAATTCCTTCTCTACAAAGGAAAGCAGAAGGTTGTATTCTTAAAAGAGTGGATGAAAAGCTATGTCAATATATGCATGGGTCTTATGACTAAATACCATTGTCCCAATATTTAAGTCTAATTTTTCTTTTAATTGATCTCATAATCAAATTGTTCTGCTTATGAAAAAAAAAAAAAAAAGAAAGAAAGAATCCCATAGCTCTAGACTGAATCCACAAAGAAAAGACAGTGGCTGTTATTGCTTTGTAATTTCATTTTGTATTTCCTTTTAAAATAAATTATTCTTTTACAAACTGAACATTAGAATATATACTAAGGATAATATCCAGGGGTATTTGGGGGTTAGAGATGGGGCTGAGAACGGAAGCATTGAGGATAATCTCATTTGCCACACAGATATAGGAAGGTTTTTTCTTCTATTATATTTCATTTTTAGAACTGCATGGGTCTTGTAGAGCATGGAACCAAAGCACAAAGAAATTAAGAGATGTGCCCAAGACTCGATCATGCAGCAGAAACAATTCCAAGGAAGGATACTGATTCCCAAATAAGTATTTCTGCAACTGTTTCTTTTTTTAACTTATGTGCAAATATGCTATCAACCAGTCAAAAATGGTTACATTCCACATGCTGTTGTTCCTATATCTAGTTTTTAGCTTCCACTTTGGGAATAATTGTAGGTTTTTAGTCATTAGGTGCATTCTAGGACTTCAGTTCAAGTGATGGATGCCAAGTGTGAGTCTTCCAATGAAAGGCTGAGCTGATGAGCCAAAGCGCTGCGGTACAGATGGGCTCACACAGGCTTTATAATCCATAAGGAGCAGCTGCTTTGCCTGCTCTGCGCTTGCTGTCCAGGTGACTTTCAGTTCTCGGGAATTCACCTGCTTATTCCAAACTACACAGATGAAGTTTGCAAACTGTTGTCACAAGTATGACTTAGGCCTGTCTTGACACTCCATTTTCTTTTAGTGGTTTAGGTTTAATGCATCTTTGGTTCACTCAAGGAGCCAAGCCATTCATTGTTTTCATCTAAAAGCTGATACCAAATACCCTGAATTTCCATGAGGACAAATTGTTTGCTATTAGGTCTATCAAGACAGGTGGCCCAAAATGTTGAGTACCTGAAGAACCCAGGAGTGGCATTATTTTGGCTTGATGTGTGATAGACAATGAATAAAATGAAAATTCACATCCGAGATGGGCAGAAGTATGGAACAAATCTTCTAGCGGTGACAACAACCACCCAAGAGCAAACCCAAAGGAGGGTAGTGAACTTGACTTCTGTTGCTGTAGCCCATTCACATAGCTTCCGTGGTACCCAAAGATGACCAAAGCTAAGAAACAATGGTCAAGGACTGCATTGTGACCTAAACTGCCATTATTCTCAAGTCAGCTTGTCACATTTTGTAGCATCCAAAGATCTCCATGGGAGTCCCTGATGCTTTTGACAAATGCCTTGATGACTATGTCTTATAAGGTCTCACAATGGTCTCCCTCCAGAGCAGATGATGTAGGGTGATTTTGGATGTAGACACCTAAAACAGAGAGAACATTGGTTTCCATAAGAGTGGTGTGTGTTGATCATTATGGATTACACATACAAGTGTTCTCTTACCGCACTTGACCTTGGTACTCTACCTAGACACCATTTATCTACTGGTGAATGTATCACTCAGTAGCAGGAAGTAACTCATGCACAGTAGCACCCTGCTCCAGAGGATTATCCAGGGCCAACAGAGTGCCTTGCTAACAAGTTTCTAAGAGATTGTAAGACCCTGATCCCTACCCCCACTGCAGTCATCATGACCCATAATTGATATGAAGTATTAAAGTCAAGAGGAACTCCTCTTTGGGATGGGTTTTTGATCTCTCCCTATGGAATCAGGCTGAGACTGCACTGGAGCTGAAGCCACATCTTTGCTTAGTGGCTTTGGGCTATGTTGTCTTCTTTCATTAGCTCACTATACATTTTGTCTTAGCTGTCACGCCACCATCGCCACACACATAACCATCTCCATTTCCAGTTCTTCCTCTAGAAAGCCTGACTTTCCACGCCAGCTCAGGAATGTGCACAGATCTTTCACCGTCCTCCCCCTCCTCCTCCTCCCTTCCCCTTGCTTTTTTCCTTCTCATCACTATTCTTCATCTCTTTGACCAACATAAAGATAATCAATTCTTTCTGATACACATCTATTAAGCAAAATAAACTTTTCTAATTTTGGTCATGAAATTTTAGTTTGTTTGTTTTTTTAATGAGAATAGTGAAAGTACCATAATATGAATACTATTGTAGAACTATATTTGTTCTTAATGTGACTCCGTTACATTTTGACATTTTCCTGGTTGTGTGGATTTAATAAAAAATAACCAGTGTGGGGAAACTAGAAATAATATGATATATACATAACTAATGTAAACTTGTCTGTAGATTAAGTTCTTAATACTGGGTTTTTAGAAGTAAGCAATATTGCTGAATATAACTCCCCTTGATGTCTAAGGAGAAAGTGGCCAATGTTTTCTTTCATTTAATATTCATTTCTTAACTTTCTTTTTACTCAACAATATTTATGCATTGTTGGACACTAAACGTCATCAGTAAGATATATTTAATCTCTGCCTTCTAAAGGCCTGCTATCTTTTCCACTTAGAATTCTGACTCAGGCAAACATAGATAAGAAGAAAGGAAACTATAAATTGGCATTGTTCTAATTGTATTGGTAAGGTTTTCCTTTCTTTCTTTCTTTCTTTCTTTCTTTCTTTCTTTCTTTCTTTCTTTCTTTCTTTCTTTCTTTCTTTGTTTCTTTCTTTCTTTCTTTCTTTCTTTCTTTCTTCCTTTCTTCCTTTTTTAAACCATTGTCTGGGTTCATGAAAAGGTATCAAAAATATTACATAGGGTCTTCTCAGACACACACCTCAACAGTAGGGACTCAGTAAATATTTGTCAAGTAAACACACACAACCAATTTACTGCTTTGTCTTTTTCATACCTTCTTCTTACGTAGCAATAGAAGACAGCAAGAAAAGCACTAATTAACAATCCGACGCCAATCCCAATCGCAATGTATTTTTCATAAGAATCCACAGCATATGAAGTTAGGGTCAAATGCTCACACCGTTCTCCCGTATAACCAGTAAAGCATCTTTAAAGAGAGAAAAGAACATGCAACTGTAAAGCCTAAGTGACAGAAGTATGAGAGATGCATTTCAAAGAATGAGAAAAGAGACGTTTGCTAAGGCACATGGAAGTCAGTCCATTCATGAACAGCCTGCACTTTAGCACAGTCAGTTTAGTAAGGCTGCACATGCCCCCTCACTGCTAGGAGGGAAAGGTAGAGGGGCTTGTCAAGAAACTGAGCAAATAAGTGTGGGGCTAGGGAGGGTCATGGTGGCTCCAGGGCTATATCTTCCTCAATAGATTTGCTTCTTGTGGGAATCTGTCTCATCCTGGAAACCTGTGAAAGTTCAAAGTCACCTTTTGCATGTTGTTAGAAATGCAGATACTGACTTGATAGTTGTAGATCTTAAAGTCAGCATTCCAAACAAGTTTCAGGTTCTGGGCATGCTATAATCTGAGAACTACAGTTTTGAGTAATACGGATAAGTAGTTTAGAAAAAAGACGTCGTAATATTCAAATACAATGGCCAGTCACATTCCTATTAATCACCATTCCCCCTTCTCCTGCCCTTCTATCATCCAATTTTTTAAATTTATTTTTGAGGTTATAATAGAATTACATCATTTCTCCCCACTCCTCTCCAACCTTCAAGAACTCCCATGTACTTAAGAGGAACAAGGAATTTGCCATGAGACTGTGTCTCTTAGAAATGATAGAAGCAACACCCATGAGGTCTCCCCAACATGGCCGCTTAAACATGACTTGAACAAGAGACAAACTAATGTGGACCAGGGTTGAGATAGAATCCATGGTTATCCAACCCTATAAGAAGAACTATGGGTAACTAAGGAGAAATAGTCTTCACCAGGGAAGTACAACATCTATTGGCCACCAAGCACTATTTATAGTGGACAAGACCGAGCAGTTGCCCTGTGCATCACCTTCTCCCATCACTAAGATTTGTTAAGTTCTGAACAATTACCTGCAAATGGCTTTCTTCAGCTCATGGTGGAATGCACATGCCCCATTAATGCAGTAGCTATTATGGTCTTCCAGACAGGGATGGGAGAACTTCAGAGCTATGAGTCCTTCTATGTAGTCAGCTAGGAAAAGGAGATACATTAATTAACAGTTAAGTGTGCCCTACTTTCATAAGACATGTTCAATATATATATATATATATATAAAGAGACCTTTTATTTTAAGAATACGCTTTGTCCTTTGAAATGTTGGATTTCTTTGGGGGGGGGGGAGATGTTCTATCCAAAAGGTTGGGTTCATGTCTCTCCACACATTGTTAATTAGTACAGCGTGGAGGTGGATTAATGATTGTTCTGTTCTTTAGAAGCTACACAATAAAGCATAGAGACAAGTCGGTCAAAAGGTGGCAGCACTGGTTCTGGCTTAGGAGGTAATTTTGAACCATGTTTCCCAGACGTGCAGCCAATGCTAATTAGAGCAGAATGCCTCATATCACTTTGCATTTCCCCCGTACTGATAGGGCATCACCTAGGGAATAATATGTCATCGCCTAGAGATGTAACTTTGCTCAATAATAAAATGGATGTTTATTCCCTCTTTAGAGAATGAGAATCCTCTTTTACTCTTCTATGAACTGCCAGGAAATGCTAACTAGAGAGGGGACATTTTCTATGATTAACCAGAGAGAGGCTGTTCCGACGGATATAAGAAGCCAGAACCAGTGTGGGCTCAGGTGGACACAGCTAGTGGCAACACTACAACATACTAAGTGAAAGTTCTGCTCGGTTAAGAGGTTTTGTGGAGAAGTGGTAAAGCCATGGCGGTGGGATCTGTAATAGCTTTCTCTTTCTTTCCTTGTAACACTGCAAAAATGACCAGAGTGTGTAGTTAGTGATCAGAAACCTCCTCACGGGACACCTGTGTCAGGAAAGGGTACTCTGGAAAATTATCTGGGTTTCAGGATGCTACTGGTGCTGGCATGTCAGACGGAACACCTACTTGTGCCATCCTTAGTGCTTATGCAATGGGAAAATTCTTAGGGAAAACCGCATAATTGAATGGTTGCCATCTTTCAACTTTTCTTAAGCACAATTGGTAGCATCTTATGGCGTGCTGAGTGCATAAGTCCACCTCCTTCCTATTACTCATCCCTCATGCTGTACTACTGTCTGTGCATTCCTGCAGAGGCTAAGACAATCCAATTACACCCAGCACAAAAGGGTCATTGGGAGTCAAGCAGAATCCCAGCAGAACCCATGGCAGCTCTCACGATTAGAAAAGTAGTGGAAGACAGGCAGCTTAGGTGTCTTTAGAGAAAAAGAAGAAAGACCTAAAAACATTCCTTCTCATGTGGAAAATATAAATCCCTATATACTAGGGTACCAACAAGACACCATATCACTTTGCTTTGAGAATACACACCAGGACTTAACATTGACATCTAATTTGCTGACTGTGGTATCTTTAACGTAATTTATCCCTTTATTTATTTGGAGACATTGAGAAATTCTCATTCAAACTGTGCTAAGTTCTTTTTAATTCAAGACGAACCAAGTTCACTTAAGCAAATTTAAAGAATTCTCTAGAAATGATGAGAATTTGAAAGAAACCATTTCCAGAGAAAGGGCACACCAGAGAGACTCATTTTCCCTTGGAGGGGAAGAAGTTAGTTATAACTTCATTAAAACATTTGTAAGATATAAGATGTATATTTTTAAGTTAAAAAGCAAAACGAGAGGCTATAGCACAGTGTTAGATGCTTAGCATGCACAAGGCTCTGGGGTCCATCCCAGCATTGCAACAAAACCTGGAAAAATACAAAAGTTTTCCACAATGAAAGCAAAAGAAGGAAATAGCTCCTTCCTTTCTTCATTGCTGTTGTTATATATATCAGAGACTTCACTTACAGTTCAGCAATACAAGAGAGAAAAGGGGTAAGGGTGAAGGTGCTGGAAACATCTATGACATCAATCACTGAGATGAAACCATGTGTTTAAACTTCCTTATATTTTTGGTTGTGAGCCCAGCCTTTAATGGCTGAGCCATCTCTCCAGCCTATCTTTAAATTTTCTCCACATTCTGTTTTACAAATCAACATCCAAAACCCAAATGGGCAACACCTTTTTTTATGTGTTTAAAATTATTAGCAAAAGGAAGATCAGTTGGATATTTCCCTTTTTCATTTTTAGAAAAGAACCATTTGGCTTCACCTTCTTTTATTGGCTAGACCCTGAAAACAAAATAACGAGTTCCTGTGTCCTGATCACTGACCATAATCTCTCTATGAGGGGCCATTATGAGTTCTGTGAGAGTCATTAGCCACTCAGACTCAGGTCTTGACATGCAAGGAGCTTCCCAAGTTCATCTCCAGTTCAAATAAGTTTGAAAGCTGTGCCACAATGCCATGCCCAGCAGCTGCAAGAAGTCTTTGTGATAAGCACATTGAGATGGAAAGCAAATATACCATCACCACCAATAATAACCAAAGCGAGTGGGAAAGATCAGGAAATGCAGCATATGCTAAAACGACACCAAGCAACAAGACCTCCCCAATGCGGAAGAAAAGCACCACTTCTTGTAGCTCTGTGGTTGCTAAGCTTCCGGTCCCAGAACAAAATACAATGTCTCTACTCCAGAACGCCAAAGTCATATTCAATTACACCCAGTTTAAAAGGATCATTGGGAGTCAAGCAGAGTCCATGGCAGCTCTCACGTTTAGGAAGGTAGTGGAAGACAAGCAGCTTTTCTCACCCCCTTCTTCACTTCCTTCTTAAAAAAAAAAAAAAAAAAAAAAAAAAGGCAACCCTTGGCAGGCACACCTACCTGTCACTTCATCTCAACATCATCTCTCTGAAATAGCTGATTACCTAAAAATGTAGTTAAAATTTTTTTCAAATGTTCTCTATCACAATGCAATTTTCTGTCAAAAGTTTTAAAGTCACTTGAAATGGAGTGGGAAGAAGATACCTTCCGTGTTGTTGAGTGTCCAGTTGCTCTGCTGCGCTGTGGTGGGAGGGATCACCTCAGCTTCTTCACTCAGTGCTGCCTTCATTGCTGTGGTGGGGGTGGGGGTGGGGAAGAACATCTTTCACAGGTGAGCTTCCTTTGTGTATTAACAACAGACCCAAAGTGCCTCTTATCCTGGGCTGCCCATTTTCTGTTCAGGTTCTAACTCATTGTAGTCGTTGAAATCCAGAACCCGACAAGGGCCGTTCCAGACAACTTCTTAGCTGTCCTCTTGACAAAAGTACAATTATGAAATGCTGAAATACACTCATCCTCAGGAGAAAGTTTATGTGTTTACATACTCATTCAATCACCACACACAGCTTACTGCAGGGCAGTAGCTGTTATCAAGTGTGCTTCAATTATGTAAAGCAAACACTTCAGGCAGAGAGAGAAAGAGAGAGAGAGACAGAGACAGAGAGAGACAGAGACAGAGAGAGACAGAGACAGAGACAGAGAGACATGTATTCTATAAAACCATAATTAAGCCTCACACATTCCTTCTTTCGATCATTGCCAGGAACAACTTTGAATCCGCAAAACTAAATCTTCACATTTTAAGGTGGGTCAAAGGTAACAAAAAGGAAACTACGCACCTTTGAACAGGAGGCAGACTGCTATCGGAACCCGCAGAGCCATATCCTGCAGCTGCTGAAGTTCTCTCCCGGGTCCTCCTAGACGGAAGGGTGGAGGGTTTTTATTGCACTCTCCGAGTCTTTCTTCCATTTATATTTCACGAAGCGTCATTTGGCAGTTCTTACCAATCCAAAAACTATGTGCTCCTGGCAGCAGCATGAAGCCTGCGGGCACTCGCACACTTGTTTAGGATACCTACGTTATCTAGAGATGTGATCAAGTTCCCTCCTGAAACACTGGTTTCCTGTCACCTGTGGGCATAATCGTGCATGTCAAAGTTCTTAAAACTACACAAACGAACGCGAATGCGGAAAAGTCCCAGCTGCTGTGACCTGAATCACAGCTTTCTTAGTAGACTATGAAGGATCACAGCCAAGATACTGGCAGTCCAGCAGACAAGATAATCTGTTAGGATCTGTGAACGTCCCTGATGCTACCCCGATTACCTTCCATTATGACCTCCGAAAAAAGTACTAAGCATATTTTAAAATATTTTGTTAATATGGTTATAAAGAAGAAAACCGAATTTGTGTAAAAAACAAAAAAAAAAAAAAAAAAAAAACAAAAACGTGTTTCTTATTTAATTTTTATTTTTGTTACTTAGCTGGATTTATAATAAAGTTTATTAAGTAAAATTACTTCTAATGCTATTAACCTCTATGTTGTTCTGGCATTTAATGCTTTATAAAGAATTCAGATGGACTGCTAAGTTCCAGGATCAGCAGTGCTTAAATCTGTCCTCATGGTAGGCTGCAGAGATCAATATGTTAATAATACTGAAACTATGTATGATGGTAATAGCCATTATAAATTTTTCATTGAGATAGCCTCTACTTTGGCTAACTCTAATGAGCAGCTAGTCTTAATTGCATACAAACTAAAGGTTTTTTGACTGTTGGCCCAGTAATGATTAAAATAAGATTACAAAAGCCCAAATATGTAATTATGCCTATGCCTTTTTGTTTAAACTGTAGGGATTACTTATAAATTTTAACTGCTCCAAATAACTCTGAATATTTATGAATACAATTTGTGGAAATGGTGTGCCTTTCTGCCTGGAATTTTATTTGCTTATATTTCCCAAACCTTGAAAACTTGTTCAAGATTGGTTATCGTGTGATTCATGTCCATCCAGCAAATTAGATTTATCAGAAAGGATCCCTTTCCACATTTAAATAAGAATTTGGCTTTAGAAATTACACAAGTATGAGCTTGTTGCACTCATTACAGCTTGGGCAATCACTTACCACAAGAGTCATTACTTTAAAGCTAAAAAAATATGTACCAGCTGGGCAGTGGTGGCGCACGCCTTTAATCCCAGCACTCAGAAGGCAGAGGCAGGTGGATTTCTGAGTTCGAGGCTGGCCTAGTCTACAGAGTGAGTTCCAGGACAACCAAGGCTACACAGAGAAACCCTGTCTTGAAAAACCAAAAAAAAAAAAAAAAAAAAAAAAAAAGTTCCACTTGGCTTCCTTGTGTCTACACACTGTAGCTCTAGTTTTATGATCTTAAGGTACTATTTAGTACATCAATTTCTGGGCATTATTTTTCATAAGAATAGTTGAATTATAAATCAAAGAATCACCCTAGCACCTGTGGATAATTTAATACATAATCAACTAAGGATTAAAATACTATCACAAGTCTTTTGACATTTCTGGAAAAAAATGTTGGTATCTTATCTATCTACCTATCTATCACCTATCCATCTACCTATCATCTATTTATCTTTCTCTGTGTGTCTTTGTATGAGAGCGAGAGAAAGCAAGAGTGAGAGAGAGAGAGAGAGAGAGAGGATCAAACCGAAAACGTTATCACACATTAAGCAAGTTCTACTGGTGTCAAATATACCTGGCCCAATATCTTTATTCTTAAGACTGGGGTATTGATACACAATGATCAGCTTTGTTGTAACAACTAACTGGAGGAGCTGGGGAGATGACTCAGCCATGCAAGTGTGAGGACCTGAGTTTGGATCTCCAATGCCCATGTAATTAATAACTAGCAGTGGTAAAACATACCTAAAATCTCAGTGCTGAGAAGGAAAAAGAACGATCCTTGGGGGCCAATCTACTTGAACGGGTAAGGCCCAGGTTCAATGAGGTATTATGTTGGTGTTGGTTGGATTTTGTCAACTTGACAGAAACCTAGACATATCTGGAAAGAGAGAATCTCAATTGAGCATTTCCTCCATCAGACTGTCCTGTGGATGTTTGTGGAACATTTTCTTCATTAATGATTGATACAGGAGGGCTTTGCTTACTGTGGGTGCACCCTTGGGCAAATGGTCCTGGGTTGCATTTTTAAAAAGTAAGCTGAGTAAACCATTGAGAGCAAGCCAATAACCAGTGTTCTTCCACGGAATCTGCCTTAGCTTCTGACTCAAGGTTACCGCCTCAAGTTTCTGCCTTGATTTCTTGATTTCCCCTAGTAATGACTGTAACCTGTGACATGCAAGCAAATAAACTCTCCCCCCTCCCCAGGTTACCTTTTATCATGGCGTTTATCACAACAAAATAGACCTAACTAGGCAATAAATAAATAAACAAACCTCAGATAACACGGATGAATGGACGGTCAAAAGGTTTAAATCTGGGTGAGGGTGTAGCTGAGTGGTTGAGAGTGTAATTATATGACTGAGGACTTGTATTTAATCCCTAATACACAAGAAAAAGAAATGAGTAGAGAAAGGGGGAGGGAAGGAGGAAGGAGAGGAGAGAAGGACTCAAGTCACCGGACAAAGAACTTGCATTAGATAGGACTTTAATCTCATTTTCAAATCCTTCATCAGAAGGCCTTCTTACCTTTCCAGCTGTGTCCTGAGGCACAAGTTTCTGTAGAGATGACAGAGGAAGTCCTTTAACTCCAAAAATCATATTTTAAATATGTTTTATTTTATTATTAAAAAACCCACTAAATATTAGAGGAACCAAAGTTTTCACTCATATCAGACCATATAGGTGAGTGAGTAGCTCTCTGAAGAGTCTCATTGTAGGCTAGGCCACATCCAGTTAGTCCTCTGCCATCTTGGCTGCATCCTTTGCACCCATTGATGCTGGGATACAGTATTCAGCCATCTCGCTTCTCCTTTTCCTCTGAGGTCTGTACTGATGGATCCTACTTCACTCTCCATATAAGAGTCACTTTGTTCCTTTCACCAAAAGGTCCCCTTTTGCAATTTTAAAGGGTAGAGAGATGCACATTGCAAGATAGACTCTCTGGCATCTTCATTTATTGCTAATACGCATTGAAGCAAACTAGAATTAAGAAAGAGACTGCTCCACCATCACCTTTTCCTCATGCCATATTTCTTTTTAGAGCATCTATCTCTCTCCTGTCATGAGCATCTGTCGACATTTATTCTGCTTTTTGTATTTTGGCACTTTTAGTTCTTTGGTTTTGTTGGTCTTTCACTAAATAAGAACTTTTGGCTAGCTATCAGCAGGAAGTATTTATGAGAATTGTTTGTCCCACTATATTTATCCTTTAATTCTTTGGAATTTGTTGGCATTTCTGCAGTCATGACACTAGGCCACACAGAACACTGTTTGTGGAAACAAATCTATAGAGAGTGCATATTTTCTGACCTTCAGAAACTAAAGCCAGTCAGGGAATATACATGTGTAATGTGGTAGAAGTGACAACTGCCATGGCAGTCAACACAAAGGGCTGTGGCGGTTGAGAAGTGCAACTCAACTTTTCATGGCAAAGTTTCATTTGGAATGAATCTTAATAAGTAGGATTCTTATAGGTAGTGATTAAAAAAAAAAAAAGTGAAGGCCATCATGGGAGGCACTGTAAAGTGGCAAGAAGAGTAGGCTCAACATCCTCACAATGGGCCTTACTTAAATTCAGATAGTAAGATATGATCTCTCCCCTTGGCTGAGCACTTTCTATAACTAGGAGTATGCTTTCCTCACCTACCACAGAGAGGATTAAGAAAGAGAAAAGGCAAAAAGATTAGGAGGAAATCTTTAGCACACAATAGCCACTCCATTAAGGAGAATCTGCAAGTATTGAACGGGGTGAAGGGATACAAGGTGGATAGTGGTCTCCAAGTCTAGGAACACAGTCATTGGTGCGTGCAGCTGAAGTCGGTATTTTACCATCAGCCATGAAGATCCACCCCCTCCCAGGGTTTTCGTTACTTCATGACTGTCACTTGTGGATTATATTATTGCCTCACACTCAACGTGTCTTAAATTGAACTTATTGTCTCTTCTCCCAAGTCAACTTCGTTTATAACTTCCTTATGCTAAGGAGGGATGGTGTCTTCTGGTTCTGTCTGTAATCCTATTCACTTGTTAAATGCAGTCTTCATCCTTGCTTCTCCGGGTTTCTTCTGACTCTTACTGCTCCTCACTTCATCCAACTGCATTATTTTTATTTCACTTATGTTTCCTTGTGGTACAGGACAACTTCCATCAATTCCTTAAGATTCAGACAGTGGCCAGGCGGTGGTGGCGCACGCCTTTAATCCCAGCACTTGGGAGGCAGAGGCAGGCGGATTTCTGAGTTCGAGGCCAGCCTGGTCTACAGAGTGAATTCCAGGACAGCCAGGGCTACACAGTGAAACCCTGTCTCGAAAAAAAAAAAAGATTCAGACAGTGTAGGGAGAAAAGTGCATCTGTACACTCCTCCTCAAGGCCGCCATAGAGCTACACTCTGAAGACTTCAGATACCCATAAATGAAGTCATACCATTCAGCCAATTTTGTCGCTTATGTATGAGAAAAGGCTCCGGCCTTTACCACACACTTATGTATACCCATCTGAGCCCACTTGTTAACATGACCTGCTCCTCAGTCAATTGAGCTCAGTTTTGGCAGAGAATCTTGCTAACTGAGCTCATGGGCACATCAACCCACACCTTGTATATCCATGATGAAGTTCCTGTCCCTGTGCCCTGATGTTAAGGTCTCTGGCCTGCTGTTATAAAGAAAATTGACAAATCAGGTCAGTAAGAACTTGCCTCTACTTGATATCTAAACATCTTCATCCACTGGTTTCCCTATCTTGGTGGCTCGGCTATAAATACCCATGAGTCTTTGCTTTTTGTAGTTATGGGATCAATCTCTTTCCTTGACTGTTGACACCACTGCACTTGTTTTGACAAAGCTCTTCCTTTTTAATGTAAATAAACATAAGACTATTTCTTTCTTCTTTTCTCTTTTTGTTTAGTCTCCAGGAAGACTAAATACATAATATACCAAAATAATCCCTTTCATCCTGCTGGGATTACTATAGTCCTCACATTTTTGATATTCAGACATCTTTGAGCATCTTTTTTGAAATCCAAGCTCCTTTAAAATTTATTTAACCCATGTCTTTTCTAATATGTTTTCATGCAAACTGAATTTACAGTTCTGTTATGAATACTCAACTGGCTGTTCTAACTCACTGTAGAAAGCATTCAATTATCTTTTCTTTCATATTTGAGAAACTTGATGCATTTTCCCCAGTACAGGTACAGTGAGATGGCTCAAAGAGTAGAGATAATTGCTGCCAAGACTGCTTTCTCTCTCTCTCTCTCTCTCTTTCTCTCTCTCTCTCATACCCCAACATACACACACATACACACACACACACACACACACACACACACACACACACACACACACACACACACACAAATAGGAAAAACAAACAAAAGAAATAGATAATAAATATGTGAACCAAACTATTTCAAGCTATCTTAATAAAAGAATATAGCTATAATTCTTCTTCAAATTGCTTTTATTGGACAGTTGAGATATTAATGATAAACAGCTAGTCTATTTCCACACAAGAGGCATACTGATAAAGACATGCGTTGAACAAGGATCATTATTAGTACATAAACATACTGGGATTTGGGCATGTAACCACAGTACCAATTATATGGCTCTAGTCATTAAACCTTCAAGTAATAGTCACACACATTTCCCAATTTCAAATGTGCTAGAAACACAGTGTCTGTGTTAAGTACCAAATACTGTCCTAGGAAAGGAAAGATGTGTGTACACAAGAACTAGCTATTCGTTATATCCAAGGGTTCGGTTTTAACAAAATTATAGCATTACAATTCTATCAGATTTCTGCTCCCATGAATAAACATATCACTTACAGCTATTTAATAACAGATTCACTCATGCTACATCAGCATTGTATTTGTTGATGCTAGTGGGGGACACTTTCGGTTGACTTCGTGCATTCATTTGTTTGGAGAGTTTGCTCTTATCATCAGTGAACTGAACTGAATGGTGTGGAAACCTCACATGCATGGCCTTACACTACTCCGGCGAAATGGTGTACAAACCTAACGTGTGGCCTTACCCTATACAAAGTGATCAGTCTTAGCTTTTCAAATGTTGCTGCAGCCTTTGCTTTCTGGAATAGCTTTCATCTCTTAAATTTCTCACAAGATTGCCTTGTAGAATGCTCTTCTCCACAGACAACCTAGAGTACAGACTGTATAGAAAATCATGGTCATAACATAACTTAAGTTATAGTTTACATGGCACTCATTTAGCTGGCAAAACAGTTTTTGAAAACATACAGTATGTAATGCTTAGGTTATGTCAAAAATATATTCATTAAATATGAACTCTTCATTTGTTTTAACATTATGAACAAATATCCATAAAATAAAGAATTGTTACCACAGTTGTTATTGGAATTGTTTAGATTTTTTTTCTTAAGACTCAAACCTATTAGCAAGAAATTCATAAAGTCATGTAAATACTCAGCTCCAGAACGATTCCACTCATGAAAAAATAAATACATGTAGAAATAAATAGCTTTGTAGTAAAATAGAAAGGATTTCGCCTGTTATCAAATAAATAAGCAGCAGTATTCGTTTTGTGTACTCTTCCCTGGGATCTAATCCATGATATTCTTCGCAGCCAGAAGTGTGTTCTTCAGAAGCATGGCCACAGTCATGGGTCCCACACCTCCTGGAACTGGAGTGATAAAGCTGGCTTTCTTCTTAACAGCTGAGAAGACAGAACAGATATTCTAAAAGGATCTAAGAACGTCAATTTTCCAGCACACTGCATAGACTATATTTTCCCTATTATACAGATAATGTTTCCAACCTTCAATCTTTTATAAGATAAAGTAGGCCACAATGAAAAAATAGACAGACAGACAGACAGACAGACACATTATTCTATGATACCTAAGGTGGAGACACAAAAGGATATGCTCAAGCTCTTTGAGGCTCAGTTGTCTTCAGCTTTATATGAACAAAAGCAATATACTATGATCACTGTGATAACTTGTCATACTTGTAATTAACATGTAGAAAAAAGTAGGCTTATAGAAAGGAAGCTGATATAACATTACTCACATAACTATAGGCAGTCATGAACCTTGACATAGGAGCACATTAGCCTGACATAGCTTATGTGCCAGGAGTTACAGGGAAGGGCATTTCAAGCTTGTCTCTAGTCTAGGCATCAGGGGCTACTGGGCTTGCTCACAGATCTGAGGGAGAGAGATGGGTAGGAAGAAGGAGAGAGGGAGGAAGAGAAATGGAAACAGAGAGAGCTGTGGAGAGGGAGAGAAGGGGGGGAGGCATTCTGAGAGCTGCTAGGTTAGTCACAGCAGCCTTCTGTAGCTGGCCTCCAGAGAGTTAGCCTATGAGCCTGCAGGAGGATGCGGCCTGAGGGAGGAGGTAGCTAGAGGATCTGTGACCTAACGATGCCATTTAACTAAGTCAGTCACACCAGGAGAGCACAATGCAGCCATTCCCCTGCTCTCCGACAGGGGCACTCACAACTGGGTTGGGAAAATTCTATATTTTCTTAATTGCACTCCATCCCTGTATCATTGCATTTCATAGAAAAGGATGGAAAAGTCCCAAGCAGCTGAAGGGTCAGCAGTGAACGGGTAGGACGTTCTAAACAGAAACAACCATAGGGCATCACTTTTCCTACATTTTTATACTCTGAGCACTCAGAGAATAAGTTACACACTACACTTAAGTCACCCAGCTGCTTAGCAAGCATTATGGGTAACTTCCTTCCTTGGGTGTCAGAGCTGATAAACCTGCCTGGGGCTCATGATCTTCCTCATGCAGACTGGTTTTGTTTTTAACTACAGTCTCACAATTACATTCATGCTCAGAAAGCAAGAACTGGGCAGAGGGATAGGGAGGGGTGGGCTACTGCAGGAAATGCCTGTCTCACAGTTTAGCTCAGAATCTGCATTTTTGCACGGGTTGCTTTGGAAAGCACACACAAGCACGCACACTGTACTGCCTGTTGTTCTTCATGGGGGTCTTCATCTGTCTTCTGTCTGGGCTTGTCTGAATGTTAACAAAGTTTATTAGCATCAGTAGATCTCCCCACAGTACTCAGCGGGCAACAGATTCATCACTGCTATGCACACAGTTAAGCATCCAAGTACTTTTGTCAGTTTGTTTTTATGTTTGAGATAAAGTGGACTCACACAGAGATAAGGTCTGTACACAGTGAATTTGATTTTAAAACACGCATTAGGTTTCTCTGTCATTTTTTAAATTCATATTTCTGAGTGACTGTGTCTGAGAAGAAATCAGTTTATATGTTGTTGGATAGTGTTAATGTAGTTTATGGTCTATTTATATGAGGAACAGGATATGGAAGTACTTCCTTCAAAAGAAAGATGTCAATGAGTAAGGAAAAAGTATTCCCTTGGGGAGGGAGGTATCACTTATGGTCCCAGGACACGGAGGCTGAGATAGGAAAGTGACCTGCACCCAGAAGATGTGGTTTCTTAAATAATAAGTAAGTAAGTAAATAAATACTATCTCAATAACAGTTTTGCATAACCATCTCTGGGCTATGGTAAGATATATGTTTGTGAAGACCACAGATGGTTTGAAATATAATTAGTCATTAGAGAAGATACAAGTTCAGTTCATGCTTGATACTGTGAATCGCATCTTCCTGATCATGTCTAGAAGAGAGAAAGTTAATGAGCACTGAATCACCAGAACATCCTCTCATAGGCTATTTCCCTAAGGCTGTGCACCTGCTTATAAAGGAGATACTTTCAAAATGTGTGTGTGTGTGTGTGTGTGTGTGTGTGTGTGTGTGTGTGTGTAAATGTTGAGTGTGTATATATGTATATGACTATGTGTAAGTGTATGTGTGCGAGTGTGTATATGTATATTTGAGTATGTGTATGTGTGTGAGTGTATTGTACATGTGTGTGAGTAGTTATGTATGTGTGCAGTGTGTGTATGTATGCATGAGTGTGTGTGTGTGTGCATATGAGTGTATGTGTGCATGAGTGTGTGTTTGAGTATGTATATATGTATGTATGTGTTTGGGGGGGTTCTCTATGCTTCATTGCAGAGAAACACAGAAGAATCATGAGGCAATGATTCCATTCAGGGATGACTTCCTATGACTCTATAAGTAGGGTAATATGTGTGAGTCTGTTTAAGAAAAATACTAAAAGTCTTTGCCACATTGTAATAGGCACTAGAGATATCAGTACTTTGATGACTCACTAAATGACATGCCAAGAAAGATGAAGCATTAGATTCAATTCCATAAAATCATCAAAATTTTAGAGTTATTGAAACTGATAATTAAGGCAAATAAAGCACCTGTTAAAGTCTATTGCCTGTGTGGTGTGTGCCCTGGGATGAGATTTACATGGAAAGAACAATTATGTTTAAAGCAAATTCTTGAAAATAGGAATATTTTTAGGAAAAGCAATAATTATCACAAAATTTTATTTGAATGACCTCTCTACAAAACTTTAGATGCTGCAAAGTAACTTCTGGAGATTTCTTTGAACTTAGGAACATGAGTTAGACTGCAAAAGACGTGTGCCTTGTGCCCATTACCTACTTTCTAAACATGGCCTGCTCTTCTTTTGTATCTGCTGAGCATTTGTTCATCCTCCTCAATCTAATACAAATGTCACTAGAGTTGGTTAACTCCCTGGGCTGAGTTCACTGTTTTCTCATCGGCCCATGCAATTTACAGGATAGTTTTTCTGGGTAATGTCCTGAGTGTATTAAGATATCCCATCAAAGGAAGTCAAACTCTGGATCTCCCTCTCCCACTCTTCGGATCCCAGTGTAAAGCACTTGGTATCATAGTTTGAAGAATGAGACGACTGTGCTAGAGAAAGAGCAGAGTTTCCCCTATGAGCAAGGTGGTGAAGTTTAAAGCCTGATCAAGATTATGATTCATTGTTTTGGAATTAAATGGCAGCTTCTGTTGCTAGGCAAACCCTGATGGGAGGACACTTTGGAAACCTACAGTGTCACAGCTGATAATGTCTCATTGGCTAAGTCAAGTCTCATCATCACGTCTCAACTCTAAGGTATGGGATAATAATAATACCAAAGTCATTTTGAGAAAAGGGTGTGCATGTACACAAGAAATGCATGACTACTTTTTTTTTTTTGAAGTTCATTGCTATATTTTATGCCATGTCTAGTACAAGTAGTAATAGTAGTGGCAAGCTATACAGGGGCATTGGGATCAACCTACAGATGCAATGACTAAGTGACCACTCAGTGTCTACCAGATGTCTGTGGGCATCTAAACAAAAGCATGGAGCTCACTGACTGACATGGAGTAAATGAAAGATGTGCCATGAGATAACCCAGAATTCTGATGACTTTAGTTGAAAATGAAATGGCATGACTACTTTTTATAGTCAACAATACAATTGTTGGTGTCCCAGCTGCCATTCCAGCCACCCTATCTCTAAAACAGATTTTATCACCTCACTTACAGACATTTGTGGAATTGTCACGAATACCAGAATAAAATAAAAAGTGTTCTTTATGGCAAATGGAATCTATTGTCCCCTGGTCTGATTCCCAAACCTGGTCATTAGTGTCCCTACACATGTTACAAACTGGCCCAAATAGATTCACAGAAAATGTCCCTTGTGCAAGACATAGTTGCTAACCCTGGGAACCCACCGTCTTATTATAGAGATACTTATTTTGAAAATGCAATTACTCAAGCAATAGTTGAGTGATGGCTGTGGTGTGTGGCAGTGAAGTGTTTGTGGCATTGTGAGTGTGTTTGGAGCACCTTCCTGAGTCCGAGGGCTGTGTATAGATGTAGGTAGGCCAGACTTTCCAGGGAAGAAACATAGAGATGAGCCAGAGCACTTGGTAAGGGGGCTGTGTTTGCAATCAGGGGGGAAAGAAACTTATCTTGAGTGGAATGTAGCTTGAATCTTGGAAGTGCCCCAGGAAGATTGCTGCTCTGGAAAGGAGATGAAACAGGTAGGTGGTTTGTAGAGCACTGAATCTATAATAAAACCTGAAGTCAATGGTTAACTTATTTCTGAAGGGAAGAATGAAGACAGGCTTCGTAACCATTTCCAACATCCTTACTGGAAGAGAACTGTTTTTTACTATCCCAGTAAGGACAATAGGTATGGAGTAAAGGTTACTGTACGTTTAAATGGAGGTGGTGACAGGGGTGATGAAAGACACTAGGTGTTCAGTCTATGCATGCACCTCTGAAAAATGCAAGGGTGACATGTGGCCACAGGGTGTGGAAAGATGACTCACACGGGACACGACTAGAGACGTAAGGAATGTTAAAATGCTCTTTAACAACGAGTTCGCACAAAAGAAAAAGGATGCGATTGTTAACGCTTCATGAGAGGGCGTCTCCAGCTGTGCCTTCCGTGTCATTACTTCCTCAGGAAACTTTATGGTCCTGGTTCCCAGGGCTGGCACTTAAGAATCGAAATTATCATCAAAAATATGTCATCTGGAACATTCTCAGGTTCCTCACAGGTAGTGAATTTTAAACTTCAGTGCCACTGTGTATCCCTCCATGGGCCTTCAATAAGAGGTTGGATGTATCTAAGTGGAATTGACTGTGCTGATATATAATGAAAACTATGGTCTGTATTCCGGAAAGAAAAAAGCCTATTTGTGCTCTAACAATCTGTGTTAGGGTAGAGCAACAGAGACTGATGCGGACAGTTTCTCTGGTGGTGTGTGTCTGTTGGTGATGATTAAAGAAGCACTCTGTGGCCCCTGACACATTCCTAACCATGCAATAGCAAACTTTGAGAAGCAACTTCACTTTAACAGCAGCGACACAAAAAAGGTCCCACTTCTCTCATGAGAATTTCAGCCTCCCAGTATACATATATAATTGTCTAAATTAAATGGTTGGAGGAGTTTCCCATGCTTCTAAATGCAAACTACTTAGGCATGGCCTCTCAGACATATCCATTATAATGAAGGGGAGACAAGCTTTAGGAAAACGAAGGACAGGAGTAACAACCAGAAAAACCTGAATGGCATAAGACTGGAGAAATGGTATGACTCAGGAGGTAAAACAAAACCACGCCACTTTCTCAGACGGTGTTATAAAGGGATGCTTAAGTGGATGTTGAGCCAGAGAGCAAAGGGCTCTTTAGCATGTGGTCCAGCATTGAGCTTGCCATGGCAACAAGATCAGGCACAACCAAGGTAATGTACCAAGCTCATCTAGGTTGCTGAGCTTGGTCCTTTTTAAAAATTATATTTTACTGATTGATCAATTGATTTATGTACTCTATGTGTCTTCCTCTCTCTCTCTCTCTCTCTCTCTCTCTCTCTCTCTCTCTCTCTCTCTCTCTCTGTCATTCCCTCTGTATCTCTGTGTGTCTCTCTCTGTATCTGTCTCTCTGTGTCTCTCTGTGTCTCTGTCTCTCTCTCTATCCCAATTTATATTAAATCAAATCTTTATATACCTGGCTAGCCATTTCACAGATGTGAATGCCTAAAACAATGTCAGCTATATCACTTAGAAAACATTGAATAGAGCCATATAGCAACCCAGTTGCCCGGATAAATCAAAAGTTACTGTCTGTGAATTTGCTCATCACAATGAAGCACCTTTGCTGGCCAGGAATGATGTCAGCTGTCATTGCATTTTTATTCTGGTTGGCAAGTTGTTAAATACTGCTATGACATTTCTATTGACAGCTTGGAAACTGATTAACAATATCTCCCTTTCACAGTGTCTTTTTAAAAATAACACTAACTGTCATCAGTGGTGAACTGAGAAACTACCCACAATGTTGGAGAGTCTTCCATATCTCTTGGCAGGTCCTTGATCTCAGTAGTTTGCCATAATCAACCTAAAATAGGAGATAAATGTCTTTTTCCTAGATAATTGTATTGTAGGATGCTGAGAAACAACTGCGAAAACAATCTCGTTATTGTATAAGAAAACTTTACAAAGGCATCAGACATCCGCTTTATTCCCATGGATGTGGTTTCGTGTGTCAGCCTTAATTCTTTCTTACAAAAATACAGCCATTCCACGTCAAGTACACCCTACTAACTAGAATGTGTTTAGAGATTCATTTCATTTCAAAGACCTACACTTCATAATAAGTACCTTGTCCTCTGGGAACAACAGTGAAGGTGGCTGGTCCTGAGATCTCATGGTGATCACCATGTTTCTGCCTGTTCTTAGAACTGAGCTACGTGGGTACTGTGAACACATGCTTTCCCAGAGAACTGCTTTAGCAACCTCTACCAGCTTCTCAATTTATGGAGATAGAACAACTCTGGGTTTCAGTATTAGTCTTCCCTTATAGTAAAGCTAGACTGTGGACTGTGATGATAATCACATACCCCAAAAGGCTGAAATTTGACTCAGACTGATCAACCATACCATCAACTTAAGTGAAGTGAACACTGAGACAGAGTTGGACATGGGATGTACCTGAAGAACAGTCTATTTCCTTAGAGACTGGGAACATTCTCTTACCACGCCATGTGGTGGAAGGCACATTTATGACTAAGAGGCACCAAAAGACTTTATTTGAAATGAATTTTGACATATCCAAAAAATATACATTTCAAAAGTTTATTTACTGTTTCATGGTTATATGCCCCATACTTGGAATGTGCCTTGCATGTCACAAACTCAGCCAATACAAACAATGCATCCTGAGAATCCAGTCACTGGAGTACACTCTGGACATTCCATAGGTATGTAATCCCAATGGAGCCTCCTTGTTCACAGACAATTATACCAAGGCTGCCTGGCTGATCCATCCATCTCTAAACAGTCTGCTTTCGCCTTAAAAAATTTCTGGCTATGCAATAACTTTAGAACCAAATGACAGACTTGTGGCTGATGATACCAATATTTAAAGCGTTTTGAAAAGTTTAATTACTTCAGTCTCTTAAGCACAAAGCTAAGGATCAATTACCTGCCACCTCTCAACTGCTTAATAAACAAACCAATGGAGTCTCCAAGCAGGCTCACCTACTCTGCCACTGTCCAGCTTAAAGTAAGTAAGCAAACAAACAAAGGTCCCTCATCATAAAAGACACTCAAGGGGCTCCTTCCACTAACAAGCAAAAATGTAGAAAGACCTTTATGGACTCTGTTATTTTTTACACAAGCTGAGAAAAACAACAGATAAAAATGAGATAGTCATTCATTGACTTATGAAAATAGAAATTCTGCCTGGTCCTCTAAATGTTTCAAATGTAGAAATCAGGCCTTGCCTTTGTCTAGAGCAAACAGGATTCCTACCAAGCTAAGTAAACTCACAGACAGGTTCTCCAGTTGGAAAACAAATTCAAAACTACCATGTTGTTGCTACTGTTTTTAAAATTGCTTTTTATTATTTCTTTATCTAAATTCATGATTTTATGTAAAATTTCTTATGGATTCAACCTAGGTTGGAGTCCTGTTCCCTTCATAATTTGGAGTTGAGGACCACATCTGTGCTTTCTCCTACAGGTTTTTTTCTGGATCCCAACAGAACTGGTAATGCTGTACCTTTAACTAACACCAAAAGACTGGTAATTAAGTAGGAATACTTTCCTAAATTTCAACCACATATAACCTGTGTATAACTTGTAGTTCTTACCCCAGCTACCAAGATTCTTATCACTGCACTGACACCTGTACCATATTTTGTAGACCTCTTGTCAAGTCATTCAATGTATTATTAATACTTTCAACTATACTTTTATGATATTAAAAACAACCCTCTTTCATATGCATTCCTGTAAAACTAAAAGAAAAATTGTCTTTAGAAAACATAAATGCTATTTTGGGAAAATTATTGATGGTGTTAAAAACTAGAAGTAATTTTTATAGGGTTGGTAATTGCTGGCATCTTAGCACTTACTGGAATCATAACTGCTACTATGGTAGGCATACAAATGGCTCAGTTTACCAATGAAAGAGAGCTAAAAATGTTTCAAGGATAGAAAGAACCCAAGAAAAAATTGTAGATAGATTTTTTTTTTCAGAAAGGCTGTATGCTCATAATAATATCATTGACTGGCTTGGGGAACAAATTGCAGCTATTAAATCTTGAGTATTAATTGCCATTACAATTCAATCACATTTGTAGCTCTGCTAAGCCTGATAGGGACAATATAAATATCCAAGGGAATTGGTTAAGAACTATCCAGATGGAGTATGGTCTCAAAACAACTCTTCAATTGACCTTGGACAGTTACATCAAGACATATATTCATTAGAATAGTCCCATTTGTCAAAAGTCTATGACCAACAGTTTGCAGATGAATTGTGAAGTACATTACATCTCAATCCTTTTAATATTTTACATGACCAAGCTTCTAAAGTGCTGATAAATTTAATATTAGCTGCTATTATTCTTTTATTGCTTCTAATAGGCTGTGTCTGATCCAAAGAAGCCAGAGATGATTGATAGCCCAAGCAAAAGCTTATTATGTCACCATGGTGCTACAAAATGAGAATGGGAGAGGTATTGGAGTCCACATGGTCTGCAATTCCTTTCTGAAATACAGCACCTGACCCAGATGCAGTAATGTGATTTCACAAGTCTCCAGGCATAAGATAAAGAATAGAAGGACTGTCCTCCAGGGCAAAACAAAGACACAGGGCAAAGAAGTGCAGAAGACCTCAGATAAACTACTGTTGTCAAAACTACTGTTGTCAAAACTACTGATGTCAAGCTCTGCTTACAATGATCTCTCGAATCCTATCTATACAATATATAATCTCAGTGGAAGAAATAAAAATGGTTCTTGAAATGAACCGAGAGTCTTGAGTCTTTCTACCATCACCCTCCCTTCAGGTCCTTCTGATGCTCAAGGTTATTTGTTTGAGGTGCAAGAAGATGAGTCATAAGGCTAAAACTTGGTGTGGGGGAGAAATACAAAATATACAGGACAAGAAGCTCACGCTAGGAAGGAGTAGTTTAGTTGGAGTCAACTAAATGAAATGCAAGATAATATAAAAGATATTGTCGGCTAAGCAAGCTAAGGAAGCCTGAAGAAGATAAGAATGAGTAAGAAGGTATATAGGTTGAGTCCTTTGACAGTCGGAGGAAGAACAAACCAAACAAACACTCAAGGACAGGAAATCAATGAAGAACCCGGTGGGACCATTCTGAGGTGTGAAGTTACAGCCTTCTACATCAGCAGTGCAGTGGGAAGGTGAGCCATGAACACAGGTACACAGCTTGCTGCCAGCAGTGTGCTCAGCAATTCACATGCATTAATTAGCTCGTGGACGGTGATTATTGCACTTAATCTTTGTGACAACTTTCTAAGATAGGTATTATTATCTCCATTTTCCAATGATAAAATCAAGTCTCAGGGATGAAGCGATTTACCTAAGATCATAATTGTTTCAAGCACTAGAGCCAGGATTCAAGCCCAAGTCAATCTGACTCTGGAGTGTAGTCACCTATGAAAAGTCAGACATGATATATAAAAGAGTATGGAGTGGAAGGTAACTCTGAGGTTCAAATGCAGACCCTTCAAAAAAGAAGAGAGACTCAGCGAAGGATTTGGTATTACCTCCAGCAGTTTCTTAAAGGAAAAGTAAGCACCTTCGCTGCCCTGTGTTCTCTTAGATTTAAATTTTGAGGAACATATTTCTCCAGACTCTTTGCTGTCTCTTGTGTTACTTCCACTTGGAAAAGGCTTCCTCCTTTCCATACCTACTCCTCACACACATCCTGAGTCAGCCCCCTCTTATTTTGTTCACATTCCACAACAGCTACACATTCTGGGTCAAATTCTCTGGTCTGGTTGAAAATGTTGCAAAACAATTATGAAGCTGGAATCTCCACCTACCCTCACTCCAAGATCCTTAAAGTCACACACGATTCTATTTTTTTCACACCTAATCATTTGACAAATCATCCCAACTCTTCTTTTAAATTATATCTACCATCTAACCACCTCATAATACTTAAACCCATTACTACCCTTGTCCACACCCCATCATTTTTTCCTTGGATAATTACAATAGCCTTTTAACAGGTACCCCTGTTTACACCTTACTCTTAACAGTCCAGCCAGCGATCCTGTTTAAAACAAGTCAAACACCATGCTTTTGCTAGCTGTTCCTTAAAAAGCAAAATCCAAATGCCTGTCTGCAGTCTTTATGGCCCAATGTGATACACAACCCTTGCTGCCTCTTCTTTTGAGGTTTCCCAAAACATCTTTCCCTTTATTTACTGTGTCCAGTTACAATGGGTCCCTTGTAATTCATCAAAATTACCAGGCAGAGCAGGACCTGATGGCACACACTGGGTACTAGGGACTTTCCAGTACTAGTTTCATTACTAGGGACATTGATGCTGAAGAGTCATAAGCTCAAGGCCGGCATTGGAAACGTAGCATGTTTATGGCCTGAACACAGATAGTCTCTGTCTCAAAAATCACAAACCAGGGGCTGGAGAGATGGCTCAGTGGTTAAGAGCACTGTTTGTTCTTCCAGAGGTACTGAGTTCAATTCCCAGCAACCACATGGTGGCTCACAGCTGTCTATAATGGGATCTGATGCTCTCTTCTAGTGTGTCTGAAGAAAGCAATGTGTAGTCATATACATAAAATAAATAAATAAATCTCCTTTAAAAATTCACAAAACAAAAATAAAAATAAAACTGCCAAATATGGTCTCCTGAAGATTTTCACAATGACTCCTCTAGGTACCTGGAATGATGCTCCCTTAAGACCACAAGGTGTTTTACCCCATTTTGCAGAGACTTCAGCTATTCAGGATCCCTTGCCTGAAAGTCAACAGATAATCTATATTGTCATTTGTGTCTATGTCCCTTCTTTATGTCTCATGACCTGAACTTTTCAACTGGAGTTGGTCTACAGCAGTATAAAATATATTCATATGTAGAAATGTATTATATGGTATTATGTATTATATGGGCAAGGAATAAAGACAAGATGAATGCCTACTTGCAAGAGAGAAAGGATACAATAGGAACCCTCATGTCACCTCCATCTGAGCATTAGGCTTCTAGAAGTGTGCGTAATCTGCTGGCACTAAGTGAGGCAACTTGTTTGTTGTAGTTTGCTTTGGCAGCTCTAGTGAAGTACTGCAGACTTCAGGATGGATGAAAACAGCATCCCTGAGTGGCACTCTCAGTGCCCTTGACTGCCAGATTAACTGGAGGCTTCAATGGGAGGGGCTGTGACTTGACTTCATGTATTTACATAGACCTTTGTTATAATAGTTTATCCTGTACTCAAGCATAATCCTTATGAGAAAAAAAAAAAAAAAAAAAACAACACCAAATTGTTTAAGAAGAAAGGGAAAAGGAGTGTGGACAAGCCTGTGAGCTGAGGTAAGACCAGCACCACTGCTCAGAGGGCCCCCCTGAAACCCTCAGGACAAAGGGACCAAGGAGTGGTCTGGGACAGGAGCCTTCTGGTTTCCTTCCGTGGCCAGGGACACTGGGCTCCATACTCAAATAGCGCCTGGAGAAAGCTACCCTCCCAGGAGTGCAGACAAGCCTGTGAGCGGGGATAAGATCAGCACCTCTGCTCAGAGGGACCAGCCCAGGACACTCAGGACACGGGGACCAAGGAATGGCCTTCCTGTTTCCATCTGCAGCCAGGGAGAGCTGATCCTGTACTACAGAGCTCCATACCCAAATAGCACTAGGAGAGAGCTGGTCTCCCAGGAGTGCCAACACACCTTCAGGCACAGGCAAGACCACCACTTCTGTTCAAATTCCCAGCCCAAGAGGAACCCTCGCAGAGTCATCAGGACACAGGAACCAAGGAACAGCGGGGGACAGGATCCTTCTGGTTTCTCTCTGCATCTCAGAGCTGACCCTGGGCCACAGCTCACCAAACCCAAATTCTTCTCAGAGAGAGCTGGTCTCCCAGGAGTACTGACACAGAGGCTTTCAGGAGAGAAAAGACACAGTCAGAGAGAGCAAGACCAGCTAACACCAAAGATAACCAGATGGCAAAAGGCAAGGGCAAGAAGATAAGCCACAGAAACCAAGGTTACTTGGCATCATCAGAACCAGTTCTCTCACCATAGTGAGCCCTGGATACCCCAATACACCAGAAAAACAAGACTCAGATTTAAAATCACATCTTATGATGATGATAGAAGACTTTAAGAAGGACATAAATAACTCCCTTAAAGAAATACAAGAGAACACAGGTAAACAAGTAAAAGCCCTTAAAGAAGAAACACAAAAATCCCTTTAAAAATTACAGGAAAACACAATCAAACAAGCAAAGGAAAAGAACAAAACCATCCAGGATCTAAAAATGGAAACAGAAATAAAGAAATCACAAAGAGAGACAACCTTGGAGATAGAAAACCTAGGAGAGAGATCAGGCATCATAGATACAAGCATCACCAACAGAATACAAGAGATAGAAGAGAGAATCTCAGGTGCAGAAGATACCATAGAAAACATTGACACAACAGTCATAGAAAATGCAAAATGCAAAAACTCCTAACCCAAAACATCCAGGAAATCCAGGACACAATGAGAAGACCAAACCTAAGGATAATAGGTATAGAAGAGAATGAAGATTCACAATTTAAAGAGCCAGTAAATATCTTCAACAAAATTATAAAAGAAAACTTCCCTAACCTAAAGAAAGAGGTGAACAAAAACATTCAAGAAGCCTACAGAATTCCAAATAGATTGGACCAGAAAAGAAATCCTTCCCATCACATAATAGTCAAAACACCAAATGCATAAAACAAAGAATATTAAAAGCAGTAAGGGGAAAAGGTCAAGTAACATATAAAGGCAGACCTATCAGAATTACATCAGACTTCTCATCAGAGACTATGAAAGCTAGAAGATCCTAGGCAGATCTCATACAGATCCTAAGAGAACACAACTGCCAGCCCAGGCTACTATACCCAGCAAAACTCTAAATTACCATGGATGGCGAAACCAAGATATTCCATGACAAAACCAAATTTATACAATATCTTTCCACAAACACAGCCCTACAAAGGATAATAGATGGAAAATGCCAATGAAAGGAGGGAAACTATACCCTAGAAAAAGCAAGAAAGTGATCTTCCTTCAACAAACCCAAAAGAAGAAAGCCACACAAACATAAGAATAACATTGAAAATAACAGGAAACAACAATTACTAGTCTTTAATATCTCTTAACATCAGTGGGCTCAATTCCCCAATAAAAAGACACAGACTAACAGACTCGATACAAAAACAAGACCCAGCATTTTGCTGCATTCAGGAAACACACCTCAGTGTCAAAGACAAACACTACCTCAGAGTGAAAGGATGGAAAAGAATTCTCCAAGCAAATGGTTCCAATAAACCAGCTGGAGTAGCCATCCTAATATCAGATAAAATTGACTTTCAACCAAAAGTCATCAAAAAAGATAAGGAAGGACACTTTATACTCATCAAAGGAAAAATCTACCAAGAAGAACTCTCAATTTTGAACATCTATGCTCCAAATGCAAGGGCACCCACATTCATAAAAGAAACTTTACTAAAGCTCAAAGAACACATTGTACCTCACACAATAATAGTGGGAGAGTTCAACACCCCACTCTCATCAATGGACAGATCATGGAAACACAAACTAAACTGAGACAGTGAAACTAACAGAAGTTATGGACCAAATGGATTTAACAGATACATACATACATACATATATATATATATACATATATATATATATATATATATATATATATACACATATATACATATATATATATATACACACACATATATACATATATATATATATATATATATATATATATATAGAGAGAGAGAGAGAGAGAGAGAGAGAGAGAAAACATTTCACCCTAAATCAAAAGAATATGCCTTCTTAGCACGTCATGGAACCTTCTCACAAAACAGACTTCAACAGATTTAAGAAGTTTGAAATAATCCCACGCCTCCTATCAGATCACTAAAGATTAAGGCTTGTCTTCAATAGCAACAACAACAGAAAGCGCACATACACATGGAAGCTGAACAATGCTCTACTCAATGATAACTTGGTCAAGGAAGAAATAAAGAAAAAAATTAAAGACTCTAGAATTTAATGAAAATGAAGTTATAACTTACCCAAACTTATGGGACACAATGAAAGCAATGCTAAGAGGAAAACTCATAGCTTTGAGTGCCTTCAAAAAGAAACTGGAGAGAGCAAACACTAACAGCTTAACATCACACTTGAAAGCTCTAGAACAAAAAGAAGCTAATACACCCAAGAGGAGTACATAGCAGGAAAGAATCAAACACAGGGCTGAAAACAACCAAGTAGAAACAAAAAGAACTATACAAAGAATCAACAAAACCAGGTGCTGGTTCTTTGAGAAAATCAACAAGATAGAGAAACCCGAAACCATACTAACCAGATTGCACAGAGACAATATCCAAATTAACAAAATCAGAAATGAAAAGGGAGACATAACAACAGAAATAGAGGAAATTCAAAAAATCATCAGATCCTGCTACAAAAGTCTATACTCAACAAAATTGGAAAATCTGGATGAAATGGACAATTTTCTAGACAGATACAAAATACCAAAGTTAAGTCAGGATCAGATAAACCATCTAAATACTCTCATAACCCCTAAAGAAATAGAAGCAGTCATTAAAACTCTTCCAACCAAAAACAGTCCAGGACCAGATGGGTTCACTGCAGAATTCTATCAGACCTTCAAAGAAGACCTAATACCAATACTCTTCAAACTGTTCCACAAAATAAAAACAAAAGGAACACTACCCAATTCGTTCTATGAGGCCACAGTTATACTGATATCAAAACCTCACAAAGACCCAACAAAAAAAGAGAATTTCAGAACAAATTTCCCTTATGAATATCGATGCAAAAATACTCAATAAAATTCTCGCAACCGAATCCAAGAACACATCAAAACGATCATTCATCATGATCAAGTAGGCTTCATCCCAGGGATGCAGGGATGGTTCAATACCTGGAAATCCATCAATCTAATCCACTACATAAACAAACTCAAAGAAAAAAACCACATGGTCATTTCATTAGATGCTGAAAAAGCATTTGACAAAATTCAGCATCCCTTCATGATAAAAGTCTTGGAAAGATCAGGAATTCAAGGCCCATACCTAAACATAGTAAAAGCAATATACAGCAAACCAGTAGCCAACATCAAACTAAATGGAGAGAAACT
>CM052712.1:74195834-74236720 GCA_028551405.1 Uromys caudimaculatus | reverse complement strand
TTCTTCTTCTTCTTCTTTCTCTCTCTCTCTCCCTCTCTCTCTCTCTCTCTCTCTCTCCCTCTCTCTCTCTCTCTCTCTCTCTCTCTCTCCTCTACTCCCTCAACTCCCCTCCCATTGCCCTAAATAAACTCTATTCTATACTATACCATGTGGCTAGTACCTCAGGGGGAAGGGATACCTTAGCATGGGCCCACAAAGGCAACCTCCTTCCCCCACACCATACTGTGCCTCCACCAAACATATCCCTGCTTTCTCTTCCTTTTTATAAAACACAACAAAAGCATTTGTGGAATAATTATTAAATTATTAAATAGTTATTGTTCTCTTAAGCCAAGATTAAAACCTATGTTTAAATACTATGATATCTCAGATGGTATCAGATTGACAATGGACAATAACCACATTTATTTATTTATTTATTTATTTATTTATTTATTTATTTATTTATTTATTTATTTATTTTAAATTCCAGATTTTATTCCCTCCCGGTCCACCCTCCAACTGTTCCACATCCTATACCTCCTCCCCGCCCTCCTGTCTCCAAGAGGATGTCCCCACCCCTTACCACCACCCCACCAGACCTCTAAACTCCCTGGGGCTTCCAGTCTCTTGAGGGTTTAGTGCATCCTCTCTGACTAAACCCAGACCCGGCAGTCCTCTGCTGTCTATGTGCGGGTGTCCCCATATCAGTTGGCGTATGCTGTCTGGTCGGTGTTCCAGTATCTGAGAGATCTCCAGGTTTCAGGATTAAAGCACAAGGAAATTTGAACTTCATTTTAATTCCCAGAAATATTACAAAATAGAAAAATATTTGTATTTTTTTATAATAAAGGCATTTATTTGTATATCCACTGTAGAAATGTTGAATAATATTGAAAAGTTTAAGACCAAAATAAAAATAAGTATTTTCATACCAACCAAAGATAGCAAGTATTAGAATTTTCATTACATTTCTTTCTAGAATTTTAAAATATTTATTATTTAAAAATGATGCCTAAAATTCATATATATATCACTTCATTAAAATTAAACTGTGATTCTTTTCCCATTTCATTGATTATTTGAAACTTAAAAATTAGACCAAATAAATCATAATATGAGTTACTATTATTCCTGTATTGTTTCCAATTTTTTTGTGTTAATAGGTCATGCAGTAATGGTCACTTATATTTGGGAAACCATGGATACATTTTGCTGCATCAAACTTGCTGAAATGTTCCACTGGACATTTAAAAAGAACACAAGTACATGTAGGTTGGATGTACCTATTGAGAGAGCTGTAGCTGATTCAATAGTACATACCCAAACAGCCGACGAGTGAATGTGCCTACCCCAATATCCACAGACGCCCACTGAAGTCCTCTGTCTAAAGGATTTGTCAGCATCTCCTTCACAATTTTATGAAGAATTTGTTTGGACCCACACGCTGGTGTTGTGATAATGATTTCTTCTTTCCTCTCTTGCTTTCCTTTCCATTTTATTATGCCTGGTCTGATGTCAGGAGTGGGGCTGATCCTTACACAGATCTTAGTATCTCCTTGTTCTCTGGAACCCGGACATGGCCAAGAGAACAAACTCAAGCTAGCCAACAGGAACACATAAATTCTGTGGCTGGAGATGAGTGATTTCAGCTGAAGTCAATCTCGACTGATCAGCTTCCAGCCAACCACAGGTTAGTGGCAGATATTTGAACTTCCCTGGTAACAGGCAGGTGAAATGGGTCAAAGCCACCATGAACCACTGAACCACAGACTCTCAAAAGCTGTTTGTAAAATGTGTTGCTTAGGTACCTAGGCTCTGAGACATTTTAGTATCAATAGCTGAATGGGCCATAGTTGAAAACGACACACAGTTGGTTATAATAGCAATCAGGTTACGGCTTTGGAATGATGGATTCTAAGTACCAAGAAAAGTTTGAAAGACAAAACTATGTAATTCTCAATAGCTGCTGAACATGGTTCAAAATTCATTAAGAACTGAGGTGTAGTATTTCCACTTCATGTTTCAGGAGAATTTTCTTGGTAAAGCTGCTTACATCGAAGCCTGGTCCAGAAGAGGGCTCCTCACAGTTTTTCCACCATGACTTCTATTACCCAAGAAATTTCTACATGAGCTTGGGTATATAAATATAAAATAGGCAAACAGATTGAATATTTACTGACATGCATGATAAAGATTTATTTTAAAAGAAATCTTTGGTATACTTGCAACTTCACCATTTTATTAAAAATAAAACTATTTTTGCATACTGAGGTATATGTACTTGTTTATTTTTACATAAGTAACTAAATGTTGAGTGGTTATTGGATACTTCAGAATTTAATACATATTTAAGCATCTTTCAGAGCTCATCGATATTTCCTTTGTTTTGAGTTTTGTTTTTGTTTGTTTGTTTGTTTGTTTGAGACAGGGTCTCATTCTGTAGTTCTGTCTGTCCTAGAATTCACTGTAGAGACCAGGCTGGCCTTGAACTCACAGAGGTCCTCTTACCTCTGCTTCCTGAAGGTGCCCAGTATAACACAGTCGAATATGGCTGGAAGCAGCTCAGAGGCCTTACACATTTGATTTTGAATAATTTTTGGTTCTTGCACCTCCAAAAAACTTTTATTGTTGCCCATGTTTGCACAGTTCAAAAAACTGAAGTTTGAAAAGAATGATTAGACAGACTTGGAATTATACCAACTGTTAAGGTTTGGTCTGTTGTTATGTATTTTAATACTAAATACTTGCCCCACTTGACTCTTCCAGGTGAGCCATATCCCTGGCCCACCACTTCTCTATAAGACCCGAAATCTTTGTGAGCAGTTCTGGTTGCCCCTAGGTCTGAGGAAATCCTCACAAACACCACGTGAAGCTTTGTAACATTGCTCCTTAACTTAAAACTATTGGTTGAATAAAGATGCCTACATCTGGGCAGAAGAGAGGTAGACAGGGCTTCAGTTTCTGGGCTTGGAGTCTGAGGTAGGACCACCAGAGAGAAATGGAGAGAAAGTGGAGACAGGAAAAGACACCATGGAGTAGTTGAATCATGAATTCATGGCCATGAGGGTTGGCCAATTGGAGTAACAGTGGTCCAGGCAGAACGTGGCAAGTTATAACTCAGGGTTGTTGACAGGGAAGTAGACAAATAGCTTAGAGGATAGATATCTGCTCAGCTCTAGTGCAAGTAAGGCTTGTTATAAATATAAAGATTTTGTGTCTTTTATCTGGGAGCTAAATGATCAAAGGTGGGGTAAAAACCCCCAAATAAATATTTACCACAACAACCAACGGCTCAAGTATTTGACTCAAATCATTGTTATCAGCCTGCAATGGGATAAAAAGAATAGGTGCTATGATGTAAAAGACTATGCTCTCAAACATACTGCTTTATTATTTTTAGCTCTATTTTTACTTGAGGTTTTTCTTAATAAAAGAAATAGCATGTTGATTTATAAGCTTCCTATTTATAAACTCACTGTTTTGCTTTGAACTGCTAACATAGCTTGCTGAGGTAAGGAAGCAGCTACTGAACACCCCCACATCAAGTACCTCTACAGGAGAACGATGATGGTACAAGCAAGCTGCTTGTCTCAGAAAGGGGGAAACAGCAAGACTTAGAGGCAAAATAAGCTAAAGTGCAAACATCAGCTGAGGTTCTTTGTGAGAATGCGCTCTGAGAATGGAGACCTGTGAGGAGAATCCTGAGCACCTGTGAGAAAAATGCCAAGAAAGACAAGAGTCTTGTGACCTCAGTTTCCTTAGAACACAGAACTGTTCTTGGGAAGTGTTTTCATGCCCCCTTACATGTAGTGGATAGGAACGAGTTTCCTTCATATTATTCATTACAACTATTGTTATTTATTTATATGCTTCTATGGGGATATATATAGCCATGTACAGTTGGTCTGCCACATGGGCTTGCCCTTGTGATTGTATATTTTATTCTAGTGACTCCTCTTAATTGTCAGAGTATAGATTGTCTGATGCTCTGAGTAAAGTTGGCTATGGCATGAGACTTTAGTCTGTCATATTTATTGGCTCCATTCTTCCAGATCTCACCACCTCTAGAGCGATAAATGGTTCTTCAATATGCTAAGTTGACTACACGACAGATTTGCTCTCTATGGTTCTAAAGAGAGAAATGAAAGAAGGAGGGCACACAAAGGAAGATGGTACAGCTGAACTTAAAGATCTTAAGAATAATAAAATATGCCACAAAGAGAAATGTATACTCTCTGTATTCTTCAATAGAAATGTTCATGAGGATAAAGAAAGTATTTGGATGTAGCTCTGACTGATCTGATGTTGCTTATGTATCCAGGCTCACATTGGCATAGCTCTCCCTGGCTCTGCCTCCCAAGTGCTAGGATTACAAGTGTACACTACCACACCCATCTTGTGTTTGAGTTTTTAGAAATATATCACAAATGCCCTTTCATCCTCTTTTGTTCTGCTGTTGAGGCAGGCTCTTGTCATGTAGCCTAGGCTGCCCTCACACTCGCTTTCCTGCCTCAGACCCCTGAGTGCTGAGAATTTTATTAGAACAGATGATATAAGAAATACAATTGTTTTTCAATCAGAAGTGAAATAAAGGGTTTCCAAATTCCAGCATAAAGAAAAAAGAGAAAAAAAGAATGTAATTGGAAAAGTTACTGGTAGAAGTACCTTCAAGGAAGCCTTGACCAACCCAACTCCATACCTATCTGTCTTAGTCAGAGTTTGTATTCCTGCACAAAACATCATGAACAAGAAAGCAAGTTGAGGAGAAAAGGGTTTATTCAGCTTACACTTCCACATTGCTGTTCATCACCAAAGGAAGTCAGGACAGGAATTCACACTGGGCAGGAACTTGGAGGTAGGAGCTGATGCAGAGGCTATGGAGGGGTGCTGCTTACTGGATTGCTTCCCCTGGCTTGCTCAGCTCGCTTTCTTATAGAACCTAGGACTACCAGGCCAGGAATGGCACCACCCACAATGGGCTGGTGCCTCCCCTTTTGATCATTAATTGAGAAAATGCCTTACAGCTAGATCTCAAGGGAGGCATTTCCTCAAAGGAGGCTCCTTTCTCTGTGATAACTCCAGCTTGTGTCACGTTGACATACAAAACCAGCCAGTACACTATCTATCTGTAATTCTCACAAAGCCTAAGAGTGGCACAGTTTTCGAGAAAGAGGCAGCATCTGAACAGCACAGGCTAAATCTCCATCTCTCTTAGAACAGTGTCTATTGAGCTTAAGTGCAAAGATCCAAGTGGCACCTACAGTAAACAAACTCTGAGTGGGCTTCTCTAAGGGGTCCCTCCTCACTATGCAACAAGGACAACAGGAACATTCCTGACTCTGGAAGAGCAGCTTGCTAAGGACCAGAGGTGTCTGTCTATTCCTACTTGCATTTCTGTGAGAAGTATTTCTGCTGTGTTCATTTTGAGTATTCTGTCTCATCCAACTCATGTTAGTTGTAAAAACACTCAAGCTCCTTTCATTTGTCAGCTGTCCCTGGGCACTCTGAGAACATCCTACAGGGCTGCATCAGTGCTGAACCTCTAACTTTTATAGCCACGATGTCTTCCAACTCTCCAGCTTCTGAATTCTCTTGGATGTTCAAGGGGAAAAAAAGTCTTCCTTTTGCCAACTAATTCATTTCTGATCCTTTATACTTCTGACCCAATCATTCTATTTAAGAAGAGAAAAATAACAGAAATAAAATGTGTATTATAAACACCTACAAAAGGCCCTTGAGCTAATGACTTTATTGCCAGCCTGTGGCAGTACTGGCAGGTAGCAGAAAGTTCAGGAGGCAGGGATAACGAAAGGCAGTTGGGATCTCAGGTATGTCCTTGACAGAGGTACTAGGACCCTGTTTCCTGCTGTGAGAAAGTGAGTAGTTTCTTGTACACACTTCTATCATGATGCTCTCTTTTAACATGTGCCCCAAACAGTGGAGCCAACCCATGCAGCTCAATATTCAAAAGAAGCCTCTGCTGGTTGATTAGCTCAGATATTTTGTCCATGTGATACAAAGCTGACTAACAATTGGTATTTTATGGTTGAAATTAAATCAAATGGACACGCAACATTACTGTTTTTGATATGTTCATACTATGGTGTTATTTGCACTGTTGTGGAATAATTAGGAATACTTTTAGACATTATAATTTAAAGATCTTATACTTTTCATTGCTGTAATGAAATATCTAAAACAGGCTGCTTACTAAGAAAACAATGCTTGTTTGACTCACAGTTTGACAAAGTCAAAGTCAAGGATCAAGCAGGAAACATTGTGTGGCTTTTAGTGAGGACCTAAAGCATATGGAATCACATCATGGTAAGTGTGAATGAGGGGAAAGGAGACGAATCACATTTCAAACAGGAAAGTATTATGTGATTTTTCTTCAAGACATTTGAATAAATGTCCACTCATTCCATATAGGGTAGCAATGAGAAACCAAGAAAATTGTTCCACCTGTCAAAGTGGTTGGATAATCACTTTATTCATATTGCTTACAAGAATATGAATGAGAAGTTATCTACAGAAGCATGTGTGACCTAGAAGCAGTTGCATCACCAACACCACCATGGAAGATGATTCAGAAAAGCAGCATCCCTGAATCTCCCTGCATGATATGCAGGCATCCTGGTTGGCCAGAGACTTTCTTTTTTGATAAATCACTACTGCTTATATAAGCTTGTGGAGCCCGAGAATCCTGTACGTTTTAGGAATTTCCTGAAACTTGTAAGTTTTTTATTTCCTGAACCTTGCAAGTTTTGATTAGTTTCTGACTTTTTTTCTCCTTAAAAAGGTTTTTTAATTTAAAAATTCAGTCATCCAATATGTTTTGCTATTCTTTCCCCTTCCCCCCAAATTCTAATTAGCTTTCAAGATGGAATGTTTCAAGTTGAAAGAAATTGCCACAGCACAGGAAAAGGAAGGGAACTAGCATCAACAGGTTTGCTCCTTTCATTAAATCTGTCTCTAGTGCTACCAACTGTTCACCCTAATCTCCTTAGGAAGCATGCTTACAAGGACCTAAGAGCCTGCTCCTATGCTCTACTTCCTAAGCTCTACTACTTCCCAATACAGTCACTCTGGGAACTAGGCATTTAGCATATGCGTCTGAGGAAAATTGAAATGACATATAAACCACAGTCATTCCTACATCTGTATCTATTAATTTATGTGTTTAGAACTCTAAGACTCCAATTATGTAAGAGACAGAAGTATTTAGGAAACTGTAAATTCTAGACAGCTTTGAGAATCATGTCAGGAATAATTCCTGTAAGCAATGTAAATATAGAATAGACTCTTATTAAAGGATCATCATCAATTCATTGGGAGATTTGGAGACAAATTCTTTCTTTCTTTTTTCATTTGTTTTGTTTTGTTTTGTTTTCAAACCTTGGCTTTCTGTTCATTTGTCTCAATACTATTAGCAAGAAATATAACAGTATATTCTACTTAAAAATGCCTCATTACAGAATAGAATAAAACTCAGAATAATTTTTTGTTAAAAAGGGATGCTCTCAATCATTAAGCAAAGGGGAAATATTTTTGAAGATATTGTAAACAGAAACAACAACAACAACAACAACAACAACAACAACAAAACCCAAACCACTGTGGGAGGGAGACCTTGAATTGAGGGGTGTGAGGAAGCCATCAAATGCCTACTTTTTCATCCCCTCTCAAATTCTCAGAAAGAAAGAGTTTCTTCTAATGTTACAGGACAGCCTTTATTTATAGTGATGAGGGCAATATTTCATTAGCTAAAGTCCGCTGTTCTTACTCAAAGTGTCCCCTGGGCTAAATAAACTCTCCAGCTGGGGGAGGCAGGGTTCTTAGCCTTCACATTCTGCCCTAGACAGAGGCACTGATATCCTTCTTCTGTGATATTCCTGGTAATGTCATATTAAATGATATCCTAGTGTCTCCTTAAGGCCTACTGGGTAAAGATTATTTACAATAAAATCGCAGCTAACTTGACATTGATTTATGAGTTATACCTTGGTGTCCAACTGAGGATCACAAGAGAATGCCAGAGAGTTTTTAAAATGACAGTATTGCATAATTTTGGGGTGACTACATCCACAAACATTTATATTTACTTCTTTAATTCTCTCTCTGGATTTATGGTACTTATTGGCATTCTGTCTAAACTCCACCCCGCAGTTACCTGGCAACCAACAGGTATGTTCCGCCCCAGAGTTGCCTGGCAACAGCCAGGTGGGCCTGGCCTACTATAAAAGGGTCTGCTTACCCCCTCCTCTCTCTCTTATCTCTTTCTCTTGCCTCTCTCCTGCTTCTCTTGCCTCTCCTCATTCCCTTCCCCCTCTCTCCATGTGGTCATGGCCGGCCTCCACTCCTCTACTTCTCTACTCTCTCCCTCTCTCTGCCTTTCTCTGCCCTACTACCCTCTTAACTCCCCTCCCCATGCCCTAAATAAACTCTATTTCTATACTATACCTTTGTGTGTGACTGGTTCCTCAGAGGGAAGGGATGCCTGGGCTCGGGCCTACTGAGGCACACCCTTCCCCCACACCTACCTCCCCATAACCCCATATAACATATCTCTCTCTCTCTATTTTTATAAATACAACATTGGTGCCGAGACTCAGATTAGAAACTCTGCGGGTTTGCTTCCCAGCCACCATGAGAGATCCATGCTCCCTAGCTCAAAAGAATCAGTAAACCCCCATCCCCCACTGGTCAGAGTAACTGTCCACATGGACTCCGGGGAGAGTTCTTGAGCTCTGAGCTACCCTGTGTAGTCCTTGAGGATGGGAGACAACATTCAGTCTTTCACTGACCCTCGAGTTAGGACTTTTTCCCTTGGGTGGGACATTCCTCTTTCCTTTCTTGCCGCTGTTGTGAATTCCAGGCCAGGCCTGGATAACTGCTCTCTCAGGAGCACTGCCTCTGAGTATTAGCTCCCACACCCCACGTGTCTCACCCAGGGATCAGTCTTTGCCGCCTTTGTCCCTATTTAATGGGATGTCTTGGTCTAAAGCAATCTCTCTCCTTTTCTGGCTGGAATCATGGAGGCTGTTCCAGAGAAGAAAAAGAATGTTGCCGCTGTGCCAGAAACCCTTAAAAAAAAGGTTCCTGCCGTGTCAAAAACTCTTAAGAAAAAGGTTCGTGCTGTGCCAGAAACCCTTAAGAAAAAGCGAAGGAATTTCGCAGAGTTGAAGGTGAAGCGCCTGAGGAAGAAGTTTGCCCTGAAGACACTTTGAAAGGCAAGGAGGAAGTTCATCTATGAGAAGGCAAAGCACTATCACAGGAGTACAGGCAGATGTACCGCACTGAGATTCGCATGGCCAGGATGGTGAGGAAAGCTGGGAACCTCTATGTGCCCACAGAACCGAAACTGGCGTTCATCATCCGAATCCGATATATCAATGGAGTGAGTCCAAAGGTCCGAAAGGTATTTCAGCTTCTTTGTCTTCGACAGATCTTCAATGGCACCTTTGTTAAGCTCAACAAGGCTTCAATTAACATGCTGAGGATTGTGGAACCGTACATTGCATGGGGGTACCCCAACCTGAAGTCAGTAAACGAGCTCATCTACAAGCGAGGCTATGGCAAAATCAATATGAAGCGGATTGCCTTGACAGATAATTCCTTGACTGCTCGATCTCTTGGTAAATTTGGCATCATCTGCATGGAGGATCTAATTCATGAGATCTATACAATTGGGAAATGCTTCAAGGAAGCAAATAACTTCCTATGGCCCTTCAAATTGTCTTCCCCAAGAGGTGGAATGAAGAAAAAGACAACTCACTTTGTAGAAGGTGGAGATGCTGGCAACAGAGAAGACCAGATTACAAAAATACCATGGGCGACACCTTAGTTCGTCCGTCTAATAAGCCTGTTTATGACTGTGCAGTCTGCAAACACACATCGGCATTTTATTGATAAGGAGTGTCTCCAATCGGCAGGAGGACCCTTTTTTGCTCAGACAGTGTCTGGCCAACTCTTTCTGGGCTGAGGGGTTGGCTTTTCATTGCCCCAGTCTCTATGACTGGCCTCCTAGCTGACCTGCGAGTTAGGACCTAGCCCTTGGGTGCCCTCCCCTCTCAGAAGCAGTTCATTTCCCCCTCTGCCGCCTCAAAAACCCTAGTACTAGGTTGGATTGCCGTGTTCCCTAGAAATTACTCATGACAACCTGAATTTCTAGCCTGGCCAGATGTTGTTATTGAATATTCTCTGGGACGCTGGCAAGAATAGTTCAGTAACATCCCCCAACACCCAATGGGTACTAATTGGTTTTCGCCGGTACCTCCAGACACCCCTCTGGGATGTCTCCTGGCAAACATCAAATCTCTTAAATTAACGCCTGATTTGAGGCCCTCAAAATTGATACACCTCTACAATAAGGTTTGGATTCAGTACTCTTTAGAAAATAGCTCCAAATGGCCACCTAATGGCATGCTAGACGCAATTGTTTTGAGAGATCTCCATACACACTGCCAGCAGTCCGGTAAATGGAGGGAAATCCCATATGTCCAAGCTTTTATCTATCTTCACTCTCAGCCCTCTATGTGTTCTGCTTGTTCTCCATCCCAACTTCTCTTAGCTATGAAACCTATTTCTCTGCCGCTAGATGACTTCACAACCCTAGACCCAGCTAACGAACCTCCTCCCTACCGCCGCAGACCTGCTTCCGTACTGCCTTCTGCACCGCCTAAAACTCAAATCGCTGCTGATGTTTCTCCTTCTCACCAGGTTACCCCTGGGCCTACTAGTTCTATCTCTCCAGACTCCTCCCCTCCTTCTGTGCCAGCTGCAGGTCGCTCCAATCACCCTGCATTGGCACCGACCTTCACCCCTCCTATCACTCATTCTAAGGCCGCAGCCAAACCCCAATTCCTTCTCCTCCAGAGACACCTGACCCAGCACCGGTCCTTCCTCTAAGGGAAGTGGCTGGAGCTGATGGTCTGGTCAGAGTACATGTCCCATTCTCGCTGAGTGAACTTTCTCAAATAGAACAAAGACTGGCTTCTCAGGTGGACCCCTGAGTTTGGGATGTGGTCCGGAGTTTACTTCTCAGATTTCTCAAATTCTGTCTAAGGCCCTGGACATCTCCTGGCATTTTCACATTCCCTACCACCCTCAGTCTTCAGGAAAGGCTACGAGCTCTCCCCAAGCGACCTCTCCTCATCTCACCCTTTGAACTCATGTATGGACGTCCGGTCCTAACTCCTGGTCTTTCACCTAAATGCTCTCCCCTCCCAGACCATCTACTCTCTCCATTACTTTGCCACCACCGTTCTCTCCTATGGAACTTCGCCGATCACCATCTACCTCGGCCACACACTGTCTCCTGTCCGCTGCCTGTCAACATCGGAGACCAAGTCCTTCTATCCCCTCCAGGTCATCAGCCCTCACCCCTCTCTCCCAAATGGCAGGGCCCCTTTAAGGACCATGCTCTGTTAAGCTCCGGAGGACGTTGAGACTGCCCACCTTGTCCCCAATCCCAGAAAATGAGACTCTACTCCGGCAGTCAAGTTCCACCTCACTGGATTAGACATGGGTTTCTTGTCTTCCCCCTGCTGTTCATTAAACTGTGCTTACTATTCAGAAACAGGTTGATTCTTTGGCAGCTGTGGTGCTTCAGAACCGATGGGGGCTAGATGTCCTGACAGCTAAAAAAGGTGGTCTTTGCCTGTTCCTCCAAGAAGAATGCTGTTTCTATGCCAACCAATCCGGGATAGTGAGAAATAAAATCCAAGAGCTCCAGTCAGACATACGGAATTTCCGGGAACGTGAGACCTCCAGTTCTGGGATTTTTGAAAACCCTGTATGGAACTGGATACTCCCTTTTGTAACTCCTTTCCTAGTCATTTTCCTGGTGTTATTATTTGCCCCCTGTCTCATTAATCTTGTCTCTACATTCCTTCAACGACAAATGCAAACAATTTCTAACCAAACTATTAATCAGTTCCTGTTACAGGATTACCAGCCGCTGCCCACAGAAGAGCTGCTGTCCAAAGAGAAACCTGATGCAAACGTTTACCAGGTGGACCTCGATGGTGAAAGTTAGCTACACCCCAAAATTAACAACGCCCTTACACAGCAGGAAGCAGTTTAAGAGACACGACGCCCTGATTCCCTTTTCACCATCGGCTTCCCCCTCCCTTTTTCCTCCTTCTTTTTATAATAATAAGAAGGGAGGTATGTTGGCATCAGGACTGCCAAACAGGTGATGTTGCACCCAGGTGACGTCACCCACCTGTTGCTAAGGCAACAGCCACCATATTCCCAGAATTCACCTTGCCCCACTGCCCACCTTTACCTGTGGCTACGTCATGCTGCGTCACTTTCCTTATATATATGGAGGACCCCATCTGTCTCTCTCTTCTTTTTCCCCTCTTCTTCCCTTCTCTCTCCTCACCAATACCTTGTCGCCCCCCCCCAATACACCCCTCACATGGAACTGTTTGGCTTGGTGTGGTTTTGGAACATGCGACCATCTCCACCACAGCACATACTGGACCTGTACCAGCATTTTTTTTACAACAGTACTCACTTAATTTCAAAAGCTGACAGAGAATAAACTGACTCTTGAACCACCTACCCTTCCTGTTAAAGATACACAGCCATGGGATGCTGGCTTATTTGGGATCTTAAAATCATGCACAGACATGTTAGCCCATTTCCTCATAGTAACATATTTAAACTTTATATTTTTACCTCCTAAAGCTATACAGTCAAAGATCTGCATTTTGCTATCTTTACAGTAAAAGAATTCCTAACGATCCTTTGCAAATAACAATACACAGTTGAGATGCTTCGCCCAGGAATTTACTAAGGGACCTCCCCCACATGTTCTACCAGTCAGAAGTCAATATCTAAAGACAGCAATTTGCCTATAAGTCCTTCCTTACCATGCTGATGAAGATTTGAAAGATATAAGTGTCAAAAAACATAAATCAGGCTTTGTCCAACCGTTCAAATTGTCATTATGTTATTTTTGGTCTGTCAGCTGATACATTTCTGAATTTCCAACAAGAAGCAATCCAATATGCTAGTGACCAGATTTCACAGGAAACTCCCACCTTAAAATTCTGGAGTTTTCAGACCTCTTATCAGTTGTCTACATTTCCAGTTAAATAGTTAACTAGGTTTCCAATGACCAAAATTCCAAGTCATTTAGTCAAATATGAAATTGAGTTGCTATATGTCTAAAATCTTATCATTAAAATTTCTATTTTACAATTATAATTACACACAAAAGCTCATGGCAGGCTTATGGAAACAAGCCACAGTCTTTCCCACAAGCTAAAATATCCATCTATGAATTTATTTCTGGCAGAAGAAAAGGTTTATTATTAATTTAGAATTTAAAAATTAACTTAGATGATCATATTCAGATAGAGTAGTCTTATGATAAAAAGTATGGTTTACTATTTATATAATGTATGTGGAGTGCTTATACAGAATTACACTAACTTGGGTACGAGGGCTGTCTAATCAGGTACAGCAATTTATCATTCTTTACATGAAAAAATAAGACAATCTACCCTATCGTTTAAGTAAAATAAAATAGGATAACAGTACCTACATCTGCAGGCGCCACTCCACACTGTAGGACCTAAGGTGCTTAGTATAAAGCATAGCCTTAACCACTGGTGTGAAGTGTGATGTTACATCTCATTAGACACAATGCTAAGTGAGTATTTTCATACACCGATGTGACAGGTTCAGAACTGTGTTCACACACACATGCACACACAAAATAAAGTCTCCTCCCTATAGCTCCTTCTATCAAAGCCATCTTCAAGTCTTTATGAAATGACAGTCCAGGGACCCTGATAAAAGGAAGTGCTGTATTTACACATCACTTTAATTAGTGGAGTTCAAAGAGCCCTGTAAACATTACCTAATTAAACCCCACAAAGATTCAGTGAAGCAAGAGAGCTTTACCCATTATCCCCATTCATAGAAACTAGATTTTGAGGTACTGAGAAGCTAAATGTTTTCTTGGTTTCAGAACGTTGAGTCAGAGGTGAAGCTGGGAACGAAAGCAGAGCTCCAGTTCAGATATAAAACTAGCACTGTGGAAGGGCATGTTCAGGTGGATCACTCCTGCAGCTGGCAGTCGTCCTCCTCCTTCAACAGGGAGAGTAAGTGCAATGGGGTTTGTATGGATGCATGGTTCCTTCTAAATCAAAAAAAAAAAAAAAAATCTAAAGTGTTATTTGCTTTGGAGGCAGTCTTATGAGGGACAAAGACAGCCTAACTGTCTAAGCTATGTTTGTGTAGCTGAGACTACAATATCTGAGAGGAAATTGTAAAATTAAGGAATTATCTGTTATTCATAACCTCAGAGGTGTCACTCCGTCACAGAAGCCAAGAGAGAAAGTAGATGATACCAGGGCAGGTAGAAAGCAGAAAGGGAAAGGAAGAGGCAGATGACACGTTGTCAGGAACCTATTTCCTCCAGTTAGGCTCCTGCCCTAAAGTTTCCAGACCCTCGAAGACTAGAACCACCAGCTTGGGACTCAGTGTTCAACGCCCCAAGCCATGAAGAGTCATTCAGACTGAAACCATAACATTAGCTGAATAGAATCCCCACTTCCAGCGAGACTATACCCTCCTAAAGTATCTTCTTATTCTTTCTAGGAAACCTCAAGGAATGCTGAGTTAGAGGACAGCCACACAGCACAGCCCGTTCTTTCTGTTGTTTTTTCTCTGTGGTCTTTGCTTCCTGTTTACATGGATGGCTACAACATGTCAGAATAATCATGCTCACAATAAGACAACATCTGTAGCTGCCAGGATAGGGACACGTTGGTTACAGAGCTAAGGACAGTGATCTGTACTATATTATATCAGCTTGAAAGACAGAATTTTGGTGGGGTTTAGAAATCCACAGGAGAAATATTAAGTATTAAGTCTCATTACTTCTGCCTCCAATACTTTCCCTGCTAAGCTAATGAGATGCGTGCTTCTCTTTTCTTCCTGTAAGCAAATCTTACTCTCTACAAAAGGATCCGGCTGCATTTGTGGATTTGGATATGGACATGGCTTGAAGGCTGGTGAGCTAAGTATCCAAAGGTTGATATTGTCAAATACAGTTTCATATGTGGAACACAGAAGTCAAAAGGGGTGGGTTTCAAACACTTCAAACCCTTTATCCTGTGCTTAGGTGTTTGTGTGTATACACTGTGTGCAAGTGTGCCTACACAGTGTCGTACACATAGGGGACAGAGGACAATTTTAGGTATCATTCCTTAGTTGCTGACCACCATTGGTTTGTTTGTTTGAGACCGTCTCTCACTGGCCTGGAATTGGTCAAGTAGGGTCTCCCAAACTCTACTTCCACAGTGTAGAATTACATGGTGTGATGATGGTGTATATATGCTTGGCCTGGGAAGTGGCATGATTAAGAGGTGTGGCCTTGTTGCAGTGGGTGTGTCACTGTGGATGGGGGGCTTTAAGACCCTTGTCCTAGCAGCTTGGAAGTCAGTCTCCTCCTGTTTGCCTTCCAATGAGAACGTAGAACCCTCACTCCTTCCTGCGCCATGCCTATCTGGATGCTGCCACGCTCCTGCCTTGGTGACAATGGACTGAACCTCTGAACCTTTAAACCAGCCTCGATTAAATGTTGTCCTTATAAGAGTTGCCTTGGTCATGGTGTCTGTTCACAGCAGTGAAACCCTAACAAAGACACATAGGTTCTGGAGAAGGAACCAGAGTCTCATGGTGTAAGACAAGTAACTTTTTGACCGAGATAATTTCTCAGCCTGTTTTTTCTTAAATTAGTTTTGAAATGTATTTATTTTTATTTTATGTGTATTGGTGTTTTGCTTGAAGGTATGTTTGTGGGTCACATGTATGCACTGCCATGGAGACCAGAAGAGGGCATCAGATCCCCTGAAACTGAAGTTACAGATGGTTGAGATCCACCGTGTGAGTGCTGGTCCAGGGCAAGAGCACCCAATCTCTTAACCACTGAGCCACCACTCCAGCCCCTGGAAATTTTGCTTAAAATAAAAATGTTTTCTGGGTTAACGGTATAAAACAATCAAAGGAGTGAGATGTATGAACTAAAAGGAGTAGATGGGGTTAGAATAGGACAACCACCATCCCCAAGCTGCACCACCCAACCCCCGCCCTGAGCACACCATTTTAGTTGTGATGTTTTATCTTTTAATGTAGTGGGTTAAATTTGGATTAAAATATTTTTAAAACTACTTTATTGAGCTGTGACTGACATACAAAAACTCTGTATCTCTTTAATGTAAACAACTTAATGGGTCTGAAGGTAAGCATACATTCATGAAGCCATTAGCAGAATTAATGCTATAAAAATATCCATCATCTACGAAGTTCTTCCTCCCACCTTTTAAATTTAATTTCATGTTGTTTATTTTAAGGGGATAAGAACACTTACCATAAAACCTACCTTCTTAGCAAGATTTTAACTGTGCGACAGAGTACTGTTAATGATGGACACTGTGATAAACATGTCTCCGGGCATTTATTCACCGTGTGTAACTGAAACTTGACCACACTCAAACACTGCCCTCCCCCTCCCCCCAGCCCTGGAAACTGTCATTCGAACAGCTCTCTGTGAGTTTGGATAATTCAGCTTTCTCATATAAGCGTGTCCTATTTGTTACTCCATGTTTCTTCTATTTCACTACAAATACTGTCTTCTAGATTTATGGTCACAAATAGTTGGATTTTTTATGTGTATGAGAAATATATACTTACATGAGTGTGTGTGCTTATGTGCGCACATGCATATGAAGCCAGAGGGGACGTGGGACCCCTTCCTCAGTCACTTTCCACCCTAGTTTTGAGTCAGGGTCTCAGTGAACTGGGTCCTTTCGAGTTGGCTAGTCTGGCTTGACAGGGAGCTAGAGTTCTCCTCTTTCTGCCCAGTCCTGGGGTTACGTATCTGTGCCCTTGCACTCAACTTCTGTGTGTGTGCTGGGGATTCGAACTCACGTCATCACGCTTACACAGCGAATACTTTACCAGCTCAGCCATCTCCCCAATACTGATTTTCTTTCTCTTTATGAATGGATAATATTATATTTTAGATCACATTTTATTTATCCATTGACCCATCAGTGAATAGATAAGTAAGTGAGCATTTAATGTACATGTCTCGACTCCTGTGACTGATGTTCAAATGAACCAGTGACTACAGATAATTCAAGGTCCTGGCTTCTGTTGCTTTGGGTGCCCACAGAGGCTAGATTGCTAGAACCCTTTCTGAGGAATAGAGCATTTTCCATGGTGTCTGTATCAGTTTCCATTCCAGCAGTACAAGGATGCCTTTTGTTATACCGGCACGTACGATCGCTTTTTCATGGCAGCCACCCTATCTATAAGGGATGACAGTATAGCTCTGGTGTGTATCCCCCTGATGGTTAGTGATGTTGAGCTTCTCATATATCTGTTGCAGTTCACTTCTTTCTTCATGGAATAAAGGTCTGTGCAGTGCCATTGTCCAGTTTAAAATCGGGTCTCCTTTCTCTGGGCCTGGCTTTGTTCTGTTTCTTGCTATTAGTTGTTTATGTAGTCTGACCACTGACACTTTCTAAGATAAATGATTTGCTAATCATTCCCTCATTCTGTAAGCTGCCCTCTCATTTTAAAAGCAGATTCAAGGCTATGGTAAGGATTTGTAGCTAACAATTGTCTGTTTGCTTCTGTTGCCTATAGTTTTTTTGGACAATAAACCATAAAAAAAAGAAGTAGATTATAAAATAATTATTTGATAAATCTAATTTTACCATTTATACAATGCAAATTTTTCAATGGGATAAATGTAATAATTCATTTTTAATAAAGAATTAAATCTTGGGTAAGTATTTGATATTTCAGGCCTCAGAATATGTTCAATATTTAATTTATATCTCTCACTTCACATAAGCACGTACCATAAAAGACAGAACTGCGTGTGACACGTGCAGAGCCTAACAGTAAAGCACCTGTACTCTGCATGTCTGCAGAAGAGCTGTACGTAGGGAACTTGTCTCTATACCACCCACAGGTATTAAACTCACGTTCAGGGCTCTCTGTAGTTCTCAGGCTTTGTAATAAAGGCTCGTATGAAAATAAGCCATTATTTTAAATCAAGAGCAAATGCACTCATTCAAAATGTGAACAGAGTCACAGACCCTTTACTGACTATCTAAATAGGTTGCATTTGTCTATTTAGTTTTAAGACCTTCACACGAAGTTACTTGAAGAGGTGCAGTAGATGCTCTTTCTGTTTCATGGTTCTCCGTTTGAACTAAAACCAGATCTAAAGCAGGTAGCCGGGAGCACTGTCAGACTCTACAGCCCAATTCAAACACTGCCTCTATGCAAACGGTAATACTGGCACTGGTGGGCAACACTTCACTCTGGTTTATCGCTTTTCTGAATTTATGTCCATGAATGCTTCTGCAACAAATGCCACAGCTGAGAATAACTGGCTACAAACCCAGTGAAACCGTTTGCTCCCTGCCAGTTAGCACATGCCTGGAAGAAACACTCAGTGAAGCCACACAGTGCTAGCCCACACGAATGATGAGCTCACCCTCGGAAGGGCTCACGTTCCTACCCTCAATAGGAAGTGCACTGGGAGTGTTCTCTTCTTTAATGGAAGGGAGTCACCATTTACTTGGTTGTTTCCTTCCCTCAGCTTGAACTCTGCAGGTGCATGCCCTGAGTCACAGTGCTGATGTAATGCCATATTCACTCTTTGTAACACACGACAGCTCCAAACAAGGAATTCAGAAGAATCCAAGGCTGGGTGGGTTTGGAAAAGACTGTCTTCCCCTACAAAGACATCCTCGTCTTCTAGAAGAGAAGCCTGGACCAAGATAAGCCCGTGGCTTCTGAAGAACTCATCAGTGGGTTGTCTATGGCTGAGAGCAAGGGTCTTCATCAGGCTCAAGAATCACAGTGATGAACAAGGCATACCTGGCTGCTGAGGTCCAGGACACAGGAAGTCACTTCAGGAATGTCCTACAATAATTCTCAGTATTTCCCACGTCACATCTCAAATGCTTCTTTATACTTCTGGTCTCCTTTTCATTCATTTATGGATTTTTTTTGTATTTTTTATTAGTTCTTTGATAATTTTATACAATATGTTTTACTAATATTTGCCTTTCCCCAACTATACTTTTCTTCCATAACTTTTCTTCTTTTATTGTTTTGTTGTGCGTAAAACAATAGAACAGAAGATCCAAAAATTTACCCATACTGCTACAACCATCTGATTCCTGACAAAAGAGTCAGAACTATGTTAGAAAAGAGACAACCTCTTTTTAAAAATGGTGCTAACTGGGAAAAATTCTTATCTACATGTAGAAGGGTGAACCAAGATCTTTGTGGCACAGCGTGTATAGAAATCAATCCAGGGGTTGGTGAGGTGGCTCAGTGGGTTAAAACACTGGGTGGTTCCTGCAAACAAGTCTAATGACTTAAATTCGACCCTTGAAGCCCTCATAAGTTTGGAAAAAGAAACTCGACTATTCAGAGCTGTCCTCTGACATGTCTATACATGATATATAAATCATACATATGATAATAATAATATTTTAAAAAATCATCTCGAAATGGATCAGTATCCCTAATTTAAAAACGAAAATTTTTCTACTGTAAGCAGACGAACAATGTTTTCCTATGTGAAATGACATATTTATATTTTATACTATATGAAGGCACATTTCACATTCCATATTTTATATTATATGAAGGCATATTTCATGTCTCAAATAATCACAGTAAACATCATTTTCACAACTACAAACTAAAACTTGATATGATAGACTAAGACATAATAATCTTTACTGAAAAAACAATAAACTAAAAAAGAAGAAAGTCCAGTAGAAGTATGGTAGGAAAAATACTGTAATCTCTTCTTTCAGGTTGTTTACTGGAGCTATAAAAGCTAGAGGTAATATCCAAGGGACATATCCAAAAGTAGATACCACTCAGTTAGAGACGTCTTAAGATTCCCCAGACTCTCCTGTCACTAGCTCAGGGAGACAGGGGCTGTAATGTATACTACTATGAAGCACTCCATATGCTACGGATTGCATCTCCAGTGTTGAATGGGCAGCTCAGGTGTGGACCAATAACAAGACATGAGGAAATAGTAGAGAACAGACTGATGGTTAGGAAAACCCACAGAGCACATTCACAGACGACAGTGCCTCCATGTTCAGATCATAGCTTCTAAGGAGCAATGGTGAATTCAATAGGTCTTACAAGTCAGAGGAAAACTGGGCTCAGAAATAATCAAGCTATAAAGGACTGAGATGGTACATTTTTTCTTACTATAAAAAGCAAACACATAACTTAAAATAAGCAAAAGAATTACATGTTTAGAACTGAACTCTCCTTGGTGGGTGCAAATCCAATGGCAAGAGAGAGGGCTGAGGCTAGAGACTAGAACAGTTCTGAAACCTGGACAAATCACGCTGGGGAAACAAACAAAGCGAGTTGAAAGTGTTTGAATTTCCATGACAAATCTCCAGTGAATTAGAGAGTATGCAAGCATAGACAGAAAAATGTATGATTGTGAGTCACCCATTCCAGCTATAGTACATGAATTTGTCTCTGCTATATGATATATTGTAGCTTATCAAAGATCTTATCTCGTGGTTCTTATATAATGCTTTCACCAATGAAAAAGGAAACATACCACTTTTTCCTTACAAAAGGCATCGTTCAGTGACACTACAGAGAGACAAGAGGGCAATGGTAGAACTGTGTGACTGACACAGTTATAAAAATACAGAATAGAATTCAACCTATACATAGGAACAATATTATTTTACATGTTTCTGTCATGCCTTGACTGCAACCACTGATGGTTATTGTTACTCCAGAATACTAATCTCTCCCAAACACCAAATTATACTTCAGCCCATTCCTAGACAATCTTCCCAAATGCATGAGAAGTGCCTCAAGCTCAAACTGGATCATTCCCTCTTCCCACCCATGGACGTTCATCTTTCCCAATCTCCTCTTCCTTCTCTACGTTCTTCCTTGCTGTTGTGACATGTACTCAGTTCCCAAAGCCACTATGTCTTTCTAGTTGACTCTGTTTCTCTTTTTCATGTCTACATGGTCTCGTGTTAATTCAGAGCCACTTCCAGTTTCAATTTTATCCAGAAGCTTTTCTTAAATTTCAATTGATAATATGATTCCAATCAACGTAACTATGTTAAAGTTGCCCGTAACATAAATCACAAAACCCATGTCTTAGCAACTGTGTTACACTAAACACTCAGTGTCATTGTCCATCACAAAGAGACAGGCATCTCCCAGTATACAAGTTACTGCCTTTGATACAGTCACAGCATCTTGACAGCTCTAAGCTGTTGAAAGTACCCTTCTATTCTTCCTAATGAATTATTGTCATATTACTGGGTGGGACCCAGCTTGATCATTTAATTTTCACACTCAGCGGACTCTAACTCTCACTCCTTTTCTGGTACCACTTTCTCATCTCTGTTTTCCTCTCACAGACAGATGCACCAACACACTCATACGCACTAACAATGCTCTAGAAAACTGCACTATACTACTTTGTTAGGGATTCTCTCTTCTCTGCTAATGTTTATGACTCTTATCCTTGACTATCTATATATCTCTGTTTCTCTAGCATCTGATACAGTTGTAATATGCATGTACTACCAGCAAAACTGATACACATCGAGTAAGTGATTGAGCCCAAGAAACACAGACAGACTTACACTGTTGAGGTCTGCAGTTTCTTCTTAAGCACTGACCTAGATGTGCCCTGGTGACTGCAGAGAGCCACAGGAATGAGACAAAGGCTAGAGGAAGCATTCTTGGGGACAAGCAAGGCCACAGGACAAAGAATTGTGGAAGAAAAACCTTTGATAATGGGGTCAAAAGTATTCAGACTCTCTCTGCAATACTGTATCTGGTACTCAGCTAAACAATATATTAATGGCAATGGAAAAAATAAATGTTATTAATTCTTGAAGTGAACCCCGTGTCTTCTGTCTCTGTCTACCATTACCCTTCTTTACAGATTCCAGTGATACCCACAGCTGTGCTTGCTGCAGCAAGGAGCACCCAGTGTGAGGTTGAAGTATACTGTCTACTCAAGATACAAAGGAGTTTCAGCTTGGACAAAGGGCTTCATAGACTTGTGGAATACACAAGGAATTTCTAAAATGTTCAAAAACATGAACACATTATATATCTTTACTCAATCATATGTTGAGGTTAAGAGGAGTTAAAACTTAATAAGGATAATTTAGATATTTAGACACCGTTATTGAGCATAACTCATGGTTTGCAGTAGAGGGAATGTTAGATCCTAACAATTGATGGAAAATAGGAATGACTGAAAAATGGAAGCATGAGCAATGTAAACCAACAACACTTCAGTATTTGGAGTGCTGGTGCTGGTGCTGATGCTGGTGCTGGTGCTGGTGCTGATGCTGGTGCTTTGGAGCCCCTGGAAGACAAACACAGGAACCAGAAGACTTCTGGGTAAGTTAAAATTCCCTGTCCTTGAGAACTTTTTAAAAACTTATTTACCAGTTTCATGTAAATTAGAAGAAGGAGAAGGAGAAGGAGAAGGAGAAGGAGAAGGAGAAGGAGAAGGAGAAGGAGAAGGAGAAGGAGAAACAAAACAAAACTTTGAAACTGAGGCTTAATTACCTGTCAACCCTAAATTAGTTAATAAACCCATGGAGTTTCCCGACAGGACATTCATATCATTATATAACCTCTCTCTCTCCTTCACACACACACACACACACACACACACACACACACACACACAGCACAGGACTTTCTCTATGTTTGCCATTTGCCATACAGAAGAACATCTTACATTAAATGTCAGAGCTTCGGTACAGAGAAGAAAGCAATAGGGTGACTCTTGGCTAGTTACTCATCTGACAGGACATTAATACTTAATATATATATAGACCTAAAGAAATCAAACTCCCAAAGAGAAAAATGAGCCCATCAATAAATGGGCAAATGAACTGACTGAATAAAAGATCTCAAAGAAGAAGAATTCGTGAGCAATAAATACACAAAATACATTTAACATCTTTATCAATCACTAAAACAGATCAAAACTTACACTATAACTTGTTTTTATATATATATTTACTTATATTTTATAAATATTATATATGATCTATATCATATATATAATTGTTACAATTAATCCTGATGGAAATGGAATGCAGGGGGGGAGGGAGCCCTAGGTACTGCTAATTTGCATGTGAAGAGGCACACTGGGTTTCAGAGAGATGGGGTGAGTTGTCAAGCTTGCCCAATTAATAAGCAGTAGAGTTAGAATTTAAATATGTCCCCCTTCCCAGAGCCTGTGAACATCCCTCTATACTATTAAAGGTAACTGACAAATCTCAGATAAAGGAGGGGAGGAATTCTAAATGGAGAAGCAGAGTTAAAAAGGAGAAACTGGAGAGTGAGAAGCAGGGTATGGGAAGAAGGCTATCTTAGTGTGGCATCACTACAGTGGTGGCGTCATTCAAAACTGCTGTGGGCTATCTGTGAACCCACTCTACTCCCAGGGTGCAGAAGCTGGAGGTGGACTATAGCCGTGAGCAGACGATAGCCATGTCCTGCCCCTTGGGATTTCAGTGTTCAGGTCTGCTTAAAATCACTAGCCCTACTCCAAGGAGTAAGAAATCCACTAAAGAGAAGAATCTAAGCTCCTAGGATGAGGCTGGATGGGAATGTCCCTAAGGACTGATGTGATGCAAGAAGAGCAGACCGGAAGTAAGCTGCTCGCCTTGCATTAGCAGGCGTATGACTCTTCCGCATTACCGCACTGACCTGCCGTTTGCCCTACATTGTATTATGCTGTCTGTCATGGAAAGTGTTGCCATGGAGGTGCTGAGGTCAGGCTGCGGAGGTTCATCGCCCTGCGGGAGGTGGTGGCCTAGGGGACAAGCTGCAGTCTTCAGCACTGTAACAGCTGAACCTACAAGTGGACACACCAGTGACTCAGCACTCCTCTGGGAACCCAAGTCAATCTGAGTTTACTCCGATGGGTGGAGAGACTTTGGGAAGTTCCAAAAAAATCAATTGCTATCCTATCCGAATAATAATTCTAAGGAGTTTTACAACTTACTTTATCCTTCAGTTTCCTTGTAGAGCCACATAGAGAAAAGACTATGACCCCTAACTGCCATCTTCTAATGTATGTCCTGTTCTAAGTAGCTGTGTCCTCTTTAGTAGCCTCATACAGAACGGATGTTATCTTGGTCTCAACTCCTCCTTTCCATTCAAATGTATACTCTAGACATCTATAATAGTCTATTTTGTCTTTAACCTTGAGCTTCCTTAATTTTAACATCTACATTCAAACCAGCCCATTCACCACTTAACACTACAAGTGGTTCTTCAAAATAACATATTTCTTCACATGATATTATTAACTATAACACAATGACACTCTAAAAATAGTTTTTCAAAATAATGTTACACTATATAAATCATTCAATGACTGGAATAAGAATTCCATACTGTAAAGATTATAATCTTAAGGTATACCGGCTAACTTCCAACCAGTTTGAAGACATTCTTGTTTCCGATATAATCTTAAGATCAATGCATCACAGTCTAACTTGGCCATTGCTATGCATCAGATGATGTGTTCCATGGCAGGGAATACACATTCATGTATCTGAGTAGAGAGAACAGATCAACCTCGGTGTCATTCCTCAGGTACCATTTACCATTTCCTTTTTGACACAAGATCTTTTATTATCCTACAACTGACCAAATAGTTTAGGCTGGTGGGCAGTGAACACCCAGGCCCTGCCTACTTTCTTTTCCAGCAGTGGGATTACAAGCACATACTATCGTACCTGGACTTTTCCCACATGGGTTCTGTGTAGCAAACCTAGATCTTTGTGTTTATAAGGAAGATACTTTACTGATTGAACTCTCTTCACAGTTTTGGGCCAAATACTATTCTAAGTATGATCTATCAAGCATTAAAAGAGGACAAAGAGAAGAAGAAAGAATAATCAGGCCTATTCCTGCCATAGGAGAATGAAGATGGCAGACACTACAAACAGGTATTCAGTGCCCCAGAAACTGGTTGTCTCTGTGAGTTCAGAATGGTAGCTTCCCATAGACTGGAAGCCTAATTTAACAGGGTCTGACTTCTGGTTTGAGATTCTGACTAATCCCAGCTATCAGTTCTGGGGACATATGTTCAAGAGCTAAGTAACCTACAGTTAGACCTCTATAGTGAGTACTACAGGAAACTGGAGAGCTAAGGTCAGTATTAACGTGAGCTAGTAACTCATGCCTCGGGTCACTACACAGTTATTTCTTCTTCACCCTTTTTCTGCAAGCCCGTTTCCAGAATTCATCACCATATTCTCCACTGTCATGTATGGAAGGTAATCAATCTTTCTGACACGTAGCACACTCACTGTCCCCCTCCCTAGCTCTTTCTGACTTCTAGCTGCAACTGCTTCTATATATGCTGACATTCTAGTTGTGAGGCTCACCCAGCCCGCCCTGCCCCGGCTACCTGTGCCATTACATCACTCTCTGCCTATTTAATTCCCACTTCTAATTGTATTCATTGGTTTCCCACACAGGATGCACGCTGTGGCCATTCTAGTAATACTTTATTGCTATTGTGTAGTTATGTAGACCTCTTTTTAGTATAAATTCCTGGTTTCTGTCATTACTGCCATGACTAATATCTCCATATTTTATCCTTAGAGTCTCCTCGTGACTATTAATGAATAAAATGGAAATGTAACAACCATCTTTATTTGTCTCTCATAAAGTCTCGATGTCCTTCCCAGAAAATTTCTCGTAACTAAGTATTTATTTCTTTGGGATGATCTCAGGGCTGCACATGAGGCAGTCCTTCAGCACTCAGAAAGAATGACATGCTTTCTGAAAAGAACAAGGAATATGAATTGTTCTCAGGCTCTTCCCTCAAAAAGTCTTTTTGCCATGGTGGCCTGAGGCCAAATTAGCATTTCATAAAATAGGACTGGAGCCCTCTGGTGGTAAGAGGATCCTCTGAGGGAGATGGGTCGTAGTGGAGGAAATAATCAAATAGACCTTAGCATGTCCTTTTCCCGTGCTGGACCCTGTGTTAATTATGGTAAGCTCAATTCTTCCTTTTCTGCTCTTCTTTGTTTGCCTTTCCTGGCTTTTGTAACACCTTAGGCTCTATTCAGATCTCGGACTTTAAACAGAAACCCACGAGAGAGGCTTGAGGATGGTGACCATGTCAGCTATAATGAATGACTTGTGACATATTTGTTGATTAAATCACAAGAGAATGTTGGCGGTTCTCACGAGAGGATTTGCCACTTGTCATGATGACAAGACAAAACACAAGCTTGAATAGATGCTGAGAAAGTTTTCCCCACTAGGAAAACATGTCCATTCAGTATTAGAGCTGATAAACGCAAACGCTGAGAAACATGGCTCACTATTTACAAGTCATTAACATTAAACACACTTTCAGAATATAAATACATGTGACGTTTAAAGCCTGGACATTGCCAGTAACATGCAATGAAGCAGGACACTGATGGAGGCTGCCATTCAAGTGTTGGATACAGCAGGGGATATAACACTTGACTATAAATAAGAAATAAATGATAGGCACCAAGCAAGGCAGAAAGTGGAAAGACCCCTGGATCCATTAAATGAAATTGTAATAGCTTTTCCCTTTGTCTCTGTTCTTGGCTCTATAGAAACAGTTCTTGACATTCTGATGGAGGCTTGAAACAAGTGAGCTTGTCTCCTCTGTTCTCTTCTCCATCCCTGGCTCACACCAAAGTCCACACCTTTAAGATCACAAATAAGGTGACCTTATTTGTGGGGGTATTTCTTATATGACCCTTCATAATGCATGAGTGTACAATCAAAACCAAACGATATATTCAATAAAATCCTAATATCTCCTGCTTGGACCTTACCATGTACAGCCCCCCTCTCTAGGGACTTTGTAGTGTCTCTCTCTCTCTCTCTCTCTCTCTCTCTCTCTCTCTCTCTCTCTCTCTCTCTCTCTCTCTGGAATGTTGTTCTCTCAGATGTTTCCTTGAATTTTCTTCCACTTTACCTAGGGCACAGAATCCACCTCAGACCATGATATAAAGAGGGGATATAAAGGAACGTTACACTGTGTTTTCCAGAGCTGTGTTTGGGACCACTGAGTTCCCGGGGTGTGAGATACTGGAGAATATGTGTGCATGCCCATGCCTGCAGGGGCGGGTGGAGGACACAGCCTTACCACAGCATAATGAGAGAGCCACCTGTGAGAGGAGCCTCATCAGCAAACCATAGACACCGCAGAAAGCAGCAGGCGGGAGGCAGAAGAGAGAAGAAACAATCCATTCAGAGCTTTCTTTCCCTTCCCTTCAGATTTCCTGAAGCGCCAAACCTTGGCAGAAGCCAGTGGTTAAAATATACGGGCCAGGCTGACCTCAGGTCACAAAGACCAAAAGCAAGGCAAGGTAGAATGGATCCGACGGGGAGATGAATGACCAGGATGAGACCCTACTTGATGGCCATGTCTTGAAAAGGATTATCAGTGATCGATATCTCAGATGGTGTCTCATCCATATCCTCTTCCTTCACCAAATCTCGATGTGGCACTTATCTTTCCTGAACATTATTTTCAATTGATTGAGCCTTTTAATGCTAGTTCCCACCAATGTTATAACCTCTTCAATGACTGGACTCCATCATTTTATTAAGTACCATACCCTTACAGTTTGTAACATCTGCTGCTGTGCAGCAAGAGCTCAGTGATTATTGAGTGGATAAATCCAATCTTCCCTTTGCTATCTGAAAGTATTCATGTTTGATTAAATCCGAGACATGCTGTAGACTCTCAATATTTCTAAGTAAATTAGTCACACATATGAGCTCTGTACTCTAGCCTTTTCTGGGATCTAAAATAGCATTCTGGTCACTTTATTTGCTCTATTAATTAAAACAGATCAATTTAAACATGTTATAATAAACATATACATATTATTTTTCACGTATTTTCTCTCTGTATTAAACTACAAAAGGACCTAATCTCAAAACTAATGGAAATAACAATATTTAGTGAGCACAACTCGCTACATTGTGCTCAGTGCACAAACATTCGTTAAAAGGTGGGCTACACAGAAGGAATGTAATACATTCTACAGACAATATATTAAAACACTCCGGTCTACTTGTGCTTGTACACCATGATATTTGATCTGTCAAAACATTTTAACAAAGTTTAAAAAAAAAAAACACAAAATACTTATGTCATTCATAATACAGCAAGAGTTAATTCTTAAAATTAGTAACGATTTCTCTAGAATACTTCTTGTTTCTTTGTTTGTTTTGTTTTGTTTTTTAAATTTCTGCTCCTAAGAACTTCAGTAAACAGGGAGCTGACCAGCTCAAGAGCTGGTGGTTTTAAGCAGCTCCATTTATAATCAAGTCGGGGTTGGCTCTTCTTTTTCCTTATTCCTAAGAAAATACAACTTTTGATTCTTCTTTCTATACCTTCTTTCATAGAAAGCAGAGACCCTCATTTTGTTACACCAAATTGCAGACACCATCCTTGGTATAAATACCCTGACTCTCATGCCAGATGCAGCGACTGGGACATGCTCTAGTTGACTCTGAAAGCCTCATGCTTGGGTGTGGTCAGAGTTGCACAGTGGTTATCTATCGCTCCCTCACTTAGACATTCTGCTTTCACCAACACGATTTTAAAGATCGAATCCAGTTTCTTTTTGTTCTGTTGTACCAAGCTGTTTGTATAAATGTTGCTCAGTCATGCTTGTCAAAGTGCTGGGACAGCACGCACAGTGGTGTGACAGATGCTGACGCAGGTACAGTGGGCCAATATGATGACTGTGCAGAGACAAACTCCAGTTCACAGAAGTTAGTCATACCTTTACCTATGTGTGTCTCTCATATGTTCTTTAAATGCATCAAAACTTAGGGTAGAAATGACTCCACCATGTCACTCTGCCAGATAACCATCAGCGCGGACTTACCTGCAGCCACTATGATGATATCTGCTAGCTGAGTATGGGCCTTCAGTTGTTCTCTGGGGGTGTACCTATGCGCTATGGTCACCGTTGCGTCACCTGCAATGCAGAGGAGCCTCCGTGAGTGGTGGTCGCGCTTTCCAGAGGTTTCCAAAGTTTTAAATCTACAGTAGTTTTTGCTATTACCCATGAACAGGAAAGTTGCTTTGACATGATTGAATCACATTAAAAATTAAAGCGAAAGTCTAGATGAACCAGAATTTAAAAGTTTACCTTTCAACTGGATACCTGGAAAATCAAATCAGTCTAAATGAGAGTAAGAGCTGCCCGTCCTCAGGAGGTTTTTTCTTCTAAATTTTTTATTAAACTGGTTATTCATCAATTGATATTAGGGTTGCGCATTAATGACAGGGGAATAGTTACAGAGAGCAACAAGATAAACGTTCTTAAAATGGACGATGTATTGCAGAATACATTAGGTGAGGGATCAATTCCGCCAAGAGGAGATGTCAGAAAGAGTCCCTAGGGGAGGCAAAGTATCTTTTAATGTTTCCAAGCAGAAGTGTAACAAGTTGGGAAGAAGAAGAGAAGGACATTTCAAGTGAAAAGATACAGCAGCATAAAGCAGATTAGCTTGAGAGCTGAGTTTACGAAGAGTGGAGAGGAGCAGAGTAAGCTTTAAACGTTTGTGTGAAAACTTGAGTGGCTTACAGATTAAGCAGGAGAGAGGCTGTGTCATCCCAAGATGGAAACATGGCCTGGGCAGAAAAATGAGGCAGATACGGTGATGAGAAACAGCCCAGGGAGGGACTCCCTGCAAGAGACACAACTTCTCATTTCTCCTCCTGGAAGATATCAAATCCTTCCCAGGTAGCAACAACCACAGAACTATGTGATGCAGGGCTTTAGAAAAATGAAAAATCCTATTTTCCACAGACTTCATGGTATATAAAAACCCACCAAAGCAGCAGATAGTGATACCACAAAGACTCAGATACAGGAAGGAAGCGCCTAGACAGCAGTGGCAGACCTCTGAAAACGACCATCCAGGAACTTCCTAAAGGTGATGGGCTCAGCTCCAAAACACACCTCCTTCTCCTGTGCTATAGTCATGAGAAACACAGGCGGAGGCTGGTGCACGCTGTGGGTAACAGTGTGCTTAATGCTCAGGATGACACAGAGGAGTTGTCCCAACAGGAAGCACTGGAGAAACAGAAAGAGGAGTGGAAAGCTGGGCATACCTCCACCCTAACCCCCAGCGGAAGTGTCCTGGTCTACAAAATAGCAGGTCTACAAGAACCCATCCATTTAACGATGAGTAATAAGTAAGAAGGATTTGGTGAAGCGTCAATAAACAGCCCGACCAAGGACAAGTCTGGGGTGAGTTGGGGAGGTGACGAAACGGTTCGGATTCCAGTGGTGGTTAGTCTAGTCATGCTGACTCTGCATACATCCAAATCAATGGAACTATGCACCAAAAGCAGTAAGCTTTACCTTATGAGAAAATTTAAAGCCAGTAAAAGGAAATATTTCAAAAGTAGCAAAAATAAAAAATTACACAAAAATGAAAGTGAAATATGTTTTAACAAGTTTACCAATGTATCAACAAACAACAAAAATTTGCTGTGGAAAACAAACAATTATGCACAAACATTGTAACTTTTTTTTCTTTAGTTAGAGCCATAACCAGTAGGTTGAATCTATCCAAACTGACCGATAGTGGTCAATTCCCAGAAAGACTAGTGTAAAGAAGCTGGGGCACAAGAACTTTCCAACCAACTAGTCAAATTAAGACTAAGAGTTGCAAACAATTTTGAAAATTCAAGACTATGGAGAATATTGTCAATAATGAAAGGAACTCGCTAGAGTGCGTGCTTCAATTTATCAAAACCTATTTGAGGAAATGCCCAATGGACTGTTGGAGAGATGTGACATGTTTAAATACAAAAATAAGACTTTCAAAAGATGTGAGTTGAACTGATAGATTACCATGGCTTGATTCCCCTCTCCTCCGTCATGTTGAAACTTAACTGCCATGGCAACAATACTAAAAGGTAAGACCGGAAGTCTTTATTTAACTCACAAGAGTCTTCCTGGAACTGAAGTGTTTATTTAACCCATGAGCATCTTCGTGGGACTGGAAGTGTTTACTTAACCTGTGAGAGCCCTCGTGATTAATGCTGCCGTGGGAGTGGATTTCTTATGAAAGATGATTTCAGCAGCAGCATCTTGTAACTTCAGAACTGTAAAGAAAGGATCTCTGCTCTTAACAGATTACCCACCTGTGGTATTCTGCTATAGCAGCAGAAAACTGACTCAGCCACTGACAGATGTAAGTGCTATTTACATTGCTTAGATTATGTAGCAAGAACGCAACATACAAAGGTAGACTGGGAAGAGAATGACCACTGGCTGTTCATCTATAATAATGGAAATCAACAAGTCCTCTTAAACTTGAATTAGCCAACAACACAGGTATATATTTCAAAATATAAATATTCTGAAAGGTGACTTTTATCAATGAATATCAGGTAAGAAAAAACTGAAACAGACTGGGAACATTTTATCAATTCTTTTATAGCATCCACAGATACTACAGAAAAATAACGAATTAAATCTATATAATATAATTATTGAGATAATAGCGATCTTAAATATTAAAACATATAGGAAGAAAATATTAAAAATAAAGCAAAAACAAACAGAATAGGAAGTACACTGATAATTCGGACCATATGTATTTACCATAAAAATAAATGTAAAAAATTTCAGTGACCTATAAAGGATAATGGAAGAGAAACTCCATAATAAATAGGACCAAGGTATATTCATTAGAAAGCAGAGGGGCAGGCTGGGTGTGGAGGCAGAAGCCTTCAATCCCAGTATTTGGGAGGCAGAGGCAGGAGGATCTTGATTCAAGGCCAGCCTCTCACATAGTGAGTTCCAGAGCAGCCAGGGCTATGTAGAGAGACCCTGGCTCAATAAAAAGAGAAGAGCAAGGTAGCTATGATGTTTTGTGGCTGAAATTCCAGCACTGGGGAGACAGAGGCAGGGAATTTCCAAATTGAGGCCATCCTAGGCTACATAAAAAATTTGAGGCCACTCTAGGCTACGTAACTAGTTTAAGACTGGCCTGGGATAGACACAGAAACCTTCTCCAAAACATTATTTTAAAAAGGAAGAAAAGCAGAAGGAAAGAGAGGGGAGTGGAAGAGGACAGAAAGGGTGACGCAGTGAATATAAGCATATAAGTTATAAATGAAATTGATATCACGAATTAAATGAATTCCACTGAACATAAATGTATAATTCACAAAGCAGAAGTTACAAATGATAAAAATAGAAATATGTTGTGGTTGCTAAATTTAATATATTCCTTTCAGTTCATAACAAGTCAAGTATAGAAGATACAGTGAACATGATATGATTATAACTTATTAAATTCTGAAAATAAATCATATATTTTATGGACCTATCTTAGTTTGGATTTCCATTCCTGTGAAAGGACACCATGACCAAGACAACTCATATAAAGGTAAACACTTAACTGGGGCTGGCTTACAGGTTCAGAGGTTCATGGTGGGAATCATGGCAGTATCCAGGCAGACATGGTGCTAAGAATGAGCTAAGAGTTCTACATCTTGATCCACAGGCAATAAGGAGGAGACTGGGTAGAACCAGAGCATAGGAGACCTCAAAGCCCACCCCCACAATGACACACTTCCTCCAACAAGGCCACACCTCCTCCAACAAGGCCACACTTCCTCCAACAAGGCCACACCTCCTCCAACAAGGCCACACCTCCTAATAGTGCCACTTTCTGTGGACCAAGCATTCAAAAACATGAGTCTATGGGCACCAAACCTACTCAAACTATCACAGTGTCCAAACAACCTTTTTAAACGGTATTATTTTTGGTAACATATTTTCATTAAATCAAAGCAGATAATTATATAATTTAAAAATAATTATCCTCATCAAAACTAGTAAAGTTATTATTATTGACATTAAAAGATCCTTCTACTGGAAATTTTTAAGAAACTCATTTCAAAGCATTAATGGAAAAAAAGAAAATACTAAACAGTACTATAGAATTTCTAGAAACCTTTATAATAAAACAGTTCATATTAAATCTAAATATATATATATATATATATACATATATATATATCAATTCTTAAGAGACAATAAATAGACTTGAGTTACTATATCGATAAAACAAAACCCAGAGAATTTAATCAACCATCTATGTAACTTGTTAAAAGTTAAAGAAAAAAGTACAATAATAGAAATGATTAATGAATATAAAGTTTAAATGTACTTAATAAATAAATACAGCAATTCTCATACTATTGAAACACTGAGAGAATTCACTGAGTTATCAACAAAAATGAATATGCAAAAATAAATACATTATATACAACAACATGCTAGAAGACACAGAGAAGACCTCACTGTAACAGCAGATCAAAAAGTACCATGACCAGGAATGTGTAAAATCTATGATATAAAATTCTCTAGAACAATACCAAAAACCAGAAATTATACAGAGGAACTAAACAGACAATCATGTTTCCAAGCAGGAAGTCCGACAATAATGTGCATTCTCCTATGTCTGCTGAAAGAAACAGTACAACTCTTATCAATATTTTTCTTTTGGAGGGAAGTATCTAGTTGATTCTAAAATCATTATGGAAAACATGAGAGAAAGGACTGAAGAAATTCTAAACTTATGAGCTCAGACATTTCTCTCAAGTTTTGCATTACTATAACAAACATGTGAGAGAAAATGTTTGGGCTCATAAGTTTAGACGTTTCGGCCCACGATCAGACAGCCTCCTTGTCCTGGGCCTGTGGTAGAAGGGATGCTCTCAGAACCATTCATTTACCAGAAGCAAACGAACACAAGGAGCCTAAGGTTCCACAGTTCTCCTTGAGAACGTGCAACCAACGACCTCCAGGCTTCCCAATAAGTTCTACCTTCAGAATGCTCTTTATTCTTCACTCCTCCAGTCTACCCAGGGAGAAAATCTTTACCACATGTATCCTTAGAGGACACTATGGGAAAAGCAATGGGAGTAGAGTCAGAAGTAAGCTTTCATAAAGGGAGTGTGAAGTATTTACAGAGCGCGTGGGTCCATAAGTCTAGAATGCAGCTGGTGTTTTGAGTCATGGGGCTGCTAAGTAAGGATCGCCTAGGGATGGGTCTGGATAAAGATCTTAAGTACGAGTCTCAGTCTGTGTTTTGAGAAATTACTCTCAAGCCCAACCGCAAATGTCCCTCCGTGCTTTCTAAAAATATTCTTGCTTTGTTTCAGCTCCTAGAGTCTCATCTCCATTCGTTGGGTGAAGGACTCAGTAAACTATATTTTTAAAGGCACCTTGATGATGTTGAAAGGCTTAAGAACAATGACTTAGAAATTGAAAGCTTAACAACAGGGTAAGCAGAAATGTCTAATGAGAGCTAAAAGCCATGCACATGAGTGGTAGCTTTAGTCTGCACTTAAAACGATTAGAGAAATTGTCCTATTAAATGCGCGCATTGCCTTAACTTGAAAAGCAGGTCTTCCATATTACTGAATCCAGTAACTTTCCATTTATAAGAACCCTCAAGAGAAATTAAGTGTTCTAAAATTAGAAAAATATTTTATTTTTCCAAAGCCTGTATTCATTTTTAATCTTACAGATATTTCTTTGGATAACTATTCCTTTTTGTTTCTGCTAAAAAGCTTTAAAGATGAAACTAATGACCCATCCATAAGTACATAGACTCAATGAAGTAAGTTCAGCAAATATATACTCCACTCCAATAAATAAAATGCAGTTTGCTTGACAGTGGGAAGACATCCATGAAAATTTAATGATGTCCTTATTTTTAGTAGAAGCCTTATCTTTGGCTCCATTTTTAATTCCAGACATTTTTTCCTTTTACCTCACCATTTCTCATTCCTATTACGTCTAATATATTTCTATGGATCCATGAAGATGAAAATTTAGTTTAAATATAGTCTCAGTGTGTAAATAGAGTTACTCAGTGATCTTAGTGTTAAGAGAATGAGCACCCAGTCAGTACAGGGCCTGTCAGGTAAACATGAGGATCTGAGTTTGGATCCCCAGCGCCCATGCCAAAGCCACACATGGTGACACACACCTGTAATCCTGGAGCTGGGGAGTGAGGGGCAGAGATGGGCAGACCCCTGCAGTTCACCCATCAGCCAGTCCAGCCAATTGGTGAGCTCCAGTTTCAGTGAGAGGTGATGTCTCAAGATAAGCAAGAGAGAAGACTCCCGATGTTGACCTCTGGTACACACACACACACACACACACACACACACACACACAGAGAGAGAGAGAGAGAGAGAGAGAGAGAGAGAGAGAGAGAGAGAGAGAGAGACGTGAACACATACATTATACACACAGGTTTTAAAAGGTTTATTGTAATCCTAATTGGGGTGGATCTCCCAAAAGGTAGCATTCGTGTCTAATCATACGTAGAACTCATTCATTCTGTCCTACACCGAGCTTTTCCCATAATGCTTTGCAGCTGCTTTAAGCACTTTGCATGCAGTTATCATTAGAATCCTTTAGTTCTTGTGGTTTAATGATTATCTTTCCTACTGCTCTTCAGTTTTAGGAGGACAGTGCCATGTCTGGTGTATTCACTGTTGTATTTTATATATTTACCAGGAAAGAAACCAGCTCCTCTGTAAGAAGATAAGCTAAATAGAACCGTGCTGTTTTGTTGTAGAAACAGTGGCTTCCTTTCATGGATATCCTCAGCAACTTCCCTTCCTTTACACAGTGTCCTAGAGATTCCTTCTCCCTTCTTCATGTTGATGTGGTCCATTTCTCCCCTACTGACAGAGTCAACTCTGGGGGGAAGGAGGAGGTAGTGGAGATTTAAATCATCCCTTTATATAAAGGCTTAGAATTTCAAATGTGAAAGAATGATCTGTGGGGGGTGCATATAGCTACTTCTCTCCTTTCCTTTCTTTCTTCCATACAAAAATTTCCTTTCAACAAATGACAAATTCATATTTTAAAACTTTTGGCTTTAATTTTTACAGTGTTGGCCCAGAGCTTGGCATGTAAACATGTCTTATAGAGTTACTGGTTGAGTGGATTATTCTTTTATTACCTATAGATCCTTATGCTACATTTTACAAATATAAAGCCTAAAATATTATTATCAAGAAGTTTACGTTTGGCTGGGCATAGTGGCACATGCCTGTAATCCCAGGACTTGAAAGCCTGAGCCAAGACAATTGCTGTAAGGTCTAAAGCCAGCTCAGGTTACATACAGCGTTCCAGACCAGTTGTGTAAGGAGACTTTATCTCAAATTGCCTCAACCGCAAAAAAGAAGTTCACATTTACTTCTTTTTGGAATGAGAGAGAAGTGGGAGAGAGAAAATCAGTATAGAGACAGTGATGGCAGGCTATACAAAGCAATGGCTGGGAAGCGGGGAGTGAGGACTTCAGGCCAAAGCACCAGGACATAGAACTCCCAGTGGTGTGAGGAATGGTGCTTAGGGAATGGCATGCAGTTCTGTGAAGTCTCAGCACAGAGTGGGGAAGACGTGACAGGTGACATGGCTGAGAGGGTAGGGTGAGTGCCTACTCAGATGAGTGTACAGAGGTTAGAGACAGGGTGTTCTGGGCTGACAATGGGGCTGGTGTGTGGTATTCTAGGTCATGTATCAAAGAGAAAGCAACAGAGGATAGAGAAAAACTTTTAATTTTGCTACATCATGGTGGGGCCTGCATAGGCAAGGCTTGCAGGTACCACAGCATTCGTGTGGAGGTCAGAGGACATCTTTCGGGAGTTGGCTCTCATTGTCCACTGTGTGGGTCCTAGGGATCAAATTCAGGTCGTTGACTTGGTAGCAAGTGACTCTACTCACTGAGCGGACTCTCTAGCCCTGCTTCATAAGTTAAACTGGTTAATGCCACTTCCAACTGGGCAACAATGTCCCTTGTCCAATAAGAAGGCCTATTTCCAACTAAATGCTTTCGAGATACGTGCTGGCTAAAGTTAGAAGACATTGACGGTAAAACACCACTCCTACTATACACGTGAGAAAGTGAGGCATGAATAATCACTGGCTTTTCTCTACTACATTAGCTACACAAACTCAAGATTATTATTAACAAGCCCAAATGAGCACAGAACATCCCAGATGCAGTGGCGATGCTTTGCACGAATCCTCCACCCCTAGGGCGTTCCTAGTTGGCTCTTTGAAACCTAAGGGAACTCAGCCCCACTTGCTACTGGGCAGAGCTTAATCAAACACAACCTCACATCCCTTTGTACTGCCTCAAGCATCTCCGACTGGTTACTGCCTCCTGGGGATGAGAGATAATGCTCCCAGCCTGGCTAAAGTAAGAGTTTTCAAAACTGGAGTTAATTCTCACAATGAAAAGACTCTCCATTGAGAAAATGCCTCCATATGTAGGTCAGGCATTTTCTTAATGATTGATGGGAGGAGGCCCCACCCACTGTGGGGAGGGACGTCCTCAGATTGGTGGTCCTGGGTTCTATACCAAAGCAGGCTGAGCAAGCCAGGAGGAGCAAGCCAGGAAGCAGCAACCGTATGTGGCCTCTGCATCAGCTCCTGCCTCCAGGTTTCTCCTCTGAGTTCCTGTTCTGGCTTCCTTTAGTGATGGACTACAATGTGGACGGGTAAGACAAATAAACCCTTTCCTCCCCAACTTGCTTTTGATAATGCTGTTTCATCACAGCAGTAGAAACTCAAAGCAAAACAGTGGGTTAACAGAAACCCCTGTGATTTCCACTTAAGATAGGACATTTCAAAGAAAGTGAGCAAGAAGCACAATAACAGGTCAGGCTGACTGACTGGATACCAGGCAGCCAGTGCTTGGAGAAAACACACCTCCCAGAGACGAATCTGAAGAAGAGCACAGCACTCTGAGGCCAGAGACCAAGTCTTCACTCTTAAGGATGCCGCAACATTTTTGTTAAAGAAAAATCATGTGATCCATGCCATGTCACTTCATTGGCCTCTTAGATGGGATGTGTTACTTAAGAGTAAACGTTTGCAGGAGGAACTTTCTCTAAATGAACGGGAATCAATTAAATTCTAAACTCTACTACATGTAATAACTATAATGCTTGATTTGGGGGAATTTCTGCCATCTTGATGAAAAAAAAATGTTTTAATGATGTTAGAGGGTCCCCCCCCCCCCCCGGTTTCCTTTCTTATGGGAAAGCTAAACAACAAAGACACTGTGCTAAAAAGCTCATGGCATTTGGTTTTCATTCTCAGAGGAAGAGAAACTGTTCCTGTTGATACATATAAAGAAGTCAAAAGAATACCCCATAACCTCGTGACCGTCACAGTGGTCCTTAAATATCGTATTTTTGGTTTTCCGAGACAGGGTTTCTCTATATAGCCCTGGCTGTCCTGGAACTCACTCTGTAGACCAGGCTGGCCTCGAACTCAGAAATCCACCTGCCTCTGCCTCCCAAGTGCTGGGATTAAAGGCGTGTGCCACCACTGCCCGGCAACAAGTCTCATCTCTTACCTTCTATCGTCATTTCATCTAGCCCGGGCTGCTGTAAGTAAGCAGAATGCTTGCTAGTCTCTGATGTCTGTACATCCCGGTCCCCTGCCATGCCCTCTGGCATCACTTACTTCCTCATAGACTGTGGGTCTATGAGGAGAGACTCTCTCTCTAGAAACTGCGGTAGCTGAACCTCTCCCCTGGCCCCTGCACTGCAGCACCTGTGCTCAGCAGCAGGGGGGCGCCATCCCTGCTTCCTCTCCAGGTTTTTTCCCTTCCTTCCTTCCTTCTTTCCTTCCTTCCTTTCCTTCTTTCTTTTTCTCCTTCATTCTTTCTTTCTATTTTATTCTTTCCTTTCTTTTCTTTCCTACTTTCTCTTTTTTTTCTTTTTATTTACTCCTCTCGCATACAATGCATCCAGACTGCAGCACTCCAACTGCAGCGCCTCCCCTCCCTCTACACCTCCCACGCCCCTCCCCCACACAGTTCCACCTTTGTTCTTAGAGATTTAAGTACATTTTCACTCTTGAGTAGTTCAAGCCCCAAGTAAACGAAAAGATTTTTCTTACAAAGTATCCCAGCTTTGTGCTCTTAATGTCAAAATGTAAAATGAGCTGGGATCAGAAACATATTAAACTAAGTGACTTTGGGTTTTTTGGCTTTTTTTTTTTTTTTTTTTTAGTGAAATTATTTTTGTCTTTGTGATAAATTTGAATGATTAGGCTTCTCAGTCTCTTTTGGTAAAACAATGCACAGTGTGTGCTAAATGCTCAACATTGTGTCATTAGGACAAGCTCTATAGATAAAAATTTGCAGTTAATTCTCCTTCATTATCTCCATTAGCTAACAATGTATCTAATTACTGGTCTGCCAGGCGAAGATTCCCAAAACACTAACTTCCCCACAGACTCCAAATATTCAGAAAGCACTTGCTTACTTGTTCATTATGCTAATAATATATGTCACACTGCTCCTGCTAAATGTGTATTAGTTAAACATCACCCATGTAGCAAACCTTCAATACCATTTTTACTATCTTTTTTACCTTTCAGAGACAGTAATTATAAGGACTGCAAGGTGCCACCATTGATAAAGGTAAATTTAACTTTGCAAATTTAACTTTGTAAAATGTAGGTTCGTAAGCAACATCATAACCAATTCCAAATGTATTCCATTTTTAGCATTCATTAAAGTGGAGAGATTTTATTGAACAAAATATAAAATGTTTTTAAAGTAATCGGTTTTTGCTCCATAATTCTGTCTTCTCAAAAATCATTACTGCTAGGGACCAGGCCTGCCCCAAGCCCACCTTCAGTGGCTCAGCGCCAGCAGTCACACCATCACTAGCTGCAAACTGCAACATTACCACTGCTGCCTTGAGTCAGGTACCCTTTAAAATGTTCACAGCATCACAGCCTGCTCTGTCTCTCTGTGTGTCTTTCTCTGGTCTCTGTCTATTTGTCTCTCTCTGGTCTCTCTATGCCTCTGTTTCTCTTTATCTCTGTCTCTCTTGTCCCCACTCCAAGGCAGCCTTTCACCTCTCTCCCTCAATAAATCTCTTGCATTAGATCTTCTGCATGGTGTGATTTCTGTGGCAAGACACTCTACTGCCGCAAAACCCAATTACCACCATCAATTTGTGTTTATTTTGGTATTTTACTATGTATGTATGTACCTATAAATAATTACATGTGCCAAAATATATAAGGGAATACTTGCAGCATAGTATTTTGTAGCTTTAAATTGAATTAAAAGGAGATGAATTTTCTAAGGTTTAAAAATAATTCATAATTGAACTATGACAAAAAATTAGCATATAACATACTGAAGTCTATAAGAAAAAGCACGCTGTCAAGTAATATTGGAATATTATGGTATTCGGTATCTAATTGCAGCTTTGGAAACCTTCATAAGCTGAATTTGTTCAAATTCTTACAAAAAAAATTAAGTATGATTTTAAAAATCAAAACTAAAGCTCAGCAGGAAAAGAAATTAAATTTCAAAGTAAAGCCAAAGAAAAAAAGTTCTGTGAGCTTGGGGCTTGTCTTATAACCGCGTGAGTGGTGGGTTATAGGTTCTTAACCTAGATCTAATTGAGACAACACCTGTTATGGCTACACGGGGTAAATTATTTAACCTACTGTGTGCCAGGCACTAACACCTCAAACCTGTTGTAACTAGTGCTTTATTAAATAAGTCTTCTCCTCCATTTACTTTTCACAATAACTGGGTACGGGGGAAAAGTTCCTGAACAGAACACCAGTGGCTTATGCTCTAAGATCAAGAATAGACAAATGGGACCTCATGAAATTACAAAGCTTCTGTAAGGCAAAGGAGACTGTCAATAGGACAAAATGGCAACCAACAGATTG
>CM052712.1:74098382-74195334 GCA_028551405.1 Uromys caudimaculatus | reverse complement strand
CTGATAAGCGGATATTAGCCCAAAAGTTCAGAATGTCCAAGTTTCACTTAACAGTAACCACTGGACTGAGAGTGAGGTCCCAGATGGAGGGGTTGGAGAAAGGTCTGAAGGAGCTGAGGGTATTTGTAGCACCATGGAGGGAGCAAGAGCGTCAATGGACCTGAACCCCCCCCCCCCCGGTCGACCTGGAGTTCGGACCACCAACCAAAGAATACACATCTATTGACCCATGGTTCAGACTACATATGTGGCAGAGGATGACCTCCATGGCCATCAGGGAGAAAGGAGAGGCCCTTGGGCCTGAGGGTGCTAGAGGCCCTAGTAAAGGGGAATGTCAAGGTGGGAATATGGGGATGGGTGGGCGGTAGGTGAAAGGAGGAATTCCCTCACAGAGGCGGGGAGGGGGAGGGTATAGGGGGTTTCCAAAGAGGAGACCCAGAAAAGGGGTAACATTGGAAATGTAAATAAAGTATCAAAACTTAATAAATAAATTAAAAAAAAACACAAAAAAATAAAAAATAAAAAAAACCCCACAATAACTATGTAAGAAAGACATTAATGCTATGCATTTTTTACAGACAAGAACAGTGACAGTCTAGAAAGAGAAACTGGCTGATGAAGGTCATAGGATCGGCAGTGAGTCTACAGCTTGACCAGTGTTCCGAACCACAGCAGGCACTCATCTCTAGCTACCAGTCCTGGGGCCTCTACTTCCTCAAAGTCAGCCAGAGCTTTACGAGCTCATTTCTTCATCTGTAAAATGGGAATAATAACCCTATGTACCAGAACCACTGAAAACTGGCTAGACAGTCCGTGAGAAAGTGCTCCTCAGAACATGGGCTCAAAATGGTACTATTGATGAGACGAGAAAGCAAAGTGCTGAAAATAAAGAAAAACTTGCTTGTTGTCTTTTAATCGAAGTTTCCACGAACAAATAGTTTGCCTTTTGAAATTCCTTCTGGTCTTACCTTGTTTAACATAAAACTATTATGTGACAGCCACTGCGAACCAAAATTCTACACCTGGGAGAAGGGAAGAGCAAGCTAGCAGGAAGGAAGCCTTGGAAGGCGGGCACTCAGACAACTGCCTGAGGTCACTGCCGAGCCCTGACTTACTACGATCCATACACATGTATTACTTTCCTATGATAGATTCTTAAAACCAAAATATGTTCAAAGGCTACCTGATCATCCTCATTCATTATCTTTTTCTTTTTCTTTCTTCTTCTTTTTTTTTTTTTTTTTTTTTTTTTGAGACACTGTCTCACTAAGTAGCTCAGGCTGGCCTAGAACTCACTATGTAGATCAGGTTGATCTTGAACTCACAGGTTGACCCTGCCTCTGCTTCCTGAGTGTTAGGACAATAGATGTGTACTGCCACACCTGTCCAGTGCTTTGGATAAATTAACATTGTGTTTATTTTTCCATAGAGCTTTGTGTTTTAAAAAGTTCTTTATATGAATTATGACAGTCAAGATGCTAAACGAAGACTTGCCAAAAAACTGATACCAAGAAATTAAAACTCAACATGATTATAATACTTTTCAAAAAAATCTCTAATGTACCTTTGTATGGTAGTGTGTGCATGTGTGGGCATTTAATTACATCTATATGTGGTAGTGTATCTACATGTGTGGGCATTTAACTACACCTATGTATAGTAGTGTGTCTACATGTGTGGGCCTTAAAAAAAAAGTATGCCCCTCACTTTGTAATTAAGGAAGCCAGTTAAGTGCTTACTGTATAAAGATTAGGCAAAATATCCTACACAGGAAGGGTAATCAGTAAAGGTCCCAGTGAACATCGCTGGCACTTACACAGACTGTCAGCCGCTTCTACTGAAACTTTGTCTGAGTAGCCTTTGTCCCCTGCCACAGCATTGGCTCAGGCAAACCGTGAGCAACGCCCCTTGTGCTTTGCAAAACATCCTTTCTATGAGGTTACCAGTCCTCACTGTGGATCTGCTTAGGTCGACCAGGACAAGTGAAAAGGACAAGTGAACCGATGTCACAGCATCGTCAGTGAAGACCAGTGTCTAATAAGACAACTGAACACCAAGATCCTAGGAGTACGGTTAGCCAGCAGGCCCCGGAGAATGCAGCGCATGTTCTCAAGCATCTTCACGTCTGAAGTCTTCCTAGGCTTTTGTGTGAGTTGTCACTATTACTACAGCTTAATACTTGTTGTCTAACACAGATAATCAGCTATGAGCCCTAAGTCCCAGGTCCCTTTCTATTAAGGGAACGAACCAGCAGTCTTGTGATGTACTAAACCATTTTTACTATTCAACACTCAACTGTATGCTTATAATTTTTAAAACCTACTTTAATAAGTGTTCTTAAATGAGTTAACCTCTCTTCTAGTCCACCACCCACCAGAAGTAGTGAAAAGAAAAGGTTAATAGGGCCAAGCAGGATATGGACCTGTTCAAAAATAGTTTTTCCGGGCAATTTTAATTTTTGTTGTCAGAATATTAGTAGTTCAGTTCACACAAATCAGCAGTGGTATCTGGATCCACTCACAAACACCATTTACGAATTAGCAATGGCAGTTTGATCCAGAAAAGAACAAAAAACAGGAGGCTCTGCCAATTGGTCGAGTCTGGGCAGAAGCTGGAAGGAGCCACCAAAATGTCATGAAAAGGTCTTTGGTGTGTTTCTCTCTACAAAGTCACAACAAACAAAATCAGCAAAAAAAAAAAAAAAAAAAAAAAAAAGAAAAGGACAAGTGAACCGATGTCACAGCATCTTCAGTGAAGACCAGTGTCAACAAAGACCAACAAAAAAGTCAAGGCAAACCAGAACCACAAGGTGGCAGTGTTGGGTTGTATTTAACCCTTTGCAAACATCAGATGTTGGCTCAAGCATCCACACTAGCAAAACATCACATGCCCTTCTCACAGTCAACTTCCAAAAATCCACCACATTGTCTGTTCTCAGCAAAACATCCTTCCACGTGTCTGCTTCAACGAAACCATCCTCTCATAAGACATTTTCTAAAAAAAAAGTAACGTCACACGAAACTGAGTCTCCAAAAAAATAAAAAATTTCCACTTCACTTAACTTGTAACAGTTTTGAGAGTTTTCTGAAGTAGTGACTTTTACGTCTCTAGTGGCTATTATCCCTTCTTAATGTCTGTATTGTTATTGGGTTTTTTTTGTTTGTTTGTTTGTTTAATAGTTACAGGCATAATAGGTAAAAAAGAAAGAAAGAAATGAAAAAGAAACAAAAAACAGAAAGGAAGAGACAAAGAAACAAATGAAAAAGAAACAGAAAGAAACAAAGCAAAAGAAATGGAGCAAAGGTGTCACATATTTTCAGCATCAGGGGTGTGAATAAGGCTAGCTCTGATAGGCTAATACATTCGAATACTTGGCCTTCAGTTGGTGGGACTTCCGGGAATGATTAGGGGGTATGGCCTGTTGAAGGACTTGCGTGCTGCTTTTGAGGTCTCAAAAGCCTGCCCCTCTCAGTGTTTTCCACCTCCTGCTTACAGTTAGGGATGGGAACTCTTAGCGGCTGTTCCAGCCACCCGCTACCTCCCCTCCCCCATGGTGACCTGTACCCCCCTGAAGGGTAAGCCTGTAATGAGCTCTTTTATCACAGCAGTAGGTAGGCAACTCCTACATCAGCAACCCTTCTGCCTGGTCCAGGCTCTCACTCCATAGATGAGCCGCAGAAACCCACACTCACCTCCAGGGCGCTCGTGCTCTCCGTCCGTGTGCAGCAGCATGGCGATTGGCATGCCCACGTTCTTGGATCGTCCTGCCACGACCACGTTTTTCCCAAATGTTTTAATTCCTTTAAAAATACAGTCTGCTTCAATGTGTGACCGACAACAAGGGGTGAATTAAGTATGTGAAAAGCCAACTGAAGCATTCTGCAAAAACTGCTAATTAAGCGTGGATTTCATGTCGTGTCTATAGCATGCCCTCACTGGATTATTTATAAATATTTCTTTTAATGCTTCTTGGATTTGCCACTTCCACTCTCATTATGTCCTCATTTAAAAACCACAAAAATTCTCAAGTTGCCATTAAAGTCCTTTTGAATACCAACTTTCCCATGAAGTGCACAGTCTTAAAATACATTACCTGCTAATTAGGCTAGAAGTTCACACAACAGTATTAAGCACAAATGGCAGTCAGACTTCCAGCGAGAGGGGATAACATAGAGTGGAACTATGTTCCTCACACACTTTACTTCACAAAAAGAAGCAGCACGCTCACAGAGTTAACGCCCTATCTGTCGTGGGCACAGGAAGACACTGGGACCAAGACGTATCCAAGTAATGAGGAGCTAGGATGTGATTCTAGAATCTGCTTCTTTCTTGGAGAGTTTGTCTAGTCTATCAGTTAGAAATCAGAGGATTAGAAAGGAAAGGATGTTTCCAGAAAAGAAGAGACTGTGCTGGGGGCAGGAAGCCATCAATGTGGAAAGCCACTGAGCTCCATGAATGTAGCTGCCAGCCATATTGAGTCTAATACAGTCAAAGCCTGTATGATTTTATTAACTACAGTCAACGGTCAGGGGTCCTATATAAGTGACACACTATCTTAGTAAGAAAATGCTCTCCACTTTGAAAAGATTGTCATCAAAATGCATAATTTAAAAGTCGGAAGTCATGGCCACATCCAGATGGTCCGCCCGCCACCAGCACCTGGCACGGGATCTTTGTTTTCTTTTATTTGATCCTCTTCTGTGATATTGGTGAATGTACATTTTTATAGACTTTAGTTTTATGCTCATTCCTTCCGTCAAGTGCAGACAGAGTGAGCTCTACCCAGTCAAGGTCCCGGTGCTCACCTGCAGATGGTACTGGTCACCCACACCCAGGTTACCAACCTGCTCTTTTGATGATTTCCCAAACGGCACTCGCAGTGGCAGGGATCAGCGAATGCTGGTCAAGGCACAGTCTTCCAATATTGATAATGTGAAATCCATCGACATCTTTTTCTGGAGCAATTCCATTGCATATTATTCTCTCGCCCACGTGGTCTGCAAAATCAATACAATTGCTTATGTGGAAGCTGGAGAACTGGAAATGGGACGTTTCGCTTGGGGGTGTATAGCTGGATCACTTATGATTCTGCTACAAGAGACTGGCTGCATCTAGAGCACAGGCTACCAAGGGCTTATGGCGGCTGGACTGGTGAACTGAACAATTCCATGGGAGCTGAACAATTCCACGGGAATGCAGTATCAAGTAGGTAGAAGTCTTTGCCCCAACATGCTTGCAGATTTAAGGAGTGTGAACCCACTTTTCTCCACCACAAGATGTTTCCACTAATAGACTTCTGTTAAAAATTTAAACACCGGAGATTACATGGGGAAAGAGAAAGCCACAGAGGATAACCAACTGTGGTGCATAAATTCTGTTAAAATCTTTGGCTTACCCCTAACAACAAGGACTGAAAAGGAAACAGGGTTACAACTATGGCACACCAAACAAAAACCAATGCTGAGATGCCAGTCTGGTACAGGCACTTGCACACTCAGCTGGCGGACTTCATAGGAAAATGCAGACCTTCACCCCTGAAGATCTCAAGAGAAAGATGTCCACTCCCACCATTTCTACTTAGCGTTTGATGAGAGATCTTGGTCCGATATGATAACGAAACATAAAGAGACGTGAACCTCACAAAGGAAGTAGCAAAATTGCTCATAAGTGGCTCAGCTGTTTGTTCTGCCATCTAAGGAATGTATAGGATAATGAGAAGCACTAACAAGGTCCCTTTAGCAAGAACACACAGCACAAAGTCAGTACTCGAAGGGCAAAGTGCATTTCTGCACACAAGCTGCAATCATCAGAAGATAAAGTTATCTCTAAGCTATTATTTACAGTATCTCACAAACAGCAAAATTATTAGGAATAAACTTTTCTACATTTGAGGACAACTCCTATAAGAACTACAAGAAACTACTGACAGTTGTCAAGGGAAACACAAGTTAGACTCTGCTCATAGCTTGAAAACCTCAGTAATACGTCAGTTTCCCCAGACTGACTTAAAATTCACTGCAATTTTAATCTTAATCCTACAAGACTTTATTACATTCTGAATGTATTAGGAGGCCTGTTTACGTGTTTTAGCACCTGGTACTGCTATATTCAGTTTAAATGAAATATTTCTTTCCAGCCTTGAAAAATCAAAAAATTCCAGGCAACATTGTATCCTAGTAAGATAAAGTTCACGTTCTTAGCATATATGTAAGGTTTTTGGAATTCATTCATTTATTTATTCTCTCAACTAATATTTGAACGTATTTCATGTGTACATTGGGGTAAGGATATGTAAATGGACCAACAGACAAAATTCTTGTCCTATGAAATTTACATTCCAGTGACATAAATATTTGGCCAACAGCTTAACTATGCTGTCAATAAATAGTCTCTGGATGCTAAATTAAAAAAAAAAAAAGCATGACAGATAATCCTTCTCAGATGCCTGCCTGTCCACATACCAACCATGATTGTTTCATCATTGAGAAAAGGGGCACAAAAGGGATGGGAAGCAAGTCGAACCTCACGGAGCCTCTGCACCCCACTCTGAGTCGATTGTGAGGGTTGGAAATGGAGTGGGCGGGTCCTCTCGGCCAGGAGTTCTCAACCTTCCCAATGCTTTGACCCTTTAATACAGTTCTTCATGTTGTGGTGACCCCCAACCATAAAATTATTTTCGTTGCTATTTCATAAGTGTGATTTTGCCACTGTTACGAACTGTAATGTAAACATCTGTGTTTTCTAATGAGACCACAGGGTGGCGCCCTACAGATTGAGAACCACTGCTGGAGGCCATTGAAGGGATGGATCTCTTTCTCCGTATATCTGCAAACTCCCTCTCTCACAGACAGAGACCGCTCAGGATTCTGGGGACTTACTCTGCAGACACCCGGGGTAGAGCCTATGCATCCTATGAAGTTTTCTAAGCTTGGTTTTATCTGATTCTCTGTGATTCTCTGGTGTGAGCTGAAGTGTATATGGGCATCGAACAAGACCATATTCCTCTGGAGCGGTTGGGAGAAATCATGTTTCCTTAGGTCTTCTGTCTCTGAAGCATATGTACTGTAGTTTATGTCAAACATACATTACTACCTTCAAAGCAGTATATATTCTATAAAAGAAAACACTCAGCAAAGTGTTTCTTTTCTAATAAAATTTAAACCCACAGTCGTTAGGAAGAAATGTTGCTCTGGGGACCTTGCATGCCAAGGAAAGGTCTCAGGGACAGTAATTTAGACTCAAATTTTTCTTAACTATCCTCTCCCCTAATTTGTCTGGCCAGAGTATTTTTGCAGATTAAATTAATAATACAGAGGACTAGAGACAGAGCCTATACATACACATATTTTAATTTTTAAATTACTTTTACAAATTTCTTGTGTGCTGTTTTTATATCAGCCCTGTTCTCCTCCCTCCAACCTCTTACACCCCTAGACCTGCTCCTCTCATGTTCACGGTCTCCTTTACTGTAATTGTTATTGTTACACACACACACACACACACACACACACACACACACACACACACGCTGATGAGTCCATTTAGTGTTGCTCAAAACCAGATTTTAAAGGAAAAAGCAAAAGATGGGAAAGAAAACTGTTTTTATTTTTTTAATTCCTGATTTTGAAGGTTTGTTTGTTTTGAGAAGTATTAAAACAGATATGTCCATGAACTTGGACAGAACACCCTCTTAGGATGTTTTCCACCAGGGTATGAAGGAAAGAGACATTAATGGTTACAGAGACCAACCAATCCCTGGAAGACACCAATGGTCTCAGTGATTTATTGTACTATCCCTATAAGGTAGTAACATAGTTTTAAATGGCGCTTGCTTGATGCTGCCATCTAGTGGTAATACACTCCATTTACAGGACAGCTGTCTGCCATTTTGTTGTCTTCATCATAAAAAAGTTACTTACAAAGGTTTTAAAGTAGATAGATAACATTGTGAGGATGGGACTATAAAAATTACGTAAAAATTATTTGAAGCAAAAATGTATCCTAGAAATATTGATTTTTCTTTTGAAATGAATCTTAAATTGAATTAACAATAATTCACAGCTTATGACACAAGTTATTATTGTTGGTATTTATTTTTTAGTGTATTGTGTGTGTTCATATGTGTGCATGTATGCACGAGTGTGTGTGAGCATGTGTGTGTGTATGTTTGTGTGTGTGTGTTGTATGTATGTGTATGTGTCCATGTGCGTGGAAGCCAGAGGTTAACCTTAGGTGTCTCACCCCCTCCTGACCTTTTGAGCTGGAGTCTCAGTGAACAGGAGCATGCAGATTTGTGAGACGAGCTAGTGAGCATGCTGCAGGAACCCTCCTGCCTCTGCATACCAACACTAGTGCTGTGGGCAAGCCCTGCCTTGCTCAGGTGCCACACATTTACACAGCAGATACTTAGCTAACTGAGCCAGCCCTCTCCTGCCACAATGTTCCTCTCAGTCCCCAAATACCCAAATTTCAGTGACTTCTTTATTTTTCATAATAAATTAGGTATATCCAAATCTGCAACTGAGAATGAACACCTTGACAATAACCTGTATTTACCCATTAAACAAATAACCTACCTATTTAGCCATTTGCATTCCTGTTCCAACCTGCATTAGACTTCACCCTGGTTCCTACACCTCTTATTCTTTCTCAAAACCTAAGTCTAAAATAGATTTAATGGCGGGAGAGAACATCAGTCTGATGTTTCTACACATGAAATAAATCAGAATTTTAAATTAATATTCTGTGGCAAGTTACCCTTTATGCTGATTATTTTATTTAATGTTCAAACCCCTATGGAGCAGGAAACGTCTTTACTTTCCGATGGGGAGACTGAAGCAGAGGAGTGACTAGTACCGTATTAGTTAATGGCAGGGTCAAGACTCAATCTCACACAATCTCATTATAAAATGTACCTTCCCAACATCACTGTCTCACTGTATAACATGAACACCTGCCCTTCAAACATTTACCGTGTTCACCAGCTTATACCGATATCTGGAAATGTATTAGCTATGGCTAATACATTAGCATAGGGGAATCAGTCTCCCTGGATTACGTTCAGTTAATCGGAGGGAAGGAACCTAATTTCTGTGTTCTTGTCACCAAATACACATAATAATAACTCCACTCCCACAGGATTATTGTAAAGATTCAAACTGGAGTCATAAATAAAAAATCTTCATACAACAGAGACTTAGTTCAGTGGATGCTGACCACTGGTATTTTGTGTACATATTATTGGCTTTGTATATAGAAAAGTACCTTCTCTCAAACCTCCCTCATGTTCCCTGGGGTCCCCTTACCTGTTTCTTATTCAGGGAACGCAAGACGTAAGCAGTTTGTACAACAGATAGGTCAACAGTGCCATCTACTGGCTCTTAGTAGCAAAGTCACCAAATAAATGTCACAAAGGCAACATGTGAGTATTTGATTTTGTTAGAACAAAATAAATATAATGTAGTCAGAAACTCTAACAAAGGAAGTATAGTAGTCTGGAAAATAACTCTAAAACATTTTTAAATTATAAAAAATTATATATCTATATATATAGATATAGATATAGATATAGATATAGATATATAGATATGTGTGTGTGTGTGTGTGTGTGTGTGTGTGTATTATATAGCATGAAGTTCTGCTACATGTATACTTTATGTAATGGCTACCTGAATCTAATCATCACATTCCATACTTCTTTTTGTGTGGTAAGAATATGTAGACCTGTTTTGTGGCAATGCGTTATTCACTCTCCCATGATGTTGTCCAATAGGTCTCTAGAAGTTATTTGTCATATCTAACCAAGTATTAAGTTCCTTGGTTAATACTTCATACACAACTCCCAGTCCTCAGCCCCTTATAAACACCATTCTACAGAGTGTCTCTGCGGGTTTGAAATGTTTGTCGTTTGTTTGTTTCTATGTTTATGACTTGACCGCACTAGGTAGCCTGGGCTAGCCTTGACCTCACTCTGTAGCCTGGGCTGGCTCTGACCTCACTGTGCCACCATGCTTGGCCTAGTTTGACATGTTTCAGACCCCCACATGTTAGTTAAATACTGTCTGGGGATGTGGTTTGTTTCCCATGCAGGTCCTTCACACATGCGTAAGAAGACTGTTTTCCTGCTGTTTAGGTATATGAATACGTCTTTATTTTGAATATTAATCTATTATTAGATGATCACAGTTCACATTTTCTCCAAATCTGCAGTGTTGTCTCTCACTCTGCTGTTGACTTCTTACTGTCCATCAGTTTTAAATGTGATATTTTCTCATTATTCTTGCGTTGTTTGGGGGTGTCACAGCAAGAAATATTAGTACAGACCAAATGCCAAGACACAGTCTCTCTGAATTTTTCTTTTGTAGTTTACAGTTTCATTTAAGTGTTTAATATCATTTTAGGTAATCTTGTATTAGAGGGTGATATGAGAGTCTAATTACATTTTGAATATGCATGTCTGTTTCCTCTGATAACATTTCTTGATGAGAACGCCATTTTCTCCAGCTCTAGTCATAGACATCCTGAGAGATGTGGTTGACCATGGGCGGGGTCTTCCACTCTGTCCAATGTGCTTCGCTGACGTCACTGTCTGTTCCATGTTGCGGTGACTACTGTAGCTTTGCAGTGGCTTCTGAGAGCACGTGGCTTGACCTGTTGTGTTTTTTGATTCTGCTTGGCCTTGCTTTGGTTATCTGGGACTTTTGTGACTCCATAGAAAGTTTAGGATTACCCTTTGTTTCTTTGGGAAGTGTCATTGGAGTTTTGAGGATTTCATTGAATTGGTAGATCACTGTCACCAGCATGGCACTTTTAGAATTAACACTGTAAATGGTTGATGAAACTATTTGAGTGCTGTCTAAATGCAAGTGCAGGACCTTCCAACTGAAGCAAACTCTGAGCTGATGGCTTGCAGCTTGACTCACTTTCCCCCACTTCTGCATGAGCTAAGCAATTGTTAAGTAGAGCCAAATACTTTAGACAGATTTTTAATGTCAATAAACTCCTGATTATCCTTAAACTCATTTCCCTGCAGCATAAACTAGAGTATCCCGTGTATTTGGCTCTTTCCTCGTTTTGAAGAAGGAGGCCAAGGGATCTTGATCAGTTTTACCAGGACGCGTCCGCAGCATTATCTGCAGGGGCTTTTCTCCGTGGGAAACTTTGATAACATCTAAGACCCCTTCTGATCTAGTAATGTTTTAAAGCAGTGGTTCTCAACCTTCCGAATGCTTCAGCCCTTTAATACATTTCTTCATTTTGTGGTGACCCCCAATTATAAAGTTATTTTGTTGCTACTTCACAACTGTAATTTTGCTGCTGTTATGAATTGTAAATGTAAATGTCTGATATGCTGGATATCTGAATATGTGGCCCTGTGGGAGTCTCGACCCACAGACTGAGAACCAGTGTTTTAAAGTGACATTATAAAAGAGGTAAGAGTAAGAAATTCGAGATTTAAAACAGAACAGACCCTTCAGTACATATTGAGATACTATGTCTTTGTATAACATAACGCATTTATGCAATCCATTAATTTAAATATTAATTCATGCAATGGCATTGTGCAGCTTTGCTTTCATCACATCAGATAAGAGTTTATCTATTAGGTAATTAAAATTAACAGATATTACACCCTAGACTTCACTAATACTCTTGCATAGTTTAGAAACAAATGAATTTCAAAACCATAGTTTACTTAAATAATATCTTCCCTCCAATAGCGTTATCCAAATTTCAGCTCTTCTGCCACACTAACCATGACTATGTAAACGCTGTTGGCTCTTAAGCTCAAGAATGAGGTAACAGTCAAGCATGGTGAATATTGGCCAATCTTGTATTTCTTTGAAATACCTGACTGAGCATTGAATGTTTATTATTCAGTTCAAGTGTGGACGTAAAGTGTGCCCACTCTATGTGGAAAGAGACTTGCACCCACATGACATTACGCAAATATAGAATAGACCAAGGTGATTTGCCTATAAATATGAAAGACAAAAAGAAAAAATGCTGTGGGTAGATCAGGAAACCAGTGGCAGCAAGGAGATGCAGGTGACACTTATGCCTGTGCGACGCAAAGGAGGAGCTAGATTATGAAGACTGACCATACATCAGAATAAGGAGTCGCTCGACCACAATCCAACGTGAGTGTACACGGAGACACGCAACCCGACTGCAGTGCTAACATGGCATCCTGAGAGGAGCTGCAGCTATATAACAGGGAACTGAGCAAAAGTCAGGGTCACGATGAAAAGCAAGGCAGAATCCCAAAGGCGGCATCATCTGCTAAAACTTCACAGGAAGGCGCTCTCAGCAATACCCCTGGTGTTGAAGGCACACACGCAAGATCAGCTGCTTAGAAGGACAGTCAGACGCCGATTCGTCATGGCACTGAAAACGTGTTTGCTCCACCTCAGCTGTACATGGAGCAAGTAGTCACTATGCAAACCACTCCTGATGTGGCTTTATTTAAAACAAACAAACAAACAGCCAGACACTTTAATTCTTGTGTCTAATGCTTTAAAACATAATATCGTAAATAAGTTTTAGTCATACTACTTTTTATTTCACTGCATATCTTCAAACCACAATAAGATAGTTTTAATACCTGAACAAAATGTTTAAGAGACACGAAAGAATTGTTAATTTTCCCCGGTGTTTTTCAGGATCGCCGCCTGCCTTCAGCTTGCAGTCTGCTGCGGCTGTGCCCTGCTGTCCAGACAAGTATGTCTCGCCACATGCCCAAATATTCCATTCACAGTTTTTCATCTTGTAAGTATAAATCATTAAGAAACTGTGAGCTATTACCATGGTACTAAGAAAATAGCCAGTCTGCTTCTGAACATGTTTTATAACTTGCTCCCGATGTCATGATGTGCCCAACCCAGATATACAAAAGAACATGGTATACCTGGAAGTGGTAGCTGAACTAATATGCCACTGACTCTTGGGTCCATGTTCAGTTGATCAGTGATATCCAAAAGTTCCTCCTGAGAAACATGCTTGGGCTTCATGATGAGCTCACTGCAGATACCTGGTGGAAACCCAATTAGAGAAAGTCACTTGAATAACCTGTGGCTTTCATTAAGGGAGTCTTGATCAGGTATTAGGGGTAGGGGAACAGGACTGAAGCCCTTACAGCCAGCAGAAAGAACAGAAACAAGCAACCTTGGGAGGTAGGAGGTGCGGGGGGCCCTCTAGAATGTACCGGAGACCTGGGAGGTGAGAGAGACTCTCAGGACTCAAAAGGAGGGACCTTGGATGGAGTGCTCTAGAGTGGGGAGGGGGAACTTGTAGAGTCCATCTCCAGTGGAGGGACAGGACGTCAAGTGGAGGGATGGGGTTGCCATCCCACAGTCCAAAGCTCTGACCTAGAATTGTTCCTGTCTGCAGGGACAGAAATGGAGAAGAGCATGACAGAAGGGAGGTCCAGTGACAGGCCCAAATTGAGATCCACCTCAAGGGGAGGCCCTGGGCCCTGACACTGTTACTGATGCTGTGGTATGCTTGCAGACAGGAGCCTAGCATGGCTGCTCTCTGAGGGGCCCAACAAGCAGCTCAAAGAGTCAGATACAGATACTAGCACCCATGCAGCGGACAGAAGCCAGGAAACCCTGTGGTTGAAGTGGGGAAAAGCTGGGAGAAGCTGAGGAGGGAGGCCCCATGGGAAGACCAGTAGTCTCAACTGACCTGGACCCCTGAGATCCCTCAGACACTGAGCCAACAACCAGGCAGCATACACTAGCAGACATGAGGCCCCGGCACATATACAGCAGAGGACTGCTGGGTCTGGTCTCAGTGAGAGAAGATGCACTTAACCCTCAAGAGACTTGGGGCCCCAGGGAGTAGGGAGGTCTGGTGGGGTGGGGTTAGGGGGTGTGGACATCCTCGTGGAGACTGGAGGGGTGGGGAGGAGGTATGGGATAGGGAGTGGTTGGGGGAAAACAGAAAAAACAGGGGGAGTCTCCTCTGCACCTGTCCCACTGGAAAGAAAGCCCTTCCACAAAGTCTATGTTCTAATCACCAGGAGGAGGGATTTCTCTGTGTACATGGATTCTCTCCTGATTCCTATGCATTGTTTGGCTACTACTCCAGGTAACAAACAGCTTGTGCTGATTTGTGAAACCTCCTCTTAATTGACTTGAAGAGGCCAAGGAGACAGGAAGTCAGTGAGGATTCCATTAAAGCAGATGTAATAGACACGCAGGCTCTTTAAATGCAAAGAACCCTAGGGCCTCGCCCATGAAATATGAAATCACACTGAAAAAAAAATCCCACAAGAAACCTGAAAACAGTAAGAAATTCATCTAAGCTTTAGTAATTGAATAATTGAATATCTCTAATACAATAACAATCCATGTTACATGGGTGGTGCTTAGTGGCTAACCGTCACTCATAGTGGATAACCGTCACTCATAATTATACAGCCTTATGTGATGTCTTAGTCAGGGTTTCTATTCTTTCACAAAACATCATGGCCAGGAAGCAAGCTGGGCACAGGAGGGAAGTATTTCCCTCTGAGGCACACCTCGGCCCTTACATGATGTCTCCCTAGACTCACTGTGGGGACATAGACAATAAGCGTATAGATCATGCAGGCCCTATGAGCAAAACCCTTCTGTGTAAAAAGTGTGTTTGACTCTTCTGATACCATAATTAGCACACAGGAATTAATCTACCATGTGATTGCATCTCATTGTGCCGTCATTATTAAAATTAGTGTGCATCTTAATTTTATTTTCTCCCTTTCAACCTTGATTTCATTTGTAATCTGTCTATTTGCATCATGCTTGGTTTGGTTGTCAGTGTTTCTAGAGACTGGAGAACTGGAGAAGGTCTTGTTCTGACCACCCTCCCTCCTTGTATGGTAATATCTGTGTTTGCACTGTTTAGTATTTCATTCATTGAGTGTACTAGTCAATGTATTTTTCCTATTTTTAAGGGTCTTGTAATTTTTCATATCTTAAGTAATTTCAATATGTTATTTGTAGATAAAACAGTAAAGTTAAAAATACTTAGAATGTTATATAGATTGATTGGTCTAAATTGCTGATCAGTAGAAAAATATGAAGCCAAAAACTATGTATAGGGTAAGACCATGTTGATGCTTTGGCACTTTGACTCCGACATATGTTTTATTTCTCAGACATATGTTTTATTGGTATAAAACGTATTGGTATTAGTATTTTTACTATGAAGTGAGATCCAGTTTTAGGAATGAATTGCTATTTTTCTCTTTAAGCGTGCTTTATTTTAAAGTAAGTTTTTGGTGGAATTATCAAACATTCACTACATATAACTTTATTATTATAAGTTTTATATGTCATACTATCAAGTGAGAGTTGCCATCTGGGCAGAGTTTACAATAGTAGTCAATAGTTTTGCTATGTTCAAGTGTTTTGTCATGCAGTTGGAGGTAACATGTAGTAAATTAAGTATGGTACTTTTAGCTCTGATGAGATGCAACTAGAGAGAAAATGGTGTTGGTTAAAGCCGCTGCTATGTAAAGGCATAGACTGTCACTGCACTGTAATGATGAATGTCTTAAATGAAGATACACGGCTTCTGAAACAGGCACCCAATACCCTTTTCCTTGTTTAAATACATGCCTTGACTAAAGTTTTGTGGTCTACTAAGTCTCGTTGATTTGCTGTCAACATTTTTGGCTTCTGTGCCTACGACATTGGAAAGGATAAAGCTCTCTTTCTCCTGCTGTGTCCATCTTCACTGAGGGCAGTTGGTATAAAGGCCCCGTCCTTGTGTCAGCAGATTGCCGCTGTGCTGTGGTCCTTGGGCGCTGGTGCTCACCTTCGTGACCTTCCCGCCACTGCTATTGACCTGGCTCCCTGAAAAGTTGCAAATGTGAGGGAACTCTTTATTAGGGAAGGTGGGGAGGCGCAGATTATGTTTGTGTCTGTGTTCATGAAACATAAGCAAATTCGTGACATACATATTCTTTATGAAAAGTACCAAGTCTTTTACAGTCTGTTAAAATGTATAGTCCAAGAACAATTAAAATAATTTTCTTCCCATTCGGTACTTTTCTAGATGCTGAAGGGAGAGGGATAGTGTAATTGTTTAGTTTAAATGATTGTCCCACATCAAATAAGAAATTCTAATTGTTTCTAAAGCTTTTATTATTCTTGAGATAATAAAAAAGCTCTAACCAAATGATTGTATTGGCTTAGTAGACACTGTGTTGTGTGTTACAGTTTTAGATTATGAACTTGTGTAGCTTAGGTAAGTATTTAGGTAACCCTTTATTTTTGTGGAGTAGATTTTCAGCCCTACAACCATGCCAAAATATTAAAGATTACACAATAAAGGAACTTGGCAAACAAAAAAAAAAAAAAAAAAAAAAAAAAAAAGGAAAGAAAAAAGAAAAAAAAAGCAAGTTGGGGAGGAAAGGGTTTATTCAGCTTACACTTCCACGCTGCTGTTCATCACTCAGGATGAGTCAGGGCAGAACTCACACAGGGTAGGAACTTGGAGGCAGGAGCTGATGCAGAGGCCACGGAGGGTGCTGCTTACTGGATTGCTTCCCCTGGCTTGCTCAGTCTGCTTTCTTATAGAACCCAGGACTACCAGCCCACAGATGGCACCACCCACAATGGGGGCCTCCCGCCCTTGATCACTAATTGAGAAAATGCCTTACAGCTGGATCTCATGGAGGCATTTCCTCAAGGAAGGCTCCTTTCTCTGTGATAACTCTAGCTCGGGTCAAGTTGACACACAAAACCAGCCAGTACATGTGATAACGGAAACGTTTAGTGACAATTACAGCTGACACACATACCTACCTACAGCGGAAGCAGCTTTTATCTTATTCCTGACGTAGGTGTGGCTTGCTGGGTTATCTCCCACTAAAATGATACTCAGGTGAGGCCTCCTGTTCCCAAGAGCAATCCATGATTCCACACCTTGATGTATTTCTTTCTGGATTTCTTTGGCCATTTCGGTTCCTGAGATGATAATGGCTTCATGTCTGTGGGAAACAAAACACTACATATAACACTAAAAAGCCAAAAAGAAGCATTTAACTGAAGAAATGTGTGGCCCATGAAGGTTCAAAACAACCATGGAGGCTGCTAAGATGGCTGAGCAGTTAAGAGAGCCCGTTACTCTTGCAGAGGAAGGATCAGGTTTAGGTCCCAGCACAAACCTAGTGGCTCACAACTGACTGTAAGTCCTGTTCCTGAGAAACACTTGTCCACCCTCTCCTAGCGTCCACAGGCACTGCACACACATGGTACACAGCCATGCATGTAGGCAAAGGCACATAAAATAAAAATAAATATTCAAAACTACTATGAGCATCTAAAATTTGACTTTTCTAACTACACCTGACATTTATTTTCAGGTTCATAAATAATATTAATGAGCTTTGGAAAGGATTATAATTCCTTTGTACTTCTTTTAATCTGTTTCCTCTAAACTAAATGTGCTTATGTCACACCAAATTTATGCTGAAGTTCTAAACACCACTGTTCTGAGATTAGGGGAGGGGATTTGTGTGGGGTCTCTGCAAAGACCCTGGCCAACAGAGTCATGGGCCGTGTGAGGCAAGAAGGAAGTCCTGTTCAGCAGGACTCAGTAGCTGATATTGGTTCAAACTTTGAAAGCCTGGAACTGGGAAGTTTATTTTAGGCACATATAAGCACAGGACATTATTTGTAAAATAATGTTTCCTTGTGATAATTAACTCAATCTCATGTGTACAACAAAACTTAAGATGTGATTGTATTGAAATGCTTTTCAAAGAACATGTGACCTCTTCCATAAAGATGGCTTTTATAGATTGACAGGTGACAGCTTAAGGGTCTTGTTGGGAATTGGTTCTAATGCTTTGTCTTGATTCGGTCCCCAAATCAGGAATCTGAAATCTGTGTTTCTAGATGCTGAAGGTCCCTGTCCCCAATTGGTGCTTGATTCATCAATAAAGAGCCAAGGGCCAATGGCTGGCGGAGAGGGGGGAGATTCCTAGGTCCCTAGGAGAAGAAACACAGGGAGGAGAAAGGATCTCCTCCAGAAGGGAGTAGGGCAGACCACACCAGGAAGGAACAGGAGGGAGTAACTAGGAGGCAGGCCCAAGAAGGAATGTGGCCCTCAGAATGGCTGCCCAGAAGTGTCTTGGGCAGCAAAGATGAAGGGGCTGCCCAGAAGAAGCCAAGGCAACAAGATAAAATAGAAATTTAAGAGGTGTTAAATCAGGGATCCTGGAGGGGAGAATGTGCTGGCTGAGGGGAGGTTTAGAAGTGCCCAACCATTGAGCTAGTAAAGACATAACAAAATTAGCTGGTGTGTGTGTCTTCCATTCAGGAACCCAGAGAGCTCTTGGGCAGGTGCAGCGAACACACAACCTACCAGACACCAAAGTGTTTAACTAATTCACCACCACAGGGTCCTGGGCGAGGATCTGGTATAGTCTTGGTCATACAGATAGTGTGAAGATCACCAAGATATTAAGCACCTCTGCTTCCATTTCTAAAGAACATATGGCATCTCCTATACAGATGGGTTCTATTGGCTGAGAAACGATGCTCAGGTTAAGGGTCTAGGGAGGATAACGGAGAGACATAAGAGTCTGGAAGCCAACTATGGCCTGACCACAGAGATAATGCAGGGTTCACCGGGCTACTAATCACATCCATTCCCAGCCTTCTGCGAAGAAAGCAGGTCATACATCTCTTCCCTTGAAGGAACAACCTTGCTTGTCTATCATTTCTGGTTTCCCAAATGCTAATCTGTAAGCATATGGACCTCTTGCCCTCTCCAGACCAGGCCACGGGACAGAGCCTTTGTAAATGTTAGTGCCCTTACAAGACCCTCCAGAGACTCCATTCACCTTCCCTTGCATAAGCACACAGCAGAAAGACTGCTTCATGGTGACACCATGGGGAGAAAGGACAGTGCCCTTGCAGGTTGGTGTTTAGTTTCATATATTCGAGGCATTTGTCCTGTATCTGAAGGGTAGTTGGATTTCCCATTCTGCAAGTCCCCTCTTCACTCTGGTTATTGCTTCCTTGGCTATGTACACGTGTTTCATATAATCCCACTTGTCAGGATTATTTCCATTGTCACTGGAGCCTTTCTGGAACATTCTGGCCTATATCTGTATCTTTTGTTTTTAAGGACTTTTTTTTTTTGAGAACTTCACACATGAGTATTGTATTTACATCATGTCCACCCCACTCCCTCCCCACTCCAACTCCTCTCATGCACACTCACTCCCTCTCAAATTCACGACTTCTTTAATTTATTATTGTTACACACACACACACACACACACACACACACACACACACACACACACACACACAACCTCCTGAGTCTGTTTAGTGTTGTGTGTTCAGGACTGACCACTTGTGGCTGGCTAACCTACAAGGGGGATCATCCCTAGAGAAGACTGATTTTCCTTCTCTTAGGAGTTATCAATGGCCTTCATCTAGGACCTGTGAAATTCTCCCAGCTGAACTAGCATGTCAACTGTCATTGTCATTGTGCAGGTTTTATTTCGGTGATGTGTATTACCACAGAAACAGGGAATGCGACCAAGGATCATGGTGAAGGGAGTGTTGAAAAGGAACACAGTATGGCACAGATTCTGTGAAGGGGAACACTGGGAAAACAGGAGCGCTCTTAACTGGGGGGGAGAGGGGGGAAGAGAAGAAGGCAGCCAGAGGGAAAGAAGCAGGATAAAGAACCTTAACGATAAATATTTTCAGTTTAGTTAAAAATATATACTATATAAGAGTATATGCATATGTAAATAATTTAAAAGAAGTTCCACCATTTAGGGCAATAAGCCCTTCACCTCAAAGCCATACACTCTCCAACAAAAACGCTTGTACAAGGCATGCAAAACCTCCCTTCAAAAACAACGTTGCCCATTGTTGTCTATTAGAACTTGAAGGTAAGATTCTGTCACTGAAGACATCATCCACTTTGGCTCAGGACTTGGAAGAACTAAGCTAGAATTGATCTCAGAGACTCTTACATTTCATATGTGTTTCTCTCCAGCAGTTTAAAGGTTTTCTCACACTAAGGCCTTTGATCACTCTTTAAACTGATTTTCTTCTGGATGAGACCTGTGGACCTAGTTTCACTCTTACTGTGAAAATCTAGTTTTCCCACTACCCTTTGTAAAGAGACTGACTCTTCTAGCATGTTTGTTTTTGATGGCAGTACCTGCATGGGTTTGCCTTGTGTTTTATTTTACTGGTCTGTGTATCTGTGATTGTGCCTGCGCTGTATTGTTTTAGTCATTACAGCTCTGTAATATAATTTGAGCTGAGGTATTGTGATACCTCCGGCACTGCTCTTTTGCATAAGAATTGCTTTTGCTATTCAGGGTCTCGGGTCTTGTGTTTCCATATGGATTTACAATGCTTTAATAGTTCAATGAAGACTGACATTAAGCTATTGAAGGGCGGATCGTTTTGGGTTAATATAATTGTTTTCACAACATTAATTCTGCTAACATATGAGCCTGGGAGAGCTTTCCATCTTCTGGTGCCTTCTAACTCTTTCTTCAGTGTTTCAACTTTTCATTTGGAGGTCTTACACTTCAAGATTTTTAAGTTTATTTTGAAAGTTATATTTAAAAAAACTATTATACATTTGATTTTTCTGATTTCTTTTTTTTTTTTTTTGGCAAGTTGCTACTGGTATGAAGCAAAGCTTCTGATATTTCAACATTGATTTTGTACTCTATAAGTTTGCTAAAAGTTATATCAGTTGTAATAGTTTCTGGTGGAAGTTTTAGGGCCTTCTAAGTATAAAATACTGCCTGCAAATAAGGATAATTTGACTTCTTCCTTTCCTATTTCTATCCCTCTATCTCTTTGTATTATTGCCCTAGCTAAGATTCAGAACACTATATAGAGTGAGAGTTGAAAGAATAGAACTCCTGTCTTATTCTATATTTTATAAGAATAGAGGTTTCTCCCAAATTCAGTGTATTACCTATGTTTTGAAATGTGTAGTTTTTGCTATATTAAGGTAGGTTCTTTCTATTTCATTCATAGCTTTATCATGAAGAAAAATTAAAAGGGATTTTCCTGCATTAATTAAAATGATCATGTGATTTCCCTTCTTAAGGATATGAATACAGTCTTACAGGCAACATTATACATATTAATTATCATGCATTGAACCAAACTTGCTTACCTGGAATGAAAACAGTTTGGTCTTGATGTAATTTTAATGTGTTCTTGAATTCATTTTCCCTGAATTTTTTTTTTTTTTTTGAGAAATGTGATGTCTTTGTGTATCAGGGAACTGATCTAGTTCTCTCTGTGTTGCCGTTCCTTTGAGCGAGTTTGGCTTTGTGGATGAATTTGGCTGTGTTCTGTCCCTTTCTATTTTATGACATAGTTAAGAAAACATTGGCATTAGCTCTCTCTTAAGGGTTTGGTAGAATTCTGCAGTGGATGCACTGGTCCTGCGCTTCTGTTGGGAGACTTTTTATTACTGCTTCAATCTTGCTGGTTCTTATGGCTCTGTTTACTAGGTTTGCATCTCCTTGATTTAGCTTTGGTAGCTCACAGGTGTCTAGGAATCCATACATTTCTCTGCATTACCCACTTGTTTGGAATATGATATAATTCTTGAGATATCTTAACACCTACAGTCTTCCCTCTTTCATCTCCATTGTTATTAATTTCGATCTACTTTCTTGCTTCCCTTTTGTTAGTTCAGCTGCTCCTGTCATTCATTCATTTAGTTCCCAATGCATCATTGTTTCTTGATATTTACTGCCTTTTGAGTTTGGATTATTGCTTTTCTAAGCTCTTCAGGTGCATCATTGGATTATTTATTTGAGGTCATCTTGATGTTTTAATCTAAACATTCATAGTTACGGATTTCTCCTAAGAATGGCTTTAGCTCTATCATAAGGTTTCTGGCAAGCTGTTCACTCTATTGACTGTAAATGTATTGATTTATTGCCAGGCACCATATTCCATCAATTGGTCCTCACACCTATTTATAGTATTACATTTCAGTTTTTGTTACTATACATTAGTATTATATATGAAGATAAGGTAGTCTTCTGTTTTTGCTCTTAAGATCAAGGCAGTTTTGGGTATTCAAGGTTTCCATGGTTCTTACTTAGATTTTAGGAATTTCTCCTTCCAGGAAAATTGCCATTAGTAATTTTGGAAGGACTTGTATTGACTCTAGATAATTGCAGATAGTGTTGGCATTTTAATACTAATTTTTTCAGACCATGGACATAAATTTACAATTTTGATGGGACTTGTGTTGACTCTATAGGTCATTGCAGGTAGTGTGGGCATTTGAATATTAATTTTTCAGACTGTGGGTGTAAATTTAAAATTTTAACATGAATTGTGATAACTGCAGTGTGGGCATTTGAATATTATTTGCTAGTCCATGAACATGAGAGATTTTCCACATAGTTTTTCTTCAAACTCCTTCATCAATGTTTTGACTTTTCAGTGTGCAGACTTTTACCTCTTTGTTAAACTTACCCTTAATTATGTTAAATTTCATGCTGTTATAAATGAAGATATTTTCCTATTTTAGGAAGGTCATTCATTATCAGTTTATAGAAATGCTACTGATTCCTAGATGCTGAGTTACTTTCTAAACTCACATACCAGGGTTTCAAGATTTTTACATAGAAGTCCATGTATCTGTCTGTCTCTGCCTTTTTGTGTCTGTCATTATGTATGTATGTGTATCTATTTCTCCCTCTCTCTGTCTCTCTGTCTCTGTCTCTCTCTCTCTCTCTCTCTCTCTCTCTCTCACACACACACACACACACACACACACACACACACACACACACACACTTACCTTACATATGAGAATTGTTCTTCCTTTCTAATTTAAACTTTCCCCCCCTTTACTTGACCTTGCTTTGACTTAGATTTCCAATACCATATTAAAAACAAGTGGCCAGAGTAGATGTCCTGTCCTTATTTCTGATTTTAAAAGGATAGCTTTTAGATTTTTAGCATTAATCTGTGAGTTACTAAAATAAGGTCGATGTGTTGAGGTACATCCTTTAAAATACATTTTTAAAATGATTTATCTGTATTTAATGAGACAGTCATAATTTCTGGCCTCCATTTTATTCGTATGGACTGTCACATGTATTTATTTGCTTATGCGCTGAATCATTCTGCATCTCAGGGATAAACTCAGCCTACTATTTGCATAATCCTTTTAATTTGTAGTTAAATTGCTTGCTGATGTTTCACCGAGGATTTTTGCATCTGTGTTCATCAAGGACCCTGGTTTGTCTTCTCATAGTTTTCTTGTCTGGCTGTGGTATCAGAGTAATGTTGGTCTCATGTGAGTTTGAAATGAACTTGAAACTACTTCATCCTCTTCTACTCTTTGGAAAGATTTAACAGTGTGGGATCACTGCCTACAAGATTGATATAGTCATCAGTGATTCCATCAGGTCCTCAAATTGTTTACCTCTGTTGAGAAAATCTGATATTTATTCAAATTCAGTATTCATAAATGCTGTTTGCATTCGTATTTCTTCATAATATAGTCTTGGTGGTTTATGTTTCTAGAAAGTTTCCAGTTTCTTCCTGATTATTTGATCTGTTACAATGTAACAATTCACTGGAGTCTCTTAGCATCCTTCAGGAGGAAAGGGGCACAGCCTACTGCTGAGGTCAGTCTGGAACCTAGTGGAGACTAGAACATGGAGTCATGTGTGCCAACCCCTAGCCAGGGCAAGCCTGAAGGCTGAGTCAACTGGGGCTGGCCTAGAGTGTGCCCAGCAGCATTTGTTCATAGCAGCTCTTATTATAAGCCCAGCACAGTGCCGGGGTCAGCAGCAAGGCTGAGAGCCGCCTTCACTCCTCCTTTTGGGATGAGCATGTGTCCTCCCGACCGTTCCACTTGAGTCTGATGGATGTAACGGTGCAGGTCACATGATACTGTCCTTCTTACTCCCCTCGGTGCCTCCTTTCTTGTTTTAATAGTATAATATGGTGCTTCACTCTTTCACTGGGTGCATCCATATGTACCAAGGTATTTCCAGTTGTGGAAGGTTGTTCAACTTGAAGGGAGAACTGAAAAGACCTACTCTGCCATCTTGGTGCCAGCGCCCTTTGTTCATTCAAAACACTAGTTTTCCATCAGCGAATGTAAGTAGAAGGTATTGCCAGGATGTAGTCTATATCCTCACTCATTTTATAGTTGTTTTTGAAAAAAATTCTAAATTTTAAAGTGAAATTCAACTATTTTTGCTTCTAGACTTTGCACTTTTCTTTTCTTACATGGCAAAACAGTTATTCAGACAGACTAGCAAAGAGCTGTCAGATTTTAAAACTTTGGTGTTTTGTTAAAAATCTACACTTGGCTCCTCAAAGCCACAGATAAGAACCACTGATACGGGTCTCCATCCTTCCCAAAACAGGATTAATCCCCTTGTATAAATAAGACATCTACTTTCAATTTGAAGAAACTTATCATGACTAAATGAGCTCAAAATTCATTGAATACACAGGTATTCATAACAATGTGCAAATAAATTGTAATAACCCAGCAACTGAAATATAAATCCAAAACAAAATTAATACTATACATACTAACATAGTGGCAGTAATTTAAATTTAAAACTAGAGATAAAATTTATATCTAATACAAAATATTTTATCATAGATTAATCACTCTCTGATGCCTACAATCAGATTTCAGAAATGATAAGGATTTGAAAAAATATTTTATAAATCAGTTTATCATACCTGCAAGCTGTTACATTTTATTTGAAATCTGAGAGAAATTGTTAGTCAATTTAATCAAAAGTGGGTCAAAAAAAGGAAGTACCTTCAGCCTTGCAAGTTTTTAGCAAATTGCAATCACAATCTATGAAAGAAAAGCTTTTTATAAAAAGAAACATATCCTTCATAAACCAAAGGGCTAAACTAATTAAATGGTAATTCAATGTGCATGTAAGTTTGAAATTATATGGCGCATTAATCTGCTCCTTCCAAAAAAAAAAAAAAAAAAAAAGAGAGAGAGAGACTATGTTAACTCCTCAATTCAAGTAGCTGTGAAACGAACCACATTTGGAACTAAGGGACTTGCTTGTGCATCTGAGAAGCCATAAAGAAGAGCCTCACTCCACTATGACTGCTGTCCTTTCAGCAGACACGCCGGTAGCCTATGAAACACTGAGGGAAGAGAGCTGAGTGATGACCGAGGGAAAGACTGGAGTCGTGCCAACACGTAAATAAATGAAGCAAGAAAGCAAAGCATGGTCTGTCATGTATGACTTGTTCTAATGTCAAGTATGACTCATTCCAATGTCAATTTTACAGCTCGCCAATTTAGAACCCTATAAAACCTAAGGATTAGGAATTACCAAAAAATATACTTTTGTATACCAAAACAGAGACCACATGATCATTTATATTCTTCTCCAGAAAAAAAGTTTGACCCCATGAGAAGCCTTGGTTCACCTGCAGAAGTACCCTGGACACATCCTCAGAAGAATAGTCTCAGATGTGAATACAGAGTTACAAGGGAAACCAATTTTATCAAGATAGCCTAGGGTGGGAGTAAGTCTTATAGTAAGTACCATATTATCAAAGCGATGAAAACAGATGATGTTCTGTGATCTCTTCACCTACTGCGATGTTAGGATATATCTGTATATTAGTGACCTCACAAGCACTGGCTGACAATGATGTTAATGTGATTTGTTGCCAGTAGTTACAAGGGGAAAAAAGCACCAAATCAATCAGATGTTAGTGGCTTCCCTTCCAGGTTCATGGATTCCCTCAATTCTATCTGGGATCCTACATTAAGATATGCTACATTATGGGAATCCAAGAAAACAGTAATGAACCTGGTTATATTTAGAGTTTAGCAAAATATATTTTGTCCAGGTGTAGTGATACATGCCTTTATTCTGAATACTCAAGAGGCAGAGAGAGTCAGATCTCCGTGAGTTTGAGGCCAGCCTATATAGATAGTTTCATGCCAGCCAGGGTTATACTGTGAGTCCTATCTCAGAGAAATAAGTATATTTTGTATGCCAAGGGTGTATCTCTTTGGTTATTGCACTTTGCTCAGCACTTCCATGGCCTTGGGTTCAATCTCCATGGCCACACACAAACAAATATTACTTTAGAAAAAGTATAGACAGATATATGAATGTATGTGTACATATAAAATAGTGTAATAGTGTATCAGAGACAATACAAACGGGACCTTAAAGAGAAAGACTGAGCTCTCCTTTAAAACCTGGAAAGGAGCTTCACTAACTGAAATAAAGGAGAGCGAGATCAATCCTCTGGACAGGATGATGGGGGGGAGACTTACAAGAAGCCTTCAGAGAACCCCTGAAAGAAAAAGTAAATATCCAACTCAAGTCCTTTCAGGAGGGGTGGAAGTCCCACAACACGTGGATTAATCTGGGTAGCTTACTTGACAAGGAGTATGGTAAAACAAGACACTGGGCAGGGCCACAAATTGGGACTAAGAAATCACAGCACAGCAAGGCTTCCTGAGTGTCCCACAGGGTTACAGGAGGCGTGGCCTGGTTTCTTCAGGCTGTGGGATCAGGTCTCTTACAGTGACCAGTGTTTTAAAGGAGCAGGGCCATGATCTAACACTGTTACTGTGAAATTTTCATTTTGAGGATGCTATATTAGTACACCATCTCTGGACAGCTGAGACATACTTGAAAGGATAAAATTTAAATAGGAGACACCAAGTGGTGAAACATTTCGTTTCCAAATATAAAATAACAGAGCTGCTTAGAACAAAACCGTAGCTGGATTACTAAGTCCAACAGGAAACCGATCACATGATCACCTTTGCCAACAAAACAGTACAATTTTGAGAAACTGCACTGGTAGCCTTTAGGACTAGTTCTCCCTTCACTGAAATCAATTTATACAAAAATCAGACTTTGGGGGCTGGAGAGAAGGCTCAGCGGTTAAGAGCACTGACTGCTCTTCCAGAGGTCCTGAGTTCAATTCCCAGCAACCACATGGCGGCTCACAACCATCTGTAATAGGCTCAGATGCCCTCTTCTGGTGTGTCTGAAGACAGCTATGGTGTACATAAAATAAATAAATAAATCTTTTTTTTTTTTAAATTAGCTTTTGTAATAGTCCTAATTGGAACCTAGGTCCTTTAAGTTTCAGGGAGGATTAAAAGCCTTTAAAACAAACAATAACTCTGCAAAAAAGGCAATCCTGAGTAAGTTCTAGAAGGGAGACTCTGAAGACATTAGTAGTGGTACTACTAAAACCCATCCTTTAAAAATTATTAGACCACCAATTCTAACATATTTAAATATCATAAACTAGCATCTTTTGCTAACTTAAAAAATAGAGACATTTTAAAATGCTAGGTCAGCAGCAAATATCATAAAGCTATGGGCAGAGAAGCATAAAGGTGAAACAGTATGAAAAGCTATAGGCTGGTGTCCCAGATGTCACAGGTGCTAAAAGGCATCTGTAGGGAGAGCAACAAGAGAATCTACTAAATCCACAGCTGGAGAAAGCACCAGCAGCAACGCAAGCATGAACACATCCCACGGAGCTACAGAAATGGCGTAACGAGCCATGAGGAACTACCCCTGCTGTGGGTTACCTGTGACTCTGCCTTGAGCGTGGTCTTAGCTAATGTGCAAAGTCTGTGACATTCCTGCCCCACAGGGCTGCTAAGTTCCTCCCAGTGAAAAGTACTTGCTCCACACTTATGCAGTGTTTTAAATCAAACCCATTCTGACTCGTAAAGTCCTCACATAGTACCACAGAGAGGGAATAATTTAAGCACCAAGGTTTTAATGTTTTGACCATGTAAGTAGTTCTCTTCACAACAAAAGAAGCTTCAAAAAATAGAAAGACATATGTATTAACATGATTTTCCCTCACTTAAGCTGTAACTTTCATGCATAAATAGGATACCTAACAAAGAATTTTAAAGGGGGAAATTATTGCAAAATGAATGGTAAATAATATTATGAGATCTTATAGCTTCCAAATGGTATCAAATATTATTTCTTGAAATTCAACTTACTAAATTAACCTTCCATGTAAAGAATACTTAGTGTCTTCCATTTCTATAGGTGTCTACTTAGACAATAAATATAAAATGTCAAGAATCTTTTTTAAGACTATAAGGGCTCTAAAGCGTGACATATTGGTTAATTTACAATAGTTAATGTCACTGGGGAAAGAGTTTATGTAATCAGGGATAATCTCCAATTAAAAAATCTACTGTGATTCAAGTGTCACGCCAACAGGAGTGATGTTAAGTGTGACAATGAGCGACCAAATGAGGTGTCCCTTAAAAAAATGACTGGGTGGGGAGGCAGACAGTGGCGACCTCTGGAAGATGGAGTCTCTTCTCTCTGCTGGTCCTAGAAGAGAAAAGAGACACCAATAAACATCAACACACTGTCCAAATTCCTCCCCACCCGAGATACACCCGTCTACCGGTGTTTCTCATCCTTACGGCCAGCCTCGACTTCAGGTATGGCAGTCAGGACCAAAAGAAATGTCAAAAATACTACCATATCCGAACTTGGTTAGTGCAGTCCTAAAAACAAAACCACTACAAATGGCATTTCTTTTTCTTTTTCTTTTTTTTTTTTTAATGGAATTTATAATCTGCACCAAACAGAACGGAAAGCAGGCAGGCACAAAGTAATGTCTTTTATCATCACAGTCTTTCAAAACTGACTGTACCTTTAATTCTAAGGTATCAGAGTCCAAACGCAAGGCCTGCCACCAGACCAAAATACAAATTATATGATGGGAAATCTCCATGAGTGGATGGATATCTATGTGTTTGTGGGTGTGGAGCATGTGGCTACAACCATATTGGGGTTGTAAGTGCTGTTTCAGTAGGCATTGGGCAGGGAGCAAATGAGGAGGGGGGATGGAGACATCGAAGGGATAAAGGGACATTAATCAACTTATACACTAACAAAAGATTACCATTACTCTAGAGGGAAGCACTAAAAACTTGAAATTCCAAGGATGTTAGTAGATAATCCCTTCAATTCTGGATTGCAAACAGAACCCTTCCAAATCTGTTCTTCCGAGGGAGCAGAACATTCTGGCAGTGTGGAGCAAATCCCATCGCTACTACACCCCAACGGTGTGCGGCAATAGAATTCTGAACCACTATCATTTTCACATACCCTCTTCTATAGACCTAGTCACTATAAACCATCTCCGAAGTTAAAACTACAAAAAGAACTTTAAATTTCAGTGACTCGGGACTAAGATCCAAATATGTCTGATGGGAAGTAAATTTAAATTACACAGCATCTATGGGCATGGCATCACTGCTTACTTTCCTTGAGGACACAAAGTTCATATACATGGGCAAGCAAGTCTCCAGCCACCTAGGAAAGCAGCGAAATTATGTTACTGGAAGCCCTGAAAGTTTACAAACTAGTTTTTCTGAGCTCGAAGGCCTTGGGCAAGGCACTATGAATTGTTCCATAGGTTGGATTCTCCAGCAGACAAGGGAAGATGAGGCAGAGTGGCCTTGTTCCTGGGCACCACGGAGTCTTTTCATTGTCCCAGCCAGCAACCAAATCCGAAGGCTGGCAAGCGCCCTACAAGCTGAGAGGCCAGCATGGACTGCAGTTTCATGACACCACTGAGACATTCAGAAGTGGAAAAGATTTCAGCAACGCCAGGGACAAAGGAACACAGAAACCATAACGCTGGTCAACTGTCTCCACCGCGCCTACGCCTGCTCGCACAAGAACAACCTGAACAAAGCCGGGTCCGAGCGAGCTGCCCACGCCCGCGGCCCTTTGCCTGAGCGCCTTGCACTGCGGTCACCCCGAACCTCCGCAGGCCCCGCCGCCGCCCCACGCGCTCCTACCTCCGGCCGCTGCTCCCGAAGCCCCGCCACGCGCGCTCCACTACGCCCGGGACCCGCGCAGGCCCTCGGCCCAGCCGGCCCCGGAGCAGCGAGAAGCCGCGGGCTCGCGTCGCCATGCCTCGCCGTCCGCCTCCGGGGGTCCTGCGGTCAGCTCTGCGGCACACCCAGGGCCCTCAGCAGGGTTCCGGGGCCCGGGGTGGGGCGGAGCCCAGAGGAGGTGGAGGCGCCGCTGGTGGCCGCAGGGTGGCGGGTGACTTGGCTCCTACCCCAGCGCTGTCGCCAAGGGAGTGCAGGGAAGGCCTCCGCCGCTCCTGCAGGCTGCATGCCCCCAGCGCACGGAGGCCCAGGTCTGGTCCCTGGTCTCGTTTCCATGGTTACAGGGAGCGCAATTTGGAGCAGTAAAGTTTCAGGTCTTTGCTTTTCACTCCCTGTGTGACCTTAGGACGCATTGAGAAAGAAACTCAAGGAGAGGGAGAAACAAAGATGGCCTTGGGGTTTCAATGACTCTGCAGCATCCTTGACACTTCCAGAAGATCCATTGCACTCCTAGAGTTTGTGATTCCTTGAAGCTGAGGGAGTTTGCAATGAGAGGGCAAAATTAAAGCCAGAGAAAAAGACAACCCGAGTCAAATCAGCCGCAAAGCTAACAGGAAATATTCCTCTCAAGATCAAGCCATGGCCCTGATGTGAGAGGAGCATAGTCTGTTTCAGAACTGCTGTCTAACTGGGGGAACTTGTTATGGAAAGTCCCAGATGTTAGAGAGCTTGTTCTGTGAAAATCCTGTCAAGAACAGCGATGCATCGTCTGGCTGGAAGAAGACAATTAAACACAGAAAGAAAACATGGAAGAAAATTTTGACATCGAGACTTATTATATATAACACTTTATCGTAGTGTGTAAAAGATTTTAAAAATTTCTGCTGTGTAAAAAAAACAATTGTTAAGAGAATGAAAAGCCAAGGAAAAAAATTACCGTGGGGTGTTTGCAACGTTGTTGTGAACTTGGACTCCAAATATACAAAGGGCCAAAACATCCCACAATCCCCAGCTTTAAATGGCCTCTGAATTCAGGTCCCGATGTTTGTACTACAAACACTTGGTTATTCACTAAGTCCTGTTTCTGTCTGTACATTAAAGTCTTTGATTCATTTTTTGTTTTGTTTTGTTTTTTTACAAAGAGCTATGTGTGTAGGTTTCAACATGTGGATATCCCAATTTTTCAAGCATCATTTGTTATAAATGTCATCTTTTCTCCCACAAATTGTTGACCTATTTGTCAAGAATTAGGCGACCTGTTTCTGGACCTGCTGTTCTACTCTGTTGGCTTATATATCTGTCTTTGTGTCATTACAACACTGATTTTGTTGCAATGACCATGCAGATATTCAGATCAATTCAGTTACAAAATGGCAAAATTGTGTTCGTACTGTCTAGAGCAATGGTCAATCTGTGATCATGACCCCTTTGGTAGGTTAAAAGACCCTTTCACAAGGGTTACCTAAGACCTTCAGAAAACACAGGTATGTACATTACATTTCACAGCAGTAGCGAAATCTCTGTTGTGAAGTAGCAAGGAGAAAAATTTTATGGCTGGGGGTCACTACATCATGAGGAACTGTATTAAAGGATCACACTGCATTAGGAAGGTTGACCAGTCTTAGAGACTTACTTAACCAGGCCCATTCCTCTTGCATTAAACACTGGCCCATAGGAGATTTCATTTATTTCTTATAAGTTGCTGTCTGTGGTCTGATGGTTTACTGTGGGATACAGGGCATGGAACACTTTTCTACCCACATATAACTTGTTGGGATTACTGAGTAGAGGATGTTTTATCTGTGGTGGCCGTGGAAGAACCTCAGTCAGACCTTCTCTGACACAATGTGCATGGGCCTCATTTGATGGCCCATAGGATCAGGAGAGCTGGCTTAACTGTGGCATTTGTAAGGAGTCTGTCTCTCTATTTCTAATTACTTCTGTTCACTTGCTGTACTTGCTGGGTTTGTGTGTCAACTTGACACAAGCTGGAGTTATCACAGAGAAAGGAGCTTCCCTTGAGGAAATGCCTCCATGAGATCCAGGTGTAAGGCATTTTCTCAATCAATTATCAAGGGGGGGGGAGGCTTGTGGGTGATGCCATCTCTGGGCTGGTAGTTCTGGGTTCTATAAGAAAGCAAGCTAAGCCAGCCAGGGGAAGCAAGCCAGTAATATCCCTTCATGGCCTCTGCATCAGCTCCTGCTTCCTGACCTGCTTGAGTTCCAGTCCTGACTTCCTTTGGAGATGAACAGCAATGTGGAAGAGTAAGCTGAATAAACCCTTTCCTCCCCAACTTGCTTCTTGGTCATGATGTTTGTGCAGGAATAAAAACCCTAAGACACTTGCCTATTGGCTTTCCCTGCACCTCCTTAACACATACACTTCAGTCTTTGTCTCAAGGTCTACTCTCATGCCTTCTGCACCCAGGGATTTGCTGAATGTTTGAAACTGGTCGCTAAACAACACTAGATTGTACATATGGGATTTCCTCTGAAAGAGAAACATTTTTTAATTTAGCTTATTCAATATATTGATATTCAATTTGCATATGATCTGCATGTTCATCTGACTAAGATAACTCATCTATATGCTTAATGGGGCTAAATGTAACATAGGTCACCCTCCATAGTCTACCACATCACATCGAATGTACAGCCCTAAATCAATCATAGAGTTGACATTTTTATTGTAGCGAGTAGTTCTTAAAAGAACCCACATTAAATTTGGCTATATGCCCACATCAGTGGTTTCGCACACCCCCCATGACTAGCTCTATGCAGCTGTCTTGCCCTGGTTCCCGAGGCTAGGTTGCTAAGCTAATCAAACCAGTTTAACCTGAAAGGCCTGGAGCTGCCTCTTCTCAGGCCATCCACCCCCTGAGGCTGGCCTGCAGAGCTGCTCACTCAGCTCCCCTTAGCCCCATGAAATGAAAACAGTAGAGACTTATGCCAGCCAGATTTATAACGGCAAATCTCTAACCCAAAAATGCCTGCGTAAGAAAAACACAATTCAATGAATATGAATACAAGCTGCATGCCTAGATTGGGAAGATCTACTACTACAGTACTTTAGTGCCTACCTATGAAACCCCTAGCTACTTGCAATTCCAGGCCATGTGGGCCTGCTCCATCTTCCTCCATTTTCTCCCTTCATCCTCCATCTCCTCTTCTCTTCTTCTCCTCCTTCTCTAAAACTTTCAGCTCTGTCTTTTCCTTCCACTGCCCAATCACAGGCTCTAGCCTTTATTTGACCAATTAAGATTTCACCTGGCGTCACCCGAGTACGTGATATACTCCTTGTCCGGGCACCCGTCTTGAGGGGGCAGAAAATACAAACAGCAATCCACAACAGTTTATTATCTAACAAGAAAAATTCCATCACCAAGGAATACAAGCATTAAAGAATAAAATCACAATGTATGTTAATGGTATCAATAGGCTGCATTTTTAACTCTTAAATTGGCCAAAACTACATAAAAGAGAGCAAACATTCTGAGAAATAAAAAAGATTCATTTTATGGATGCAGAGGATCTCAAAAACTTTGTCCAAACCCAAAAGGTACTTGACCATTCATGTTTTTTTTCCTTGTACACTTGGACAGAGCAATAGGAAAACAGTTGAAGAGTTAACATTGGATTGCTTCAGATGACTTACATTATTATTTCATTAAAACAGAAAGAACATTGCTATCATGCCAACTGAGACAGGACTGTTTGGGAAATTTGGCCATTATCTCTCAACCTTGACTTGGATAAATATTATCCAAAGCCTCATGTGTTAAAGGCATATACTCCCCAGCCCACAATACTGTTGGAAGGTGGTGAAGCCTCTAGAAAGTAAATCCTAAAGAGAAGTCTTTAATCTTCCAAAGAAGATTGCAAGACTGAAATTTCTCTCTGTGCTTCACACCTGGGTGTGAAATGAGTGAGCGCCCCATTCCCGTGCTCCCACCTGGTTGACTGTCCAGCCGGAGGCACCTGCCAACCAAGCCTATTGGAGGTTCATTGACCTCGAAGCTATGTGGCGTATGTTTAACTATTCCTCTTCTTTAGCTGATTCATCTCAGGTATTTGCTACTGTATGTGAAACTTGACACACATCCTCTAATCCTGGCTTCTCTGAAGCTCAAGCAAAGGGCTCATCTTCAGCTTGGTAGTTGGAGTATTGGATAAATGTCTTGATTCGTGTTTTTAATCTGGTGTGTGCAGGAGCTCACCCTCCAATCATTTTTTAAACACCATGTGCTGTGCTTAAATCTCCTCTATAACAACTATTTGCCATACATCCATTAGTGCCCTATAATAACATGCATTTATTGCATATTTCTCGATACAATGTTCTAATAGCACTTCTGTCATTATCACTTCTCATTAATACCACTTTAATTTAGGATAGGAACGTTTTGTCAGGAACTGTTCAGCAACCATGTTACTATATATAAAGTTATATGCTAGGTTTGGTAAGTTACACAGCATTTTCCAAAGTTTCTGTCACTGAATTTTTACTATATATGATTTAGCATTGTCTCTGACAGTCCTTTTCTTCTCTTCTTGTTTTGTTTTTTTATTAGTTTGATTTACACTCAGTTATTATTGAAGAGTGCCAGGAGCCTGCCGGAGGTGGGACACAGCATCAGATGCAGTTCAAAAGATCGATCATCTCTGTCCTTTTAATTCTCTAACTGCTCTGTGCGTCATTAGGTGCTGGGAAACTTAATTCTTATTTACTTTATAAACTTACTATACAATTCTCTTGCAATTAACATATGCTGTATAGCAGTGGAGAACTCAGTACAGGGTTTATTGCTAGTACTGGCAAGTCAGCCAAAAGCCTCTCACTGGCCAGTGAGCTCCTTAACTCTTTTTTAAACCAGGGAGAAAGAGGAAAGGAAAGATGTCACTCACACAGACACAGACACACCCACAAACACACTGGGTGCTGGGAAAATGACCGCACCCCATTTCTTTATTGCTTTCAGCCTTTCATATCCTTAGTACAAAATGTGCTCTGTGTAAGAAAGAGTTACCTCATAGATAAAATGCTACATAAAAGGGGGGTAACCGGATATTAATAACAAGCTCAAACCAGTATTTCATTCTGTAAACTCATTATAAATTCAAACTAACAGTTTTTACATGACCTTGCTTTATCATACCGCACACCTGTGGCTTCATTCTTGGATCTAAATGGTTTTCCTTGAACACAAATTCGTTCCAAGCCTATTTCTCTATTTAGTATAACTATGAAAGCTCATTGTATTTCTTATTATGCAGCCTTTACTTACTATTATGAAGAGTAGGCACATTCTATTTTTGATTCTAACTTTATTACATCTTTCTAGTAAAACAACTGAAACCACTTCTTAAAACCTTTTTTCCTAAGATCGAGTTAAATCAGGAATTCTATATCAATTAATCTAAACAGCATTAATTCATGAACGTTCATCTTTATGTTGATCTGCAGGAAATCTGCCCAATAGGGTGAGCTAGTTAGTGCACAGGGATTATTACATTAATTTAATAATGACAGGAAAGGCTTATCAGCTACAAGAAGCAATCCTGAGATGAAGTCTCTTTGGGACCTTGCCTCTCCGAGCTCACTTGTCACAGACCATGAGAAAAATGGTGGGTCACCTCCAGGAAGGCCACCGGCTAACCTTAGCCCATGCTAGATGGCTTCTGACAGGAGAGTAACAGAATTGATCGTCAAAACCATAAATAGAGATTTCTGTTTTCCTTTTTAAAGGTTTCTCTAAAAAAACTTAGTTCTGAAATATCAACTGCTCTTCACAAAGCACAGAGTTCTACCTCAACTCCCAGGGTTCATGAAGCTCTTTGGTGTAGACTTGCCCATCAATGAACAGGTGTAGAAATAGTAATAATAATGATAATGATGATGATTAACAAGATTAAAAACAACAACAAAATCATTAATAGCAATAATAAATAATAAGAATAATGCAAGTTGGTATTGATTCATAATATAAAAGAAAGCAATACACTGCGTTCAAACTATATGCTTACAACCACATACTTAGGGGTGAAATTTTTAGGAGGTTTGTTGAGATCCAAACAGCAGTCCTTGCTATTGCTGCCTGTGTTCAAACATGTACTGCACTGGAGCGTCTCAGCATCACACTAAAGCTAGATAAAGGTATAAATGACTGTGGATGAGAAAAGGAATCTGCTGTTAGCGACATTTTCCATAACTGTCTATAAAGAAAATTCAAAGAAGCATACGAGCACATCATTACAATACCAATGGATATAAAAATTACACGTCAAGCATCGGGAAGTGCAGTCTGAAAGATACCACATAAAACATTCAAATAAAAGCCACAGAAGTTTATAGACACAAGTTTGAGAAGAAATACGCAAGAAAAAATTTTTTGAATGCTATTTAAAGAATTTAAAGATCCTGTTCCACAGACTATATGAATATTATCAAGTGATTTAATATTTTAAAAGATTCACCAACTATGTCTTTAAACTGATCTATAAATTAAATATAATCTAATTCTAAATTGCTGAATTCAAACTTTCCATAACTATGTAAAACTATATTCGCATATCCTTATTACGGAGTGAATTTATAATAAGGAAAAAGCACATAGAGATCAGTGTCTACTATTATGCAGTCAGGTGGTCAACAGTCTGACAGGTCTGAGTCTTACAATGACCAGCAGGTGGCAGACAAGGAACGCTCAAGAACTGCTTTTGGTCCAACCGTCACAATCATTTTGAAAATAGTGAAGACTGCCTTGAAATCAGACATGGTGATGTAGAGTTTGGAGTTTGTCCAGCTTGTTTCCTGTCTTGATTTGGGGGTTACAGTTAAGTGATTCGATGAATCTCAGAAGAGACTTTGAACATTGTTTAGACTGCTATAGACTATGAGGACCTTTGAAGTTGGACTAAATGTATTTTGCATTATTCTATGTACAGGTATGGCCCCCATACACTCATATGTTTGAACAAGCCTATGAGGACCAGGGAGTGGAATGTGATGATTTGTATATGCTCACTCCAGGAAGTGACACTATTAAAAGGTGGTGGCCTGTTGAAGTAGGTATGGCCTTCTTAGAGTAGGTGTGTCACTGTGGGTGTGGGCTTTAAGACCCTCATCCTAGCTGCCTGGAAGTGAGTCTTCTGCTAGCAGCCTTCAGATGAAGATGTAGAACTCTCAGCTCCTCTTACACCATGCCTGCCTTGACGCTGCAATGTTCCCTCCTTGATGATAATGGACTGAACTTCTGAACCTGTAAATCAGCCTCAATTAAATGTTCTCATAAGAAAAAAAAAAAAAAAAGAAAATAGTTTTTAGTATTACTTGCTCATCCTTCATTACTTGAAGATAAGTTGATAATCAGTACCTCATAACTAGTAATTCCATTTCTATATGTATATTCTTGGGTCTCTATAATAACTATAACTGGAAACTAGTACAAAAAATTTTGAATTTGCACTATTCATAATAGCAAAACTATAAGCAACTAAAATTTCTAGCCCTCGGTGAATCAAACAAATGCTGATAAGAAATTTTACAAAACGAGTCATCACTGTACAAAGTGCACATACATGTGGCCAAATGTGACAGTGAACTCATCTATATAAAGTATCATCTCATTCATCTAAAGTTCAACGATAAAGCTAGAGAGTCGTTTGAAAGTCCAATGATTGGTTAACCTTAGTGGCACGTGTCAGACAACACTGAATTCAAGGAGGAAGTTTGACAAGGAGAAAGAGGGGCTGAGCCTTGGGAGGGCGCAGGAAGGAATGGGAATCCTGGTAAATTTCTCTGACTTGGCAGTGCAAGTGTGCATGGCTGTGAGGTTTGTGATTGTTCCTAGAGCTGTACGTATTATGTATATATGCATGAATTTTAATATGCACATGCATACATAAATGTTTTATAGAAGCCTTAGCATTATAAATATAAAAGTAGATTTTCCTGGCTGGTCAGTGGTGGCACACGCCTTTAATCCCAGCATGTGGGAGGCAGAGGCAGGTGGATTTCTGAGTTCAAGGCCAGCCTGGGCTACAGAGTGAGTTTCAGGACAGCCAAGGATACACAGTCGACTCTCCACAGGCAGCTCTGATGAACCCAAGTACCACATTCTCAAGAGCAATGTATTGTCTTGCCCCTCTCTGTTTAAAAAGAAAGGAAAAAGTTATCGGACATCAGTCAGTAATGAAGTAGTTTTTATTTTTTCCAGTGTGTTTTATTAGCAAGAGAAAGGAAGCATGGGATGCCATAAAACCCTTAATAAAGTCATGAACTTCTCTGGAGGAGGAACTATAAAATTTTATTAAGAAATTGATATTTGCAGTTAATTTAAAGAGTGCTATAATGAGAAATGTGTGTGTGTGTGTGTGTGTGTGTGTGTGATTTGTGTGTGTGAAGGGCAGAAGTCAGCACATGCCCATTTTTTTAAGTGGGTGCAGGGAATTAAGACACAGGTTCTCATGCTTGTGTGGCACAAACTTTGCTGACTGAGCCATCTCCTTATTCCTGGAGAATATTCTTTTTTCTTTAAGACTAATCCATTTTGGTACAAAGCAAGCCTCAGCGTGTTGCAATAGTCTCTCTTTTTATGTTCTTTCCTATAACCGTATCAAGATCTAATAAAATCCACTCTCTCTGTGTAGGCTATCAGGACAATATCAGGAATTCATAATATAGCAATAATTTGTATTTGGCTAGAGCTATATGCTATTTCCATGTAGTTAAAGTTGAATTACAAAAAATGAATTATGAGTTCCAATTCTTCTATCTTATTAAATGCCTCAGTTATTCCATATTTAACATACTTTCTCTGCATCAAGAAACCAAACTCTCTAAGTGGAAAAATTAATAGAATTGTGACGATCATGTGGCTTGGTAGTCTCAAAACTCAAAGTATCTTGTTTTCCTTAGAAAGAGAAATTCCACTCAGTTTTATCTAAATAGATGAAGTTAGTCTGGTACAAGTGTTCTGACGGGGAAATGGGGGAAAGTGGATTTTCTAATTAGGGAAGCCCAGGGAAATAAATGCAGAAGATGAGGGGGTGGTAAAAGAACAGTAAAGGTGTCTGAAAAGACATAAGAAGTCGTTGTATTAATGAGAGCCAGACTACCTACCAGGCAACCACTGGCCTTCCTGCATATAAGCCTCATTGATAACCTCGGCAGATAAGCCAGCATTGATGGCCTAGGGTCAAGTCCCCTGAATCGCCTCTTTCTAGCTCTCTCTGTCTTTGTCTCTCTCTCTATCCCTGTCTCTCTGTCTGTTCCTCTCTCTGTCTCTGTCTGTGTTTCTCTGTCTTTCTCCCTTTCTCTCCCTCCACCCCCCCCCCCCCGCATACACACCCTTTCTTTCTGCTCAGGTCTGGAGGGTGTTTCCCCAGCTCAGCTCTCCCTGCCTCATAGGTCAGTCTTTATCTCTGTTCTGGAGTTTCAGTGTGCACCTGTCTGTCTGGGAAGCTTACATTAAATCTGACATGCTTAGAGAGCTTTCAAACTTGACGACATTAGAAAAGCATTGCATCTGGGGAAATTAAGCCATCTCTCACTGAAGGTTAGGAGAAACCCGTCATAGTGGTGTTTTACATCAACACAGTGCTCAGTCTCTCTCTAAGCTTTATCTTCATTGCACAGATTGAGTTCTGCAGAAGGACCTGCCATATTACTGCAGTTCCAAATCAACCTCATTAGGAGGGAAAGTAAGACCTGTTTATATTAACACACACACACACACACACACACACACACACACACACACACACACACACAAATAAACAAAAGCTTAGGAAAATATTTCAATGAGAGCTTTAAAAACTTTTTTTTTTTAAATTCTGCAAACTATTGTACTAGTGTTGAGCCTCAAGCAGTTTCTAGTAGAAAAATACGTTAGAGAGGGATTCTTTCACAGACAAATCTTGCATAGACTTTGTAAAGGTGTCAACTGTGCCTTCTTGAGAGAAACAGGGAGCCTCCAGTAAGTAGCTGTTCCTGCAGGAAAATGGTTTCTTTTGCATTCCTGACACTTTCGGCACAATGGGAGAACGAAATGTTGAGATATATAAAACAAACTTAAGCACAGGATTTTTTTTTAAATAAGAGTTTTTATTTTTTGTTATTTATAAAAGTACATGAATAAATAAATGTCTCCGCTTCAAGACATGAGAAAACATAACAAAACAATTGCTAAGCAAGGCACTGTGCCTTATAAGGAAGACATAAAATGTCCAAGGGATACTTACAACATTACATTGAAAATTCAGCATCAGAAATGTACACATAGTGTAGAAACACTGAAACCTAAATAACAGCTGCTCCACTCTTCTCAGTGCTTACAAAAAATGATGTGGACACTCACAATCCTGCCTTGAAAGCCATCTGACTGCATCTGTTTGTTCCCCGCCCCTCCCTTATCCCCAGTCTCTATCATAGTGTGGGTGTGGTGTAGCTAGTACCCAACTCACCCGCACCCCAGAAAGTAACAAATAAATAGATTTAAAAATGCATCACCTTCCAACTACATAAGTAAAATAACCTTAATTGAACACACGAAACAGTATTAAAATAAACTTTAACATATTAAAATGACCTTTTAAGATATTACTGTGAATTATCGAATGCATATCTTTAAATATCATAATAAACATAACAGCATCTGAGCATTGAAAATAAATAAATAAATACATAAATAAATAGATAAACTCTCAAACAGCAAGGCACATCAGGCACGATCCAGGCTTCTCTGCTGCTGTTTCTTTCTTTTCTCTTTGCTTCTTCCCATTGAGGTATAGTAGCCCGTGCTCCTTCCTTCAGGGTCAGTTAGCCTTGCCTCTGTGATAAGAAAACGGCTGCTGTTAGTGGGTATTTTAAAGGCTGTTTGCAGAGCCCTCTTCTTTCGACTTCATCCTGGACTGTGTTTTATTCTCCAAACGCAGTCATCTCCAGCCCCCACCAGGGACCTGTTTTCTAAGCCATGGCTGTGCTATCTAACCATAAGCATCCTGGGTGCTTGGGAATTAGAATAGTAGAGCTGGGGTTACAATTTGACTACCTTCAAACTTTCCAAGTGACACTAAGAATAAAAATGTCAAGGCATGACTTCCCGTAGGTTGTAAATAAGAGCAGTGCCTATTCCTTAACTCAGACAGGATAAGAGGGAGAAGCTACACCTGAATTACAAGCATTCTCACTGCAAACCCCAGCTCTTCACCCTGAAGCCTTAGAGGCTCACCTGGACCAAAACCAGGAGTTAGACTTTACACAGACATGGAAAGGGAAGGGGTAAAGTAGTGAATCTTAATAGATAATAAACAGGCTTTACAACAGCGCTAGTCGGTTCTACATAATTCTTAGGGACACACCGAGACCAACATTAGAGAAGGACTTTTCAGTGTGAAGATGATAGAAGCAGGTCATATCCTTCTTGTATCAATTCAAATTGATGATCACAAGACAAAGTTAACAATGAATATAATAATCCAGGTTCCTAAACTGTAGTTAACCTTGATTTTCCCTGCTATACTTTTCAGAAATCAGAAGCCAGGACTCCGACCAACTCTCCAGTCAGGTGTAAGGACAAATCACCACTCACTTGTTCAGTATCTTCTGGATGATTCTCTGAACCAAGGGGGCTTCAGGGTTGAGGCAAACTTCTTGGCCATCCTTGAGAGTGGCTCTGCGGAGAGATGTGGGAATCATCGTAAGGTACGAGTTTTCACTGGGGTGAGCATGGGGCGGCAGGAGGGTCTAGGCAACTCTGGCCATGGCAGAGGCTACCCAGGGAGACACTCACATGACTTCTGTCTGGGTGCAGTGAGGTCCCGGGGGCGTCACCTTCAAGCTCTGGATGTTCTTGAAGTCAATCCTTGATAGGGTCTTCAGGCATTGACAGCGCAGTTCACTGGCCACAACAGCCCCTGTAGGAAAAGACACTGGGTCAGAGGAGATGGGGATGGCTGTGCCCACCTGAGGCTCCTCCAGGAACGTCAGCCTCAGATCCTACCTGTAGTCTGGTGGCCTGGGGCCAGCAGCAGGAGCAGCAGGAGCAGCGCAGCATTGAGGAGCCGGCGGGTGGGAGGGGCCATGGCGCTGGACTGGAGTGTGGTTGGAGTCTGGAGCGCGCTAGAGGGAACTTGTTGGAGGCACTGAAGTGCAGTCTGGGGCTCTGAGGTCCCGCGAGCTCCTTTTATGCCTGATGGCTGGAAAAGCCCGGGGACCAGGGGATTTCCCTGAGCTTAGGGTCCCCGCATCAGGAAGAAGGACAGCGCCCCGCCCCCAAGCTGAGTGGGTTGGGGACGAGGTGCCTGCCTCATCCTTGTGCCCTTCCCTTCCACTAAGGGACCCTGGCTGTCCTTCCCCAAACTCTCAAGAGGAAGGAAGTGATGTCTGCGCTGAAGTGACCACCTGCTAGAGGACAGTGGTCACTGAGTGACTTATCATAGGGGCGATGTCATCAGTGGAGACTTAACAGTTTGGGGAACTAGTCATTAAAACTGGAGAAATTAAGGTGTGAGATCGCGCGCGTATGCGCGCGCGCACGGGGAGGAGAGTACTTCTCTGTTTGTTACATACTCTTAGATAGTTCTAGATGAAGATTTATTTACGCCTGAGGAAGTACACTGTTGAAATATAGTCATCTTAGGTTGTACATAGAGTGCTTTGTTCCTGCTGTGTACGGAGCACGAGTAAATCACATTTTGTGTCATATCCTTCTACAGGGCTTGGGGGAAAAGATGTGTCAAAAGCTTAATTCATGTTTAACCTAGGACAAAGTGTTGTAATCTCATTTAACTTCCTCTGTGAAATTCTGGAACTTCCGAGGCTCCCGTGTACCGGTGAGCACCACATCGGATGTAAGAGCTTTTCATGAATTCAGGAAACAGAGACTTGGTGGTCTCCTGGTGGTCTCCAGCTGGGGGAGACAAGGGCTCTCCAGGAAACAGTCTACACGCCAGTCAGTACTGACACCTAGAGGAGGTAGCGCCCTTCACATGTCCGCTTAGCAAAAAAACGCGTACCTGTGCCTGTGAAATATATAAATGCCAGATTACAATCTCTCTGTCTCTGTCTCTCTGTCTCTCTCTTCGTTATCGAGACAAATCTAGCCCCCCCTCCATTGTATACATCCTTTCTTTCCCAGTGATTTGATTTCTCCATTAGAGGATCATATTGTGCATTCACTGATTGTGACAAGCTATTGTAACCCTCAGCGCTAGCCTTTGTCTTTCACTAGCTCATTTTTCTCACCCTGGGTTTTGATCTTGGTCACATAACACGCAAGTTTGAGATAGTTGTGGGTCTGAGTGTAGTTCTCTGAGAGCCATGTGGTCGTCTTACAGAGAAGTATGTGCAAGGCACAAAGGCAGGTGGATACTCAGAGCTGTCAGATAGGAAACGTTGTGCCACCAGGTACTGGGACATACACTCCCACCTGCGACTGATGTTCTGTTTTCTTATTTTCGAAACGCACCCAAGTGCTAGTAACTATCTCAAAATGTTAAGATGAATAAACCCTAATGTTTGTAAAAGGTCAGTGTATATTAAATGCTAAAATAAAAAATAAAACAAAATTAGTTTTTGCCTCCATATTACTAAAACAAGACTCACCTAAGAATAAAATCCTTATACACACACACATACACACAAACAAAATTCTTGAAAAAGGAAACAATTTTCTATTAGTTTTTTTTTCCCCTCTTAGGAGAAAATTTGGAGCAGGGATGGATAGCACACACGTTTAATCCCACACTTGGCAGACAGAGGCAGGCAAATCTCTGTGAGCTCCAGGTGATGGGGGCTGTATAATGAAACTCCGTCTCAAGGAAAAAAGAATCTAGATAAATCTCTTACTTAATTTAATTAGTTTATCAACTAAAACTATAAAATATGAATGAAAGTAGACATAATCATCTCAATTATTAGGAAAAGTTATAAATAATCAGATGTTTCCTGAGATAAGTGATTCATAGGTTTGGGAGAATTGTTTGATTTTTTTTAAATGTTTGTATCTCATGGCTCAACTTCAGCTTTGCTAATGTATGAAATTGGTGAAGTGGTGTAACGTCTCTGGGTGTGGTGCTCACAGTAAGACTTTACATTTGTAGAATAAGTATGGTGTATTTAATTTAACAAGTATGTATGCTTTGCTGCCCCCCTCCCCGAATTAATATACATCCTCTTCAAAATTGAGGCTGGTGGAAATTGGAGTTTCTAAGAGGCATTTTATTCGTGGGTACTTTATTTGGGTTTTATCTGCCTAGATAAGGCTCACAGACGTCTGTGGATTTAATTTGATCACGTTATCAGGTTTTAATAACTGAAATATTTGCCTTCAGTATCAGCAGGATGCTGGTCAGCCCGTTAGTCTGTTTATGATAGCAGAAAACAGAAAATATCGGCTGGAGGGATTTCCAGATGCAATCTGGTATGTTGGCATAAGGAGATACTCAGAGAGAATAAAGTACTGGGTTCCTACTGTAGTCTCCGAAGCATAAAACATTTCAAAAAGTAATTGCTAAATATATACCAGTAACTGTAGAGTAAAACAACAGTTGCTTACAAAATGGAATACCAACATTTTTTCTTTTAACACAATATCCATCTTCATAGCCTGTCCCTGACAACCCTTGACTTGCTGTTTGTGAAACTTTAAAGAGAAGTGGCATTATACTAAAATAATTTAATTCTTTCTGGAAGTGTTAAGTACCATCCAGCCAACTACATTTTGTATGAATAAAAGGACAAATTCTATGCCCAGACTTTAATATCATACTAACACCAATTTGAAGGGAATAGAGTCATCACTAAACATTGATTTATTATCCCTTCATGTTTTACCATATTTATTATGTCTTTCCATTTTAATGAGGACCACATGATAGGTCTTTTAAGTCCAGAGCTGTGAGCATCCTGAGCGTAGATGACGCTGCAGGGATAGTCTAGTGGTCGATGCTGCTTTTCCCACTTGCCACCAGGAATCACGATGTCTCAACTGCCAGCCCTCTTGCAATTAGTACTTCCTGAATTGTGAATGAATCTGGCTGAGGGAACAATAATGACATCTTTATGATGCATTAAATCCCTCAACTCCAGGATGGAGAGATGACTCAGCAGTAAGAGCCCTTGCTGCTCATTCAGAGGATTCGGGTTTGGTTTCTAACACCCACATGTCAGCTGACTCTGTAACACCAGTTCTGGGGAACCCAATGCCCTAGAACTAGCCTTTGTGGGTACCAGCCGTGTGTGTGTGGTACCCGTATATGCACTCATCTGCATATAATAAAAACATCCCTAAACCTCTCAATTCGTTCAGTCCGATTTAAACATTTTCCTGTTGACCTTTGATGACAGAGTCCCAATTACCCTTTGGAAAGCAGGACTCAAGTCCCTGCTATCTCTCTTTCTTCCAAGTCTGGGTTCAAGACTATGATCTATGGCACAGCCCTGAGAGTAAGCTGACAGACCCACAAAGCATTTGCCAGTCTTTTGTTCCTGAGCCTAAACATTGTAGAGACCTTGGTAAGCTCGCCAGCAGGCAAATGACATAATCATTTCCAAGTCAGAAAAAATTCCCTCTAGTCCTTTTTGTCAGGAAATGATTTTTTAAAAAAACAAAACAGGTCCTTACTTCCTGCTGGGTTGCAGCTGGCAACCCAGAACCTTGGAGTTCTGCCAGAGCCTGGGAGAGGCGGCTTGAAACTGAACCAGTAGAGAAAAAAGCCACCTATCCTGAGTGAGTGAGGACAGTCACCACATATAAGCTTTGAACTTGGAAATTCTGCCTTCCACCCACTCTCACCTGGCTTTAGGTATCACAGAAAGATGAAACGATTCTCTTTTTCATTCAGTCCACTTCACATGGAGTTGTGTGTTACTGATTCCACATATTGATAGATTCTCTATCAAGAGGGATATTTCAGCTTGATTTTAAACTTCCTTTCTCCTTTTCTTTTTGCATTTTCAATATAATTTCTCTAGATTTATAACATAAAAATGAAGTTAGGTGCCTCGATCACCTAGAGAGTTAGGAGACCCTATGACCCTTGGCCTCTCCTTGCAATCAGAAGATAAGTACCTGAGGCAGAAGACACAGAAACCCAACATGTCGTGATAAGCTTCGTGAGGCACACTCAGGCAGTATTTGGAGAAAAGCTCCACCTACTTAGCTCCCACGGTGGCTTTGTGAGGTTCATCAGACATACTGACCTAGAGAACAATGCTACAAAAGCTTCCCAGGAACAGGAAATAACTCTGAGAGGCAGGAACTTTCTGGATGAAGAGGACACAGCAAGCAAAGACTTGTTTGAAAGGAACATAAGCATAGTGGAAGCAGCAAAAGATCACAGTCTGGTTCCTTCCCCTGGGTCCTTTGAGAATTGAGACTAAAGAGATCAATATCCTGCATGAACAGTGTCCCATATGCATTGAGACTTTGACCGGGACTCAGTAATCAGGGCACCTGAGACTTTCCCCTAAAGTACCTTTTCCTGTTTCAAAGCTGGACTTCCTGAGGCTTGCCTGTTTGTAACGTTTTCTAGCTTTTCTCTGAATGTATCATGAGATAAACTCAATCTTTTAAAACATAGCTCAGTGGTATTTCCCTTGTAAGTAAATGAGATACTTTGATTTTCCAGACTACTAAGTAACATAATCATACTTCTATTATTTATTCACTTGATGTGTTTTGTTGTTGCAGGAAAAAGCATGTTAAATATGGGATAACCAATAACAGAGAAGAACTGAAACCCATAATTCATTCTTAGAGATTCAATTTTAATTTTTAGCATATAACTACTTACTGAATATAAATTATTCATTTATTATGAATTCCGTTGTCCAGACACTTATACATAGAGGGTAGATTTCATTAGATCTTGACACAGTTATAGGAAAGGACATAAAAAAGAAAGACTATTACAACATGCTGAGACTTGCTTTGTACCAACAGGGATTAGTCTTAAAGAACAAAATATTCTCCAGAAATAGAGAGATGGCTCAGCCAGCAAAGCATGTGCTACACAAGCGTGAGACCCTGAGTCTGGATTCCCTGCATCCACATAAAACCTGGGCATGGTGTTGATTTCTGCTTCTCATGCGCGTGCGCGCGCACGCATGCGCGCACGCGCGCACACATACACACGCTTTTCTCATTACAACATTCTTTAAATTAGCTGCAAATGTCATTGTTTCCTATAAAATTCCATAGTTCCTCCTCCAGAAAAGGTCACAATTTCATTAAGAATTTCATTTCATCCCACACTTCCTGTCCCTCCCAATAAAACAAACCGGAAGAGATTTTACTTCCCCATTGGCTAATGTTTAGTAACTTTCCCATTCCTTTTTCAGCCTTGAGGACGTAGTACCTGAGTTCATCAGAGCTGCACGTGGAGAGTTTCCTAGCATTCTTTGTCGTCTTTCTTTACACAGTTTATTCTTTTATTTGTTCCATGGGACTCATCTTTTTTTCAAGACATGGCCTCCTTAGAGACCCAGTCTGCCCCTGATTCTTGATCTTCTTACTCGCAGGAAGAGGGGCTCTGTGACCCCTAGAATCTTGTCAATTCCTCGGGATGTTGCTTCCACTGAGAGGCTGCTACTCATATAAAGTTGTTTCTATAGCCAATGTGCACAATGTCACACTGTAAAGTTTATCCACTGTGTATCCTCAGGAGGGTGAGAAGACGGTTCAAATTACATAACAGAAGAAAGTGATGAGGAATATTAAAATCAAAAACATTTACTAGATATAACATATAAGAGGTAGTGACATATAAGAGGTGACATATTTGTAAAAGATGAATAAAGTAAAACAGAAAAGGAAGACTTCTTTTCCATGTGGGATACATCTATCCACTAATACAGCCAGTCTATTATTATTATTAATTATTATTATTAATTATACTAAGAATGTTTTGATGCTTTCAATAGTTTGTAGTTTTTAAAATTCTCTTAAATTAATACTAAGCAATAACTAATACTAATCTAATATATTAGATCTAGAATGTATTCCAAGACTTTGTCACAAAATGACTCTTAATACAAAACTATGTGTTTCCATTTCCTTAAAAAAAAATTAGAGCCTTTGGGAGAGGTAATATCACATAATTAATTTGCATTCCATTCATGTAATGCAACCTAAGAAATATGGAAACTCCAAAATTGGCAAAACGATGTCTAAAATAAACATAAGGGGTGAGGACATGTCTCCATGGTAATATTTTTATCACACTAGATGTTTATGCTGCCTATGAAAAAGCAAGATGACTCCTGCATTGTGAAAGCAAATTTAGGAAGCTGAGGGATGAGTTATTAACCGCAGCGAGCATGCACAGTGTATGGTCAGATCTATTTCAACAAGAAAAGCAACAACATTATAAAAAGTGATGATCAGGGTGTGTTTCCATAGCATTTCAACATTTTCCGTGTGTGATGCGTTTTTCAAGGCCTCCTGTAGAAAAAGTTCCCTGTGCACTGTAAAAACAAAAACAACACAACAAATAAAACAGCAGCAACAACAAAAAACTCACTGTGATTTATGCAAACACAAACTATCTAGAAATGTCAGTCAAGCCAACTCAATTATATTTCTCAACTTTTCCATACTATTAGCAATATTTCACTACCTTCTCTATTAAGAATTGAGGTAAAGATAAAGTTAGAATCTTTATCTATGGGAAGCTAATGCAGCAGCTATACAGATAAAATATATAGATATCATTCACCGTAGGTGAATTATATAGTTAGGGTAAGCATGAGCCATACAGTGACATCTTATCTTTAATCTTGTTTGTTTGTTTGTTTTTTGTTTGTTTGTTTTTGTTTGTTTGTTTTTGTTTTTGTTTTTCGAAACAGGGTTTCTCTGTGTAGCTCTGGCTGTCCTGGAACTCACTCTGTAGTCCAGGCTGGCCTAGAACTCAGAAATCCACCTGCCTCTGCCTCCCAAGTGCTAGGATTAAAGATGTGCGCCACCACTGCCCAGCCTAATCTTTTTTTTTAAGACACCATTTCATATAGCCTGTGATGGCTTCTAAGTCACCATGTAGCCAAGACCGGTCTTTCACTGCAGACTCTTTAAGCACAGAGGTTATAGGCGTGTCCCACGGTCACACCAGGTACAACAAATCTTCCTTAACTATGAATCCTGATATTTCTGCTGCTTTTTGTTAGTCTCCCAAACTTGTTTTTTATGTGTTTTAATGTTATTTGTAAAATGTAAACATTACTCTGTCTCTTCTATAATTGCCCCCTTTATATTTTGAATCAGACATTATTCTCTCATGACTGCTTGTTTCTATATGTGCATTCATTAATAGATCAGTTCTTCATAAATGTATCAATAATATATTAGTAATTGATGATGTATATTGAGTTCCTTTCAGATAGTTTTTCTGTGATGGGAGACATTTTTATTTATTTTCATTTTAAGCTATTTAGAGTCAAATTCTTAAGAAATATCTTCAGGCATCATAGATTTTATTTTCATAGCCAATCTTTGACTTTTTTTCTTGTCCTTTTGTTTTTATTATTTCCAATCCAGCCATTGACCCCGCCTCCCAATTCAACCTCCCCCAGTTCCTCATCCCATTCCTCCTCCCACTGTCTCTGAGAGGATGCTCCCCCCCCCACCAAGCCTCCTAACTTCCTGGGGCCTCAAGTCTCTCAAGGATTAGACACACCTTCTCCCACAAAGGCAAGAGGCAGTCCTCTACTGTATATGTGTCGGGGTCCTCAGACCAGCCCATGTATGCTACCTGGTTGGTGGCTCAGTCTCTGGAAGCTCCCAGGGGTCTGGGTTAGTTGAGACTGGTGATCTTCCTATGGGGTCGCTCTCCTTTTCAGCTTCTTCTATCCTTCCCCTAATTCAACCATAAGGGTCCCCAACTTCAGTCCAATGGTTGGGTGTAAGCATCCTTGTCTGTCTCAGTCAGCTGCTGGTTGGACCTCTCAGAGGAGAGCCATGCTAGGCTTCTGTTTCTAAGTACACCATAGCATCAGTAATAGTGTCAGGCCTTGGATTCTCCCCATGAGGTGGATCCCCAGGTAGGTCGGTCACTGGACCACTTTTCCCCCAGTCTCTTCTCCATTTTTGTCCCTGCAGTTCTTTTAGACAGGAACACTTCTGGGTCAGAAATTTTGACAGTGGGTTGGTAACACCATCCCTCTACTTGATGCCCTGTCTATCTACTGGAGGTGGACTCTGTGAGTTCCCTCTCCCTACCATAGGGCGTTTCATCTAAGGTTCCTCCCTTTGAGCCCTGAGAGTCTCTCACCTCCCAGGTCTCTGGTACTTTCTAGAGGGTCTCCCCATCTCCCATCTTCTGAGGCTACATATTTCCATTCATTCTGCTGGTCCTCTCCTGTCCATCCCCCCATACCTAACCCTGCTCCCCTTTCCCCCTCCCCCATCTCATGGCCAAATCCCTCCCTTCCTCTGCTTCCCATGATCATCTCTTTCCCCCTACTAAGTGGGATTGAAGTATCATCATTTGGCCTTTCTGCTTGTTAAAATTCTTAAATTCTATGGGTTGTATCCTAGGTATTCTGTACTTTTTGGCTAATATCCACTTATTAGTGAGTATGTGATACTATGTGCGTCCTTTTCGACACACACACTCAGGATGGTATTTTATAGTCCCATCCATTTGCCTGCAAAACTCCTGACGCCCTCATTCTTAATAGTTGAGTAGTAGTGCATTGTGTAAATGAACCACTTTTCTGTTGTGGTACGTCTGGATTGCTTCCAGGCTATTACAAATAAGGTCACTATGAACAGCATCATGGGATGGTGAGGCATTCTTTGGGTATAGTCCAAGAGTGGTATAGCTGGGTCTTCATGTCTGTTTGCAGTTTTCTCAGGAAACACCAGATTGATTTCCAGAGTGGTTGTACCAGCTTGCAATCCCACCAGCAATGGAGGAGTGCTCCTCTTTCTCCACATCCTTGCCAGCATCTGCTGTCACCTGAGGTTTTTTTGTTTGGTTGTTTGTTTGTTTTTCGAGACAGAGTTTCTCTGTGTATCCCTGGCTGTCCTGGAACTCACTTTGTAGACCAGGCTGGCCTCGAACTCAGAAATCCACCTGCCTCTGCCTCCAGAGTGCTGGGATTAAAGGCGAATGCTGCGACTGCCCGGCTGTCACTTGAGTTTTTGATCTTAGCTATTCTGATCGGTGTAAGGTGAAATCTCAGGGTCGTTTTGATTTCCATCTCCCTGATGACTAGGAACTTTGAACGTTTCTTTAAGTGCTTCTCGGCTATTTGATATCCCTCTGTTGAGAATTCTCTGTTTAGTTCTGTACCCCATTTTTTAATTGGGTTATTTGTTAGTTTCTTTATTTCTAAGTTTGTTGTAATTTTATTACACTTGTACTAAAGTCCATCACCTGGTTGTTTTATTTACTGTACATTTTCCAAAATCATGGTGAAAATTTGAAATTTAAATCGAGAATAATTTTAGAATTAGAAATATTATGTGGGGAGGCCGGGCAGTGGTGGCGCACGCCTTTAATCCCAGCACTTGGGAGGCAGAGGCAGGTGGATTTCTGAGTTCGGGGCCAGCCTGGTCTACAGCCTGAGCTCCAGGACAGCCAGGGCTACACAGAGAAACCCTGTCTCGAAAAAAAAAAAAAAAAAAAAAAAAGAAAAAAGAAAAAAGAAAAAAGAAAAAAGAAAAAAGAAAAAAAAAGAAATATTATGTAGGGGAAAGTTCCTCTGTCTGAATTTTTGTTCTGTGTCTTCTATTGTCAACATGCTGCTACATAGTTATAGTGAATTTATCAAAACCAAGAGACTGGTCCCAGTGCACTGCTGTTCACTAAACTCAGTCTTTATTCAAATTCCACCAGTATTCCATCCACGTATCTTTTTTCTTTCCTATTCCAGACTTCAATCTACCACATGCATTGTGTCTGGCTCTCATATCTCTCTGTCTTCCCTGATCTGTGTAAGTTTTTGATAGTGTCTTGTTTTCCCTCAGATGGACAATTTTAAAGCTTGTGATTGTTGGATGTTTTGAGGAGTGTTCCTCAGATTCGAGTCTATGTTCTACTCCCTTACAAGCTCTGGGATTCTGGACCATGTGGAAGAGTGTCAATGGGACTGATGTTCCCTTCTCTTTCCCATCCTCTTTTCTGTCATTGGCGGCACCACAGTCATTCAAAAGCCCTGATTTCTCAGATCTTCTATGGAAGCAAGGCAGCAGCTCAGCTCAGGCTGCCATGGGTTGAGACATTAAGCCTGACCTTTGGGAAATTTTCTGTTGGATTCCCCAGATATTCCTCAGGTTCTTTTTTCAGGATTTTGCATGCATGGTTGAGGTCATTTCTTTTATTCTATTTTATCTGCCTTTCATATTTATTTTTTAAGTTCTCAACTTTCCCTTTTCTTTTTCAGCATTGCTTAGATATCTTAATATACATTCTTACCTGATTACAATTTTCCTTAGTATGTTAACCATTAATAAAACATGGTATATTTTGAAACCATACATCTCATTAGCTGTCATTCTGCTTCCAGAGTGTTAAAGTCCATAGAAAGTATCCACTTGTTCATCTCTAGCCACCAGCCTCATTAAAAGGGAAAGATAATTACAGAGTTTGGAAGAACCACATACTAAAAGGCTTATTAAAATGTTTATAAGACTTTAAGAGTTTGTCAAGAATTTCAGAGCCAGGTCTGTCCACTCTGCATAACTGTAATCCTGGCATGCAAGGAGCCTGCAGCAGGAAGGCTGGGAGTCCAAAGCCAGTCTAGACAGCATTGCATGATCCCTCTCTTAAAATTAAACAATAACAACAACAAAGTTGTTTTGTTTTTTTTTTTAAAAAAAGGAACTATTTTTGAATAGAAAATTGGTCAATGTAGAAAATAGCAATGTTTTATACAAAGCTAGAATTATCAAGAAGTTTAGGGGAGTACAGAATGTGTTTTTCAAGGGTACCAATTGTTCCTACTCAAGTAAGCACATTGTAAGAAATTCCAGCCAGCACAGGTACTGGATTAACTATAAACCACGCTGTCAGGAAGAATAAACAGAAAGCACCCATGTTATTTTTTAATAAAACTTTTATTTTTATTTCATTTGTAACAGTCCTTTGAACGTCTCTGTCCTGAGACAAGGAGAAACATTGGTTAAAGAACATAAAAGGGCATTATGCCCTACCAACTAGACATAAAATGTCCAAGGGAAGCTTCAACACATCAATGTTGACCATATAATATGAAATATGACTTTCAATAAATAACTGACATTCTTTTCAAAACATACAAACATTGCCTCTCACACATTTTCCCACCCTAACACAAAACATGATCCTAAATTCTCATCTCTCTGCCCTTCTTCCTGCCCAACACCCTTCTAGCACAGTGGTTGACACTTAGTGGTCTCCCAATAAATATTAGTTTAATGAGATATTTAAAGCCTACCATCTTTAAACTGATCAGAACTAAACGACCATTGAGGAAACATATCCACATAGTTAAATATTAATGTAAAACAAAAACCACACACTTTGTGGAATAAATAAATACATAAATAAATAGAACCCTCAAAAGAAATTGTAAAATGTGTTAAGCTAGTGTTCTCAGAAGCCAGCATTCACCAGACAGGCGCCATCAGCACAATCTGACTTCTTTCTCCATTACTTGGAGACACCCCTGAAATCAGAAAAGAGTCATTGTTACAAATAGTCATCAAAACCTTTTTTTTTCTCTCTTATCCCAGTCCCTGAGGCTCTAGATGAGGTTTCTACATGTCTACACCTGCACCCAGAATTCTGTACTGTGGTTTCCTGTGGAGTCAATCACTTGGCTTGAAGAAGAAAAAAAAAAAAAAACCTACTACAAGTGTGACTTTAATCCTCTCTCACACACGACTGTGATATAACTGCTATTATCTCCCCTGTGGCTGAAGTTCAAGAAATTATGTAACATTCACAGAGACCTTAGCTTGAACTTAGGGGAATCTCATTGGCAAAAGAAGGCTCAGGGGCATGCTTTGCCAAGGATCCCGTATTTTTCAAGCCCCTAAAGGGACGTTATAGGCCACTGGCCACTTCTACTCCATCATTTAGGGACACACATTACTACCGTCCATTTGCATAGGAGTTTTGAGTGTGGTGATGGCCAAGCAAGACACAGTTCTCTAGCATCAGAGCCAATTAATGATCTCAAACTAATAGCCACAACTTTCTGACCTCCAGATAAACACAGACTTTCCTTGATAGAATTAATATTCGGGGGTCAGATGCCAATACTCCCACCCTTGACTCTAGTCTCAAGTACAAACACAAGTCACAACTCACTTTAGCATCTTTTGGACAATCTTCTGAACCATAGGGGCTTCAGGGTCAAGGCAAGTCTCGCGACCATTCTTGAGTGTGGCTCTGCAGAGAGAACAGACCCACGTGTTAGAAAGTCCCACTAGGAGGAGTGTGGGGGCGCAGGAGGGTTTGGGCGACTCTGGAAGTGGCAAAAGCTGCACGGGGAGATACTCACATGACTTCGGTTTGGGTGCAGTGGGGTCCTGGGGGCTTCACCTTCAAGCTCTGGATGTTCTTGAGGTGAATCCCTGCCATGGTCTGCAGGCACTGACAGCGCAGCTCATTGGCGACGGGCGCCCCTATGGGAGAAGACACTGAGTAAGCGGGACTGTGGGCGGCTGAGCCCACCCGAGGTCTCTCCTCCTCCCACGGCAGTGGCGAGACCTACCTGTCGCCTGGTGACTGATGGCCAGCAGCAGGAGCGCTGCACAGAGAAGCGAGCGGGTGGCTGGGACCATGGTGCTGTGCTGGAGTGTGGCTGGAGTCTGGAGTGCTGGAGCAGGTTGAGACTCTGAGTCGTGATCTGGAGCTCTAGGGCTCCCGCCAGCCCCTTTTATGCTCGAAACTCCAGAGCTCCCGGCCAGGGAAATTCCCGGAGCACAGGGTGTTTCCCCATAACCGGAAAGGACATCGCTCCTCCCCCCCTTTGCTCCACGCTCAAGGATTAGACTCTGGGATTTTTACTTTTTGCCCCAAAGTCCCAAAGGGAAGGGAGTGACGTGCTTCTCTGGACAAGTGATTGCTCAGGGGGGGGAGTGGACTTTATAGAGTCCCCAGAGCATAGAGCGAGGTGGTCACACGCGTTATGTGCACGTGGGCGCCACGCCACCTAGGATTCTTCTTGGTACTACAGTGATTTTCAGGGATGGAAGCTTCTCATTTGAGTGTTGCAGATTCCGTTCATGTCTCAGATTAACGAATTCTTTAAAAATACATCCACCATCTTTTATCCCATGTGAGGTCGTTTGCTTTTGCCTACTGGTTTTGTGGTAAATCACAGCTGGTGGTTTGTATCAGGGAGGCATGTGAAGAGGGTGAGGAGAAAGATCATTGCCAAGGTCAGGTCCCTGTTTATTTTACAATGCTGTAGCAATCTCCTCTTTGTTTTTTGAACTCAGGAATTTCCCGAACTCCCGAACTCCCGGAATGGTTACTGAAGCATCCCTACTGCTGTATGGCGGGTCATTTTAAGGAAAGTCCACAGGAAAGCTGGGGGGGGGGGGGTGTTCTGGGCTGGGAAGGGGGTCCCTGGATATAAAAGGCCACAGATGTCACAAGCACCAGTTTAACTGCAAAGGACTAATATAACTATTAGTCTACTTGTACAACTCTTTTCAATGTATCTGAATCGTAAAACTGAGTCTTTGAAAGTATTATTATTATTATTATTATTATTATTATTATTATTATTACCCAGGCTGACCGAGAATTAGCTATTGAACTTGTAAGCCTTCTCCTTCCACCTTCCAAGTGCTTCTTAGACTCAGGAGCCAACACACCAGACTTAGATAATTATTGACATGTTTGTAGCTCTCTATTTAAACCATTTCAGAATCTGTCTGACTGCAGTCATTCGTTTCCAGGGTTTTTTGTTTTTTGATTTTTTTTTTTTTTTTTTTTTTTTTTTTTTTTTTTGTCATTGTTGGTATTTGAATGTAGATCCTAGCTGATTCTATGCCTCTGTGAGGGAGACCGGGAGACATTGGATGGAAGAAACCCTTTGCCGGGACGTGCTCTCTGTGTAGCGCTACAGAGGCATCCTCACTATTAGGGCTAAATATTCAGCTATAACACATCCCACGGAATGGTGGCTGACAACTTCTCCAACCTCAAGTAGTTTATGTTTCTCATCTGTAAAAGAAAGTCAGTAGTAGTATTTGCCTCACAGAGCTTATACTAAGACGAAATGTGTTAGCATCTGGGTGCTATTTAAGCCTTCTACAAGCTGCTACTGAATAACAGAAGCAGAAGTGGTGCTTTACAACTTCATTGGCAACAGATTGAACAATCGGTCCCTGTCTGCCATGTCAAAGCTGTAAGCTCCAATCCAATAGTATTAACAGGTGAAACTTTGGAAGATAATCAAATATAGACGAGGTCATAAAGGAGGGGTGCTCAGAGTAGGATTAATGCCCCGATGAGAGTTCAGAGATCGCCTGTGCTGAGCCTTACTCCCCACTCTCCTTCCCTGAGGACTCTGCAAGGAAATGGCCACCATCTGCACAAAAGAGTCCTTCATCAAACACTATATCTGCTTCCAAATTTCCTAAGAAGAGCTGTTTCGAAACATACTGTGAAAGAGAATTTCTCCTTGTTTTACTATAGCTGAACGCCATTGTGTGTGTGTGTGTGTGTGTGTGTGTGTGTGTGTGTGTGTGTGTGTGTGTGTATGCTGCAAATCACATAACAGTGAACTCACTGGAGTCATTTCTTAAAAACAGGAGCTCATTGGGGCTGGAGAAATGGCTCAGCAGCTAAGAGTGTGTTCTGTTTTTGCAAAAGAGGTAAATTCAGTTGCCAGCATCCGTATCAGGCAGATCATAAGCATCTGTGATTCCAGCTCCAGAGACATCTAATGCCTGAAACCCCAGCCGGCCCCTGTACTAGTAAATGCATCTCCAAGCTCACGTGGATGAGTAAGTGTACTCGGTCAACTTAAAACATTTTCAATCTTTTTAAAGTCTCAAAAATATTCCTCCTAGAACTAATATAAAAACACAACCAGTTAACACTTGTAAAGTATCCTTGAAGTAAAAGTTACCGAAAGTATTGTTAACAAAGCAAGTCAAAAAATATGAAATTAATAAAATTAAAAATCACATTTTATACATTCCATTCAGTAAAAGGAAAGGCATAAACACAGAACGTACAATAGTGGCTGCCCAGGGGAAAGGGATTTAGAAATGTATTATTATTGCTTTTGTGTGAACGTGTGTTCACGTGTGCATGTGTGTAGGGTGTCTGTGCGAGGGTGCATGTGGAGAACAGGGGTTGATACTGGGATGTCTTCCTGGATTGCTTTTCACCTTGATTTGGAGTCAGGGTTCCCCATTAAGCTCGCTGCTTTGGCTAGCTAGACTGGCTGGCTGTCAAACCCTGGCATCTGCCTGACTCTCCAGACCTCCACAGTGCTGTGATCATAGAGACGTGCCTGTCTATCCAGACCTCCACAGTGCTGTGATTACAGAGACATGCCTGTCTATCCAGACCTCCACAGTGCTGTGATCATAGAGACGTGCCTGTCTATCCAGACCTCCACAGTGCTGTGATTACAGAGACATGCCTGTCTATCCAGACCTCCAAAGTGCTGTGATCATAGAGACGTGCCTGTCTATCCAGACCTCCGCAGTGCTGTGATCATAGAGACATGCCTGTCTATCCAGACCTCCACAGTGCTGTGATCATAGAGACGTGCCTGTCTATCCAGACCTCCACAGTGATTACAGAGACATGCATTCAGTCACTTCTCATCCTTATCTTGGTGCTGAGCATGTGCACTTAGGTCTTAATGCTTGCAGATCAAGTACTTTACCCACTGAGCCATCTTGCCAGCCATGGAAGTTATTGAATGGACATAAGATTTCTGTTTATATGACGAAGGCATTCTGGAAACGGATGGCAGTGATAGTTGCACAAGACTATACAAATATCACTAAGAAGCAAATTTTTGTGATAAACTTTATGGATATTTTGTCACGATAAAAATTAAAAAGAGTAGATAAAATGAATTGAATAAGTAATAAATAAATTTGTTGATAATGGGTTTTATTGACTTTCTACTTAGCACATGAGTTATGGGGAGCTAATTTTTTTTAATATAAAAAACAAAGATCCATGGAGATGCTGAGGATAAAGGGAGGTGAGATGAGGAATTATCACACTGGAGAAGGAGAGCAGGTTTACTTGGCTGAGGGATCAGTGAAAGGGCTATGTGCTCCAGAGGAGTGGCTAAGATTTGGGGAACCAATTCGGAAGGTCCATAGAGAGTGGACATTACTGGCCTAAAGGATGACAAGACCTAGGAAGGCCCCACTAGGATCAGAAGGCATTGCATTATACTGCTTCTTAAAATACTTAGATCAATTTACACAATTTCATTTACGATAATATTTTATAATTTGAGGATAGAAACAGGATAAAGACAGTGAGAATGGAAGCCTTAAGCCATAGAGAGAACAACTTAGAAGTGACTCCCTACGACAGAGGAAAATGGCGAGTCTCCAAGAAATTATTAATTCTCTTTGTTGAATGCTTTCACAATAAACCCACATGTTTAACAGCCAGAAAGACAAAAGGTCATGACAAAAGTTTGGGTGAAGGGTTTTCTTATGTCTGTGTTCTTAGATATGGTACTGAAATAGAGGAGGTTAAAAACCATGAGAACCAGGTAGGAAAGCCTAATAGTTAGAAAAGAGGATTCGCTCATGACTCTACGGAAGTCCCGCGTGTAATAGGCATGTATAAAACCAGAGGGCACTCTGCCGTTGGAGGGCATAGATGGCTACATGGAGAGCATCCTAGTCAGCTCCCCGAAAGTATTCAGATGTTCTGAAGAGGTGAGAAACACTGTTGAAGAGGGTGCAGTGGTGAGGATTATGTATGCAAACTGCTTTATAAGAGATGGAAACTGGATAGTGGCAGTTGTAGCCATGAGGTGTGAGTGGATGCCGGAGGGCAGACATTGGCATTAGAAAGGTGAGGTTGGGACTGATAGGGATACGAAATAAAAGTGCTTCCGATTGGATGTGAGACTATCAAGCAGAGGCAACAAGGACAGGGCTCTGAACAGTGTTGGAAGGCCCAGTGGCTTCTCAAAAAGCCACCTGTCCTTGAAGATCGTGTGCAGAGCACCGTTGCCCTTTCGTGTATCTCACTACTACTGCGACTCGATGTGGCCTACTGAATTGTGGGTAAAGAGCCGAAGCTGTATGGTCATATTGGGAAGTTACATTCAGATCCAAGACTGACTCCTGGTCTTAAAGCCAGTATTTCACCCAGACAGGAAAATCAGTGACTAGAAGGAAAAGCCAGGTTGAGAATCTGTATCAAGTCTGTGCATTGTATTTTAGGTGCTTATTTCTTCTTCTTGAAAAATAGTTTTTTTCTTCTTTTTCAGCTATCCAGTTTATTCTAGAAACCTACACATAGATGTGACAATAATAGTTTCCTCCACCGTCGCTGCAGACTAGAGACCCTCTGCTATGCTTTAACGGTTTCCTTCCAAGCTCCTTTTGAAATTCATTTCTCTTTGTGAGGGTCTTGAGGGGTGAAGCCTTAAGATGCGGTTAGGGTACTAAGGCACTGCCTGGTAAATGGATTAATGCTGTTATTTCCGAACTTGGTTGGTTGCAGCAGGCAGTGGTGGTGGTGATAACAGGGTGATATGGACCAGCTCTCTCCCTCTCTCGGCCTCACCTGTTGACTTGCTTCTTGACCATGTTATGATTCTCAGCATGTCCCTCATCAGCACCATCTCTGGAACTCACCAACCTCCAGCCTCCAGAACAGTAAGAGGTAAGTTCATTTACTTTATAAGCTACTCAATCCGTAGTATTCTGTTGTAGCAGCAGAAACAAGACTAGGGAACTCTTGTGTTTATTTGGCCATCGCAACACCAAATACTCCAACCCTGAAATTCTCAGGTATGCCCAACACCAGGTCAAGAGCTGGAATTCTGGTTGAGTGTTGAGGTGTGAAAAGGGTCTAGCCCAGTGCTTCTCAGCCTTCCTAGTGCTCTAACCCTTTAACACATTTTCTCAGGTTTTGGTGAATCTCCAACCATCAATCTTTTTGTTCCTACTTCATAACTGTAATTTTGCTAGTTATGAATTGTAATGCAACTACCTGTGCTCTCTAATGATTTTAGGCGACTCCTGTGAAAGGGTGGTTTAACCCCCAAAGGGGCTTTGACATTCGGGTTGAGAGCAGCTGGTCTAACTGATCTATGTGTTCTTTACTGGATCTCAAAGTACAGCATGCAGCAGAAGGACATCCCAGTATAGACTGGTACAGCTTGGCTTTGTCATCAAGAAGAGTCCAAATCAATACTTTCTATCACAGTCCACATTAGTGTTTCCTGAAAAAACTTGTGGGTTATAACAATATTTAAATATAATGGAATAACACATAATAGGCCATTGCTTCTTAAAGGACTGCTTCACAGTGTATTCTGTGTTCTTCAGTAAAGTATTGTTTTCTGGCCCTTTCGTGTTTTATACATGTGAGCAAATGTGTAACACTTATTGCTTGAGTCAGAAGATGAAGAAGAAAAACAACCTGGAAAACACAAAACCTTTCCTTCAGGCATTCTGTTCCACTAAGCAATAGATACACACAGACAGACACACAGACAAGTATATAACCATATATCTAGCCCCATTTGTGAGTTTACTTTGCTGAATATTTCCAGTCAGGACAAAAAACAAGCAAAGTAAAGAATGTGCTACTCAGATTTCATCAGTCCTTAGAAGTTTACACAGCAGAGAGCTACAGTAAATTGCTGGCCAGCCTGGCCTTTTCCTGGCAGGGATGCCCACTCAGGATATTCTTGCCGATAATACTGGCAGTGTGACAATGTTCACAGCAGAGATAAAAGATTAACATAGCACCAGCACTGGTTGACTTAGCAAATTTCCTTTGAATCTTTTGGTCAGTTGGGTCATAGCCAATTATTCTATCATCTAACTAAGGATGTTTCTTCTGGCAGACACTAAAGAGAGATAAAGAAAAGAATTAAATTCATTATATCATACCTACCACTGCACCCCACGTCCTACTAGGTAAAATTAAAATTTAATCACTTGTGAGGCTGGAGGTGTGGCTGAGTGTTTGTGAGTATGCACTGATCTTTCCCAGGACCAGAGTTTGGTTTTCAGCATCCACATGGGATAACTCAGAACCGCCTATCACTCCAGTTCAAGAGGGATCTCACACTTTTTCCTGGACTCCATTGGGACCACATACATCTTCATACACACACACACACACACACACACACACACACACGGGGGGGGGAGACAGAAACAAAGAGAGACAGACAGAGACACGAAATAAATAAATCAATGAAAATACTTGTATGCCTACTTAACATTCTTTTCTGATTTTGATAAAATATCTTCCTTAAATATCATACTTAAGCCAGGCAGTTTATAATCAAACATGACCATTACAGGTGCTATCAGTACTGTTTAGTAAAAATATATCCTTTCTGTGTGTTTCTATCTCCACAACAGGGCTGAAGTGGTGGGTGACCTTTTCTTATGGTAACATTTATTTATAGCAACATTTCAATTTATTACGGAGACTCGATACATACGTGCTTACAGGTTAGGTAAGCAATGCATATACCACATTAAAAGATCTAGGTCATAGACTGTGGGCAGCAGGATAAAACTTTGAATGTCTGTACATCGGTAAATGCCAAGGACCAGACCCCCTTAAGGGGTGTGTGGGGGCAGCAAGAAAGAACGACTCCAAGTCGAATCGTGGATCCAAGCTGATGACTGTGTTCTGCTTGATACAGCTTTTCCAGTCTGCTTCTCTCTTCCCTCTATTTTCTGCTTTCTCTCTAGAGATTTCTCTGTCTATATTCTGTTTGCTTGCTCTTCTAAGAGATCTCTTTGTCCGTGTCCTGCTGGCGTGTGTGTGTGTGTGTGTGTGTGTGTGTGTGTGTGTGTGTGTGTGTGTGTGTGTGACTGACTGTCAGTTCTCCAAACAGTTCTCTCTTTTTATACTAAAAAATTCTATGGCTCATCTCCTGCAGAACACAGGTCCAGTCTCTTATTTTACATATTAACCCAGTCCCTTACTCCAGGTTTCCTTTTGATTATCTTATGAATCAGCATCCCGTGACGCCAGTCCTTTGATTCTTAAGAGACAGCCAGCATACATTTTTTTCCTAACAGTGCAAAAGAATTCAGAGATCTGTATGCTTTTGTTAAGAACAGAATATAAGCTAGTTGGGTGGAACCCTGCCCTGAAATTACCATTTCTGCTACACCTGGACCTAACCTCGATCTATCCTAGGCTGACCTTGAACTCAGGAATCTGCCTGCATTTTCATCTTTCTGACAAGCTGGCTCATAGTGTAGCTGACTTTGTTCCTTTAGGTTCATGAAATCCCTCCTAATTCATACTGCATCCTTATATTTTGTATAGTAGAGAAATTGTTTTGAACTCATTTATTTGGAGCTCTTTCCCGTATCCTTGAGGGCTGTCCTGAAGGTCCCAGTGTTTACCATTTTGCTGAGACACAACCTCAACTCCTGGACTCTAATTCTCATGGAGTCATTAACATTAACAGCGAAGGCATTCCTCTGAGGAATGTGAAATCGGTACATTATTCTACACACAAGCCCTACCCCCACAGCAGCCATCGACACTCGCAGACGCTCACACTGGGGCAGGAACCATGTCACTCTGTCGCCGCCAGGACCACACTGGGCTGGACAGGTGAATTCTAAAAGATATTTGAGATATATAATGCATCAATTTGTATTCTGACAGAATACTCGTGTGGTGTTAAGAACAACAACAAAAAAAAAATTTAAAGCTTCTAAGAGGGTTAAAAGCGTTTGGGAAATAATTGTTTACTCTTTTTAATATGACTCTGCCCCATTCCTGGCATATAGTTCATGTACACAGAATGCTGAATTATTCTCTAATAGTGCAATGGCCATTTGGGCTTCAGTATAATTTCCCCTCTACTGCAGTTATGACTATCCGTTGACCTTAAGGCAAATCCCTATTCTTTATGCCTAAGATCTCTTGTTGGTAGGTCAGAGAAGCAATTGATTATGTATCATTTGCCAATATGAGTAGCAAACACCTAAAGAGGTTGCCAGTCAACTAGATTTTGCACGCAGTATGAACTTGAGCTTTCCCAATTATAAATTGAGAGAATTATCATCTATTTTGAAATAGAGTGTATATAAGGCATTTCAATGCTTAAGACTTTGATGAGAAAGTCATACACAGGGCTAATGGAAAGTCACTCTTGTTTTATCTATCTATCTATCTATCTATCTATCTATCTATCTATCTATCTATCTATCTATCTATTATCTATGCATTCATCCATCTATCTACCATTTGTATGTATCCATCCATCCATCCATCCATCCATCTACCTACCTACCTATCTAGCATCTAACTACCTATGTATCTACCTATTTATGTATGTATGTATGTATGTATGTATGTATGTATGTATGTATGTATGTATGCGTGTATGTATGTATGTATGTATGTATGTATCTATCTATCTATCATCTATTTATTTTTGTAGCTTAAGAATTTAATGCACTGTTCTCCTTTGTCCCAAGACAGTTTCTTTTGTCTGTTGTCAATCTAGCTTCTTTTATAATATTAATTATAATTGTTCATATCGTAAGAGATGAGAATTTCAATGACAAGAATTCATTTCCTAACCTGCTGTTATCAACCATGTAAGAGGTGGCCCACTGGTCATGGATTAATAGTCACTAGCGGTTGTCATTTCCTGGGAGAGTACTTTCACAGAGCAGGAGAAAGTTGAAACCTGGGCAATACCAATACTGATCACAAGTCTTAAATGGTCTCAAAGATCTGATTAAATTCATGGAACTGAGGTTGAATGGAGTAGACTGGAAACTTTTATAACGAGGTTGTGGCCTCAGGCAGAAGTACAGAGAGCAACACTGGAGGAAAGACTTAGCCAAACTTCCCTCTGTCATGGTTGGACTCAGGAAATGCTACTTCATGGGTTGCAGCTACTTGTCAGGTTCATGACTCAACAAACTGAAATATTGCCAAATGAGATTTTGTTTCAAAATTCAGGCTGCTCACTCATAGCACATATGTTGGTGGATGTAATTAATTATCTTAAGGTCAGCTCTGTTCTTGTTGTTAGGCAGCTGGGAGAAGCCACAGACAAAGCAGAAGGAGAAACAGCATGACCTTGGACACAGATCAACAGGATGCCAACAAAGAGTCACGCCATTTCCCTTCTTGGTAGACTCAGGCCCATGTAGCTCTAACTTTTGGATGATGTCAGCTTATTTTAGAATGTAGCTTTTGCATCCTTTTAGAAGATACAAAGTCTGAGATGTGACAAGGGTTCATTGAGGGAAGAGCACTTGTCATGTATCCTGTGAACAGAGGTGGCTGTCACTTTGAGGAACGACTTACTTCACTCAATTTAAGCACTCCCTGGAAAAACCATTCTTGAATAATGGGGTATGAATACAAACTCCCTCAAGTAAAGTGTAGTGACGGCATCTTTAAAAAGCAGTGCTAGAAAAAGCATGTACTTCATAGCCAAAGAAAGAGTCACAACCCCAGGGACACCATGGGAGTTAGATCTTGGCCAGCGAGCACTTCTTGGCATTTGCTACTGCTATTCTCTGGTCAGGCCAGCTCACTTGTGTTCAGAGCTTATTGCTAAATTGTGGGAAATTTTTAGCCCTTATCAATGGTTGGTAACAAAAGTTTAGTCATAGTAGAAATGTTTACACCACAAATATGCAAATGGTCCACACTGGAGCTTTAGTTTAATTTTTAATTATTTTCTAAGAGCTGGCCTAGCAATACTCTCTTGTTTCTAGCTCCTCATATCTTATCTCTGTCCTCTCCCCCAGCACTCTCTACTAAGGCTCTTTAGATATTTTTCTTCTTTTCATTCACAGAGGGGTTTTTTCTCCTGACCTCACCACTGAGGCAGCTATCACACACCAAGGATGCCTAAGAGTTTGCTCCTATCAAAGAGATCCTGGAAATACCATTTTCTTTTTCTATTTAAACCAAGGTGCTACTAACTAAGAGAAAATGTCGAAAGACAAAGGATTTCTTCTGGGGGATCATTAACAATGTGGCCATCTCTTACTACACGTCTTGGGGGCTGGAGAGGCATGATGCTCTCTTTCAAATAATGATCAATGGGCTCCAACTGAGGGTTCTTGGTGACCGTTCTCTGAGTCACCCCCATCGGCAGGTAGTTGAAAAGATCCTAAGAGAACAGAGATGTATAATTTAGAACTGAAAAGAGAAAGTGATTAATCCAACTAACGAGCTGTGCTATTCCACCCACAGGGTAAGGCAGGGATATACAGAAATCTAGTCCCAGGCTTTAACACAGGACACCATGCAGATAGTATACATGAACTTTTCTAGGCATGAAGCCTATAGACAAATCCCCCCACTTCCTGGAGTCCTCTTCTGAGACTTGTACTGTCTGTGTCAGCATGACAGCATTTTGTTCCAGGAAAAGTCTTACAAAAAAGCACAGCTGTACTTCAGTGAAGGCCTTTACTACTGGCCTTGGGAGAGTCTTGTATATGGGTTTGTCGGTGTGTGCCATCAGACAGACAGGTTTGAAACCTTTCCAGCCAGGCTCCTTGACATCCACCAAGGTACTGAAGCTCTGTCAAGGTCTTCTCATTGAGTTAATACCATCGGGCAAAGGCTTAGTTTTTCTTCATTAGGGGTTTCTTGTTGTTGTTATTATAATTTTAAAGATGACATATTTCATCATAAGACTGAGGAAAGTAATATCTTACAACTATTTCTTTTATGTTGTAATTACAATCCTGACTTTTCAGACATTTGCCCTGAAAGTCTCTCCAATCATGGTGCTGTAGTTTGGATATGGGTTGAATGAGTCTCCCAGAAACTCAAGCTGGAGACTTTACACTCCACCCTTGTGCTGCTGTTGAAAGTGGTAAAGATTTTTTTAAGAGGCACTTACTGGTACAATGACTTTAGGGCATTGTGGATTTGTCCTCAGAGAAGGTTAATTTAACTCTCGCTGGGCTTGTCTGCTGGCTTCCTGTCTCATTCTGTAAACTCTCTTTTCATACCTATCTGCCCCCGGTGTCATCCTCCATTAGGCAATGAGCCTGGGAGCACCCTTGGGCAGTTAAGTACAATGACATTTGAACTTTCAGTCTCCAAGCTGTGAGCCGTATAAGACTCTTGACAAAGTACCTAGCCTTGGCTATCTCATTATAACAAAAACAGGGTACTGTACTTAGCAAAATTATAATCTGTGACATTTTGATTTCAGAATACCTTGCTCTGTGGTGGTTTCTTCGCTTTGGATCTAATATTTTCCAGCACTCTAGAAGGTACCCTGAAGGTAGGCAGGTGAGTCACCAGCACTGCATCCAGACCTGTTTTGAGAAGGAGGGAAGGAACTTGGCACAAAATCAGAACCACTTCCTCTTGTCATATGAAATGTTGCCTTAAGCTCTTCTGTTGAAATGTTCTAGGCTCAAATAATAATCCATGGCCCTGAAACACTGTGTCCTTCTAAAGTGGGTTGCTTGCTGGCTGGATGTACCACTGTGCAAGTGAACGTAGGGATGGGAGTGGTTCCGAGACACATGGCTGGACTCAAATCTGGAGATGGCTGAGCTGTGTGACCGACCTCAAGTTGGGTGTGACATCTGCTTTTCCAGAAACTATGAAAAACTCTATTTTGATTATGATAACAACAAAATCTCTATCTGCTTTGCAATATGGACAATTATTAATATTCACATTATATGGGTCTTCAGGCTGCTGAAGAGTTCGTGATAAAGAAGAATTATTTGGCAAAACAGCCAAGAGGGTGAGAATTAAAATATACATGGAGTATCTGATCTGGGCAGCCAGGATCCTGTTTTTTTCTGTGCATGAATTCAGTTAACTCTCACACCATAAATAAGGGTGTCCCGCGCGCCTCTCGCCAGCATGAAGACACGCGACACGTAGGCTCCGTCTGCAGTTCAGCTTTATTCAGCTGTTGATAGAGGAGGAACCCGGGGCCCCAGAATGGCGCTGCTTATATAGCCCTGAGGCAGCGTGTCCTCCATTGATTGGCGCGCCCCGGGAGTGGGCGGTGATTAGTCACGTACACCCTTAATGCGCAGGCGCTTCGGGCGAGCCACCCCGCGCTATCCACAAGTTTCCTCAGAGCGACAGCGGGAGTCAGCGCCATCTGGTGATGGCGAATATCCTAACCGCTCCTTACATAAGGGTTTTCATACTGTATAGGTGGAGCAACCAGGGTTCAGGGAGGTTGACCTAAACCACAGGCAGCAAATAGACAAGTTAGTGTTCTTAGCTGGCCACTTGCTCAGTAACTGTTCTGACTAAGGGACACACCCCAGAAACAAATGAAGGCGACGGGCGCAGAGAGAGGTGGCCATAGACAACTGTGTCAGGTCGTTCTTCAAGTCTCATCTTTTATAAAACTGCTTTCAACTTACCTCAACTCTTTTTGATATAAGATAGACCACAATAGAAACCCTGTTAATGGTTTAAGAGTAGTACTTCAAATAGATCTAAGAGTAGCAAAAATTATGGGTTTTTTAAATGTGAAAATGTGACTGAATTTCTGTGGCACTTTGATTATAACTTATTAATCGAGTTGTTATGTTTATTGTTATTAATATTTTGGCTAAACCATAAATAGTTCCCATTACCCCTTACTCCCTGTTTTTGTTCTCTGAATTTCTTCTCCTGTTTTGTTTTTACACATTAGGGCGTGGAAATAAAGAGTCAACCTCAAGGTCACACAGAAATATAGAGAAGGGATTCAGAGCCAGGAGGGACCAGGCCACCTTTCATGTCTGGGCCACATTGTCCTTTGACTCTCTGTGAGGAGCAAAGATTGTTCATGGTGTTGTGTTTATAAAACTGATAAAACTAGAGAGTAGTAGAGGCAGAGAAAGGCAGAGGGGGGGGAGAGTAGAGAATGGAGAGGCCGGCCAAGACCACGAGGGGGAGGGAATGGAGAGAGGTAAGAGATAAGAGATCCAAGAGAGAGGCAAGAGATAAGAAGAGAGAGAGAGGAGGGGCAAGTAGCCCTTTATAATGGGCCAGGCCCACCTGGCTGTTGCCAGGCAACTGTGGGGAGGAGCATACCTGGCTGTTGCCAGGCAACTGTGGGGTGAAGTTTAGATAGAATGCTAACACATGGTACATAGAAGAGTTTACAGTAGATTAATATGTGCATGAAGCTTTTAAGAAGTTTAAAACTGCAAAACGTTTTAAAAGTTTGACAGGTCAAAGTTTCATGAGGCTCAAAGGGCATAGTGCCATGAGACTTCCCTGAAAGAAAGAATGCAAATTTCAGTATAAAACTGAGCACAGAAAGAAACATTTATCTTAAACAACAAAAATAACACATTATAAATGTATAAAGTTAAAAAATAGCAGAAACATAAACTGCCTGAATATAGTGTATCTTTATTATTTAGCCACTGTTTTGTTGTTATTGTTGCTTTGTTTTGTTTCCATCCTGTTAAGAGGTGAAAGATGTTTGGGTAAAGGACTTGGTATATTAAATAATATTTAAGGCTTTTTTAGTACACTGTGTTTGAAGCAGAATGTGTTGTGGATAGCCCTGGGCTGTTTGTATTTTGATTCTAATTCCACCCTCCTGGGAGGGGCTTCGGATAAGGAGTGAGTTACATACTCACGTGACTTCTTGTAAACCAATCCCTAATGAATAAAGGAGCCATCACTGGGCAAGAAGGGGGACTTCCAGGTGGAGAGAGGAAGAGAGGAAGCAGGAGAGAGTTAGGCCTTTTTGGAATGGGACAGGGCAATGGTAAGATGTAGCTGCTAGAGTTTCCTGGTATCATGGCAGATCCACAAGGATTTGCCATCAGAGGAATCAGGTATTAATAAGACTTACAAGATTAGGTTTTAGTTGTTGTGCCCAGAGACTGAGTTATAATTGTTTCTGAACTAAGTTTGTGTGGTGTTTTTCTTCTTGCTGTGGCTCGTCTTTGTTCCAGAGAGAAAGGTACAGCGGCAAAGAATGGGTTTGCCTGATGTGCACCACAGAGGCCATGGGGGTATTGAAGCATGGGGCTGGTGTGATAGCGACCCACCAGTGGGAACCTAGTGAGCTGGATAGAGAGAGCTCCACAAGATAAAAGCAGGTCGGTCATTGCTTGCCAGTACATGACTGGCCAGGCCAACAGGGCTGAGAGAAACAGGGCATAGCATGAGAACTTGCTATATTCATTCTTTTTAATATTTCCTGCAACAGGAATGTTTGTGGAGGATTGTCTTCATGCTTAATTGATGTACAAGGGCCCATCCCACTGTAAACAGCACTATTCCTGGGCAGGTAGTCCTAGGCTATATCAGAAAAGGTAGCAAAGTATGTATCTGAGAGTGAGCTATCAAGCAGAGTCCTTCCCTGGTTTCTGCTTAAATTTTCTGCTTAAGTTTGTGCCCTCACTCCTCTCAGTGATGAATCTTATCACCTTTTAGCTGAAATAAAACCTTTTCTACCCTAAGTTGCTGCTGGTCAGTGTTTCATCACAGTAACAGAGCTGACACTAGAACACAACTTCATATACAGAGCTTTCTGTCTTGCAGGTGCATGTTCTACACACACTGACATCTTGGTAGATTCTATGTAACATGCTCAAATTCCAAGCGAGCATGATCCTTCCAAACAAATAACAAAAACATGCATGAAAATGAGCAATCGAAGACATTGATTATATTGAACACATTTTGAGATGATTTCTTTTGGTTAGCACTCAAGTAGGCTTACGTATGTTCATATAACTCTACACTCTAATAGGAAGAAACGCCCCAGACTATCTTCTAGCTATATGCACTTCGACCTTGTTTCTCCACGACTGTGCCATACTGGCCTGGATGACTCAGACACAGTCTGACTTCTGCATCAGGAAGCTGAAAAAATATGTGTAATGAACAAAGAGGCATTTATAAAAGGTATTCTCACTAGGAAGGCTCATACACCAGAGCCACCCAGAATGTGACTGTGAACCAATAAATATCACTAAAAAGATGCTAAATTTAACTGTGCACAACTTCCCCTTACCCAGAGTTCAAAAGTGCTTACAGCTGCAGCAGCATCACACAACACCAGAAGAGCCAAGAGAGGAAGTGGTGGTAAAAGGGAGAGAGCACAGTTTTAATCTGCTTCATTAAAACGTAGGACTTCAGCATATGTACAGAAATATATGACACACATTCCTAGGACCCCTTACATAGCTTTGGTAAAAGCTTGCCCTCCCAAGGGGTTCAGCTTCTTTGTGTACATGAACCTATTACTGTCTTGAAGTTCTGATCTGCTTGATTGAGTATTGTTGCTTCAGTTCTGTAAAAATGTTCATCCTCATGTTTGGATTAGGAACTGACCCTAGTAACTAGTGACAGTGATGGAGGTCAGAGTAGTCAATCAGAACTATGTCACCACAGTGCGCCTAACTAATGCTTCCCGATAGCTTATGCTTAAAGAGGTAGCTTTATTTTCTTGGCACTAATTTGGAATTTTGATCCAGTCATAGAGATTTCCATCTGCCTTTTTAAATCCTTGCCCAAACCAGTCTGCTCTACAAAAATTTGTATGTTCAGTATGAACCCAGCAAGTTTATGTGCTGAATATCTTTTATGCCTTTGCCTGAACTAGTCTGCTCTATTAAAATGTGCATGTTGAGTTTGAATTTATTGTTTGTGGGCCGAATATCTTAGATATCTTCCATGCCCTCTTTGGTAGCTCCTTGAGGCAGATTCTTCTGGGAAATATCCTGGTCCATCTTCAGAGTAGCAGTGCCCTGTTATCTCTGTTATTCTGTTTCACAGATGGAGGCATCTATGGTGGAAATGCTTGAGGAAAGGTATTTTAAAGGGAGATTTTAAAATCTTTGGGAAATCCCATGTGTGGACAGAGCTTCCTAGCTGTGTCAATTAAGTACTGTGTTCAGGAATTTGTGACTCACGGGCTAGGCATGCTGAGGTTAGAGCTGAGCCAAGAGAAGGAACTCTTGACTGCTGAGCCAGAATGACAATGAAAGACTAGGCAACTTAGTTTTCTCAGATGTTCCTTACAATCTTAAAGGTGTGGGATTCTTTTTCAGCTCATGGTGTTAAAGAGAAGGACTCCAAGTAGTCATATAAGAGTAAGATAGTGGTCTGAGGAGGATCTTGTAGGCTGGGGATAACAGAACTTGCTCTTTACCTATATGAGGGAACACAGGGGGAATGGGAAAAGGGAGGATTTTCAGAAAGTATCTAGGCATCTTCTCTATCAGGATACTGATAGATATATGGGTTCTACCACACCCAGAAGTGAAAGGTCCACCCCAGGGGTTCTCAACATGTGGGTTATGACCCCTTTGGGGACCATACAACCTTTTCACAGGGGTTGCCTGCAACCATTAGAAAACATATACTTATATTACTACTCACAGCAGTAGCAAAATTACAGTTATGAAGTAGCAATGTAAATAATTTTTGTTGGGGTCACTGCAACATGAGGAACTGTTTTTAGGGTCACAGCATTAAGAAGATTGAGAACCACTGGTCTACACCATATAGAGGGAACAGTATGAACAAAGACTCATAAGCAAGAAATTGCAAGGCTAAAATTGAAGTGGCGAGGATAGGAGAATAGATCCATAGAAGATTCTGGAAAAGGTAGACATGAAATGGTAGGGAAAAATGAACTTTTATGAAGTTCAGGAGCATCAACTGAATCCTGAGGGGAACGGCAGGTGAACATGTACTGAAGGTTAGTCAGGGGAAGGCATGACTAGGTTTGTATTTATAAATTTCACTTGACAGGAAAGGCTAGGTAGTGGAGGAGCCAGGTGAAAGTTAGATTCTTCAGGGGATTTCTAACTGATAGGACCAAAAGTGAGATGGGGGCTTGGCTTAGCATAATGGGGCAAGAAGGCGAAATGTTTCACTTAAATATAGAAACATAAGGCAGCTAAGCCAAAGGCTAGTCAGAATAAGGTGACTACTTATTCATATCTCAGTCCATATGGGATGGCTCCTTGCCATCCCATCCCAGGCAATGTATGTTAGAATACTTATCAGATTCAAGCACAGCTAGAATTAATGATGTGATACTCATGGAGGAGAACTATTGACTGATGTTAAGAAAGGGAGATGAGCAGGTATAAATATAGACCTACAGTTGAATCCAAATTGTATAGCATACACACAACATAAGAAATGAAAAGACTATATGCACACCTTGATAGCCATGATTTCTGGGTGACAAGATGGTAAGCAATTATCGTTTTGCTTTGTTTTTCCCTATTAATCGATCATGCCTATAATGAAAAGCTACAGGAATAAGTGTTGAGAAGAAAAGTTGGATGGGGGCAAGGGAATAAGGAAAGGTTGTATAAAGGCAGGATAGAAAGAACACAAGGGAAGAGTTTGAGAGATGTTCAGAACTTACACTCGATGGTATACAGGAGACGGAGACAATATTCCTATAGAGACCATGACACTAGGCTTGTCATGATAGTAGTATCAGGAAAGGAGCCATGACATACAGGCTGAGGTATGAAAAAGTAGTCACCTTCTTCTGACTAGACTACCCTTTGGCTTAGTTGCTGACGTGACCAGAGGGAGGATGTGATAGGTAGAGAAGCAACAGGATTTAAGTCAGATTTCTTGGTCAGAGGCTGTCAGGTTAAGGTCAGGCCCGTGACTCTACTAACAGGCTCTACCCAGCCCATTTCCAGCTCTTGTTTCTGCTTTCCTGACTCAGCATTTGTGTGTGTGTGTGTGTGTGTGTGTGTGTGTGTGTGTGTGTGTGTATGTGTGTGTATTTTTGATGGGTGGAGCAAATCCCCATGAGCAGGTTTTATTGAGCAAGCGCCAGCACAGAAAGAACTCATTAATTCTAGTTAAAAAATAATGCTCAGAGAAAGAAAAAGCTCTCCTCCTTTTTGCTTAAAGTAAGACTGAAAGAAAAAGCTTCATCTCTCTATCAGTGAAAGAAAAGATCTTTTCCTTTTTATTGCTGAATGGGCAAAGCCCTCTGTCTCTTATCGTCATTGTTTTTAGTTGCTATACTTTCTCATGAGAATAGATCATGTGGTTTTCCAAGCATCATTACGTTTCAAAGATTCATCATAGATTGTATAAGGAGTTTTAGCAGAAATGTTTATATGTGCTTCCATTAAGACTAGTATCTAATTAAACTGTATCATCTGTCCCTAGCTTCACAAGTTCATTAAGAGTTTAAAAGAATAATTCTTATGTCATAAGTTAGCATGGTTTTGTCAAGAGGCAAATCATCTGCCTTGTGTCTCATTAGTTTTGAAGTTTTATATAGATAAATCCAGTCAATATTTTATATTCTGTCCTTGTACCTACAATAAATTGTCCATTCTCAGTTTATGACCTTTAGTTATCAGATAATGGTTTCACAGCCAGTCTAGAAGGAGTGTTTTCTCTGATAGTAAGTCTGTTCCAAGCCTGATTTCTATCCTAGTATAATTAGCCCCTGACACATGAAGGGTTACAGAGCCCTAATTGCAGCTTTTATACTATTGAGGGTCAAAAATTACTTACAGGAATTCTATAGAATCATTATTAGGAATTATGAAATTACCAATTTGTCTACATAGCATTACTATAAGAGAATACATCTTTGTTGATCTGCAGAAAAATCTACCCAATAGGGCGGGCTAATTCCCAGGAATTGTGATACTATTTAATAATGACATATGACAGAGTAAGCTGTCTCTGGAAAGATATTTGTTTTCCTTAGTCTTTCCTAAATGGCTCCCAACAAGGTAGATAGATAGATAGATAGATAGATAGATAGATAGATAGATAGATAGATAGATAGATAGATAGATGATAGATAGATAGATGATAGATAGATAGATAGATGATAGATAGATAGATGATAGATAGATAGATAGATAGATAGATAGATAGATAGATAGATAGATAGATAGATAGATAGATAGATAGATAGATAGATACTTAGGTTGATGCAGACTTTTGCAACCTCAAAGCTCTCCCTTAGTGACATACCTTCTCCAATAAGGCCTTACCTCTTCATCCTTCCAAAATATCCTTCTACCAACTGGAAACCAAAAATTCTAATATATTAGTTGGGGAGACAGCATTCTTATTCAGACCACCACAGAATACCACCATAAGTCAAATTACCTCCCCAAGTTGTTTTAGTCAATGTTCAGCAACCAAGAAGCAAATTAGTACACTGAATATTAGCCAAAGGAATGAGATATTACATGGGCAGCTCCAGTGAGTTTCCAAGTCAAATATTTGGGGCCATTTTTTAACCATAATGAATCAGTGCCCATATAAAAGGTAGAGACTTGAAGGATTGATTCCCAGAGAAAAGGATCCCTGAGGACACAGACAGAACTAAGCTGACTCCCAGTAGGTCAAGAGGAAGGCTTTTGGAAGAAACTAATGTTCTCTCCCTCTTCTTCACCCCCCATTTAATTCATGGTCTTCAGAACTCTGAGAAATAAGTTCTGATGGTCAAGCCAACAAGCCTATGATATTTTGTATGGCATGCCCAGCAAACTAACAGATCCACCAGTTCTTTTTTTTACATAACGTAAAGTTATTTCTATATTCTATTTGTTAAGGGGGACATTATTTTAAACATTTTATTGTTGTGGTTAAAAAAAATAGGGATAGCAATGAGGAATGTGTGGGAAGTTTGAAGGGAGGAAAGGGAAGTGGGAAATGTAGTTCTATTATAATCTCAAAAACTAAAGAAATAAGTGTATGTCCTGGAAGTAGATAAATATTCGGATATAACACAATAACAAGAACACAACATCACTGTGGCTCTTCCTGCTAAAACCAAGAGTGATCACAGAGAAACACCAGACAACGCAGATTAAGGAACTTTTTGAGAATAATGGAAATTAAGCGGACACATCAGTGAAATATACTATGCAATGCTCTGAACTGGATCCCTAGACAGTTCTGTCTGTCTGTCTGTCTGTCAGTCAGTCAGTCTATCCATCAATCCCTGTATATAAATTATATTTTAGGGGTAATTATCATGGTGTTAATAAAATGTATAGATCAGTAATGCTTTTATGCCACCATTACGTTTTTCTAGTTTTAATAGAATTTTCTTGTTCTTAGGAAGTCTTGGAAAGCATAGCTAGGATATAATCTGCAATTCCTGATACCATTCTTAAAGGTTTTCTATGTTTTTAGAATAATTTCAAAATATAAGTATCATTAAAATTAGAACATGAATAAAAACAGTCAACTGAAGGGTGTGTGTCTTGCAAAATATCAAGCTAAAATTTAAACACAGTGAAGATTGGTTAAGAGACAGAGCGTGTTCTCTGTCCAGGTCAACTCAGGTGCAGGTACAAGGTGCAAGGTGTATATTGGATTCTGTATAATTTCCAGTAACTCCATGCACAGATGAAGGTACACCCCGAGCAGTGTGGCAGCAGTATTAAAGGCCTCGGCAGCTCACCAGTTCAGGTCTCTATTCAGGTCTCTCAGCAGTTTTTCTGTCTAGCACTGGGTGAAGGTAGGCACACCTCTGATCAACAGAGCTTTCATTGCCTGTGGTTTACAGACAGTAAGGGCATCTGAACTGTTTGATACCTGATTGTTAGAACATGCTCTCTATCTATTTGTGTTAAATTAATGCTGGCAGAAATGCCAAATGACTTCTGAGGGATTTTGATACATAGACCACTGTGGGACCATGTACTGTAATCAATATTTATGCTTAATATGACATTAACTATCTCAGCATTTTTTTTTTCTGTTTTAGAAAAATATATTGCAGATTCCAAAATTTTCCATCTGTTTTGATTGGGGAAAGATAACTCTTTATTTCATTCTAAACATTCATTTTCTCCTTCTGATTCTAAAAGAAATCAAAACATTCTCACAGGCCTCTAACATTAATGTTAGATCTATACCTACTATATTGGTCTAAATTCATAGGTCAGGTTTGATTTGCATTGAATTTTTAAGTTATGGAGGTTCTATCTAAATGAAATGCAATAATTGATTGATGTAGACATTTAGTCACTAAATGTGTTCTGCAAAGCATATATTTCATATTTTAGTTGAATTTATAAACCTGTTTGTTACAACACATATAAACTTGTGTCTAAGGTCCCACTGGGGACCAGACTTATTAACATTGAACCACATAGCCTGTTTTTATGCAGTGTTCTGTTGATCAAGACCTAGAATGTAATCATTCCCTGTCCATTTTAAAGATTCTAACATCATTAGCCATCCTGAGATCTCTGTCTACCACAGTGTGTGCTTAGCATGAAGGGGTTGTTTGTTTGTTTGTTTTTTGTGGTTTAGTTTTTGTGCTTTTTCCTGCGTTTTTTTATTATTATCACACTTTAAAAAATAAAAGTCATCTCTGGAGATAGTCGAGGTTTTTGCTGATGTTTTCTGAATGTACGTTTTAAACTTACGTTTAAACTCTTCAGTGGAAGAATGCTTGCCTAGCATGCATATATCTTTGGGTTCAATGGCTTATTCTACAAGGAAACAAAACCCTCACAAAGTTATCTTCTTATGGGTTGGAAGAGTGCAATTTCTTTTCTAATGAACTATGACACAATTATATGATACAATGGAGTACAATTAAAATCTTCCAATATGGAATCTATAGACTTCTCTTTCCACCAAGTGGAACAAGTTTAACTTCTGAAACTCGCTTTAAAAGTTATTATATTTGATGACATTTAAAACTATTTCTGATTCTATCAGTAAACTTTAAAAAGCATACAGATTCTGGTTCTGAAGAAATGAAAATTGGATTCGAAAAATAGGAAAGCAAGTAACCAGCAAATAGATAAAATGTTTAGCATCAGGTTTTGCCCCATCTGTGTTATGGCAATAAGGGTGAAGAAGAGGATGTCACCTGATGAAGGGAGTCTGAAGTGAGAGTACCGTGGTGGGGAAAATTTGCCACAGTGAAAGTGAAAACACAAGAGCTTCTTAATATGTGTGATACGATATTTGCAGTGACTGTAAGCAAAACTCCATGCTTTGAACATAAACACATGAAGAAGCTCAAAAAATATTTATCCGAGATATTTTATCTACATGTCAGCCACCATGTAAGTTTGTAGCTTGATTTCATAAGCGCTGTGACTCAAGTCACAACCCTGAGATGTGGGCTCTGTCTTGGGAGAAAGAAATACATTTCTGTTCCATATAAACTTTCTGTTCATTATAAATATTATAAAAGATATAGTAGCACAAGATTAAACCATAGGTATAGTGGTATGTGAGAAAAATGTCACAAATCTATGCCATTATTTCTACACTACTGAGTTTGTCCATAATGGTGTTGTTCTTGAAGTTTTCTTTTGACTTCTTCATGGTTTTCTGTTATTTAGTGATTTCATAAAAACAACCTTAAAGCCAGAATCTGCTAACAAAATTAAATTTAGAGCTTTAAGTTTACTAAATAGCAGTCATAATATTGTCATGTAACTTTTGTATGTTCATACCAGCACAGAAAGATTCATTTACACCTGCATATGGAATATGTTGAGCCTTTCTCAGAGCCCTCTGACTCTCTGCGTGGATGCAGAATATGCCTCACACCCTGTTAACGTTGGTGGAGTCCTCTATACAGTGACCATCTGATGCCGCTTATGCCATAGACACACTCTGAGTGTAATATGATATAAAATATGTATACATGACAGGTAGATAGCTTGTTGCTGTGGTTGGGAAGAGAAACAAGTCAATGTGTAACTGACTATTTTGTGACTTTGTAGTAAATATAATCACTCTTTATTTTTTAGTAGAAGTCAGCTCTTGCCATCAGATACACTTTCACAAAAGTAACATACTCTATGAAAGAAAACCAAAGTTCACATCCTAGGATCCAGTGTAAGGAATATTCTAGTCTGTCACAAGGTGGCCCCAAATCCATATTATTCAGGACTCTGCAAGAAGAAGGGATTGCAACAAAACCCTATTGTAATAATTCAGTGTGTAGGTGTCCCACTTAATTGTACGGTTGACTAGAAGATAGAAAAACAGGCTTTATGTGTTTAAAATGAGCAAGAAAGCAGTTACATGTATCTAGATGTATCTCTTCAAGGCTCTTCTCAGTAGACTATAAACAAACTACACAAGTGACATTCAATGCTTCTTTTATTACATGACTTGGTAACACACTGGTTGGCTGTAGAAAATCTGTAATCTTTACTTTCTTACCTTGTGTATAGCAATGATTGCTTAGTTTTTCACTTCATCCAAAAACTTACACAAAAACAGTTTCAAAAGCTGACTTCCCTATTTCTTCTGCCTTCAATATAAGGCAAAGCTGTAGGTTATAAGTCTTGTAAGGTCATGTCTGGGAAGCCCCAGATTAACATTTTTAAAAAGATCATTACTAATTTGTCATTTCTCTCTCTCTCTCATTTGGATTCTTTGTACTTTTAAGAGGGAGCCTGAAAATGTTTTCATCCAGACAGGGAAAAAAAATCTTCTTGACTGTTAATGTAATGCTAGATAAAATGCCTGGGAATTGGCTGCAAGCAATAGGCAGCATTTGACAAATGACAGAAAGATTAATATAGAAGATGTGGCATACGGGCTTTACTTAACAGTAGTATAGCTTGAATAAGTCACTTCAAGATAGCCATTGCGCACGTGTGTGTGTGTGTGTGTGTGTGTGTGCGTGCGTGCGTGTGTGTGTGTGTGTGTGTGTGTGTGCGTGCGTGTGTGTGTGTGTGTGTGTGTGTGTGTGTATGAGAGAGAGACAGAGAGTCAGAGACACACAGAGAGAGGATTAAATGAGATAGCATGAGTACTATATCTGGCACATGGTAGGATCTTCATTTTACATTTTGTTAAAATCCTGTTTTCATTCACAGTGCAATAGAATCATTTTCACTGGAAAGATCCAAACACAGGTTTGCTGATGTTTAGTGGGTTAGGGTTAAAATATTTCTTAAAATAGCAAAGCACCCTCCAGGGCTGCCTATAGGCTTGCTTACTTGTGGGGAGGGAGAGGTGGTCAAAAATAAGACACTGCTCAACTGCGGAGCAGCATGGGTTGGAATGTAATGGAACAATCTCTGTGTATAATTCAGCCAAGATTTACAGACTTGTTGGTTAGAGCCCAAGGATCTGGGCTTCTAGACCAGTAGTAGGCTTGGCTCAGCAAGCAAAGGAGTCTGGGTTCAATGCCAACACAAAAAACAAAGTGAAATGAATTTAGGGAAAGGGAGAGGTTTAATCTGACTGTGCAGGAAACAAAAGCAGATAAGAGACGAATTCTTGAACTTATTCATCTGCAGTTGCCTTTGCAGCTTTGGTCTGGTAAACAGGACGGTAAGCATAAACCGTCTAATTGTGAATCTGAATACCCGAATCCACATAAAGCTGGACACATCGCTCCTATGCAAAGATGAGAGGCAGAGGCAAGAGCATCCCTGGAGAGTCATAGGCTAGCTGCTCTGCCATATTCAGCTGCAAAGAACAGAGACCTTGTCGCGAGCAAGGTAGAAGTGAAGACTGACAGTAAAGGTTGTCCTCTGAAATCCAGGTGTGCTTTGGCATGCACATGCCTGCACTCATGCAAATGAATACATACATACTACATACATAACCACACAGGTCATATGTGCACACACATCATTCATATATACGTATATACATACATACACACACATACATACATACACATACATGCATACATACATACATACATACATACATACATACACATCCTCATATACAAATACAGCTAACAACTACCTGTAGGTAATACTAAACATTTTCTCTTGTTCTGAATTTCCGGATGCACTGTATCATTATAAAAGGTGAGTGTAGGGACACACCATTTTATAAATTAATTTTGTATTATCTAATTTCAGGCATGCCTGAGGTGGCTAAGATGAATTGAAGGAACAAAATTTCGCCCTTTTTATGCTAACCTCAATGGATTCTTGTAAAACTGACAATTGTGGAACTATTTTTTCTCCCCTCCTACTTTTATTCTTAACCTTTTAACTTCCTCTTTTCTCCACTATTCTGGAGCCTAGAACTTTGTCCCTGTTCCCTGGAAGGCCAGCACCTACTGCTTACATTGTCTACCTCACTTTTCCAGTGAAGATTGCCCATTGTCTAGTTCACATCTCCTTTCTACCACACCCTGTCGATGCACACAACATACATCACTGATCTGGCTGTGCCTCTCGATTGTAAAATACAAATGAAGAAGCTAAGGCTTTGTCAAACTACCTTAAGCATAATTTGAACAAATACATTCTCTAATAGAAAAATAAGTGAGATAACCTTATCGAAACAACTTCTTTGGCTTATATTTTCATTTTGCTTATCAGTTTTCTACATGTACACAAAATATTTTGATCATGCCCACCCCTTACTGTCCCCATCCTGCGCCTCCCAGCCTCCTTGCCACATTCTCTGTCCCTACCCAACTTCAGATCCTTTTTGCAAAATAACCCACTCAGGGCAATTATTGTTGCTTGTGGCATGGGTACAGTGGTGCCATCTACTACAGCATGAGCAACTCAGAAGAGACTACATCCCTGAAGAAAACTGACTCTTCCTCCCCTATGGGGCCAGCAAGCCATGTGACGGGCAAGCCAGTCTAGAGCAAGAGTGAGGTCAAGGCATGTCCAAATCCTGAAAAATCTCACCCTAAGACTAGCAGGAGTACAGCTATTTTCCTTCTTGCTCTGCATGTCCCAGTTAAGTGTAAGTGCTTATGATCCCCACCTCTGCCACCCCAGAGGTAGTCATGTAGCCTGGTGGCCAAGTTACGGTTAAACTTCCCCTCTCTCTCCATAAGGACATGTTCAGCAAGTATTTGGAGTCCATCTTTATGGAAATGAAGACTTGCTAGCATCTTAACACTTGCCAATGACGTACATTTACCCCCAAAATCCCTGACTACTCCCCAAGATTTATATAGCCCTTGTTACCCCCAATAAAAGAGAGCTGTTTCACTGAAAACCATCTCAGAGAAAGCTATTCCTTCTGCATTCACATCAGCTGAGATTTTGTGAACCTTCCCACCTGGCTGAGCGTCATTCCTTGCAGTCCAGCCAGGTGCACAATGGTGCCTGGATATCCAGAGGGTGGAAGCAGACCTGGGCTCGCACTCCCCTAGCCACTATAAGCTGCCAATAGTGTCTCAGCCAGGAGTGCATCTAGGTGAGACCCTTCTCCACCCACACGGGACGGTTTTCTGGCTTGGTCTTCTGCAGGTCTTGTGCAGGGAAGCACAGCTGTTGTGAGTTCGTGAATGCAATGGCTTTGTCATGTCTCTAAGTCACTATTCTGCAACAGTCGTCCCAGACTTCTGGCTGTTACAATGCTTTCTGTGTCTTGTGGGGAAGGGGTGAGGTATATGTTCATGGCAGCCTTCCACTGTCACTTTTTCTCTGAACATTGACTATTTGTGAGTCTCTATGTTACCATAAGAAGTTTGTAATTGATGGCAAGAGCTTTACTAGTCTATGTATATAGAGAAACGTATTTAGAAGGGAGTTTGACATTATGTCCATTTAGCAATACAGCATAGGCTCTTGGACAGGTTTACAGAACTAGATATAATTTCTCTCTTGTAAGACGCAGTCTGTAAAGGTGATCAGAAAGCTGACAGTTGTCCTCACAAGTATAAGCCATTACTGCACCAATTGGCATATTTTCCCATGCTGTAGTAGGAATCAAAGCTAGACAAGAATCTTGATGACCTTCTCCCCCTGACCCCAGTAGCCAGTGTATCATCTCCCAGCACTAAGAAATCTAGCTAGAAAGGCAGAAGCTTCTAGGTCAGTACTGGCTTGATTGTTTTTCATTTTCTGTAACCAAAGTGTGTCATGCACAGACTACTTCTAGGCAATATTATAAAACCACAAATCTAAACACACATGTATAGAACCAAACAAGGCAGTCACATACAAGCACACCTTCCCATGCAATAAAGCAAATGCAAGGAATAAGCTTTGAAGCTAATGGCAGCCTTTGCTCCTGCCCCCCTTTTCCAAATCTGTAGTTTCATGTGCAGCTGTAATGTGAGGAAGATTTATGCTATGTATGAACAGTATAGTGTTAAATACCAGTGCACATTTTCTGTGAATTCATAGTTTTATTGGAAGAAATCCGCCCTTATTTTCAAAAGCAGGTGACTCATGATGCATTTCAATTATTAAATAAAAGTGCAAAAGTGTACTCTCTTTTTTTCACTGTAGTTAAGCATATCCCAACCACATCAAAACACAGCTAAGAAATGTACTTTAGATTTTTAAACACAGGAAAGTATGGCAGACTTAGACCCATTCCTGACGATCTTAAAGGCTCTCGGTATTATTAAAGTTGATCCCTTTAATCTGGGATACAGAAAAAGTACTGGCTGGCTTTGTTGCAGATTGAGAAATCGGGAAAGGGAGGTCAAGGGATTGCTCAACCCAATGAGCAGAAATGTACAAAGGAATCAGAGGCCTCTGATTCACTGTCTGGTCTTTTCCAGAGGTAGACCAGTGTTTAACTCAGTCAAATGCTGCACACACAGCTAACCACAGGACATGCGGCTATTTGAGGTAGCATAAATACAAACAGCATCCTCTCGAGCAAGTGCTAAGCATGTCCCAGACTTGTGGTGGCCTCTTAACATTGTTATAACATGTGCTTTAGGAAAGTCGGGGCCACCGAGAAGGGCACTGTTATCATCTTGAAGCTAAACTAAAACTGATGTTTTGGAATAACTGGGTATTTCCGAAGAGAGAAGATAACAAGGAACGAAAGAAACGCAAACCACATTAAAATAAAAGGAGAAAACATGTCTCTAAAGACTTCAAATACTTCTTGAAAAAGCGTGTCATCACAGTTTCATTCTGTGAAATCAGAACCTCTGTCAAGGACTTGAGTCCTTGTAGCTGATTGTTGAAGGCATGCAGAGCATTGGTGTGTGGCATGGGTCAGGTCAAACAATGAGGACTATTAGTATTAGTATAATATATAATTAGTACTAGCCAGTGTAAGTGCGTGTGTTAGAGTTGCCACCATGGGTAACATCATTTCCATTCCCTCAGGATAACTAAGGATCACACCATGCCTCCAAAAAATCATGCAGGGTCTGGGGCCATCTGTCTTTTTGCCAAGTTTATGAAGTCCTACAGTGGTATTACCTTTCATCCTTTCTCGTACTTCTTGCACACTAGTCAAGTGGACCCTAGTGCCTTGAGAAGACTGACACACAGTGTAGAAACATGCTTATTGTCTGATGGACAAGAACCCATGCAATCTGAACCAGAGGTTGGCTAGAGCTCTCTGTTACAGCTGTGATAGAGATTAAGGGTAAGTTGGGTGTGCGACGTAAAGATCAGTAAGTGAGGAATCACAGTTCTCATCCCATTCACATTCACTGGGTTCTAATCTGATGTGCACTTGCTTGAACACTGCACCTAGTGAAACTAGCTGTTCCAACTACTGATGAACCTGACCTCTGAACCTCCATCAATACTGCGTATCTCTGTCCTTCATATCTATGCTATAGTTTCATTGTCTTTGGTTAGAAGTTCAGCTGATTTAATTTGCCTAGCTAATTGAACATCTTAGACTTTCAGCTTTGCATGATTTGAGCATCTAGCTACCTTGTGGCTATCGGCATAGAATTACTGAAAACCGTTTACTTACCATTTAAAAGAAACAGTGCAGCAGTGTTTGAAGTCCCCACAAGTGGCAGTGTTCCAGTGTGTCCAAGGTCAGTAAGGGTCTAAGATGTCAGCTAGTAGAGTGACTGACTCCTTTATTTTTATGCTGGTCTAGAAGCACTGGGAGGTCAAGGTCACCAGCAGCAGTTGTCGCTGTACGGACAGTAGAATACTTACTCTGTGCCCTAGTGCTAATGCTGATGTTCTTCTGCCTAGAACCAGAACATCTGCATGACTGTCACTGGGCAGAACAAGTTCTGTAAGCACAAAGCCTGCACCTACCCTTGTCAGATTCCCACATGCCTAAACCCATCCTACCACTATTGCGGTGGACATTGGCTGAACGCATATGTCACGTCCTGCATGGAGGTGTTCACATTTTGGGGTGTGCTATCTGAGTTGTTTCATAGCAATAGAAATTTTTATACTTAAAAGAGATGAGCAGTGTCATGGAGGATAGTTATATAGCTTAGGTCAAAACAAAACTTCTCTAGCTTTATTATCCATTTCTAACACACACCAACATTTGCCTTCTCAAAATTTCTCCTGTCAATCCCTAAAATACTCATAACGAAACAAAACAAGAGATTTAGCGTAATTTGTCTTTAGCTTACGTGGCTTCATCTCGATTCTCCTACCTATGACTTTCTTTGGCTCTTTATTTCCATGGACATTTCTTAGACATGCTTTCCATTAAAACGATCTTCCTGGTATTTTCCAATGAACGTTAGTCTAGGTTTTGCTTCTTCTAAACCATGCTGCCTTCAACCTGGAAATGTCCCAGGATGGAGGAAGGAAAATGGAGAATACTTACTCAGGAATATGTTTGCTTTTTCTACCCCTCTCTCCACGCAGGGAAACTCTCATGTGTATTTCTAGTGCTTCCCTTCCTAGATGCAAGAGTGCTACCCATTTGTCAGAGTAACTTGGAAAAGCAGCATGCAGGCTGGCTCTGACTTTCCCTTAATGTTCTATGTTGCTCTCCCACACTTTTCCATCAGGAAAGCTTCCTTATGCTTCATGGTTAATAATATTAACTACCGAGACCTCTTGCTGTCAACTCACTGCATAAGTAAGCCTTGATTATGAAGTTGTCTATATTTCTCCATGTCCTCTGAAGGCTTTATTTCCTTTCCGTGTGATCGTAAAATATTATACAATCTTTTTCATTGTGGAAAACGGTGGCATGACTTTTTTCAGTCTTCATTCCTCTAGCCTAACCTTCCCATGTTCCCTTCAGATGACTGAGTCACTACAATGACAATGTTTCATGTGCCAATATAAAGAATTTTATTAAGAAGTCACTCTGGACTTAGAGTAAAAGAGTGATCATCTTTTCTTTGAGCCTTGTTCATAGCCTGTGTTGTTTTTAAACACTTCTTCAGAGCAGGTGTTACAGTCATTACTCTTTGATCTTTTAATGCTCTATACCCTGTGGGTAACAATATTGCAAACTGTGTGCATTTTATTCTGTAGCAATTGTGTCATTTTACTGATGACAGATTTAAAAACATAATTACCCTTTGAGAGGATTTCTTACTTTTAAAACTAACACATGGGGTTGACTGTTCATCATGGTTATTCTGCAGCCTCACATTTCTCTTCATTAGCAAGTCTATCATTAACGGGGCAAGTTTGTCTTTCTCCATCCATTGCAGCAGCACGCTGTGCTGGCAAAGCGGTCAGGGCTGGCATCTGTGTGCTCTCTGGCCTGCATCACTTTCCTCCAAGGTCTGTGTTGAAAAAGGCAGTGTGAAGAAGACAAGGAAAGTGCAGGGAACAGAGGGCCCTGACCACGCACATCCACCAGACACGTTCTCCTCCTTTGGGGCAGCAGAAATCGCAGAGAAGGGTCTGTAACATGATTTGAATGTAACATGCTAATAGTTCTATAACCTGGGCCTCAAGAAACACCTTATCATTGTGAACAGCTCTTCAGAGTTACTTTTAGTTGTTTTCTCAAAACATCAGCAGAATTTTCACTTTGAATAAATATGTTTATTTTCCTAAGTATCTCTGAATCCCTTTGAAATTTATTTATTTATTTATTTATTTATTTATTTATTTATTTATTTATTTATGCTACCAGGCAAATGACTGAATTATTGAAATAGCTTCACAGGCCATTATGGCTCAGCAGAGAGAATTTTAGGTGTGTAAATGAAGTCTCCTTGCCAAACCAGCAGGGCAGCTGTAGCTGGAGTGTGCTCTGGAAGGGTGCTCTCTGGGTTAGCAGCAGTGGCAACAGCTAAATTCTGAAGAGAATGGGGCACACAGCTATGGATTACATCACTTAAATCACATTAAAATTTGTAAAATACTTCATAAACACATAAAAGCTCTTGAATGAAGGAATGTAGCATGTTTACATACGTGTCAGTACTGAAGCCGGCTTGTTAGCAGGACTTCCACTTACAGCAGCACTCACAGCAGTAGAACGGAGGCTCCTGTACAGTTCCCATTCATACGTTCTTAGAAATGTACTTAGCAGTTCTTCACAGGTTATGAAATAGTGTCTCTATTTATGGAAAGGATTTTTTAAATAAACTATACCTCTTTTCTCATATATAATTACATTATATATTAAGATGTGAATAAAGCTCCTGACATAAGAGACTGACTGAGCATTGTAAGAATTTATAGCTCATACCTAAATACTTGAAAACCATGAGATTTGAAAAGAAGATTGTTTTTAAAGAATGGTAGTATTAAACGTTCTGGAATGGTAGTATTAAAATTGGAGTGAATTGTGCACCCCACAGGACATTTGGCCAGAGTGGTTTTCATTGTCATTATTTGTGGATGGAGAGGCTGTAGGTACTACTGGGGAGAAGGAAGGGCCAGAGAACATGTAAACATACTGTAACACAGCAGAGGTCCATCCAACCAAGTTACTGTCCAGATGCTCAGGTTGAGCAGCTCTCCTGGGAGACAGGAAAAGCTTCTGTTGGACTTGACAGGAGGTAGAAAAATGCTCCTGGAAAGAGACTGGTGGCAGTATAGCATTGGTGGATTCTTCAGAAGGGACACAATGATCTCCCTTCCAGAATAGTGTCCTGGAATGAGGTAAAGATGAGTTAAACAATAGTGTCCTTAGAAAGAGGTAAACCTGAGTTAGACCTATGACTCTTGACAACGAAGTTTACTGGAGAAGTCTGGGAAGAGCAGGCCTCAGATGGCCTCTCAACATTTTTATACTCAGCAATTACACAGAAGAAACGAGAAAAACTACCTCATCCTGCTGCATGAAAGTGGAACTCAGGCCTGTAAGAAATGAGTGTATGTCTGTAGGGAACTGATAGAGCAATGACTGATTTCCAAAGGAACACTTCCACACTTTCAGTTCTCTGTGACTCCTTAACAAGGAAATATCCAAATGCCAAGACATGCGCATGTCCTGACAGACTAGGAATCTGCCTGCACTACAGAAAAACAAACATATTTCATGTATACCTGTGACTGTGAGTTGAGATTTTAATAGCACCAGGTATTATATTACTGAATTGATGTGCTAATTGAGAAATAAACGACATTTCTAAGTGGTCTGCTGTGGTGGAAACATACCTAACTTGCTCTTTTCCTTAATCTGTGCTCCTGGTGCTTTTTGCTATATGTAGGGGTGCTCACACTGCACATTAAACATGGGGGAAGTCAGGCCTCATCTCTATAGCAATGATGTTTCCAAATGTGCCTCTCTGTGAGAATATTCTATTTTGCTTAACTCCAGTAGCATCAGATTTCATCAAAACAGGGTGTTAATGAATTTTGTCTTTGCAGAAATCCAGGCTGACCTTCCAGAAGCTCAAATAGGGGATCTGGCCACCTCCAGAATAAGGCTGATGACATGCGTTGACAGCCTCAGGAAGCCATAGATCACCCTTGATTTTAGGAAGCTCAGATTTATCCTAGATGTTATTGATGAATAATTATTAAAAAGAAAAAAGAAATTTTTGCAGAAAACATCATACACTTTTCAATTCCTACATAGATAAGATCTTACATTTGTCCTTTAAAATAAGAATACCTGTAGACTGCCCTCTTCCAAAATAAACTATTGTCTACCTTCAGTGGCATGATAACTTTCTTTTTTTATCTTCATATTTACTAGTAGCCGGAAATGTATTTTACATAGTCTGGCAATACATTTATATTCTACACTCTGGAATATTCTAGACTCTAGAATTTAGAAGATATTGTTTTTATTTTTGTGCTTCTGTCCTGGCTGGTCAACTTGAATCATCTTTTATATGGCACAATCAGTATATGAATGTACACAGGATTACAGTATGAAGAATGTTGCCGTCTCTTTCACTTTGACATGTTCAATTACTGTCTAGTTTACAGAGAAATGTTTCAACCTCTCATGTGAAAATGATGCTCTACAATGAAGAGTATCACCAGGGCGGTGATATCTTAATAGTGGAACAACCTAAGATGAAATGTCTCACATACTTTATAGAGTGCCTGTCTTCCTGATCTCAGCTCTTCTGCTGTAGTATTTGATCAGCATTTATCTGAAGATGTTGCAGGATGTATTTTTAAAAAGATGGAATGTCGTACGTACCCACGCTAGTTCTCTGGTTCTCTTATCCCTGGGGTGCTGGGCATACATGCATTGGCGGGCAATTGCCAACCTGCTTTCATCTCGTGGAGTCTGACTCAGAGCTCCATGATCTCTCCATCCAGCTCACTAGGTTCCCACTGGCAGGTCGCTACTATGCCAGCCCCAAGCTTCAATACCCCCATGGCCTCTGTGGTGCACATCAGGCAAACCTATACTTTGCTGCTGTATCTTTCTCTCTGGAGCCCAGACGAACTGCCACGTGAAGGAAAATGCAAGACAAACTTAGTTCAGAAACAATAATAACTTAATCTCTGGGTGAATCAGCTAAAACCTAATCTTGTAAACTTTGTCAAAGTCTGATTCCTCTGGTGGCGAATCCTTGCAGATCCACCATGATACTAGGAGACTCTACTAGCCACATCTTACCTATCTGCTTTCCCCATTCCAAAAGTCACCTCTCTTTCTCTTCTTCTCTCTTCTCTCCAACCCAGAAGTCTCTCTATGCATCCAGTGATTGGCTTATTCATTAAGGAATTGGTTCACAAGAAATCACAGATATAACACACTCCTTGTCTGAAGTCTCTTACAGGAGGGCAGAATTAGAATACAAAAAGCCCCAGGGCTATCCACAACACTTCCCCCTTTCTGTTCTAATAAAAAAACAAAACCCTTCTCTCAAATATAGATCACAACTATTACTATTTTGTAATTTACCAAGTATAGATAGACCTAACACCCAGTCCATCAATTCTGTCATTAAGACAGAACATTGTCATCTATCCTAAATTAAAAGACTATGATTCGACCTTGACTTATGTCCTGCTTTAGATTGTATGCCATATGAAAACCATCCTCTCAAATCTGTTCTCTCAAAGTAAATAGCCTGGGTTAGCTATGAGTCTATAAGTAGTTTTTCAACCCCACCAGAAATCTGAGAATGAACAACATAAACTGAAAATATATAGGAAGCCTAGCACAGCTTCTAGAACTGAGACAAGTTGTAGAGACAGCTGCCTACCTATATAGCCCCAGTAAATCAGGAAGCTGGAGCATCATTCTTCAGCCTTCTGAGCCAGGATCACTGACAGACCTCTGAGAAACAGGAAATTAAGGACTAGCCTATTCTGTCTCAGCAAAACTAGGCTATCCTAACCTGTAATTGTGTCCTTTGAAGAACAGTACAGGTCTGCAGGAGAAATGAGGCAATCCTTGCCTAGTGGCTGTCTCATCACAACTGGAGCAACTCCATTGATGCTCAGTTTCTTCTTTAAATCCAAGAAAGGGAACATTGTCAGGAGCAGACTTGTCTCAACAACTAGTGAATAAATAATATTAAATGTCACATTCTCTGAATTTCTGACATTTTTGAAAACCATCTATGTAAAGTAATCTTGTCTGTTCTCCGTTAACTACTCTCAGCTATTTCTAATTAAAATCTTGAAAATACCTTAACAATAAACTCAGAGCCTTGAATTTGCTATTTGGCTTTTAACAGGCTTAATTATCTCAGATCAGTTTATAATAACAGTTATAGAAGGACTGGGTCTAAGCCCTGTACTTTTAAAATATTTGTGTCAATAGAAGAAATTTATACCAATGAATACCTTGATTTTGCATCAAAATAAATTCTGTACCAAAATAAGAAATTATGACTTCAACTTAGTAACAATTATAAAGATTTCTACCAATAGAGATTATGGCTATACAATCAATCCTAGCTATTTTCTCCTGTTCCAATTATGATCATCTCTAAATTCCCTAGAGAGGCAGCCTATAATAACCACCTCTAGCCCCAAAGCCCAGGGAGCTGGATCGATGACTCTCCATAACTTCTTCAAGCTGAATATGGCCATTGAGATACTTTTGAAGGGGAGGGGGAAAGGGTAGGGAAAATAGGGAAGTTGGTTGGCCTTAAGAAGGCCATACCAATGATTGATTTAGTCTCTGATGCCTGTATCCTGATTGGAATCGGCTGAAAGTCCAAGACATCAGGAATTCAAGCAGGTCAGTTCAGCATGTCTCACCAGGAGACTCATCAAGGCTGTGTATTCTGTAATATACAAATCTCAAAACAAAATTTTAGCATCATCAAGCTAACTTTTTTGTTTGATTCTCTGGAATCTAGACCTCTGGAGGTCTCCCTTCATCATATCTGATCCATATAACTCTGGAAGGTGTAAATACCTTAATCACCTTTTCCAAAATCACAAAGACAAAACCTTTTCCCCAAATCAGCATATTCTTGAGCCAATAATCAGAAAAATCTTTATATTGCCCTCTCTCCCAGAGGAATAATATAACCACAAAACACACAATCACACCCATTTTTAAAGTTAAAAAAATTGATTCACACTTCTATCTATACTTACTTATAAGCAGGCAGATAATCAATGCAGGATTTAAACCCAGAATTCCCGTGGAGCCCACATTACACAGAATTTGAGTATCCTGTAAGACATAATACAGCAATATATCTTTATGCCATCTTTCTGTTCAGCTCTCTGCCTAGAGCAGCCATCTTGTTATACCAATTATCTGTTGATCTCTCTACCTGGAGCCACAGACAATATTAATTAATACCTGATATAGTATCTATCTGTTGGTCTCTCTACCTGGAGTCACAGACATTAATAATTAATACCTGATCAAAGCAGGCAATGATTACCACTGTACTCTCTACTCTGGAGTCAATGACTAATTTTCCTTATCTTAGTTCCAAACTGTGGGTGAAATTCCCCATGTGATTTGAACAAAATCTGTATATAAATCTATCAAAAAAGCAAGTAGTCCCAATATCATAAATTCACAGTTCAATCAATCTCGTCTCTAAGAAATAGGCAACTTCATTCTTCTCCTCACTCAGAGCAGCCTGCAATTCCCCACAGCTGGGGACCTCACAGCCTGCTTTGTTTCAATTCCTGATCTTGAGTCTACATGATTCATCAGCACTACACAGCTACTCTCTCTCTCTCTCTCTCTCTCTCTCTCTCTCTCTCTCTCTATATATATATATATATATATATATATATATATATATATATATATATATATATATATATATATATAGGGTTATATATATATATAACCCTGTAACTCTCAGGCTAATAAACTTAAATTTCTAGTGGATCTGTGCCTAGCTGCACGTTGGTTTGCCACCTGTTTCGGGAGGTATTAAAAAAGATGGAATACACTGCATGTTGTTCCCGCACTATCACACTGGCGGGTCAGTACCATGCCAGTCCCAAGCTTCAATACCACCATGGCCTCTGTGGTGCACATCAGGCAAACCCACACTTTGCTGCTGTAGAACCTAGACGAACAGTCATGTGAAGGAAAACACAAGACAAAGTTATTTCAGAAACAATAATAACTCAATCTCTGGGTGCATCAACTAAAACCTAATCTTGTAAACTTTATCAAAGTCTGATTCCTCTGGTGGTGAATCCTTGCAGATCCGCCATGATACCAGGAGACTCTACTAGCTACATCTTACCTATCTGCTTTCCCCATTCCAAAAGCCACCTCTCTTTCTCTCCTCCTTCTCTCTTCTCCTCTCCAACCCAGAAGTCTCTCTATGCACCCAGTGATTGGCTCATTCATTAGGGGATTGGTTCACAAGAAATCACAGGTGTAACTCACTCCTTGTTTGAAGCCCCTCACAAGAGGGCAGAATTAGAATACAAAAAGCCCCAGGGCTATCCACAACATGAAAGTTGTGCTAAAAATGGTCCTACAAAGGGGGAAGAAGTAAGCACTGAAAATTCTTGCCAAGAGTGATCACAATTGTTCCCTTGAAAAGTTGCTTACTTATGCCAAATGAGCTACGTATTGACAACTATTAGCACAGACCCCATACTATACCTTCTAATAAAATGATCTTGTATCACTAAAGGGTAAGAGTCTCAAGAAAATGAAGCACTTCGCTCAGTACTTCTCATTTCTGGAAATAGGAAAACATTCCTGAACAACACAGACATTACAGAAGTCAATAAAATGGTGATTAGAGGGTAAATATACTGAGCCACAGACAACAATGTATAATGCTTTCTGTCAATGTTCTGGGTTTTAAAATTATCTTATGATTGCATTTTATGTGTTTTGCCTGCATGCGCGTCTGTTTATTATGTGCATGCTTGATGCTGCACCGCCCAAGCGAGGACACCATATTCTTTGGAACTGCAGTTATAGATGTCAACGCCAGTTAGATGCAAACAATCAAACCCAGGGGCTCTGGAAGACCAGTCAATGCTTCTAACTGCTGAGCCAACTTTCCAGCCCCAAAGATTTATTTCTTTTAGTATTCATATTAGAAAATAAATATCATTGCAAAATTCACATAATGCCTGGCCAAATTAAGAAATGCTACATTAAAGAATATTTTACAGTGGTTCAAGCAGATTTACCACAATGACTTTTAAATTAGTTTTTGGCATTTGCTCTCTCTTATTTCTTAATAATAAAACAAAAGTGTAATCTGAGGACTTTTACTAGGAGGCATGGTGTTTCATCATTTACAGATCACTGGCTGTAAGTCCCAACATGTCTGGCTCTGGCTGTATGTTTAACCTCTTGGTCACTCCTCAGATGATGGCTGTTTTCTGATTATTTCTATTGTCTGGTAGGAATTTGACTTGATTTATTATGTGGACATGGGCCTTGGGATGGGGGGAGCAGATAAAATTAATGTACTGTGGTGGGTTTGTTGATGTAGACACAGGAATGTGGTAGAAAATGAAAATACTCACCATGAGCAGAGACCCCAAAAATGGCAAGACAATTCCATATCTACCAGTGGATGGTCTGTATGGAGCCCTAACTCAGTGCAAAGCTGATGGAGAGGACTTTGTTTCACACTCTTGGAGTCTAATCTTTAACTGTATGTGTGTGTGTGTGTGTGTGTGTGTGTGTGTGTGTGTGTGTGTGTGTGTGTGTGTGATGTGAAGTTCATTCAATTCCTGTGGCCAAGGGCAGCTTAAGTGAGATAAATTCTACATTTAGTTCGGTATTGATTTCCACATCTATTTGGGCAGATAGTTTCTCTTTTAAATGCATTTGTTGCAAATATATGGGTGGCAGTGTAAAGCAGATAAATTGAAGTGCAGAGATAAGGTTTTTGTTCATGATTAGGAGGTACTTTATATTGCAGACCATAATAGACTTGAGTAAAAGCACCACTCGGGTCTTTTTTGTGGTTGTTTTTGCATTGTGTTGTGTTATTGTTTTGTTTTGCTTTTGCAGTTCAGGTCCTTTATTTCCTTTTACATTGGGCCATGAATACGTATGGAATGGGCACCAGCAATTCAGGCTGCTTCCTGTTAGTCCTCACAAAGTGGGCTTCTCTAGGTGGCTTACGCTGGTGCTTCAGGTGACCCCAGGTGTTCTTCTCTTTGACTTCCTCTTTCTTCTGATCTTCTTCCTTTACCTTCTTCAGAAAGCTAGCCCATCAACTAACTTTCTAAAGCAAATTATGACTCATCCTAATTTATAGATGGGAAACAACGTTCATAAATGCAAATATGTGCTCAATTTTAACTCTATAAATTTTAACTATCCTTTTCTCTTAAGCCATATAGGTTCATGGGTCGAGACTGCTATGGAAAACTGGGATGAGCCTGCTTGTCTTTTCCTTCTCTGGAGGTCAGCTATTTGAATGCAGCATTCTCTCCTGAAGAGAAATGAAGTAAAGAAAGACATCAAAATAGAACTCTTGTAACTAGCAGGAACTGAAAACATAAGGTCAATTCAGTGTATCCTACATCTTGTTTCCTTTTTCATCCAGATCTACACCCCCAAACCAAACTGGTATCCCTCAGTAAAAGGAAAAAAAACCTACTTGTGCATTATATTTCCCAAATTCAATGGCTGTCAGAAGAATCTGTGTTTCTAGATGCATCATGTCACATTAATCCATTCCAGAGGGGCAAGCAACCAGGAGCAAACCAGACAAGCACGAAACCAACAGAAAGGCAAAAGATGAATGAGGTGCTGAAGAGCCATGCTTTGTCAGGGCAGGCCCGTTCTTGCCTCTTTGATTAATGTACCGTTCTCAGTTTTTAGCCATATCTTTCTCAAAGTAAACTACAGTTGATTAATTTGTGTTGTAAATAATACTCAACTTTTTCATTCAAAAATTATATTTATTTTCATCATCTTAGAATTAAACATTTATGTGTGTGTGTGATTTATTCATTTTAAATAGCAGTAGTAAAAAGCTAAAATGTATCAAGTGGTTAATCTATTGTCAGGACTTTTGTAGGCACTGGGAAGCATTTCATCTAATCGTTAGAAATTCTCTATGATAGAGGTATCATCAGCATCTTATAGTTTCAGACCAGGAAACTGAGGCCAAAGAATTTAAGATAAATGTCCACAATACCATAGTACAAGTAAGAGAGCAATGAAATCCAAATTTTGACTTCTTGGAGTATTGTCCTGTGCTGCTTCTGTGCCCTTTAGACAATCTAGAAAACAACTGAGAAGGGACACGCCACTGGGAACCGCATGACTAAAAGGTACCTGTCTTGTATACTTGTTGTGCTGCATCCACACAGCGGATACTGTGTAAGCCCGACGTCTCCATGGCTGTCCTTGCTATGTCATGCACGATTTAAAATACGATAAAAGTAAAGCTGTTTGTCAACAATGATGACTTTGTTATAAATAGCATGTCATTTTTAACTATGTGATGGCTGTTAAGAATTCTAAATTTCTTGTTGTTGTTGTTTTAATGAGAAAAACACTATATCAGATATGGTGTTTTGAATAAGAATGCCCCCACCCACAGGCTAATATGTTTGAATATTTAGTTTTATCAAGGAGTGGGACTATTTGAAAAGAATCAGGAGGATTCTTGTTTGAGGAAGTGTGTCACTAGGGGTAGACTTTGAAGTTTCAAAAACCTACACAGGCCCAGTGTCTGTCTCTGTCTCTGTCTGTCTGTCTGTGTATTTCTGTCTGTCTCTGTCTATCTCTCTCTGTCTCTGTCTCTCTCTGTGTCTCTCTCTGTCTCTCTCTCTCTGTCTCTCTCTCTCTCTGTCTCTCTGTCTCTCTCTGTCTCTCTCTCTGTCTCTCTCTCTGTCTCTCTCTCTGTCTCTGTCTCTGTCTCTCTCTCTCTCTCTCTCTCTCTCTCTCTCTCTTTCCCTCTCTCTCTGCCCATGGATCATAATATAGCTTTCCAGGGCCTGGCTGCATGCCACTGTGCTCCCTGCCATGCAAGCATGAACTATAGCCCTGAAATTATAAGCAAGCCCCCAATTTGATACTTTCTTTTACAAGAGCTGCCTTGGACATGGTGTCTCTTCATAACAATAAAATAGTGATTAAGACAGCAGATATCCATGTGTTGTATGTTTAAAATCCTTCATGAAGTTGTTTAAGCTTATCCTTTAGGATATATTTCTAGAAGCATAATTTCTAAGTGAAAGATAAGATTTATTTTCAGACTTCAACACATGGCATAGAAAAGTGTGTAGAACATCTGTGAGACTTTATACTTTCTCTGTCTCATGACACCTTACCTAGTCTTCTCAAGTAACTTTTGTTTGTAATCTGTTTGTGATTTGTTTATAATCATTTGCAAGAATGCTCAAGTGTTGACACTGTATTCTGCCAGCTCTCAAGAACAAATGTGTTGAGCTGTATCCACAGCCATCCTGGAGCTTACAGGCTTCACAGGCCCCAAACAATAAGTAACTTTCCAGACAGAGGCCAACCCAGCACTAGTTCAGTGAGCCGCAGCATCACTTGTGAGTTTTGCAATGTCTCCCCCAAGACAACTGTTTGGCCTTTCTGTTCAGGCATTGTTTCTGTAGCACACTCTGATGTTATTTTGTCTGAACAGCTGTGCTGTTCTTCTGCCTTTCTGGTCATTCTTCTGGGCTCCTGCTTTCTCTTTGACTAATTATTAGAATACAGTTTTTTCCTCCTGGTTCAAGTTATATCACAGTTTCTCCTGTTGTTGATCAGCGTCTTTTCTTTTCTTTTTTAAAAGGAGCATTTTTATTGGTTCTTTGAGAATTTCGTATGGCATATTTTGATCATATTCACCACTCCTCTACCTTACTTCCTCCAGATCCATCCCCACTTCCTATCCTGCACTTTATGCCATTCAAAAGTTAAATAAATAACCCATAGAATCAAATTTGTGCTAGCCACATGCTCATGGACTTGGGATCATTCACTGGAGGATGGGTGACTTACAAAGGACCACACTGCAAAAGAACTGACTCTCCTTCCCCCAGAAGTCATCAACTATCCATAGTTCCTCAGTGGGACTCAACAGTCCCTCCTGCTGGACTGTTACCTAGCTTGCTCTTGTGCAGTTCGTGCACAGACAACCACAGTGGCTCTGAGCTCATGAGTGCAAAGGTTATGTCCAGAAGACAGGGTTTTATACAAGTGCCCCCTGACCTCTGGCTTTAATGTACTTCCTGGCTTCTTCTTCCACAATGTTCCCTGAATCTGGAGGTATGTATGATATGAGTGTCAATTTTTGGCTGAATACTTCAATGACACTCTATCTCTGTATTTTGATCAATTGTGAGTTTCTGTATTGACCACCATGTACTGCACAAAGAAACTTCTTTGAGGGCATAGGAATATGAATTTAGAGGGAAACGTGAGTAACAATAGGTTTATTCCTCAGACTATGAGCTCTCAAACCCTGGATTTTGGGCCAGCTCACAGCCCCAGGCATGTGTTTCTTCCTACGAAGCAATCTTTAAATTCAATTAAA
>CM052712.1:74073382-74095882 GCA_028551405.1 Uromys caudimaculatus | reverse complement strand
AGCCTAATAGATCTTAAAGTTCTCCTAGATCAGGGCATGGAAAACAAACTGAATAGGAAACCCATGTTTTCTGCATGACATGGAAACAAGGTGCTAAAATAATAGACTGTAGATCCAGGCTTGGTATTTTGTGGCATTGACTTCTTTCAACTTATAACTGAACTACATTCTAAAAATTTATTCTAAATTAGTTTTGTTACTATTGAGAACATTCTCTCCCAATAAAACTATTATTATGAAAGGTGGAATTCTTTCATAGAGAAACCAGTGTCCTAACACACACACACACACACACACACACACACATACTCATGCACACTCTCTCATACACATATACACACTCTCACATATACTCAAACACAAACATTCATGCACACTCTCATACACATACACACACACATACTTAAGCACACACACACACTCACACATGCTCATACACACACTGTCTCACACACATACACAAACTCATGTGCATTCTCTCTCACACACACATATATACACACTCACATACACTCACACAATCACACACATACACACTCATGTAAGCACTCTCACACACACACGTACATGCTCACACACACACACACTCACACACACACTCAAATGCACTCACACTCATACACACTCTCACACACACACATACTGCAGCACTGGCTTAAGTGATAAAACATGGTCGTAGTCCTAGTAGTAGTCAGCAGCTACATTGGTTGCCCTAGGAAAGTTGCTTTATTCCCATTAACTTTACTCAACACATCTTTAAATGAAAATAATAACGGACTCATAAAAAGAATGTCAGCCTTGAACAATGTAGGCAAACATACTTTCGACACTGAACCATGATAGAAACTGTTATCTACTCCGGACCTGTCAGCTGACCTCAGTTAGCACTCTGGACTTCACTCTATTAATCAGAGACGCTATGTCGTAAACTAAGGACTATTCATCTTGTGTTTCCAAGGAAAAACACATGGTGCAGCAAAAAAGGATTGCGATAGATCAAGAAGTGATGCCCCAGCCCCAGCACTGCCAGCCCGTTCATCTGTATCAACATTTCTTAACTACCTCCCCCACCTTCCCAGATGCAGCAACTGCTGTTTCCCAGAAAGCAAGACATGTCTGTCCTGATTCCTCTAATAGAGCCATATAGTCGTTTTAATACAATGTTTTCCTTATTAGAATTTCCTGGGATCTTTGCCATTTGTTTCATGTATACTGTTAAAGAAAAAAAAATTCAGTGATGTGCATTAAGCACATTGGGGTCAATAATATTCAGGACCACTACTATTTGCTACCCTCCCCCTCAATGCTCAGGTAATGTGGAAGAAGAGGGGACAGGAAGAGTGCAAAAGCTGGAGGCTGGGAGGATTTCTGTGAAGCAGGATGGGACAAGACTGTTGTACTCATGAGCTCACCGTAGCTGTGGCTGCTGGCACAAGATCAGCCAGTCACGATTCCAGCACAGACCTAGAAGGGGCCCAGAAGGCCTCATCCTATCATAGGCACTCCTGGCAGTTGATAGTTTCTTGAGGAGGAAGAGTCATTTTGTTCAAGGTTGGGGCTCCTGGTGTGTTACCCTCACTTCTGTCTATCAACACTCACTGCGTGTGGAGTGCTATTTAGAGGGAGGTGGGGGAGCAGCAGCAGCAGGAGGGGGAGGTGGTGTTGGGGATGGGGTGTTGGGACGTCCTGGAGGAGTTGGAAGTGGGACAGAGGATGGATATGACCCAAATATATTGTATACATGTGTAAACTTCTCAAAGAATAAATAAACTATATTAACGGGAAGGACTGTGACTGTGGGATAGTACGTGTAACTGCTTAGGCTCAGCTCCCAATGCAGCATGTGTGAGCGAGAGCCGGCTGGCGGTCAGTGGCTGGGAAACCGCAGAAGCATCTGGGAGCGGAAGGAACTCTGGTCCAGCAGACTTTCTGGATTCTTCATGAAGCCAGGACAAGCAAACATCACATGGGAATCTAAGAAGCCTAAAGAACCCGATTAGATGTCAGGATGGATAGTGTCGTGCTAAGCTAACTTCATAAGTTGTTTTATTTATTTATTTTAAATTTTTGACAATATTAAATTCTTTTTCATTTTTTTCAAAAACATGCAAGGATTGGTTTAGGAAAAGACTCAAGAACCATATTAAAATCTGTTAGGAAAACTATTTGTGTTGATGTAGGATTTGTTTCTTTGATAAAATTCAAAACTGCATTATTGTTCAGTATTTTACATATTTTGCACTGTAGCTTCAGAATGCCCAGCACAGTGATGGGCACATAATGAATTCTTGGCAAGTGTGAGTGCTGGAGAGCAAAGGGGCATGGAGTGAGAAGAAATGGGGTGGTCCTTCCCAGAGCTATCGTCTGTATTAGTACAGGGAGAGGAACGGACTCCGGGGGTGGAAACGGTGGAAGTCTATCTATGAGCAATGCCATGGCTGCAGGTACTTCAGAATGAGTCAATAAGAGCAGTTTCCCAAGTAAAAGAAAGTGAAGTGTGTGTGTGTGTGTGTGTGTGTGTGTGTGTGTGTATGAACGGATAGATGGAATTAAGGAAAGTTAAATTTTTAAAAACTGAAAAAAATAAAAACCACCAAAAGAATCTCATCAGAAAGTTGCTCTAGGGAGAGTTGGCAGCAGATGATTATAAGCCTAGGAACCATGAGGAAGCAAGCCATGCAGGCTGGCGGGTAGAAGACCTGCCTCTCCTTCATAGGCTTTCCTTAGTTAGAGCTGTGCTGACTCAGCGAAAAGCATAAATCACAGTTACAATAGCTAATAAATTTTATGCTTACCATGCATCAGGAATCTACTTCTCTTGCCTTATGTGAATTATAAAGGCAGTTAATCACTTCATTAATGTCATAACTTAGGAACTATTGAGGAAATAGTGACTCATACATTTTAAATAACTTACCCAAGGCTATGGAACTCCTCCATTATGGAGCCAGTGCTTTAAATCAATACTCACCTTGCTTAAATCAGACTTCCTAACCACTATCTACCTACCATAAGTAATCTAAACTTTGATCAAACTTTGATGTAAAAGTTAATCGATGCATATCCTGTTCTATGCTCAGATCCTCCATTAAAATACTCTCTGCATTTTCAACGTCTCTCTGCCTCCAGTCCTTGGCTCTTTGCTGTCCACTTCCCTGTCTGGTTTTAGCCAGTTGAACACTCCCCAGTAGTCTGACAACAAGAGGTCCAGAAACTAAAGGTCTTCTCTCTCTCTCTCTCTCTCTCTCTCTCTCTCTCTCTCTCTCTCTCTCTCTAATGGTCTGAACTCACAACTTGCTATTTAAAGCACTGCTCATTCTTCTATTTGCTATGACAACGGGGGCCTCGTCAATCTTGGTTAGGATCGGCATACCCAGGCTAGCTGGCATGACTTCTTCAGATATCAGAGTTCTGGGAAAGAAGAATGAAGAGAAGGAATGTGGAATTATGGAATCCAGCTTCCACATGCTTATTACTGTGTATTAATTATTGCATGGGATCATCAAACCCACCTTTGAAAATGAAAGCATTTTCTCAGAATGACACAGGCTGATTTGAGAAAAATCACAAAATGGGCACTTGCTTAGAGATTCATTTCAGCTTTACTTGATTGCAAAGGTTTTGTTTTTTGCATCCTATGAGTTGTGTGATAAACGCCAGGAATTATGGGAGGTAAAGAGCTGTGAGATTACAAGTTATCCAAAGGAATCATTTTTAATAATGAAAACTACCCTTTGCAAGGGGTCATTAGATCCTGGGCTCTTGGATGAACACATCTCATGTGACACTCCGTACACATCACATGTGACACTCCATGAAACAGGTAATGCTGTTGATTCTAGTTTTCAGAGAAAGAAAAAGAAGCCTAGAGAGATTAGCACAGAGCTGACCTGGGACTAGACACCAGTGAACCTTCTTAGACCCCTCTCTTTATCTGCAGCTTACCAAAATCTAGATCTTTCTCTCTCCCCTTCGCAAAGGAAGGGTCTTACTGCATAGCCATATTGGTGCCAAGTTTGTAATCCTCCTGCCTCAGACTCCTGAATGCTGGTATGCCAGATGTGTCATTATACCCAGTTCAAAATAAGCACCTATTTACCATTTTGCTGGCATTTCTTTTCAACACATACGTGTCTTGTGTAATCATTTATGTTGACTTTGAAAATATTAGCTACCGTTATAACTCTTAGCTTAGATGTCCTTCGGCCATCATGGCAATCTTCTGAAGCAGTTTTCTCTATCATTGCTGTGTTATGGATGGAAAAATAAGGATGCTGACCCATTTGCTCATGGTCAGATAGCTGTCAAAGTGGAGGGCGTCTCTTAAGAGGCTGCCCACGAGCATTCCCTGAATCCAGCTGCCTCTTGCAATACATGCAAGTACCAGAGGGTGCCATAAAATTCAGAGTCGGCTATGTGCATGCCTCTCTCAAGGACTTTTGATCATTTCGCACTATCTATGAAGCCAATTCTAAGCTACCTCCTCCTCCCATCATAGGCTCTTTCCAATGTGTCTGTCTTTTAACATCTGTTTTCATTTTCCTACTGACTCCATCATTCAGATTTCTTGCCAGCCCTAAATGAGCCAATCCTGCCCAACTCTTCATGACCTTTCTCAGAGAAGAATCGTCTCTGATCTTTAACAGCTGTTAGGATTTTTATACAAAATGTCTCCCACAGTCTCATGCTTGAACACTTGGTCTCTAGCTGAACGTGATATTTTGAGAGTCTGCGGGAACTTTAGGAGGTGAGCGTCCCTCGTGGAAGAAGTGCGTTGGAGGAAGGGAAGCCTTGAGAATTTCACATCAGCCCTGATTCTGGATCACACTACCTACACTATGATCTCCAGGGATGTGAAGAAAATGTAGAACGAGCTTCCACGTCCGACCGCCCTGGCCCAAGCTGTCCCTGGCTATCAGGCCTTCCTGCCATGATGGATTCTATCCCTCTAAACTGTCATCCAAAATAAGTATCCTTTAGCAGACATTTATTTACAGCAGCAACAACAACAAAAGGAACACAGCCTATTAATACTAGGAGTGGAGCAGTTGTTATAATAGAACTGACTGTGTAGTTCACTGATTGGGGTTTAGAACTGGCTTGTGGAAAGGATGTCTGAAAGTTTGGAGTCAAGACTGGATGAAGCCCTCAAATGGGGCAGGAGTCCAGAAGACCAAAAAGCTAATAAAAAGGCAGGCGGTAAAAGTTGGTCTCATGAGGTTTCAGCAAGGAACAAGGAGTCTCTCTGGTACTGGACACTGGACCATCTAATGTTCTAGAAAATTATCTGGCTGTTTTCTTCCTATTTCCTAAATAACTGGATAAAGCTGAATCCAAAACTGATAGACAAATTTGGGGGGGGGGGGGATTACAGGTCAGTATAGCTTTCGGGCTGTGGCATGGGGTACTGTCCAATGCCTTTAGTCAGTGACCCAGATAAAAAGGGTAAGAAGCAGAACATGCTTTAAAGACTATGCAGTTCTGTAAGGAAAGAAATGTGAGTGAAATTCAAATTGGAACCAGGCTGAGGATAACTGCTAGAGATCAGCACCATTGTACAGAACCCCTCACCTTTTATTTTTAACCAGGACATTAGAAAAGGCACCCTCACCTTTTATTTTTAACCAGGACATTAGAAAAGGCATCCACTGTCCCTTCTCACTGAAAGTTCAACTCACTGAGGTTGAAAAGCATTTGATAAACATTTCTTTGAAAATCATTTGATAACTTTTTTGGGGGGTGGGAGTCTGCCAGAAAAGATCAAGTCTATAGAGTTAGCCCTCTAGGGAAATGTCAACCTTCATTTAGCTCTAAGCATATGCAGAGACCACTGCAACTGTCAGCCATGGCCCAAGGAGGTGGGCGGGATACATCTCATAGGGATATCAGCAGAACCTGGTGCTGTTCATGTAGGCATGGAGGCTTGAATCAAAGTTCCAAGGTTCAAGAAAAAGGCTGGTGAGGCCATTCAATGTTCTGTAGGTCAGATGCCCTGAAACGAAGCTCTGAGGTCACTGCTTGAAGCCTAATATTCAATGGAGACCCTGGATACTGAGATGCCAGGGTTGAGATAAATCTGCTAGTCCAAAAGAGAAACCATATCAGATCATCATGTAGCAGAACCATTGTCAGAATTCCATTTTATTACGAAGACAGAAATTCAGAGAAGCGCAATAACTCGCCAGAATCAGAAAACACAAAGCATAAGTTTTCAAGTCAAGACTCCATCCACTACGTCTTCTGGATGCACAGTGTTCTCGACAAGTTTTTGTCAACTTGACACAAACTAGAGACAACTGAGAAGAGAGAACCTCAATTAAGAAATTGCCTCCATCAAATTGGCCTGTAAGCATGTTTGTGGGTTCATTTATTGATTAAGCATTGATCTAGGAGGGCCATCCCACTGTGGCAGTACCACTCCTGGGCAGGTGGGCCTGGGTTGTGTAAGAAAGCTGCCTGAGCAAGCCATGGAGAACAAGCCAGTGAGGAGCATTCGCTATGGCTGTACTTCAGTTTCTGCCTCCAAGTCCTTCCTTGAGTTCCTGCCCTGCTTTCCCCTGATGATGGACTGTTATGTGTAACTGTAAGCTAAATATACCCTTACCCCACACAAGGTGCTTTTGGTCATTGTTTTAACACAACAGAGAGAAGCAAACCAATACACAGGCTGGCAAAAGAGCTCGAAGCAGACGCACTATATCCATACAGTACCAGTAATTGAGAGTTCCAAAATGTCTGCTGAAACCCAGGTGCCAACAGCCAGGCAGGCCAGTTTAAGGAAAGCACATCTGTCTGTCTAACAATCGCTGTGCCTGTGTTCTTGCCTCTGAATAAGTGTTGCAGAAACAAAACTGTCGCAATTGCTTATAATTTTAAAACAACTTCCAAATGTCTGTGTCTATGAAACATGGAGAACAAACCTTTTGAATTCTTTAGTTCCCAGAGTAGCAACCACAAGTCTTCCCCCCCCCTTCTTTTGCTTTTTTGAGCCAAGAATATGATCTGGTACACAAACTTGTTACAAAAGTATGCCTAATCTTCTCATTGCATGTTTGTGGTTAAAGATTTGCCTCATACTCCACACAAACTCAGCCAAGAATTGAACACTTTGAAGAAAAGTCTCTGTGTGACAGTAAATAAGCTTGGGTAAAACAGGGGGTATACACAGTCAAGACTGAGACACCCCCACTCTCAGCCAATATGATACACACCCCACAGCGGCTGCTTACACTTACATTTAAGTCAAACCAAAGCAAAGCCTCAGATCCTAAACTGTCTACTCGCACTTTAGGGATATCACAGCTAAGTGTTCTCTGGCTACTGTCTGAGAGCGATGGTCTGATGAGCCCATTTGCCACTGCAGTGAACTTGATTAGACAACTTTGACCTAAACAACCACTCTCAAGCTTTACAATAAAACAAAACAAAACTCAAAGTAACTTTGAATTTTGAAAAATGGTCAAGGGATCCTAGAACTCCCTTTTTAGAACATAGGCTATCTGCATTTATATTTACTGAATGACAAATTAAGACTGAAAACAATTCTGTTAGCGTCTAAGACACCGGCATCTTCACACATGGTACCACTGAAACACTCCTGTGGCGAGCCAAGGAAGCATCATCATAGAGTTATGAGAATATTTTGACTTCATAGATGCTCTGAAGGTAACCTGGCATTTCCTGGAATCCCAGACCTCATTTTGAGAATGCTTAGGGAGACTATACTTTGTCACTACAAGTCCCCTGGCTCCTGTTTACTTCCAAATGCACATGGTGCTGGTTTTGCTCAAAGGTTCTGCCAGACTTTTAACAAAATAAAATGAAGCAGCCATGGTATTTGTCCAAGGCTAGACTCTTCTGAGAGGGAATGAAAAATAAGGACTCACTTGGCAACTACTGCTTGAAATAAGGTCCAATGCGTTCTGACGAACACATTAATTACTATGGCTTATGTGCAGCATAGTGATTGCCATTTGTCTTAGTGGGTTTTCCTAACTTGTATGGAACTCACATGCCAGCCTCAGACAATGACCTGACATTTACACTTAGTACCATGCCAATAGTGTTCGTATTGCCTCAGAGTCAGCATTGCTAGAAAGGAACCCCCAAAAGTTCAGTGTGCAGAATAGGTCATGACTACTAAAATTATCCAGGTCTCAAGACTGACAAAGATCCATCAAACTTATTCCACAATGATTGATTTAAGGTTCTGTATGTCACAGGCTTGTTTAACATGGCCCTGAAAGCATGAGAAGATTGTACAAAGTCACATTGCATTCTGAGTCTTCAGAGTGATATTGATAGACTCTTCCTTCAAGAAGCAATCACTGGATAAAATAGAGCTTCCCACTTTGCTTACATTTTCCCAACATATTGTTTTGTATAATTATGTATAATTTGGAAAAAATGAGCTACTACTATTTTATAACTTACAAGTCTTTTAACATATGTTATTGTTTCCAAGTTTGTGTTTTTATGGGGTGTCTTTGTACAGGAACCTGTGTGACTCTGCATCTATGTGTGTTTTTATGCCCTTTCTTTAGTTCCTTTTCTTCTGTATGTATATTTTTATCTTATTTTACCATTATTTTCTAGATGTTTGTTTTCTAATCAGAGAAAGTAATGCTGTGGATTTGGGTGGAGGGGAGGTGGAGAGGATCTGGGAAGTCCTGGGGGAAAGGCAACCATAACCAGAATATAGTATGGTGGAAAATCTAGCTTCAATTTTAAAAATTCAGAGATGTGGACCCCTGTCCCAGTAGATACACCTGCAAAAATCTCCTGCACCCGAGGCTCAGGGATCGCTTCAGAAGAGGGAGCAGGGAGATTAAGAGCCAAGGTCAGTTTACTGTGTAGTTGTGTTTCCTAGGAGTGACAGAAGCTACATCATAAAGTTTAACTTCCTTTCTGCTTTCAAGTCTCAACGGTCTGAAGTATATAATATTATGCCTTCTTTTTTCCATTAATTAATTAATTTATTTATTCACTTTACATTCTGATCACAGCCACTATCCCTTCTCTCCCCCCAGTCCCACCCTCTCACCCCCTGTCCCGGGTACCAACATTCCCTAGCACCTCAAGTCACATCAGGACTAAGCACATTCTCTCCCACTGAGGCCAGACAAGGCAGCCCAGCTCGGGGAAAGGGATCCAAAGGCAGGCAACAGAGTCCAAGTCAGAGACAGCTCCCGATCCAATTGTTAGGGGACCCGCATAAAGACCAAGCTGCACATCTGTTACGTATGTGTAGGGGCCGAGGTCCAGCCCAGGCATGCTCTTTGGTTGGTGGTTCAGTCTCCTTGAGCGTCCATAAGCCCAGGTGAGTTGGCTCCATAGGTCTTCTTGTCTTCCCTTTTAGAGTCTTCCACAAGAGTCCCTGTGTCCCACCTAGTGGTTGGCTATGGTCTCTGCGTCTGTTTTAATCAGCTGCTGGATGAAGCCTCTTCTCCACTAGGACAGTTCTGCTGGCTCCTATCTGCAAGCCTGGCAGAGCACCATCAGTATTGTCAGCATTTGGCTCTCCCCATGGGGTAGATCTCCAGTTAGGCCAGTCATTGGCTGGCCATTCTCTCCATCTCTGCTCCATCTTTATCCCTGCTTACCTTGAAGGCAGGGCAGATTTTGAGTTGAAGGTTTTGTGGTGTCCCCCTTCCTCCTCTGGAAGTCCTGCCTACCTATAGGAAGTGGCCACTTCAGACTCTATATCCCCCGTTGCTAGACACTGACCCTCTTAAGGAGGTTCATGCTCCTTATGTTTCTCTCTCCATCCCCTTCTCCCTCTTCCTCTCCCTCTCCTTCTCGTTGTGAGTGGAACTCCTAACGTCTTCTAAGCATAGAGGCATCACTAATGTACAATGTGGGTGTGCGTCTTAAGAGTTGGAAAGGGAATGACTGCTCTGGAAATCCCCATCCTCAATATCCATAGTACTGCCCAGTTGGCCAACTGCCTCTCATTGCTTCGTAAGAGATAAAACAAGAGACAGGGCCCACAAAACCCAAACAACTGCAAATTGTAGTAAGTAAATCAAAAGTCTATGGACTTTTTGTTTAGGGATGAAAATGAAATGAGAATTGGTGACGTAACTGGAAGAAAGCATTCTGGGAAAATTGTTCTGACGAAAAAGGATGAGCATAGAGTTTGGAACAATTCTTCCAATCCAACGTCTCCTCTGGCTGTTGTCCATGGCTGTCATCCATGGCTGTCATCCATGCACTTCTCTACATAGCTAGCTCTGGTTTGAGTTTGTTGGTCTTTGACAATGATTCCAAGCAAAGTAGATGGTGGTTTCATTATTTCTAATTTGGTCGTTCTTTAGATCTTCAGGTAACACCACTATTATTATAATAAACCACAGCTATGTACTCTGCCTGCTGTGGACCAATGCCTGAATTGCTTGTCCCTTTGGCTAAGGGAATGTAAAAGAATTAAGTCTATACAAGCTTGAAGTTAAGGCTTTGGAGAGCATTTCTAAGTGGACAATTCCACGAGGAGTCAGATGAGTCTAAAAACAGAAGAAAGGAGGTGTCCCTTGTAGAGAAAATATATACAGAAGCAGACTGGGTTTGTAATTATGGCTGTCTCAAGCACACTAAGAGTGGTATGTTTGCATGATGAACTCAACATTCAATGCTCCTTAGAAGAGATTGCTGTCTTTGTTGTGTGCTCTCCTACAGGGCATTGCTTGGGGTAGCTAAGAAATGGAAGCCAATACATCTTGAATTTTGATCTTATTGAGATAAGAAGAAAGTAGCTTAGATAAGAGATAGAAAATATCATCATTGATAATAATAAACCTGATATTAGGGACTGTTCTTTGAATCTACTGAGCAGGTGAATTTACCTCAGATTTAAGCAGACTTACGCAGTCACGAGGTAGGTTGGACAATCGAACTTCTATGTGAAGTTAGTGCCATTCAGTCTTGGCAGAGAGCAAAACAAAGTATTTGCATAATGGGTGTTGGCTTTATAAGAAAGGTAAGAGGCAGGTGTTATGCTATGCAAATCAAATTGGTTATTATAAACTCATCAATCTATATATGTCAACCTTTTCAGGGGCAAAACAGATGAATTAACTTTGCAATGCCCATTCATCGCTGTGGACAAACATGTCAAGAAGGGATAGAAACAAATTGTAGGTATGGCCCTGTCTTCCCTGAGCCATCCAGTCTATCTTCAACCTAAACAGTCTCTCTGCAGTATGTTCTTCCTGGATACTTTGGGTATCATGCCCTCGACCTTCTCTCTTCCACTCATTCACTTACAACAGATTTTTGGCTCACCCAGATAAATACTGAGATTGATAAAGGAAGAATGACAAAGAAACTAACATTTATAAAGAGATTATTTTTTTAATAAGTGTTTAGTTACTGGTTTTATAAAGAGCTTCAATGTTTAATGATGTCAAGACACATGTCATATTTCTGAGATTCTATCACATTTTGATATCTCTCAATTGTGATAAGTAACCTGTTAAGTAACGTGGAATGTTTGGCTAACTTTTCACTCTCTCCTTTATTATGCATAAAGTAGTGATGGTTTCTTCTAGTCTATGACATATTCTACACAGTAAGTGGCTAAGTAAAAAGAGTCTAGAATTTTTCACCTGAGTTGTATGATTCCAGCCTTTAGGTTATTATTTTACAAGTAATAATTTTTACCTACAATATTAAAGAGATTAAAACAGTATATGTTTTCTGTTCTAAAGAAATTACTTTCCTCTACTCCTCATCATGATTTCATGATTGGCATGCAGTTTGGGATTTGTCTCACTTGACAACATCTGTATAGAATTACGCTCCTTGGGAGCCAGATGCTTTCTGTTCCCATGAACTGAGGCCACTGAAATGAGTTTTGTGAAGTGGGCTGATGAAATATGTTTATTATCGCAAATTGGGCCAGTGCTAAGTGACTGTTTCAGCAGCTGGACCTCGTAAGAGAAGCAAGCTGGGGCCACTTACATTTCCTAATGTAAACATTACAAGTGGCTGCAAGGGGGAAGGCTTGGGAACTTTTTTATTACCCAAGATATTGATATTGAGAAATATGGGAAATAACTGAAGGGATATTTTGCTTAATAGTTGGTTTAGTCAAGCAATGCTTTTTGGCAGTAATTTAAACTCAATAAATCTTAAGTGCCTATTTTGTGTCAAGTATAAATTACATACTTCAAAGAATAAGGTGTGCTCCCTGCTGTTGGGTGTCCCACGTGATAGTAAAGGTGAGTTACTGGATGCACAGGAGAATCAGAGAAAGCCAGAGAGAATTACGAAGATGGTGGAATTACATAGGTACAACAATCCCGGAAGCCTTCATGGAAGTCACAGCAGAGACTTGAAAACTGGGGGGTGGGGCGGGGGAGGAATAACTTTCCATTAAAAATGGGATTGTAATCTCTGGGTCCGTCTACCTGATATTTCTAGGCCATTTTGGGTTCTTCTTACACAGAAAACAATTTTAAAAGGTAAGTATATTTGTGAGACTCTTTTAAAAGTTAAATAGTCAAAACCTAACAAAGAACCAAAAAATAGCATTAAATAAAGGTGTTTAAGAAAACAAGAAACTCAGACTTTAGAATATGGCAAAGGAAAGACTAGGGCACTATTGAAAAGGGGATGCACTCATTCCCCGGAGCTTGAATTTAATCTTGATCATCCACACATAATGGAAAGTCTAATAGAAGATTACCTTCAGTTAGTTCATAACTTATTAAAGGTAGACAGAAAGCTGCAAACATCGAATAAATACAAGTCACGCGTAAGCAGCTCTCAATCGTATTTCCTATTTTCTAGCCTCGCTAAGGCTGAGTCTCAGACTTGGAGGTTCACCCTGGCTTTATATCTGTAGCACAAATTAACTTGGAGAAAGTCAGTGGGGTGCTCACAGCATCTGTTTTCATCCAGTGCAACATTGTTCTTGTGGACACTAAGAACAAGACACCCAATAACAGGGTTCATCCACGGAGGGGCTACTTCCCCTTCTCCTAGACGTCATCACTTACCTGTAGCTCTTGTCTAGGGTTGCCACACCTCAAATTTTCCCTTTTAGATATCAACATGTCTTTCGATATTTCCATTGCTCTCATCTCGTTTATGTAGCCATTTCTAGCACAATACAGAGAGGAGTCAGCCTGGAAACCATGTGCAAAAGTGGACTCAGCATGTTGTATTTATACACGGTTATCTGTACATGCATACGCACGTGTGTGTGTGTGTGTGTGTGTGTGTGTGTGTGTGTGTGTGTGTGTGTGTAGATGACAGTAATAAAGAAAAAGAACCTATTAACTTGAGAATGGGAGGGAAGGGAGGGACCCAAGAAAGGGTAGCTGTGAGGGATTGGAGGGAGAAAGGAGAGGGAGGTGATGCAATTCTATCTCAATTAAAAATATTTTTAAAAAGGAATAAGACACTCCTATAGAAACTGAGAATTTTTAAGGATTATGTGTATATTGTGGCAGCTCTATAAACTGATAGTCACTCATAATGTGTGTCTCTTTTTGGAAAAAAAAAAAACCTGAAAGACAAATTTTTTTTTTCCTGAACTTGTAGTTCTACAATTAATAAACTGGATGACTCTTTAAGTCAAGAATTTTCCAGTTCAAGATTTTATATGCTCAGCTTTTTTTTTTTTTTTTGCTTCAAAGCAATTTATTCTAAATTATGCTAAATACTGAGTTTGTCCAAAATACTGTTACCTTCAGAATACACTAAGCACAGAACTGCAGCCTTTGAGAACGTGCAGCACAGAAAGCAGCGTGGACACGGTGTGGTGGGATATGTCTACATTGACAGTCCTAAGGCTCCACTTCAGAATACACTGAGCACAGAACCACAGCCTTTGAGAACGTGCAGCACAGAAAGCAGCGTGGACACGGTGTGGTGGGATATGTCCGCATGGATGGTCCTAAGGCTCCACATGTCTGCTGTGCTTACACTCACTTCCAGACTTTGTTCCTCAGTCTTTCCAGATCATGCTACACTCAGGAGCTGTGACCTTGGCCCTCCTGCTGCCTGGAGTGTGCATGGCTCCCTTGTTTTCTTGAGAGTTCCACAACTCTCTGTTATAAAACAAATGTCTGATATTTTTGTTGAGCACTTACTCACCCCCTTTTCCTCATTTTTCTGGAAAAAACATCAGCATGTATTGTAATATAATCTTAGATTGCATGGTGTATTTATTTATTTATCATTACATCTTCCTATTATAGGTTTTATGAGATCAAAATTTTCTAGTGACTTCTAGAAAGAGGTAAAATAAACTCTAGGTTTAGTCCTAAAACTTGTTCCTTGAACCTTGGAAACTTGTTCAATTTAAATAAATATTTCTTTGTTAATTCTACATATCAGTTCTCTACATTCTATTATGTCATACCAGACTTTGTTTAAATATATTTTTAATGAAAAACATATGCATATACAGTATTTCTGTATTCTAATATATGTAGTTAATTTTTATATACAAGTATGTAAGGTATGGTATCTTAAATAAAATATAAAATTGCATCTATATCTAATACAAACATGCTATATACATAGAATTTTAGTATGCAGATGTAAATGTATATATGTATGCATGTGTGCATATTATACATAAGTCTATATGTTAATTTACCTTTATTATTCCCATGAGTTGACACTACCAACGTATTTATAACCTCTGACTTACCATAGTTTCAACTCACGGTTTTTCAGCTTTATGATAATATGAAAGTGATATGCTTTCAGAGGGAACCATATGCTGACATTTGAGCTTTGTTCTGTTCCCAGGCTAGTTACATCAAGTTCCACACTCTTCGGCAATGCTGGGGAGCAGTGGTTAGGCCCAGGCTACAGCCAGCCATCTGATCGCAGGGATGAACATAGATAGCTTACATTGTGCTGTGTTTCTGGGCTGAAATATTTGCCATGTTAGAAATAACAGATGCATTTTCAGTTCATGCTGGACCGACCTATCAGAGCACAACCTTAACTTAAGACAAAGAATATTGTTGGCGGAGGCATGGAGGCCTGTGTGCTCCCAGATAAGCACTGGGGGAACTAGGAATATTAAACACACAGGGTCATTCTAAGAAAGGGACGCATAAGCTGTTACCCACCCAGAAAGCTGGGAGTGGACATGGTCACTAGCCGGGTGACCTTTATACTATGTGACCAGGATCCCGTCAAATCCTCTCCCAGATGCTTACTGTGAGCTTGTCAAACTATAGAACCCATCTTCATAGACGGTGTCACACACATTCAGTCTATAGAACCCACCTTTATGGATGATGTCACTTGTACATTACAAAGAATGTCAATATAGTCACACCTTAAGCTTTATTGTGCCCGTGGGGTTGATTAATTATTACCAGGGAAGTTTTCATCAAATTGGGCCGTGCTTCAATATACTTTAAGTAAAGTACTCAGAGTTTGAGCCAACAACAGCTACTTAGTCGGGTTGAATGAAACTACCTCCTCGCCTGCTGTGGATCGTGGTGGTTGCCAAGACCCTTGCACATCTTTATATCAGTTGACTTTAAAAATCACACTACTTTTAGCAACTGCTATTAGCAAGATGGGGAGAGACAGTGGCTCCCTACAAGCATCCTCCCATCGAGCTGCCCGTACATACCGCACTACCTGATGGAAGTTGACGCCATGAGTAAGAGTATACAAATGATGGGGCCTACTGCCAACTAGGGATATTATGAGAGGCTGGTCCCACACACCCAGGCAGCAGGCTCGCCCACTCTGATAAAGACGACAGATCTAGATCTAGATCTGTCCTATTATGCAACTGGGTGCCACCTCACTGGATGTAGGATCAGATACTAGAGGCATCTGCAGACGAGCATAGTAAGAGTCATAGCCCTTGGTGCCTTTGATAATAAGCCCATCACATTTAGTGCTGGTTGTAGACCCTGAAACTCTAACTCTGCTCTAGGGTCTCTCAGCTACTGTCTGAGAGCAATCATGCCCAGGTAGAAACTTGCTGTGAACCCTGCCAGTCTGTGCCCTCAGAGGCAGGCCTCTTGTCTGCTAGATCTTGGAATTCAGCTGCATTTCTCCCTTAGTTACATTCCAAAGGCAGTCCTACCCTTCCTGGGGACATGGCCGAGACAAGGTCCTCATATTATCGACTCTGGACCCAGTAGTAGCCATGTGACCTATCCCCATCCCCTTCAGCTGTGGATCTAAAGGCAGTTCTATTAGTCTGGGGTCCTAATAAAAGAAAGTAGTTACTTGCTGAATGCATACTGTAAAACCCACAAAATTCATCCCTCAGATGGACAGATACCAATAAACAGTTACAGAAATAGAAAAAAAAAATCAGAGCATACACAACATATAGATTTTAATAACACTCCAGTGTCTAACCCAAAGAGGTGGAGATCATTAAGTTGCCTGAGAAAAAAATAATTTAAAATACAATAATCATTTTCAGGAAATTCAAGGAGATACAAGAGAGCAGACAATTTGGTGAGATCGGGAAGACATCCTGTGAACAGAATCAGGAGCATTGTAAAATAGAAGGCATAAATCAGAGCCAAGGAGGAGCTCTGGAGTTTCAGACCATGTGTTGATGGGAGTGAAATATTCAGCAGAGAGTGTCGGCAGCATACCTGGTCACTCAAAAGGAAACAGTCAGTGAGCTTGAAGACAGACCACAAATCATCCAGTGAGGGGACCAAAGCAGACAGGTAATGAAAATTAATGAAGAAAGGAGAGTGGCATTACTACATTGTTCTGTGGTGAAGAACTGGATGTTCCAGGATGACAAATGCCATCAGATCATATACAAATCTTATGCCACCTACAAAATGAAAGAATCAAAGGTAAAACATGAAATAAACCTTGCAGAAGGAAACTTAGGGGAAGATGACAAACACCAGTCAGAGCAATGATGCTCTTTTGAATATGGCGTCAAAACCAACAAAAGCCAACTATGTAAGCTGTGGTGCATCAAACTAAAAGGCCTCTGTGTGGTGAACTGACAGTCCACAGATAGAAAGGGCAAGCTCAGAGTGAGAGAAAATATGTGCAGACCTGTGTCCTGTAAACAGTTTATATCCAAATTAGCAAGAGACACGTACATTCCACTAACAAAGAAACAAGGCAGTAAAATGGCCAGAGCACCCGAATTGCCATCTTCCCAAGGAATGCTTCCAAATGCCAGTCGTAAGCAGGTTCTCAGTGTGATGGCGTGTGGTGAGAAAGAGTGAGAGAAGGGACGACCTGGTGGTTACGATTCTAGGATACTATTCTCTTAGACGTGCAGTAAATTATCCTGAAATGTAAGAAAGAACTTAAAAAAAGGGATATGGGCAATACATATTTAGTATTTCTAAGGAACATAAGATTCTAAGGAAGATAAGACTTGGAGAGAAAGACAAATGGGTCTCTGAGTCAAAAGTCACAGCTAGACAAACAGACCTAAAAGCCTCCAGCAATGTTGGTAGGTGTGGTCTGCTAAGACAGATGCCTGCATAAGAGTTTGAGCATCAACCAACCAGACCCCCCAGAGCTCCCAGGGACTAAACCACCAACCAAAGAGTACACATGGAGGGAGCCATGGCTCCAGCTGCAGATGATAGCCTTGTTAGGCGTCAGTGGGAGGAAAGGCCCTTTCCCCAGTGTAGGGGAATGCCAGGATGGGGAGGAAGGAGTGGGTGGGTGGGGGGGGGAGCACCCTCATAGAAGCAGGGGGAGAAGGGATGGGGTAGAAGGTTTCCTGGGAGGACAGGACCGGGAAAGGGGATAACATTTGAAATGTAAATAAAGAAAATATCCAATAAAAAAATAAAAATAAAAAAAGAGTTCGGGCATCAGAGGGGGCTCCTTCTTGTCATCAACTGGCTCCTAAACAAATAGCTATGTTAGGCAATCTTGATTTCTTGTCATGAAACAAGCCCATTGAGCAGAATTTACTTCTATTTGGCATGTCTAATCCCAGGCCTGTATGACCCTGGGACAGCTATGTATGTAACCCAACACAAAAGCATAAACTTACTTAAAACTGTACGAGTTTTGGTGATTTAGTTTTTAAATGTAGATTCATCATGGGTTCTTGAACATAAACTTTGTGGGTGGTAAGGTCACGTGACAAGGTTGAAAGGCTGGACACGTGTAAATTGGGATGTTTTTCTACTAGACCTAAATTGTAATCTTGGTTTGAAAAGTTGCCTAAGGGCAAAAAAACTAGCAAGACCTATTAAAAGAATGAAGATTAAGACTGCTTACAATCAGCAATATCAAATGACAGTGCTCTGGAGAACCACCCATTTAATCTTGGGAAAGAAACAAACAGACTATAAAAACACAAGAAAGACAGCAGAATGTTCATGACTTACAGATGTTACTGTTTTATAAGCAGACAAAACAAAGCAGCCAACTTGATTTCAATCTAATGCAATGTAAACATTCAGACCGTGGCTTTGAAATTACTATGCATATGCCAAGACCGTTCCTGTAGGAGGCCAAGCGCATGCTAAGAATATAACAGAGAAAAAGATGCTTCGTTCCCTCATAACAGTTATCCCTCAGCAAAAGCTAAGAGTAAGCTATACAAGAAACTGGAGGACGACGGAATGAGATTTGTAAAATCCTATTGAAGCCTATATTTGATCACACATGTATGCAGAAGTGTGTGTGTGTGTGTGTGTGTGTGTGTGTGTGTGTGTGTGTGTGTACGCGCACACACACAGAGGAACTAATAGAAAGCTATATCTGATCCTTAGATCTAATATTGCAGATATCAGCTTTGCCTATATTAATCCATAAATGTAGAATGTCAATAATATATGAATGGGTGTATTTTTCTTGAATGTGGACAAGTTGATCCTAAAGTTCACTTGGCAATACGAACATTAGAGAGGTGACATCAAAATTTAAAATGAAGTTACAAGAGGAGCATCACCACCCCCGGATACCAAAGCCTGTGAAGGCCTGAGATTTTTAAATCCTGATGAAGGCTCTTGAGGAGTCAGACGTCATCTGGCAGAAACGCATCTGTGAATTAAACTCTCACAGAAAATGAGTAGATGCTGAAGGGAGGATTAAAATCCAATATTAGGGGAAGGGGGATATGAAGGAAGTTGAGGAAAAAGGTAAAAATCTTGAGCAAAGATGAAGCCAAACATCTTCTGCCTCCTCGTAGCAAAGGACACTGCAACTGGGCCAGACACTAAAACTTGGAAAATGAGTTTTGAAATCAGAAAGTGCTATGTGAACAAGACAGGAATTAAAATCCAATGACTTAACTATACTAAATGTATGTCTCTCTTTGTTAAAAAAATTAAACTGGCAAGTACATAGTGAATAAGTATATTACACAGGGACATGCTTATTCTCATCAATATAAATATCTATTCCAGAGACACGAGCCAGTCATCCATAGGAAAATTTCCAAGGAAACTATGACTTTAGACACATGGAAAGAAGCCCAACATAACTCATGAAGAATACAGGTTCAAACAATGCGTTCATAGATGTCAATCATCAGCCTAGCAGAGCTGCAAGCTAGATGCACAGCCCCATCATGGGGGTGCTGGGAAATTCATTTTCATAGACCAATAGAGGAATGTTGAACTAAGAAAGACTCTTTGGAAAAGGTTGGGAAATCTTTACCAAAATCTAAAACCTCCATGGATTCTCTGACTGGAAGTTTGTGAAGTTAGCTTACAGATACAGTTGCACTGGTGTACAAGTAAATTAATGCATGAACATTCCTAAAGTCTGGAAAGAACCACGTGTCTGTGGCAATGGGCTAGCTAAGGTACAGAATACCTGAGGTACAATACTATGTCACTATGTCCTGTGCTGAGAAAATGAATGAATAAGTAAGTAAGTATGTAAATAAATAAATCTGAAAAGAGCTTACTGCTTTATATAATTTCCTAGTGCATGCAAAGACCATTCTGGGAAGATATATACAATAAAACTGACTAAAGTCATTATTTCTAGGCAAGGAAACCAAATAATTAAGGGATCATGGGCAGGAGAAATTCTATTTTATCTTTAGTTCTAAGTTTTTAAACTATGTTTACAGTTCAAATCTAAAATGCCTCCCCCCCACACACACATGTTTTGAATGCTTGTCACCTGACTGGTGGAGCAATTAGGAGAGCTGTGAGGCCTTCAGGAGATGGGGACTTCCTGGCGTAATAGGTCACTAAGGTGGGCCTTTGAAAGTTATGGCTTGGACCTTGGTTCTGACAAGCCCTTCTCTTCTAGTCTGCCACATGTAACTGTCTTTGCCACACTCTCCTGTTTCCACCAGCCACGCAGTCTGCCCCGATTTCCGTGACACAATGTGTCACAATAATCTCAAATAGAGGTGGAGGATAAAATTCCCAACAAGTTGTTTCTTCCAAACATTTTCAGGGCAAAAATGCAAAAGTCACTAATACAGACTGCATAGCCCCTGTACTGCTTGAGCTATGAACATGTTTCTCCCAATAAGTATATTTATATATGATATATGTATCATATATCACATATATATCATATCACCTGTTTGTGGAATAAATTTTATTAATTTAAATTTTTTGATAGTTATTGTTTCCCACCGCCACCACCATGTTCCACCCCCACACCATCTCAAACTTGCAGCTCTTCCTTACTGACATTACTTAGTGTTACAAGGGAAGAAGAAAATCCAGGAGTACACTTTCAAAGGAGATTTGGCTACATTTTAATAACATATTTCTTTCATTGGCACTAGAAAGAAATCACATGCAACAGATATGGTCCAGACTGAAATTGTGTTACCTGACATTCTTCTGCAGGAGACTGGCAAGGGGCAACAGTCAGGATGTCTCCGTCAGCGTGAGGATTAACGACTAGAAGAAATATACCTATGTCACCTGGACACAAAGGGTCTTTTTCTGCAGGTTTTGTGTCTTAGTGTCTCACAGAGAGTGGGTGTAACCAGGATCAGGCTTACCTTGATCACTGAAAGGGAAACAGAGAGTTACTTGCAGATAAGAATCAAAATTCCCGGCTTCGTGCCTTGGTTCTGTTACTAGCTGCTGGGTTTATGATCTTTGGCATGATATTTAAGCATTGTTGATATAAAAGCTTTCTTTAAAAAATGTGGTTAAATATGAAACAACTGGAATTCACAGTTTTTGTAGATGAAGTTCAGATACTTTGGACTTGAAGGCTATGGGAAAGCACTCTGCTGTTGGCGATTCACAAACTCCAGTGATTAAATGCAGGTCAGAGAAAGGGGAACTGATCTCAGGAGAGGTTCCAGTGAGGAATGAAAACTGAGCTTTTAGATAGGCTAAGAAAATTCGTGACTTCTAGGGAACAAATAGGTGAACATTTTTTCTGTAATCTTGTCCGTCACTTTCAATAAAGTAGATTTTAATGCTGACATTTTACAGAAGTCAGACGAGGAGGTGACCTGTTTGAAATTACTTCAATTTATAATAATAGGATGGGAGCTTGTCTGCTTCAAACCATTTTAACTATTAATTTTTATCAGTTCTTCCATTAACTCATTAAGACCAGTTAATGGGTACAATTGTAAAAAAGATAGATTTCCTTCAGTGCGTTCAGCAGGTTACATTTGGGAAAAAAAAAAAAAAGAGTCTGAACCTTGAGAGAAAAAAGTAATGCAAAATGTACTTCTGGGAAGGTTGCTAGGTGGTAAATAGCTGCTATTCAAGAATGAGTGTAGCAGAACCGGCAGGATACAGGGTCTGAGGAAAACTCAGGGACAGGAAACCTCTGAACCTTCCGGTTTCCATCTGTGGATGGAAACCTCTGCCTGGGCCACCAGGGGTCCACAGCCAATGAGCTCCAGGAGAAAGCTGCCCTCCCAGGAGCATGGAAAAGCCATGGGTGGGGTTAAGAGGAGCAACACTGCTCACTGGGACCCACCCGGAACCCTCAGGACACAGGGACTGAGGTAAAGTCGAGGACAGGAACTTTCTGGTTTCCATCTGTGCCTGGGGACCTCAACCTGGGCCACAGGGCTCCAGGAGAGAGCTGGTATCCCAGGAGTGCAGACACACCTTTGAGCACAGGCAAAACCACCACTTCTGTTCAAACTCACTGGATCAAGAGGAACCCTTGCAGAGCCATCAGGACATAGGAACCAAGGGACAGCTGGGAACAATATCCTTCTGGTTTCTGTCTGTACCCCAGAGCTGACCCTGTGCCACAGCTCTCCAAATCCAAATACCTCGCAGAGAGAGCTCGTCTTCAAGGATTAATGATACAGAGGCCTGCAGGAGGGACAAGCCACAGCCAGACAGAGTAAGACCAGCTAACATCAGAGTTAACAAGATGGCAAAAGGCAGGGGTAAGAACATAAGGAACAGAAACCAAGGCTACTTGGCATCATCAGAACCTAGCTCTCCCACCACAGCAAGCCCTGGATACCCCAACACACCAGAAAAGTAAGACTCAGATTTGAAATCATTTCTCATGTTGATGATAGAAGACTTTAAGAAAGAAATGAATAACACCCTTAAAGAAATACAAGAGAACAGAGATAAACAACTAGAAGTCTTT
>CM052712.1:74007119-74072882 GCA_028551405.1 Uromys caudimaculatus | reverse complement strand
CTCCAACATGTAATAAAGACACATGCTCCACTATGTCCATAGCAGCCATATTTATAATAGCCAGAAGCTGGAAACAACCCAGATGTCCCTCATCAGAGGAATGGATACAGAAAATGTGGTACATTTACACAATGGAGTACTACTCAGCTATTAAAAACAATGACTTCATGAAATTTGCAGGCAAATGGATGGAACTTGACAATATCATCCTTAGCGAGGTAACTCAGTCACAAAAGAATGAACATGGTATGTACTCACTGATAAGTGAATATTAGCCCAAACGTTTGGAATACCCAAGTTTCACTTTACAGTAAATGCTGGACTGAGAGTGAGGTCCCAGATGGAGGAGTTGGAGAAGGGAGGAGGGAGTCTGCAGCCCCATGGAGGGAGCAACAGTGTCAACTGGCCTACCCCCCTCCTGGTCCTCCTGGAGGCTGGACCACCAACCAAAGAATGCACATGGAGGGACCCATGGTTTGGACCACATATGTGGTAGAGGAGGGCCTTGTTGGCCATGAGGGGGAGGAGAGGCCCCAGTAAAGGGGAATGTCAAGGTGGGAATATGGGAGTGGGTGGGCGGGTGGGTGGGAGGTGGAATACCCTCATAGAGGTGGGGAGGGAGAGGGGATAGGTGGTTTCCAAAGAGGAGAACTCGGAAGGGGGAAACATTAGAAATGTAAATAAAGTATCAAAAAAAAAAAAAAAGAATGAGTGTAGATGTTTGGATCTCTGTTACCAATGTGAGAAGCTGGGCATGGTGCCATTTGTCAGGGACCACAGAGCTGTGAGGGCAGAGAGCCAGATCCCCAGAGCTTGCTGACCTGATCTGGATGAATTGGTAAAGTTCAGATTGAGTGAGCGACTCTGTCTCAAAAAGTAGGATGTAGATCAGTAGATGAAGATGCCCAGAGATGATTTCTGCCTTTCACACAGGGACACATGTGCGCGCTCACGCATACACACACACACACACACACACATATGAGAAAATGAATGAATACATTATTGGAAAAATTCATTAATGAATTAATGTGTCACTGAACTAAGTGCTGTTTTATCTGTAACCACCTCACGTTTAGGTAAAGTGATACAAGACAACTTCAGTGGCCTTATATCATTAAATTTCTAGCAATGTGGTTGTCTTCAACAACAGGGAGCAATCCCATCTGAGGAAACATTCCTTTCTGTAGAGACCTGACATCTCCGTGCACCACCTTTCTAGAGCACAGATTCCAGGGCTGATTTTGCTTCATCTTTCTGAGGTATTGTGTTTGATGGCTGGAGCCTTGACCTTGTAGCAGAGTATGAATATAGTTTTTATGTTCTGTTTCAAATCTACTCTGCTTATAAGGGTTTGTCTGTCCTGGACAATTATCAGTCCCTATCCTTTTAACTTTCTCTCTCTCTCTCTCTCTCTCTCTCTCTCTCTCTCTCTCTCTCTCTCTCTCTCTTCCCCTCTCCCTCCTCTCTCTCTCTCATTCTCTCTCGCCTCACTTTGCCAAATCACTTTCAGAAATAAATTAAATAGAAGCTCTCTCACTCTGCTTGAAATCTCGTTTACTCTTGCACTTTCTCTATGCTTACCTTTCTGCTCTAGCCTATGTAATTTTCTCAGGTATCCTGGGACAAGTTTCTCTCTAGCTTAGTCACATCTACTGCTGAGGCCACCCCCTGAGGTTTCCTATTGTTTAATTGTGCTTTTATTCTTAGAAATCCCCATGGATCCCCTCCCTGCTCCCTTGGCCCTTTCTTTTCCTTTCATCTGTCTGGTTGGGTTTCTGCTTTATAATGCTGCTAGGCTTCTTACCATCTTGTCAATTTCTTATATTTCTATTTTGTCTTTGATCTCTAATGACTTGAAATATTTATAATAGGCTTGTTGATGGCCTATTACTAACACTTTTGATTTTAGAAGCTATGCTTGTTGTGGGTTTGGTTCCTAGTTGGAGTCGATAGTGCCTCCGGGAGTCTAATGAATTTGGACTATCATCTCCTTCAACATGGCATTATTTGGGAGAATGCTAAAGAATACACCATGGTAAAGGTGTGCCTTCATCTGTAGTTCATTTTTGTCAGACACTCTTCTGAGGCCCTTCATAGTTCCAAGGTGTTCCAAAACCCCACATATGCTGTAACGGAATCCCAAAGCTACTTAAGCGAAGACACTAACTAGAAATCTGGTTTGACTCCCCTACCCATTGTTCATGCTGAGGCCAACTCGTCTTGCCTCATGCATCTGTGTGCTTTAGTAGATATGCTTAGAACCTTCTGAGTGTAAACAAGGGTCTTTGGTACAACCTTTCATCTTACTAGGATACAGAGGTATGCCGTCCATCTGCACATGAGGTTTAACTGTCAGCATCTCTATACCAGTTCACCTCAAGCCTCAGCTGACTATGCTCAGCACACTCTATGAAATGGCCATCCCTGTTGTCACAGACCTCCTTTTGGAAGGAGATGACAGAGGGCCCTGGGTATTTTCTTCAACATTCTGAAAAATTAAGCTACTTATTTGAAAGAAACTTTTCATATTCAGCATTTCCAGGTGACCTCCTAGAGCCAAAGTACCACACTCACCCTCCTTTGATTTTAAAAATGGTTGCCTTCATGTCACAGGGAGACCCCACAGAGCTGTCTGACAGCTACTTTGGGAACTGTCTGCTTTACCCAGGGGTTCCCTGGTAGCCACATCTACACTATTTTGTCCACAGTGGGGCCGAATGTGAATGGCTGCATGTCTCAAACCATGTCAACCCATTACTTTCTTACAATATATGGAACTTCACACACTAAAAGACTCTTGGTCCTCTACTTTGGGGTCTTTTTGTTTGGTTTGGTCGCAGTTGATTTTTATGTAGCTTATTTGATTAATTATCATTTTTGCTGTAATATCGAGAATAATATTTCCTATTTCTTCGGGTGGTTTAAGTGATTTGAGCTGTACATACAATTGTGAATACAAGTCTGATTGGATGCTGTAACACCAGTATCTCCAAGCACAATCAGAAAATCACTATAACAACAAGAACAACAATGATAACAACACGTGTTTTAATTTTTATGTTTACTTTCAAAGCAAGTTCAATATCTAATTGCAGCAAATGTTGAAGCACAAAACATTAAGCAATCTGTGAGTGGTTTGTCAGTCAGTGAAAGGGTATATGATGCCATTATATGTAATGTCAAAATATGGGGGCAAGGGAACAGCCACCTGTGAGCATCCACCAGGAAGTCAAGTAAAGAAAAAGACAATGGTCAGCAGCAGAAGAGGCGGAGTCCAGAAAGATAGTGAGCCTGACAGATAAATGCCTCACCTATTAAGTGAGACTTGGGGCTTATTTTTCCACATAATAATAGTTTTATCACCTCAATTCCCATCACTGTTGTCATAAGCTAATCAAAAAAGCATCTAGAAGTCCCCGGAATTTGAGAGGGGAATTCATTCTAGTCTTCACGTCACACAAATGAAAGATATAGAGGCTGTTCAAACTCAACACTGTACAGAAGCTTCATTCCCTGGGAAAGTTCCCTTTGTTTGTGGTTCTCAGGTAGAAACCTGAAATACAAACAGAGCATGTATGATTACATATATACATAGCATTATCCATCTCCGATTAAAAAATGCACATAGTTTGGTCCTTTCTGGCACACATACTTACCCAGAAAGCCCTGCTATCACCCCCAACCCAAGACTTCCATTGTCCAGCCATCTCTCTGCTCATTAAGTGCTTTCATAAAGAAATTGGAGAGTTCTCATACTAATGATTTAAAAGGACACATGAAAAGTCTGGAAAAAAAAAAAAGCAAACACATCCAAGAGGAGTAGAGATGGCAGAAAACAATCAAACTCAGGGATAAAATCAATCAATTAGAAACAAAGAGAACAATACAAAGAATCAACAAAACCAAGAGCTGGTTCTTTGAGGATATCAACAAGATAGACAAACCCTTAGCCAACCTCACTAAAAGACAGAGAGACAGTATCCAAATAAAATCAGAAATGAAAAGGGAGACATAACAACAGACAACAAGGAAGTTCAAAGAATTATTAGGTGTTACTTCAAAAGCCTGAATTCCACAAAATTGGAAAATCTAAACAAAATGGATGATTTTCTAGACAGATACCACATTCCAAAGTTAAGTCAAGGTCAGGTAAACTATTGAAACAGCCCTATAAATCCTAAGCAAATAGAAGCAGTCATTAAAAGTCTACCAACCAAAAGAAGTCTGCAGACAGATGGTTTTGACTTTCAAGGAAGAGCTTTTTCTCAGTACTACTCAAATATTCCACAAAATATAAACAGAAATGTTCAGCGTCCTTAGTCATCAGGAAAAACAAATCAAGACAACCCTAAGATTCCATCTTACACCTGTCATAATGGTGTAAGATCAAAAACTAAATGGTGGCACATGCTGGTGAGGATGTGGAGAAAAGGGAACGCTCCTCCATTTCTGGTTAGAATGCAAATTTGTACAAGTCCTCTGAAAATCAATTTGGCAGTTTCTCAGAAAATTGGGAATAGTTCTACCTCAATACCCAGATATATCACTCCTGATCATATACACAAAAGATGCTCCACCATACCACAAGGACACTTGCTCAACTATGTTCATAGTGCCTTTATTCATAATAACTGGAAACAACCTAGATGTCCCTTAACTGAAGAATGGATAAAGAAAATGTGGTACATCTACACAACAGAAAACTATTCAGCTGTTAAAAACAAAGACATGAACTTTGCAGGCAAACGGATGGAACCTGAGATTATCATCCTGAGTGAGGTAACCAAGAACCAGAAAGACATGTATGATATGCACTCACTTATATGTGGACATTAGCCATAAAGTGGAGAACAACTGTGCTACAATCCATAGACCCAAAGAAATTGGATAATAAGGAGTCTCCGAAGGCAGATGCTCGAATCTTACTCAGAAGGGGAAAGTAAATAGTAATGGAGATGGAGGGAGGGAGGGAACTGAGTAGCAGAGGAGGTGAGAAAGGGAATGGGAATGACCATGAGGTGTGGGGAGGGGGATGGGAGAGAGTTGAGAGTGAGAATGGAAACTGGTTGGGGGGGGACGCATTTCTGGTGAGGTTAACTGAGATTCCTACCAAAGGGGGACATAGAGACTGGGGTGACAACTTCTTGTAGCCAAAGAAGGATGGGGGAATCAATTCACCCACAAAATCTTTAACCCAAAATTTGTCTTGCCTACAAAATGTACAGGGATAAAGATGGAGCAGAGTCTGAGGGAACAGCCAACCAATGACTGCCCTACCTTGAGACCTAGCTAGTGTGAGAGAGTCAAGCCCTGATGCTATTAATGATACTCTGCTATGCTTGCAGACAGAAACCTAGCATAACTGTCTCCTGCGAGGCTTCATTTAGCAGCAGATGGAGGCAGATACAGAAATCCACAGCCAAGCATCAGGCAGAGCCCAGAGAGTCTTGTGGAAGAGTGGGAAATAGAAGTGAGCAAGTCAGAGGGGTCAAGGACACCACAAGACCTACAGAGTCAACTAACCTGGGATCATGGGGGCCCACAGAGCCTGTGCCACCAACCAGGAAGCATGCAGAAGCTGGACCTAGGCCCCCTACATTTTTGTGGTCTTCAAGTGAGTCTCCTAACAAATGGAACAGGGGCTGTCTCGGTCTCTGTTGCCTGCCATTAGATTCCCCTACCCCCATCTGGACTGCTGCCTGGTTGGGCCTCAGTGAGAGAGGATTTCCTAGTTCTGCTGGGATATAAGGCCCCAGGTTGGTGTGGTACCCAAGGAGGGGTCCCCTTCTCTGAGGAGAAGGGGAGAGAACGATGGGGAAGGGATTTGTAAGGATGGGAGTGGGAAGAGAAGATGGAAGGGTTGTGATGTGGATATAAAGTGAATTAAAAAGGAGAACACATGCATTTTTAAAAAGCTAAATACATAAATAAATATGTCAGTCCATAAATAAAGTCCATTTGGTTGGTCAGTTGAAAGTTAATAATAGCCCTAATTAACTACTTTATGTGTCTCTCTATGTTTTCCTGATAGATCAAATTAGGAACAAATGAAAGCATACAAATATCTGACGCTAAGTGAATTTTCCAGGATGACACCCTAAGCGATAGCTGGTAAATCTAGAAAGTAAGCCACACCTCCATCACTGAATCTGGTCTCCCCCAAGAAGGCTAATGTGGTTAGCAAGATGACCATGTTGGTTAGTTTTTGTCAACTTGATTAGAACTAGAGTCACCTAGGTAGAGAGAATCACAGTTGAGGATTTGCCACCATTAGATTGGTCTGTGGCCGTGTTTGTGGGACCATTTTCTTGATTAATAGTTGACATGGGAGGACCTGGTTTCCTGGGCGCTGTGGTCCTCTAAGCAGGAGGTCCTCACTTATATGAGAAAGCAAGCTGTGGAAGCTATGCAGAGCAAGCCCATGAAAGGTTTATTCCACGGCCTCTGCTTCAGCTCCTGCCTCAGGGTTCCTGCTGTGACCTCCCTTAATGATGAACTGTAACTGTTAGCCAAAACCCCCTTTCCTCCCCCCAGGTTGATTTGGTCAGTATTGTAGCACAGCATCAGAAACCTAACCAGAACAGAAGCCCTCGGGTCATTCATAGGCTCTAATGTTTTGCTTAGGAAATAAAACAGTGTAGTTTCCGAGTGGCTGTCTCTCCCCGTTTATACCACTGTAGCTCTAAAATTCCATTTCTCAGAACCGAATTCAAATAGATTCCTGCTGCCTGCTTTGTATTCCTTATTCCTTCTCAGGTCACTGTTTCGAAAATTGTATTTGGAGCTTCATTTAAATAAATGGTTGTATTTTTCCTCCCACAATTTTACCACCTTAAAATTTCTGTCAACGAATGGGCCAATAGCCTACCTAGTTGGCTGGCATGAGACAAATGCTAAACAATTTTATATCACCTTTACATTCAATCAGGGTATTTATAACTAAGGTCAAGTTGCCATCACCTCCAATAAAAGGTGAGGAATATTGACTCTTCAGCTCAGGAGGGCCGTGGAGTCACTTGGAGATGCTGTAATAGACATCATGGGATCTGTCCCCATTATTTCTGAACCAGTAGAACTGAAGGGAGGCTGAAGATGCTGGTCTGGTTGGTGTACTGGCTGGTTTTGTGTGTCAACGTGGCACAAGCTGGAGTTATCACAGAGAAAGGAGCCTCCCTTGAGAAAATACTTCCATGAGATTCAGTGGTAAGGCATTTTCTCAATTAGTGATCAAGGGTGGAGGGCCCCTTGTGAGTGGTACCATCTGTGGGCTGGTAGCCTGGGGCTCTATAGGAAAGCAGGCTGAGCAAACCAGGAGAAGCAAGCCAGTAAGAAACATCCCTCCATGGCCTCTGCATCAGCTCCTGCTTCCTGACCTGCTTGAGTTCCAGTCCTGACTTCCTTTCGTGATGAACAGCCGCATGGAAGTGTAAGCCGAATAAACCCTTTCCTCCCCAACTTGCTTCTTGGTCATGAAGTTTTATACAGGAATAGAAACCCTGACTAAGACATCTGAGGATGCTACTAGGGTCTCTAGATTGCACAATTCTAATCTCATTGTGGATTTCTTGTCATCTATAACATATCTGTGTATATTTTTAAATACATCTGCTTTTGAAATAAAACAAAGAGAACATAAATATGAAGATTCTTGGTCTCCATTTTACCTGCTAGTAATGTTGTCAGCAAGGGTCATCACCCACTCAGCATTAGGAGTCAAACAAATTAAATTCCCATTTTTCAGCATTGCTCTGTAAAAATAAAGTATTTTGGTAAAATAGCAACTGTACTTATTTAACTCACTGTAATATCTGCAACATGGATGCATACACTTCAAATGAACACACAGATTTTTTCAAACTTTATTCATCAAATTGGTAAAGTGGAACTTTTAACACATATCGGTGTGCCTAGCTAATTTAAAATTGCAGTTTGGTTATTTTTTTAAATCTAAAACTCATGATTTATTGAAATGATGTGGCTTCACTGTGGAAAACTCTAACTTTACCATTTCTTCAAGGATGCAGTTTGGGTCTGCATTTGTTCATGCGCACATGGGTGTCAGGGTGGGTTGCTGGGCTCAAACTCACACTGACAGGATCTAATTCACAGAACTGAAAAAACTCTCTAATAGATCAGGACTGTTTTGTAGTTTCTTATATAAGGCTGGATCATCTTACCATACTCTGAGCCAAATTGTATGCTCCAGGGGTTTAAAAAATGACAAAATCTAAAACTTTCCAACCATGAAAAATAATATAATAAAACTCTTAGCAATTAATGAACATGAGAAAAGCCAGCCACAAAGTATTATATGTAATGGTGCAAATTTAAAAATATTCACCTTAAACACAGAAACAAGGCAAGAGAGCCTGCCATCTCAACAAAGCTAGAAAGACAACTAAAAGTCACAAAGTTCCCAAGGAGGAAATGAGACAGCCTTTAGTCCCAGACAGCATAAGCACCCATGTGAAGTGCTGATGCCAACAAATGAAAAGCAAATGGCTGCTGAATCTAAGCACCGATACCTGGGGTGTGAAATTTATTAACATATTTTTATAATAGCATCCAATTATGTAACGTGTCTAGGTTTGGATTCTGTGATTTAAAGTATGAAGTAATTGAGAAATATTGAGGGACATTAAACAAGCCCTTATCAAGTGTTGTGCACACCTGTAATACCAGCAACCAGCATGGTGAGTTCAAGGCCATCGTCCCTCTCATGGTCACTTAAAGTGAGCACACAAAGACATAGAGAGAACCCCTGTCTCAAAGTCTAGAATAAGAGAATGTAAATGTTCTCAGTAAATAAGAAGCAAATCCATATTCTTGAAATAAAAAATGTATTATAAAACTATCAACTTCCAGGATATATCTCCAAAGAATTACATTTGTACATAGACTTAGCATACGGCAAAATTGTAAACTGCTTCTAAGATTTATATGAAAGACCAGAAATCCTAGGAGAAACAAGTCATATATGAAGAAGAAAATTGAGAAGTTGCCCATTCCTGTTGTATAAGGCTGATAATCAAGTCTGTACAGAAGTAAACTTGAAGATGTACAAATAGTAAACTCAACAAGAAATTGTCATGTGAAAAAAGTCATATATAGAATGTGTGTCACAAACCCTAGAGAGAAACCAAACTGTGATTTATTCAATACACTATTGAATAAATGAATTCTATTCATGTTGTTGATGATGATGATGAAATACTATTGTTTCAACTTAGTAAATGAGCTAAAGACAGAAAACTAAATGGATTGCAAAATATGATGTTAAGTAACAGAAGCATGTTACAGAAAGATACATGTATCCAGTATGATTTTACCAACTTGAAGTTTAAAAGCAGACAAAATAAATAGTAATTGTTTTTAGTATTATATTAGGTGGCAAAGAAAAGGACAAAAAAGCAAGAAACAACAAAATTCAAACCGCCGCCAGTTCTTGCAGAAATATATAATTTTGGAAGCATGTAAGTTGTTGTGGCTGTCATAATACACCTGAGATAAAGTGACCCAAATAATAGGAATGTGTCCTCTTCAAATTCTGAAGACTATCCTCAAGGTGTGCATTGGCAAGCTTATCTTTTCCTGATGTCTCTCTATTTGGCTTACACATGACCAACTTCTTCACCCTTTCCCCATGGCCCAAGTGTTAACACTGTCTTACCTCAGGGGCTGGAGATGGCTCAGTAGTTAAGAGCACTGGATGCTCTTCCAGAGGACCAGGATTTGATTCCCAGCATTCACATGGCAGCTCACAATTGTCTTTCACTTCAATTCCAAGGCATCCAATGTTCAAACCTGGCCTCTATAGGCATTACACATGTGTGGTGCACAGACATTCATACAGACAACCCAGGGGGGTGGGAGGGGTACGAGACACAATTCAGCTGACAAAAAAGGTCACATCTAGAGGCTTCTGTTGTTCTAGTTGCTTTCTAACTTAAATTTTGCCCTGAGTAGCTAACATGTGGGCACTTACCAACACCCTATAGCTGCACTTCCATGTACTCCTACATGTTTATATTTGTGGCAAGCAGAAGCCCACCCAGTTTCTCGACATTTCATGAAGAGACATTGCGTTATATGCTATATTCAGTTACAAACATGATTTTGAAGATACAACTAACATTACTAAACAATGAAATAAACAAGAGAGGTATATTTTCAACTGCGTGTGGTAGACAGAGCAGTCTTCTCTGGTTGTTATCAGAAAGGAAAATCTGACTGGGAGGGAAGACCAGTACAGTGTGGGGCTAATTTTCCATTTATTATATCCAGAGTGGAGCAACATAAGAATAAACTCCTGGAGTTTAAAAACACCAAAAACCAACAGCTTAGAACAGTGATTCTCATCCCGTGAGTCATGAACCCTTGGGAATCAAATGACCCTTTCACGGGGGTCACTTAAGACCATTGGGAAACACAGATATTTACACTCTGATTTAGTGGTAAAGTTACAGTTATGAAGTAGTAACAAAAATAATTTCATGGGTGGGGGGTCTTCACAACATGAACTGTTTTAAAGGGTCACAGCATTAGGAAGGTTGAGAACCACTGGCCTAGAAAGATGTGGGGGGCTGAATTCTACTAGCAACCTGAGTTGAAAGCAGAGCCCTTCTGACCTCTAGGTAAGCCTTCAGCCTAGCTGGCATCCTTCATAAACCAATGAGCAGCCATGTCTATCTGTGGCTTGACTCTGGTCTGGATGATAAACTCAGGACAGCTCCAGTGCCTTTTTATGGGCTTCCTGCAGCCCCGTGAGTTTCCTCTTCTCGTCTTCCACTTTCTCTTCCCAATTAGCAAGGAAGCTACCCCAGCCACTCAGCAGGCTGAACTACAGAATGTACAGCAACAACCACATTTCTTTTATGGTCTCTTATGGTAATCTGTTACCTAGCAATGAACACCTGAGCCACACACATTTACACATGTAGACATTTACACACGTAGGTAAGTAGGTAGGTAGATAGATAGATAGATACATACATACATACATACATACATACATACATACATACATAGATGATAGATAGATAGAAACATTCATTCATACATACATACATACATACATGCATGCATACATAGAACAAAAGTTATAACTAAAGAGTGAAGGGATTTCATACAGTCTGCAAGTTCTGCAATTGCAGGCTGATGCCCCAGAAAAATTATCCTAGAGTCATTGGGCTATATTGTATGTGTTGATACACCCAAGTGTATAATGCAGAGATTCTTTTTCTTTTCGTAAAATAAAATCAACCTTTACTGTAACAGCTTCATTGTAAAATTCAGTATAGCTAATAGAAAAAAGGTAACAAGTTTTCATTTGCAGGTCCTTTGAGGAAGGGATTATCCTATTGTCTGTAAGTTCTGGGGCATGGAAAGTCATTGATAAATGCGTACTGATATTTATTTTGGAAATAAATTGACCCAAAAGTTAAAAAATTATTGAAGTTATAATCGGTAATATTGTTTTTGTAAGATCTAAATTTAATGTGTCTAACATTACAGCAACAGTGTACATAGGAATGTATTAATCAAATCTATCAAAATTTCAAAACTATACCTACCATCTATTATGGTATAATACAATCTTTCATTAACACATACATGTGAATACATATATGAATATATATGAATATATATGTGTGTTTATCATTCACCGATGTAAGTATACATATACACACACACACATACATATATACATTGATGGTCCCCTTTTCTTACATTCTTGCCCAGGGCTGTGTATCTTTGCTTTTTAAGTATTCATTGACTTTAAAGTTAACTCTTCTCAGCAGAGTTTGTGAAATCAACTGTCTTCTCTGCCCAGGAGCTGCCTTTGGTTTGTGGTTTGGTTTGGTTTATTTTTTTTTCTGGAAAGAGTGCATGCCACTTTTAGAAATGAGAGCACAAATATTGGGTAATAGTTTTCCCAATTCTGTATGGAAATAATACCTCCAGAGCCACAGTCTTCTGTCTCTCGAAATAGCACAGTGCTTCTTATTCGATCTTCCTAATGCTGCAGCTCCTCAGTACAGTTAGTTTCTCATGTTGTGGTGACCCCAACCATGAAATTATTTTTGTGCTACTTTACAACTGTACTTTTGCTACTGTTATGAATCATAATATTAACTTCTGTGTTTTCTGATGGTTTTAGGTGACCCCTGTGAAAGGATCATTCACTGAAGGACATTCTGAAAGAAGATGCCAGCCAGAAAACTTTCATGCAGGAGCCTCTACCCCCTCCATGTCTTTACTACTTACATCACTTCCATTCTGTCGCAGTAAATATTCCTGAATATCACCTGGATAGTTTTAATGTGTTTGAGAGGAATAAACTCAGACCTTGTCTGAATACATTGACATCGTAACTCTTGAGTGTCACAGGGATGGGCTGTAGGGGAAAGAGAGAACTTCTCAGTAAGAACAAGTAAGTCCTTGGTGCTCAAGTCTTTACTTTGACTTAGGAACCAATACAGCAGGGCACATAAGGCAAACACCCAAGGTTGACTGTAGGATCTTATGGCAAGAAAGCACTTTTTAAGCTCCTTCTGTGTTTGAGAAAACTGCAAATAAACTAGGTGACAAGCACATTGCTTAAAGGTAAGAAACAGTCAGTAACTAATGATAAAACACTTAAGCCTTCATGATTATATGTAAATTTTATCAAGTGGCGATTTCTATTAGCTTAATACCCTAAGTCTGTTGGTAATAATTCCTCTACTATCAACTCTAAAAAGAGTCTATGGTTAGAATAGACTCTTATAGTCAGCTGTTTCTAATAAGTGAATGCAGGTTTTCATTTAGCTCACTAGGACTTTCCATGAACTTCAACAATCTAAATGCTTACCTGCTTAGCTTTTAATTTAACCATTCCTATAGTTTGATTAATGGCCCAAACCACCTCATTATATTTGAAATGTCTTCTGGGTTTTCCCAGTACCTAGATAGAAAAGAAAAATTCCCGTTAGCTTACCAAAGATGCCTAGGTTAAGGATAGCCAGCAGGAGCACAGGCTGGCGTTGAGCAGCCATGTCTGTCTGGGGTGACTCTGGTCTGAATGGTAAAAGCAGCAGGGCCACAGTGCTTCTTTATATGCTCCCAGCAGCCCTGGCGGTTTAATTTCTCTTCTTCCACTCTCCCCACTGGAGATGGGAAAGTGCCATGCTTGCCACTTCACAAGCCCAGGAGGATGCTTAGTTTTCAAGCTCTGTTTAACTGAGAAGTTGAGAGCACGTTGAGATGAACTTGGTGCACACAGATACAAATCTCTTATTTTTGGACCTAAAACTGTGTAAATAGAAGGAGTCATTGTCATTGTTGCTGATGAATGGGGCCGTGAGAATAATTTTTACGAAACCCTATGTTGTGCAAAGAAGGGAATTAGCACACTTTCTTACAGCAAATATTTGCTTTTGGCTCTTGTACGTATTTGTACGGCCCCGCTTGAAGTTTTAATAGAATTTACTGTGGTGAAGTCCTGTTCTAACATCAACTACAAAAGAAATAGAGTCCAGACTGAAATATCCTAATATGTTTTAATCCTATCAAGAATAGCAACTACAGCTATTCTGGCCTTAGTGCACATGAGTTTCCTTGGGCTTCAAGATTAATTAAGTAGCAAAAGACTGAAATTTACTCCCCTTGCTCTTAAGCAGATAACTGATCTTAATTATCTAAAATAAACTGCTCCTTGTTTTAGCATACACAACAGTAACAGAGGCTAGGTGGCCTAAATGGCAGCAGTGTTTTGACTTTTAGAGACTTCAAGTCAGCCAGGCAGTGGTGGCGCACACCTTTAATCCCAGCACTTGGGAGGCAGAGGCAGGTAGATTTCTGAGTTCGAGGCCAGCCTGGTCTACAGAGTGAGTTCCAGGACAGCCAGGGCTACACAGAGAAACCCTGTCTCGGAAAACAAAAACAAAAACAAAAACAAAAACAAAAAAAAAGGAGAGAGAGACATCAAGTCCAAGATCAAGGTGTAGACAGGGTTGGTATGACAAGGGATGGAAATGCTCCAGGCATTTTTACTTAGGATACTCATGGTTGCCTTCTTGTTCACAACAGTGTTTTCTCTATATGAATGTCTATCACCAAATTTTCACTTCTTATATGACACTAATAATATTGGATTAGGGCTCATCCTACTAACTTACTTTAACTCAATTGCTCATATTTTTAAATGAAAAAAAGTTTATACAACATATTTTGATCATGTTTTCCTATTTCCCCAGCTCTTCATGGATCTTCCCTACCTTGCTACGGAGCCACCTTTATGTTCTTTTTTCTCTCTTCCTTAAAAAACAAAGAAAGAAACAAACCCACAAAACTATACACACGCAGAAAACTCCAACAGAAATCAGAATAAATAAACAAAAGATTAATAAAACAAAAAAAGTTCTCTAACAAAGTGGAGATATAAGTCTACAAAAATACTGTTGAGTTTGTTCTGTGTTGGCCAACTGCTTTTGGGCATGAAACCTACCCTAAAGTATGGTTAAAGTCCCTACTAAGACTCCATTGGAGAAAACTGGTATTCTTTTCTGTTGCCAGTGTGTATCAATTGCAAATAGCTTCCTGACTAGGGGTGGGAGCTCCTGTCCACTCTCTCCTCTCAGTGCTAGGACCCCCATCTGGCTTGAATCTCTGCAGGCCCTGTGTGTGCTTCTACAGTCTCTGTGGGCTTATAGGTGCATCAGTTCTGTTGTGTCTGGAAGACACTGTTTGCTTGAAGTCAATCATCAGCCCTGGCTTTTACAGTCTTTATGCCTCCTCTCCCACACAGATCCCTGAGCCTTGAGGGAAAGGCTCTCATGAAAACATCTTATTTAGGATGGAGTGCTCCAAAGTGTCTCACTCTCTGCACATTGTCTAGCTGTGGGTCTCTGTTTAGTTCCCACCTTCTGCAAGAAGCTTCTCTGATGAGGGTTGAGCAAGGCACTATATGAGCACAGCAATGTGTTGATGGAAGCTATTTTAATGCTATGCTTTTTTTAGCATATTAGTAGATTTTCTCCTGGGCTCAGGATTGATCTAGTCTCAGGTTCTTGCTCATTTTAGTAGCTTCATGTATGGCATGTATGGGTTCCATCTCATGGAGTGGTCCTTAAGTCCAATCAGAAACTGGTTGGTTACTCCCCTAACCATTGTGCCACTGTTCCACCAGTGTACCCTGTAGGCATGTCACTGTAAGAGGTGATAGGATTTGTAGCTGAAAGCTAGTGATGATTACCTTTCTCCCCTAGTAGAGTGCAGAGCATCTTCCAGTTAACATGAATGCTAGTCAATAGGAGTGAAGCTTCTAATTAGGCACCAGCTCAACTTCTCTGTGGTCAGTTACCCATGTTAGTGTTGGCTTCAGCAATAAAACCTTACCATCTGGTTGTGACGTGTAACCCATAGCCTTGGCAATAGCCTGTGATGCTTGGGGATTTCCATCGGGCACGTTGGACCAATTACTCAACAAGATGTAGCACATTCCTGACATTAGAGGTTTTACTTGATGGCATAAGGTGTCTAGTTGGGTCCTTGTCTTTCCCGGTGCCCCAATTCTTTCCCTAAAGGAATCTATTTAGATTCCTTTCATACGTGTATGTATTTTAGGAAATATCTACAGTAGTAAGTTCTATATGGTTTTTCAAATTGTCTTTGTGTTAGATGTCTCTCCTCATATTCCCTCCTTTACCTTCCTCTTCCATCCCCCTCCCTATTTAATCCCCCTACTGTGAGGTCCCCTTTGTCTCTCCACTACATTATATAGCATACATCAGTTGCCTGGTTAAAGACCAAATCTCCAAATAAGCTCACATTCTGAAGTGTTGGAGCTTAGGACCTCTGCAGATGAATTTTAAGGGGGCATGGTTTAATCCATTATAGACTTTAGTTATAGAATCTATAAGCACAAGAAGACTGATATAGCCCAAAGAAGAACTTAGATAAAATAATAAAATGGCTTCTTGCTCATTACTATTAAGCATTCATTCTGTATCAGGACCTTTTGTAGACACTTATTTATTGAAAGAGAATTTAAATTGAGTTTTGTTCTTGAGAATGTCACAGCTTGTTTTGGAGAGACGGGCCAAAAAAAAAATTAAACCCAAAGGGACATCTGTGTTTACTATAGTTCAGATCTTGGATGTCCCTCAGAGGCCCTTGTGTTAAAGGGCTCATCCTTTGCTTGGTGCTATGAGCAATAGTGGAAATTTAAGAAGTGAGGTCAAATGGGAGTTTTAGGTTATGGAAATCAAACTCCTACCCAGCTGCCAAAATATTAAATTTTTATTTCATTTATTTCATGTCTCCAAGTTGCCTGGTCTCTTTTTCAAACGATGACTAAAAACACTAGAAGTGATTTTAACTATTTCACACTTCCATAGGCAAACACTGAATAGTATTTAAATGGAAGATAAATATCAGCAAGGTACCAACCTATTGGAGAAATATAACCTGGCTGTGGCTTGGTAGATCTGCTTTCCTCTGTTTTGTTTTGTTTTTGTTTTTTTGGGGGGGAGGGGGACTAAGGATCCAGGTCCAGGTTTCAGCTTTAAGTGCAACCAAAAATAAGAAAGGAGAGAGAGAGAGAGAGAGAGAGAGAGAGAGAGAGAGAGAGAGAGAGAGAGAGAGAGAGAGAGAGAGAGAGAGAGAGAGAGAGAGAGAGAAGAGAAGAGGGGGCCTCAAAGATTAACATCTGGCTTCTTAGGCAATTTAAGAGCTTGACGGAAATGATAGAAACTGATTTCGTGGTTTAAATTGGTTTCATGGTTTCTTCAGAATAAGAATACAAACACTCCTAATAGCTCAAGTGGCCTAAAGCCCATCTGAAACCGGCCATGGAGTGCTTGCTGCTCTACCCGGACCACGATGACCACATGTGTACTTCCGGCCAGATTTCATAGATTTCCCGACTCACATTCTCTACCCCATCGCCAACCCCCAATTCTCAGGCATTCTACTCATGAATAAAACACATAAGTCTTTGCTTCAATGTCTAGTTTCTCGGAATCCTAAGAGTGCAAATTCAGTTTCCTTTGAAAGCAGAATACAACAGGAAGATTTATCACAGGAAAAAGCAGAGAGAGAAAACAGAACTCAGGGGAGAGGAGAGAAAAGAAGTAAAACAGCACAATGGTGAGGTAGCTGTGTGGATGACGAAGCCACTTCTTATACCAGGAAAACTTGTGAAATACTCCTCACAGTTGTCCCTTTGTTTAAGTCACCTAAGAGTAAAGTTAAACGGCCGAATGTCCTTCAGCAAAACATACACACTTTAAGACTAGAAGGAAAGCACGCCTCATCTGCTAACTGCCTTCCGCTTCTGCGGGTTGAAGGAAGCTCTCGAGGGCCTTACATCATGGATTTTCCTCTCTGCGAGTTCATCAAACCATCTGCCATGTCTGCTTCTTCTTTAGGTGAGACGCCTCAGAAGACAGGCAGGAGGACGGGGACCTTAAGTTGAAATGTTGATGATTGAGGGTACATGGAGCGGAACCATTGATATCGGTGACTAGACCGGCTCTTTTTGTGTGGGTAGAGAAGGGAACCATTTATTTTCCTGGGTTGCCACGCTGTGCTGTTGTGAGCTTTCACCTCTGCCATCCCTGGTGGCTCTTTGGTTACTCCTGGTAGTCTCAGGAGGGTTCCTCTGGAGCACTCCCAAAGACAGGGTAGTGTCACCCCCTCCTTCTCTGAAGGAGAAGATCCAGTGTTGGAGGGTCTTCGCTATGAATTACGGCTTCTCTGAGCCCTAAGGGTCCCTCTTCTTTGTGTTTTCCATGACCCAGTCACTTAAGAGTTAGGGAGGGGATGCTAGTGTTGTGGGCTTCTAGACGGGTTCCAGTACATTTATTTCTCTTTAGTTCATAAACTTTTCTTCCTTCCGGAATCATTTGTAACCAATAATCTTAGAGATGAAGAGATTGTTACAACTTTCAACTCTTAGGTGTGGGGTGGGGGGCGCGGCAGTCCACAGAGCTTGTTTCTTGATTCTCACAGCCGTATTCGTTCAGATACTGGGAACAAGTTGATAGATATCAAATATTGAGGCTTCCTGTTCCTCCTCCTTGCCTCTACCCAAGTGCAAGATTTCTTAATGAGTCCTAAATCCCTAAACAGAAAACAAGCACACCCTTCACAGGTACACACACACACACATACACACACACACACACACATACACACACACACACACACACACACAACTCTCTCATTTCCAGATTTGGAGTTTAGCTTTAGATTACTGACATGTTTTCTTTTTCACACAAATTTGTCCTTAGAAACTATACCGTAGCTCCATCCTGAGCATCTTTGTACACAGGCTATTCAAAGGCTTTCTTTCAAGGTCTATAAAATGTCACGAAAAACGATGAGACCAATACAGTGAAACCCAATGTATATACCAGTATTTTTCATATTGATATAAAGAATTAGAGCATTAAAATGGATAGTAATTTCATACATAATAACTTGTTTTTCATATATATAGTGTGTATGCATATATATGTGTGTGTGTTTGTGTGTGTATATATATATATATTAGCCTTCATGTATGTCTCTCTGTGTGTGTGTGTGTGTGTATATATATATATATATATATATATATATATTAGCCTACATGTATATCTATGTACCATATGAGTGCCTGTTGCCTTTGGTGGCCAAAAGAGGGCATCAGATGCCCTGGAACTAGAGTGAAGAGATGGTGACTTTCCTGAGTCAGCCCTGAGAAAAGTACGTTCTTGGGTGGGGAGCAAGACCCACCACCATGTGAACAGAGCCATGACTTAGACTGTGATTTATTTTTCTAGCCAGCTAAAAGTCTGGAGGGGAGGAAGAAAACTTGAGACACAGTGAGATAAATCGTTGGATTAACCATAAGCAACAGCCCTCCATGGAAATGGAACAAGCATTATTTTAAAATATTTTATTTTCAAATTATTTGTAAAAATACTAATAAATATTTAAACTCTCCATTCTATGACATAGAGGCATTAAATAGTCATTGTGCCTTATTAAAAAATCACTTAAACTGTCTAAGGAATATTTAGTCCATTACAATTCTTAAAGCTTCAACACAAAGTTGCTCATTCATGTGACACTGTAAAACCATTTCAATAAATAACAACTGATAATCTTGTACAGTTACAGAACTAGATGCACACATACATTGTTCCTACACCGAAATGACCTTGTTTGTCTGCCTCTTGACTACTATAGCTGCCATCAAAATGGTCAGCCTGGAAAAATTGCCTCAGAAATATTAATATAATTCCCTAAGAGAATCTGAAAACTTTTAACCTTCAGATTAAGAATTCAGATTGGTTAAACTTAGACTTGATATTAAATAAACATTAAATAAGATGCCATCTTACAAGGTAGATTCAATTATACCCTTAGGTTTTTTTTTTTTACATGTAAAATATTAATATAGAATTTGGGGAAAATAAATAGGTATGAACTCTCAGGAGTTGTTCAAAACAAGCAGGTGAAGGCACACTCTGAAGGCATTGGGACGGATCATTTTGCTCTGCTATAGAATTCAGGTCCTCCATCATGGCGAGGGGCTTCCTCCTTTCCCAGCTCAGCTGGACTTGCCACTGTCAGGAGAAAATAAGATGTCTTTATTAGGTGCACAGCATTCTTCGTTCTCCTGGGTTTTCTGAGGACAGCCTGGCCTAAGTGACCTTGGCCTGTGATGTCTGTGCCACAGAGCAAACACCTCAGGCCTGCAGAGGCACTCCGCACAGGATGGAGGTGGAGAGGAGACCTGGGGTCTCAAAAAACTAAAGTTGTTGAAGCAGTTTGTCTGTCACACTACGTCTCACTTAACTTACGAAGTACTACTAATTTTTGTTTTCATTAAGTTTCAAGATAAAATTTCCTAAAAGACATAGATAATAAGTTTTTGTGGATATATATATATATATATATATATATATATATATATATACACACACATATATACCAAATTATACATAAACATATATATGGTTTATATACGGTTTTATATATGATATATATCCACACATATACAGACATTATATATATATACTGAACTACTACAAAATCTCTGCTTTTCCTCACTAAATATTAAAAATTAGAACCCTGTTTCCAAACACCACGGACCTGCTTTTTAGAACTAACTGGGATTGGAAGGCCAAGGCAGATGAGATGTTTTTAAAAAGCAGTGCTATTCCCCTCTTATACAATGGAAATAGGCTCAGGGTAGGGATAAAAGATCCTGGAAAAATCCTTTCAGGCACCACAGTAGGCTAATTAATTATCAGAACGATTATTATAATTGTGAAGATAATAATCACTATTGTAGTTCTGTGATTTTCCCTGATAGGATTTTAAAGAGATCAAAACCGGTACTTTGATGAAGGTTACAACGTGCAAACAAAGCACCTCTCACCTCTTCAATATCTTCTGGATGATTTTCTGAAGCCTGGGACCTTGGGGGTTGAGACAAACTTCTTGACCATTCTTGAGAGTGGCTCTACAGAGAGAAGAGATGATCATTATATGGCACAAGGTTCCCTTGGGGTGAGCATGGGGCGGCAGGAGGGTCTGGGTTATTCTGGCCATGGCAGAGGCTACCCAGGAAGACACTCACATGACTTCTGTCTGGGTGCAGTGGGGTCCTGGAGGTGTCACCTTCAAGCTCTGGATGTTCTCAAAATCAACCCCTTGTAGGGTCTTCAGGCACTGACAGCGCAGTTCACTGGCTACAACAGCCCCTGTAGGAGAAGACACTGGGTTAGTGGTGCTGTGGGTGACTGCGCCCTCCTGAGGTACCTCCAGCCTCAGGTCCCACCTGTAGGCTGGTGGCCTGGGGCCAGCAGCAGGAGCAGCAGGAGCAGCGCAGCATTGAGGAGCCGGCGGGTGGGAGGGGCCATGGTGCTGGGGTGGAGTGTGGTTGGAGTCTGGAGCGGGAGAGCTGGTACGAAGTGCTGTGGCACGATCTGGGGCTCGAGGGCCTTGCGAGCCCCTTTTATGCATGATGGCTGGAAGAGCCGGAGCCCCAGGCTGGGGAAATTCCCGCAGCTCCAGGTCCCTGTGTCAGAAGAAAGATAGGGCTCCACCCTTCTGCTCGTGGGATGAGTGTGTTGGGGACACACGCGTGCTACTGGCTCTTCCTCCTTCGCTGTTTGCCCACTGTGGGACCCTAAGATGAGTCCTGCCTCAAGTGCCCCCTCTCCTATCCTCCCCCCCAAAGGATAGTGAGTGTGCCTGCGCTGGAGTGACCCCCTGTGGGTCACTGCAGGGACTCCAAAGCACCGGAGCCAGGGAAGGAAGAGCTGAGGCTGAAGGTAGAAATCCGCCACTGGGTGGCGAGAGGCCAGTAGAGAAAAATAATGAAGTGACTGTTGGGGCTGTAGGATTTGCAGTTCAGAAAGAGCTGGGAGAGCTGAGGTTTCCACCTAGTCCTCTTGTGTAGGCATCCTTTCTGCCTCTGTCCTTAATTGTTGTTTTCCGTGAGGTTTCAAAGCTAGAATCTTAGTTAGACACCTAATGATTTGTATGGTTTGTTTTGACATTCTCACACACACACCAACAGATATCCTATATCATACTTCCTTCCGTGAAAGACAAAGTCTAACAGAAAGGAGCGTCCTCTGGGTTTTCTTTCACACCCATTTCTTTCTATCATTCATTGTCCCAAGCTGTTAGTAACTGCCTTTAAGATGGAGAGGCATACCCTAGAGCAGAATGTTCATACCAAGGCCATAACCTCGGCGTCTGAAATTCCTGATTGTGACTGCTGCTCAGAGGAGAGCACCACCAAACAAGAACCTTGGTCAAGAGTCAGGTGGTGTGCTGGAGGGTGGTGGTGCGCTAGACACTAAGGCTAAGAAAGTATGCACTGTTGAGGTAAGCATGCGTACCCCAGGACCTTTCACCTCTCCTTTCCTACCCATCCCCAGCGCACAGGAAGGACACCCAGCTACTAATGGAGGTAGAAACGTGACATTCTCAAGCTGTAATAAGCATGACTGATTTTTTAAAAAATGATTGAAGGATTGATTGGTTGGTTGGCTGGCTGATTGATTGATTGATTGATTGGATGAATGAGGCAGAATCTCTGTTTGTATCTCAACCTGGCTTGAAACTTACTATGCAGTCTAGGATGACCTTGAACTTGTGGTAGAATTGCTGGACCACTCATTCAAGTGCTGATATTACAATGTTGAAAAGTTCTGAATAAAAACAGTTAATCAAAGATTTACTAAAAAAGTAAAATAAATTGTGTTTAGGGATTTCTAAAAGAAATGGCCATGTATACTCTATGGAAGGTGCACTTAGATGGATGTGTGTGTGTGTCTGTGTGTGTGTCTGTGTATGTGATGTGTTTGTGTGTCTGTGTATCTATATGTGGTGTGTTTGTGTGTGTGTATGTGTATGTGTCTGTGTGTTTCTCTGTATGTCTGTGTCTATGTGTGTGTGTTTGTGTGTCTGTGTGTTTGTGTGTGTGTGTTTGTGTGTCTGTGTGTGTGTTCGTGTGTGTCTGTGTGTGTGTTTGTGTCTTTGTATGAGATATGTTTGTGTGTGTCTCGTGTATGATGTGTTTGTGTGTGTCTGTGTGTCTTGTGTGTGTTTGAGTGTGTCTGTGTGTGTTTGTTTCTATATGTTTCTGTGTGTGTTTCTGTGTGTGTATGTGTTTGTGTGTGTGTCTGTGTGTGTTTGTGTATGTGTGTGGTGAGAGAGATATAGCATTGAATCATGTTGTCATCACACTTTCAGTTTGTCTATAAAAATGAAACTTTGAGTAAATAATAGTCTTATTAATTTGGAAGTATGTACAAACTTACTAATTTTGAGGGGGTCAGACAGAGTTTCTTTGTGTAATAGCCCTGGCTGTCCTGAAACTCAGTCTGTACAGCAGGCTAGCCTCAAATTTATAGAGATCCATGTACCTCTACCTCTCAAGAGATGGATTAAAGGTATGCACTACCACTGCCTGATTCAAAATCAATAATCTTTTTATTAATCAGTTTAGTTCTTCGGTAATATAGACATGTATAAATGCATTCTGACACACTCGTCCTAGTCCTCTCTCCCCTCCATCTTACCCGTATTTTCCCCTCCCTAATCAATCCCTGTCCCAGACATCATTCAATAGGACCCTGCAAGAATAACAAAAGGGATTAAAGGATGATTAAATATTGTCTTAACAGAGAGTGCGGGGCTGTGTGGTGGTGCCTGTAACCCCAGCACCCTGGAAGCTGAGGTAGAACTCAAGCTTAAGGCCTCAGTACCAGCTACATCATGAGTTCCACACTGGCTTTTCAGATCCATAGCAAGATGACGTCTAAATCACAAGGACAGCAGCTAACACAGTAGCGTGCTTGCTGCCTCAAAACCAGTGTCCACAGGAATGGGAGTCATCGTTCAGTGACGAGTGGCTGGTCATCTTGCCTTTCTGTCCCACTACCCAGAAAGTCATGTCGCCTTAGGCTCGATTGCCATTTTCACAAGGCAGCTCTAGAATTTTCAGGTGTTTTAAAAATATTTTTAATAGATTCTTTCCAAATGTTGTAGCGTGCATCACAATCCCTCCATACCTGCCTCCGCCCTTGCAATCTCCCCCTAAAGGAAAGAAAAGAAAGGAAAACAGCAACAGCAACAACAACAAACCTCACCACCGCGGAAGCTGCGGTGCATCACGGTGTGTCACGCAGGATGCCCTTCATACCCATGTACCCAAACAGTTTCACTTGTAAGTGTTCACTGCCATGAGTCACTGGTCTGCTTAGAGGCCTTGGCTTCTGCACCCCTATCCTGCTGGACCCTCACCGGGACTCCTCTTGGATATCCTGCTGTTGCCTTGTGTCATGGAGGTCCTGCAGTTTTATATAGTTCTCCAGGGCCAGCCCCTCCGTACCCTCCAGCAGTTCATAGATGGGGTAGAGGCTGGAGTGGGCTAACCCAAAGCCCTGGATCTGGGCCTGGGTTGTAGCTGAGATGGTCTGTCCAGCAGCTCTTCTACACCCATGCCACCAGGTCCAGCTCTCCAGAACTTCTACAGGAAGGGGTGGGGCCGGCTCTCCCACCTTCCACAGGCAAAGAGGGGCAGGGCTACCTCCTCTGTGCTCACACCACTACATGCTATTTCTTTTCAATCTGATTTAATTTATATTTGTGTTCTATTATTGCAAATAGATTTTTAAAATTATTTCCTATTATTAAAATAGCATATGTATATGTATTGATATTATTTATATTAATATTATTTATATTCATAAATATAGTTTTTTCTCATGTCGTATATTCTGATTATAGTTTCCCTCTATCTATTCCCACCCACTTTTCCTCTCGTCTGGATCCACTTCCTTTCTGTATCTCATTAAAAAACAAACAGGCTTCTAAGGGATAATCATAAAATATAATATACTAAGATAAAACAAAAACTAACACATTGGAATTGGAAAAACTAAACAGAAGGAAAAGAACCCAAGAGAAAACACAGCAAACAGAGTCCCACTCGTTCACAAACTCATGAGTCCCACAAGAGCATGTAACTGAAAGCCATCACTTACACCCAAAAGACTGGTACAGACTTTACAGGCCCTGTGCACGCTGCCTCAGTCTTTATGAGTTCATAAGAGCTTTGATTTTGTTGATAAAGAGGGAGGGCCTTGTTTTCTTGGTGTCCTCTGTCCCCTCTGGATCGTATGCTCTTTCTGCTTCCTCTTCTGCAGGGTTCAATGAGCCCTGAGGTGACAGATTTCTTGGAGTCATCCTGTTTGGGGGTATGTGTTCCAAGGTCTCTCATTCTCTGCATAATTAATATCTGGCTGTAGTTTTTTGTATTTATTCCCATCTGCTGCAGGAGGAAGCATCTCTGATTATGACTGAGCAAGGTACCGATCTACTAGTAGAGCAGCATGTCCTTAAGAGACATCTTAACTACTGTGCGTGTGTGCATGCATGTGTGTGTGTGTGTGTGTGTGTGTGTGTGTGTGTGTGTGTTGTGTAACAGTAGTATCTGCTTTTACCCCATGTCCCTGAGCCACCTAGTCTCAGTTTCTTGGTTACCCAAGCAGTGTCAGGTCTGAGCTCCATCTCTTGGAGTAAGCCTTAAGTCAAATCAGACATGGGTTGGCTATGCCCACAAGCTTTTGCCACGACTGCACTAGCATCTCTTGCAGGCCAGACAATTGTCAGTCAACAGGTTTGATATTTTAACTTCTGTGTATGGGACAAACATGAGTAGTTCTTGAAACTTTCCACACTTTGATAAATTAATAACTTACAAGATTCTGGAAAACAGGTGTTACTGAGTTAGTTCACACATACACACACACACAGAGAGAGAGAGGGAGAGAGAGAGAGAGAGAGAGAGAGAGAGAGAGAGAGAGAGAGAGAGAGAGATGTTGGTTTATACCTACCCTAAGGCACACAGGGTTTATTTTATGTTCTTCTAAGCACTTTATAAATGTTGGTATATTCAGTCATAAAAACAACACTCTAAAGCAAATATTATTGTTATCTTTATGGGATTTTAAAAAGGAAACTAAAGCTAAGAGGTTAGGTTACTTCGCTAATGTGTGTCATTGAGTCTGGAAATCAAACCCAAAGACAAAAAGCTCTGGGACATATAATTCATAATTTCAGGAGCCCGGTAACTTAAAAACTTGGTTGAGAGATACAGTCTTCCATATTCTACAGGAAGCACAGCAAACGGCTGTGTGTCTCACAGCTGGGTTCCAGTAGCTGCATGACTCTTCTTTTACAGCGACGATGCAGTCTGTCATATTTTCTCAAGTTGTCCGGGTCTGTAAGAGTAGTAACTTTTCTGTAGAGAAGTCTGGAAGCATGCACCTTCACCAGCTAGTGAAGTATGCCCTCATCAGTGAGGTGCCCTGTGCTCACTGTTAAGGCCTCCTAAGAAGAACATGCATGGTCTTCTAAAAGCTATACCTGAATCTAATCTCTGTCTGTCTATCTGTCTGTCTCTGTCTCCCTCTGTGTGTCTCTCTCTCTGTGTCTGTTTCTTCTCTTTCTCTCTCTCTCCCCCTCTCTCTGTGTCTCTGTTTCTCTCTGACTCTCTCTTTCAGTCTCCTTTCTCTGTTTCTCTGTCTCTGTCTCTCTCTCCAGATACAATCAGAATAATATTAAAAACTGAGTAATGTCCTTCAAAACCATTAAAATCATAAAAAAATATAAGGAACAACTGAAAAACTCTGAAGATGTTATACGTTATTACAATATAGTACCTTGGATCAGCTTCTGATATAGAAAGAAGACACTAAAAGCATACCAGGAAAAGTCCAAGTAAAAGCTAGAGTTCGGCTGAAAACTGTGTGCGTGCTGTTTCTTTAATTTGACCACAGTGGTGCCCATAATAATGCTCAGTGCCCACAGTGGAGGAACCATAGGAAAGGTTCATACTATATTGCTTTGCAACATTTATAAATTTAAAATTGTAAGCTCCTAAACCAACTTAGAACAGCACCCAAATGAAATTAACAGACCTGAATGCTCTACCAAGAAAGGAATTTGGATTTTTTTTGTTGAGTAGATACTTAGTCAAACGCAAACATCCAAAATATCTTTTGCCTTAGTTGGAACACTTCATCGTGTTTCATGGGATTAAACAGTTTGCTTTTGGCATTAATCATACTGTCTGAATCTCTCATGTATTTCTTGTAACTGAAGGAAAATGAGAAGAAAATTGGCTGTGGTGTTCTCCAAACCTGGCTCAACAGTGACGTAAAATTAAGTTCTCAGTAGATAGTCAGAGTCTGGTTCATCTGCAGAGACTGCCAGAAGAGTGAAGCATGTCATGGACCGGCCAACACTTGTAGATTAGTAGGAGTGGACTCGTGGGAATAACTGAATCAAAATCACTCGGCTTTGTAAATGAAGAAAAACCAAAAAGAAATGTTGGTGTTGACATCATCATTGCTTTCTCATTGGCATGCCACTTGAATCAATAAAATCTCCATAGATCTAAATTGCAACATTTTAAATACAGGAATGATGTAGTCTAATACAGTAAGCAAATTCACCCTCTTATTTAAACATGTGCTTCTTAAGGCATGTACTTTGCAAGAATTGAATGCCAGACCATTGTGCAGCCTCTAAACCCATCTGAACCATAATCCTTACATTTGTCTCCTAACCTGGAATGGGTGGTCACTACATAGGTAAGATCATGACATTATAGGAGAAAAAGAAGAAATAGAGGAATGCCAAAGTTACAACAGAAAACAAATGAGAAAATTTCTCTGGGGAGATATTACATAAGAGATTTTTCTTGGAAAAAAATAATGTGACTGATATTACATAAATAAAATTAAGGAACTTGAAATCTGAATATATAAACCTCAAGTGAAACTTGCATACATAGCATGACGGCCTAATTTTTAACCAGAAAAAAAAGTTTGAAATCACATAAAGACTGTATTTTTACAGTGTTATTTTTATGTTTATTATCTTCTAACTTCTGATCAGAAATATCTTTGATGGGTTTTTGCCTCTAGACTCTATCTGAGGGGTGGGGGGGGGGGATGAGAGGCTCAAGCAGCTTTTGAATGAATGCATATTTATTGAGGCAAAGTGGAAGGGAAGAGGGGTAGAGACGGTGGAGGTGGGGGGCTTTAGTAGAGGCACACCCTCGGGCTAGTTTTGAAACTTGGTCTAACTGGTACTGATTCCAAAGGACTGAAGCATTGCTGATTTGCAACTGAATTAGCTCCTGGATAGGCATTTCTGAATAGTTAAGGACACTATAGATATTTAACTACCCAGGAAATCGAGAAAGGGTAGCCTGTCTTTGTTTTATAGAGATATGTTTAGCAGAGCAAGAAAATGTCTGCCTTCTGAGTGCAAGTTACCATCCTAGCATGTGTTTGGAGGATGTGGCTGGGCAAATGAGTGGACGCTGAATGTGTGGTAGATTTCTTAGTAACCAATGTGACATGAACGGAAGCACCAAACAAACCAGGGCGGTGCCAGGGGAAGGGCGTGTTCCGCGCTATGAGTAACTTTGTACACCCTCGGATCATAACAAGGTCAGCAGTTGAAGACAACGTTGTTGTGTTCCGTTGGCTTTCTGCCTGTAGTGTGTTTTGTCTCCAGCCCTCAACCGTGCTGTTAAATGTTTCTCTCCTGCTCATTATTAGTTGGTGGGTATTTACTTAGTAGTGGTACTCTGTCAGGTGTTCATCTGTATCAAAAATGAAGAGGAGGGTGGGGAAGAGACCAGAAGTCCATGGACTGAAGTGAAGTGGAAATGGCTTACACTGGAGCTGTTCTGAGGGAAAGGAATTCACACACAGCCTCATTCCTCATTCCTTAACCACCCCCATAGCTTTCTCCTGAATTCCTGGGGAGTGAATACTGACTTTTTTTTTGATACTTTATTTAAATTTCAAATGTTTCCCCCTTTCCAGATCTTTTTGGAACCCCCTATCCCCTCCCCCTCCCCTGCCTCTATGAGGGTGCTCCCCTACCCACCCACCCACTCCAGTCTTCCCTCCTTGGCATTCCCCTTTACTGGGGCATCTAACACCCTCAGGCCCAAGGGCCTCTCCTCTCCCAATGGCTAACAAGGCCCTCCTCTACCACATATGTGGCCAACACCATGGGTCCCTCCATGTGTATTCTTTGGTTGGTGATCCAGTCTCCAGGACCATCGGGAGGTCAGGCCAGTTGACACTGTTGCTCCCTCCATGGGGCTGCAAACTCCCTCAGCTCCTTCAGTCCCTTCTCCAACTCCTCCATCTGGGACCTCACTCTCAGTCCAGCGGTTGCTGTGAAGTGAATCTTGGGTATTCCGAACTTTTGGGCTAATATCCACTTTTGTGACTGAGTTACCTCACTCAGGATATTTTCAAGATCCATTCATTTGCCTGCAAATTTCATGAAGTCATTGTTTTTAATAGCTAAGTAGTACTCCATTGGGTAAATGTACCACATTTTCTGTATCCATTCCTCTGTTGAGGGACATCGGGGTTGTTTCCAGCTTCTGGTTATTATAAATATGGCTGCTATGAACATAGTGGAGCATGTGTCTTTATTACATGTTGCAGCATCTTTTGGGTATATGCCCAGGAGAGGTATAGCTAGGTCCTCAGGTAGTATTATGTTTAGATCAAGGATCGCCACATAAAACCAGATACACTGAATCTAATAGAAGAGAAAATGGAGAAAAGTCTTGAACACATGGGCACAGGGGGAAAGTTCCTGAACAGAATACCAATGGCTCATGCTCTAAGATCAAGAATCAACAAATGGTCCAGGATAGCCAGGACTACACAGAGAAACCCTGTCTCGTAAAACCAAAAAAAAAAAAAAAAAAAATCGACAAATGGGACCTCATGAAATTACAAAGCTTCTGTAAGGCAAAGGACACTGTAAATAGGACAAAACGGCAACCAAAAGATTGGGAAAAGATCTTTACCAATCCTACGTCCGATAGAGGACTAATATCTAATATATACAAAGAACTCAAGAAGTTAGACTCCAGAGAAACAAATAACTGTATCAAAAAATGGGGAACAGGCCGGGCAGTGGTGGCGCATGCCTTTAATCCCAGCACTTGGGAGGCAGAGGCAGGTGGATTTCTGAGTTCAAGGCCAGCCTGGTCTACAGAGTGAGTTCCAGGAGAGCCAGGGCTACAAAGAGAAACCCTGTCTCGAAAAAACAAAAAAAAGAAAAAAAAAAAAAAAAAGAAAATGGGGAACAGAGCTAAACAGAGAATTCTCAAATGAGGAAACTCGAAGGGCTGAGAAGCATCTAAAGAAATGCTTAGTCATTAGGGAAATGCAAATCAAAGCAACCCTGAGATTCTACCTCACACCAGTCAGAATGGCTAAGATCAAAACCTCAGGTGCCACAGATGCTGGTGAGGATGTGGAGAAAAAGGAACACTCCTCCATTGCTGGTGGGATTGCAAGCTGGTACAACCTCTCTGGGAATCAGAATACTGATTCTTGAATGCAGCTGATAGAGTTGATAGTCTAACCCTGACTGATGACTGTGCTACCTTCAGGTTGCATTCCTTTTACCACAGATCCTGCATAACATCACGTATATTGACAGAATAATCCCCATGTCGCACCGCCTCAGAGAGGAAGTTTGTTTAAGGGTTGTTTGAACATGTCTCTTCACCCTCTTTCTATACTGGAAACTTAATTCCCAGGGCAATGGTGCATAGAGGGTGGGGCTTAGGTGCTGATTACACTGTGAGGCCTGTGTCTCACAAGTGGATCAGTGCTGTTGTCACAGTAGACTCGTTGTACTGAGGTGGGTTCCTTGGGAAGGATGAGGTCAGAGTGGTCTCTGTCTCTTTGGGAGGGTGTCTTTTTCCTCCTCTCCGTCCTCCTCTCCCTCCTCTTCTCCCTCCTCCCCTCCCTCCTCCCCTCCCTCTTCCTCTCCCTCCTCCTCTCCCTCCTCTTCTCCCTCCTCCCTTCCCTCCTCCTCTTCCTCCTCCTCTCCCCTCCTCCTCTCCCTCCTCCTCTCCCTCCTCCTCTCCCTCCTCCTCTCCCTCCTCCTCTCCCTCCTCTTCTCCCTCCTCCTCTCCCTCCTCCTCCTCCCCCTTTATTGTTGTCTATTATCATCTTCTTCCTCTTCTCCTCCTCCTCCTTTTTCCTTGAAGAATGCTATGAGGCTGCAAGAAGACCCTCAGCAGATGCAGCCTCTCAATCTTGGAACCTGAAACCTCCAGAATCCGAAGCCAAATACATTTCAGTTATTTTAAATTATGATTCTATAGTATTTTGTTACAGTAGCATAAGATGACCCAAACTTACTACATTAAGTTTGTTTTTCCCCACCTTTCTTTACTAGAAAGGTGGTCTACCTCACAGTCACTGGGCATCATGTATAGTTTATAAAATGGTAGAAAAACATCATAGTTTTGTTATTTGAATGCTTCTCTGGTTACCAAGAGTGAAAAACACCACCAGTGTCTATCATGTCAGACATCCCCTATCCCCAGGCCAAGGCATTATCTGCACCAAACTTTCTTGTTGAAATTTCAGGCTTAAAATTTTTGCCTTTGTTGTCTAATTTCTTTTATCTCTAATGGATCACAAGAGTACTGTAGATGCATATCTTTATTTTTTTAAAAATTTTTTATGTATTATATATATGTAAGTAAGTACACTGTAGCTGTCTTCAGACACACCAGAAGAGGGCATCAGATGTCATTACAGATGGTTCTGAGCCACCATATGGTTGCTGGGATTTGAACTCATGACCTCGGGAAGAGCAGTCAGTGTTCTTAACCGCTGAGCCATCTCTCCAGCCCAGATACACATCTTAAAAACCAACTCATCCCTCAATGCACCATGCATTACAGAGGAGGTTGTTTTCAACCTCAAAAGCAGTATCAGGGGGAATGAAAAGTGAAGGATCTGTGGACAGCAGCATATATTTGTGTGGCTTTGTTTTGTTGATACGGATCTGTGACTGTGCAGTGAGGGCTGGGTTTATGATCATTTTCTCCTGATTGTCTCCCACTGCAAGGCTGGAAGCAGAGGGAGTTCAAGGACAATTTAGCTCTATCACTCCATAAATGTTCAAAGGCAGGTGGCGGCTGCTGGTACTGCTGCTGCTGCTGCTGCTGCTGCTGCTGCTGCTGCTGCTGCTGCTGCTGCTGCTGCTGCATACTGTGGGATTTCCCAGGTGGCAAACTCCCTTTCCAAAGCCCTTGCTTGTGAAGGGAGCTACTTGGAAGTGCTCTCAGGGTTTCTGAGACCCCAGCACCCCAGCACTACTTGACACTATAAAAACTGTTTTGGTCCCTGTGACACACCGAGTCTGTCTACTAAGGGTGTCAGAGGTGAGAAGTAGAAAAGAAGATGAGCAAACAATGTCATTTCATCTCTTTAAAATTCACTTGATTTGAAGACCGTTTAGTGTGACTGTAACATTTTCCTCTCAGTGCCTTACCACTCCAGATTAACTAGAATGGTGCTTTGAGAACAACATTGATAGCAGTAAAATGGAGCCTGACTCATTTTCCAGCCCAGACTATTCGTGAAGAGCCACAGCAAGTGTTTTGCATATGTCACCTGTTGGCATCAGAAGTTGTTTACAGTCAGTCTCCTAATCCATCCATGAGGTCACTCCTAGGCGACAATGACCCTCTTGTGTCTGTTGTCATGGCAACCGTGTAAGACTCTGGGGAGTCTTAACTTACCGAAAACCCTCCGAGTGGACACACGGAGTTGGGGATTGATGCAAAATGCAAGAGAAATTTATTGATTCATCAGCATGCCGAGGTCGCTCTACATACTAAGACGGGAGGGCCACCTCATGGAGCCCATTCAGGGACCTTATATAGGATTTTAGAGCAGCCGCCATTAGGTATAGTGTGTTTGGCAGAGCAGTGTGACTTTTAAACTGATTGGTCTTTAGGGAATGAGGTGGCAGGGGCTTAATCAGCCCCTCCCTTCCAGTGCTTTCTAACCTGTTTCTTCCATGCGCTCGGAGGGGGGAGGGGACCCTGGTGGAATATCTCAAAGTTCCCGAGCTGACCTCTCAACCACCACACACTCCCAGTGTCTCACCTGTGAACCTCACCTATGCATGGTTGCATGATTACTTCATGGCCCCTTTTTCCTCCTTCTCCTCCCCATTTCCCCCCAGTAAACCTCTTCTAGTGGGACTGTGGTGGCCTGGTGTGATCGGTCCAGATATGAGCCACTTTCTAACACAACCAATAACCCATTTCATAGATAAGGACACTAAGGCACAAAGGCAAAGAGACTGATAAAGCTGATAAAGCATGTGCCATGCTGAGGACTTTGGTTTTGAACATCTTGAGAAAGTAAGGACCATGCTTGTATCTGTGTTTTGGAAAGATAATTAGACAACCATTCTTAAAAGTGCCATTGAAAGTGAAAATCGCCAAAAACTAATTGTGTGCTCACCAAGAACACTAATTGGGTTCCCTACTTCCCCCCTGGATACCTGCGCACCTTGGACTTGTCTACACACTACGACTGTTTCCATGGCTTTGCCATTCTAGAGCTATCTATCCCCTTCCTTAAAGGACTCGATTGCACATGCTCTATTTTCTCTTAGGAATTTAAGCCAATAGCTCTACACTGTCATGTTAGGTTGGACATAACACTCATGTTAGGTTGTGTCCATTCATGAGCTGATGGACTCTGTCATTTTTAAAATAATATATGACTGCTAGATCATTGTTTATTCTTTCTCAGTCTTCTGATTACATTGACAGTTAAGGTAACCTGGTTGTGTCCATTCATGAGCTGATGGACTCTGTCATTTTTAAAATAATATATGACTGCTAGACCATTGTTTATTCTTTCTCAGTCTTCTGATTACATTGACAGTTAAGGTAACTATTGTGTGACAGCTAGAAAAAGCTTTCACAGATGTAACCTGTTACCTCATTACCCAAACTCAGTTTCCATTAACTGTCCTAACATTATTTAAGTTCCTATAAATTTGCCTAACCCTAATGAAACATTCCACTATACGGTCTAACTTTTTAATAACAAATTCTTGTTCCTTCTGCTCCACAAAAGCCTCATCTTAAAGACTGTTCATGTTGTTAACTCATGTTGTTATCTCTTTTATAAACTTATAAGCTATAGGAAACCCACTCAGATCTACCTCTCATGGATCAAATAGGCTCCATCCAGATAAGTACATCTGCCCAAAGGTCCCACTTACTACCTTTTCCAGAGGGTGGGATTCCTCTGGGTTTCAAATGTACATCTTAAGAAAAAAAAATTTCTTTCTCCCAAACGTGCTTAATCTTATTTTCTACCTATAATAATGTGTTTCAACAACTTGTCAAGTCCAGGTGCTTAATACATCTAGGACAGCTTCAGAGAAGCAACCTCCAGATGCTCCAATCTCCTATCACAGACACAGACGCTTCTACTGGACCTGTTCCTTCTGACCTATCCTCAGATGGCTCCATAGACCCTAGACAGTAGGAAACAGCCAACTCTACTAAGACTGGACAAACACCCCCATACCCATTCTTCTAGATCCCCTAGAGACATGTCGCCCCCAAAGCCAGCCAGAAGTAATCAGATATTATGACGACCCTATTCCTGCTTCTCCATCACCTCTTTCTAAGTTTTCTTTTTCTTTTCTTTTCTTTTTCTTTTAAGAGTAGCTTTATTGAGTTCAGGTGAAAAGTATCCATTAGACTTAGCAAAAACAAAACAAAAACCAAAAACAAAAAGAACAACCAAATAAAAAAACCCAGAGCAACAACAAAAAACAGTCAAAGTCAGCGATCTTTGAACTAGATCTTAGCTTATTGTAAAAGTTTTTTTCTTCATCTAGTTGTCTGAGGTTAGAATATAATCTGTTAAACATAAAATACTTAATTTTTTTTTGCTTAATGCATTCTAATGGTAATTACATTCTTGTTGACAAATTGATAACTTTTTACTGATTGATACTCTCTAGCCAAAGGTTGATAAACTCAGTTGTCTTTGTGAGTACAGCGTGTCAATGGGAAGAGTTGGAGTTATGAATAAGGTTGGTAAGCTTATCTATTTTTTTAATTGTGCATAAAATTTTATCTAGTAAACTTATTTCTAGGAATTTATGTTGAAATAGGTATGCACTGTGGGATATCTATCACAGTATTATATACAATGGTGAACTATGAGAAACATATCAACTAATTTTTCTTTTTTAATTAAACCAAAATGGGGGAATGCTAGCATTCTGCCTAAACTCCACCCCACAGTTGCCTGGCCAGGTGGGCCGGACCCACTATAAAAGGGCTGCTTGCCCTCTCCTCCCTTTCTTGCTTCTGTCTTGCTCTTGTTCTCCCCTTCCCATTTCCTCCCTCCACGTGCTCATGGCCAGTCTCTATTTTCTCCTCTACTCTCTCTCTCTCTGCCTTTCTCTGCCTCTACTACCCTCTTAGCCCCCCCCATGCCCTGAATAAACTCTATTCTATACTATACTGTCGTCGTGTGGCTGGTCCCTCAGGGAGAAGGGATGCCTTGGCATAGGCCTGCTGAGGCATCCCCTTCCCCCATACCTCGCCATATCCCCCACAGAACACATCTCTTTTCTCTTTATCTTTTTATAAACACATCAGTATCAATCTCTTCTTGGTTCAATTAGAGTCTGCCTTCCTGCTCATTAAGGTAACTCGAACAATAATCTCACCCCCAAGATTTCTATAACCTATGAATGTTATTTCACATGACAAAAAGGCTTCACAGATATATGAAGGCAATTGAGTTAAAATGTTATTCTACATTATCCAGTAGGGTTCTAAGAATCTGCAAAGGTTTTTATGAGACTGGACGAAGGAGGGAGTAAGTGCTATCTATCCGGTGCACACATATCATGGCTTCTTCCTCTTTCCTCAATGTGTGGTACTCGTCTTCTGAAGTATGAGTGTAAAGTCATCTGGTCCCACTCCTGCTTCCTGTGGCTGCTCGGCACACCATATTATGAGGGGATGCTAAAGAAAATTGAATTACAAACAATGTTCTTCTGAGCCCAAGAATCCTGCAGTAAGTCTAGCTAAGACATCTACATGCTCAGAGCAACAGCGAGGTGGTATATTAACAGGTCCTAGTCAGACTCAAGTTTGCCCGGTGAAGATCCCCTACAGGCAATAGTATGAGAATAAGAGCTATTTTTAATATCTCATTTTTGAAACATAAACATTCTTCAAGAACTCATAAAAAGAAAGATATTTTCATATGATTTCTTGAAAGTATCAACATATTAGCATTACGTATTCATTTTAATCTTTTATTATTTTTATGATAATCTTAAGAAAATTCAATCAAAGTTTGATTTAGGTACTTATTTTCAAAGGCAACTTACTTATTAAGTCCCGTTAATGTTTTTTAATAAAGCTAATTACAACACAAAACTAAAGTGTAATTGTGAGACAATGTAATTAAGTAAATATGCAAATATTCATCAGCTGCCAGCTGTCATACAACCAGTAATGTCAAGCAAATTCAGTTCTTAGACCAAGCCTCCCTTCAAAATATTTTTGCTTAAAGCTTTGGAGATGTTTTCTTACTCGTGACACAATTTTTGGTTTCATTACAAAAAATAGCTTGACTTTATGACAACTTGGTTCAATGCATTTATTTAAATCTCGAAGGATAATATAAACATCGGAAGACTGCAGTTACATTAAAAGTAGACAAGACGCCAGGAATCCCACGTAACACATTGCACATTTAGGCAGCTGGTACCCCACTCCCCAGGATTTTCTTGATTACTTTCTTATAGAGGGGTGCTTGCCGGTGCAGGCAAAGTTTCTTCCCATTCTTCAGGGTGACTCTGTCAGAGGGGAAAGGGGGGAAAGGGAAGGAATGACTTTTCGGACCCTTGGTTGGAAGAAGGGAAGAGACGACGAGAAGGAATGGGCAGCGGGGAAGAGGACAGGCCTGGGGGATGTGGGCGCGACTCACATGAGCTGAGGAACCGCACAGTGGCGTCCTGCCTTGATCAACTCCAGGCTGGTGATGTGCTTGAGATGGATCCCAGAGGAGATGGTCTTAACACACATACAGCTAAGATCTCCATCGTTTTCTTCAGGACTAGCTGAGGGTAACGGGGAGAGAAAGAGGAAAGTAGAAGAGATAGTAGTGACCCTGTCATCGGCCAGTGGTGCCTCCGGACATTTTCCACCAGCTTGGCTAGAGCATTGGCTTCCCCTGAGGCAGGGGAGTGGTGCAGGGCAGTTGGCAAGCCCATATGGGGGATGACTGGTGTCATCAGAGTTCACCTCCCCGCGCCTGAGGCTCCTGAAACTGTCTTCCTACCCCTAGGACCCCTTCACCCAATCTCACCGCTGGTGACAGCAACCACAGCTGGCAGAAACAACAGGCCCAGAAGCAGCAGCAGCTCAAGGCTGGGCCGGAGGCTTGGAAACCCCACAGCGGCACTCATGTCAAGAGGGTGCCACTAGATCCAAAGATGACTACCTTGGGGAAACTGGTGTCTGGGGCTCTAAGTGCAGGCCAGTGGCTCCTGGGACTTTGCAGGCACTTTTTATCTTCACGGCCAGCCCAGTCCGGAAACCGGGGATACAGGATGAGGAAGTGGTCTGCAGAAGCAATGATACTTGTGGAACAGTAATTGGGATCTGGTCATCCAAGATTAAAACAAAACAGAGCAGAAAAAAAAGAAAAAGAAAGAAAGAAAGCTGAGGCCAGCTGTCTTGACTAGCAGCTGGCAGCAGGGTCCACATTCCAATGTGAATTTATATGAACAATTACAGAGTTAGAAACAGTAGGACTTGGAATTGTGTGTGACAGAGAATTTTCTGCGATCGCCATCCGGTTTGCAGAACATACACCTTCAGTACCAATTTGTTGCCTTCCCGACTTCCACTTGTGTTACTCCAAACAGCCTGTCACTCTTCCGGTCGATTGCGGTGAGTTTGACGGCTGTGTGGTTAAAGATGTGTATTTGGGTATTTATTTTCTGCCACTAAAAAGATTAGAGCTAATGTCTGGGCAATGACTTCTGACTTTCATCTTCCTATGGAAGCTTTCCCAAGCCTCTTGGATGAAATTCTGGAAGCTCTTCTAACTGCTGCCCAAGCTACTTCAGGAAGCAGGGGCTGCTGTCCCCATGACTCTCTAGAAAAATCACTGAAGTAGTATTTGAATGCACTTCTTTGATAAAATCTTTGAGCCTAGCTATTTCTCTATTCAGCTCTACCCTGGAGAAGACTAGATAAGAATTTTCTGGAACAGTTGGAGATCTTTGTATTAATTTATGTCATATATGGTTATAATTATGTGCCACTTTATGTGTCCCTCATGCGTAGTGATATAGTCAAGCATAATTTCCTGGTACATACATTTCTGAATACTCAGCATTGACTACAACAGCTACTGCAAAACATGCCACAATTCCTATGCGTTTAGGGAACTGAAACTTAAGGCCTTGGCTGGGTCAGCAAAAAAAAAAAAAAAAAAAAAAAAAAAGGTAAAGAATGGATAAGAGGATTTGAATCTGGACAGCAAGGAAACTCCTCTGTGCAGCCTTAGCCAAAGATTTCAGCATTTGCAGAGTAAAGGAATTCAGGCAATGATGGCAGACAGGGCAGCCTTTCTCTACATTTAAAGAAAATAATCCAGTTTAGGTGCACATCAGTAAAGATACTTTCATCTCAAGAAGAATAAGCACAGTGCAGCAGTGCCATGGTAAGAACCAGTCTTGATAGCTTTCATAGAGAGACCACCTCAGAGAGGCACAGCTGTTTTTAATATTAGAGCAAAGCTAATAAAAATGGCTCAAGTCTCTGTTTACTGCCTTATCGCATGTTTATGGACATTTGTTTAGTTATTATTGAATTAAGTGCTCATCTTACAGATAAAATATCCACAGGCCTGAGCCTCTGGTGGTGAAGAGACAGAAAAGGAAACTCTCCACCATGCTGAGTTTCAGTGAACTACATGTTTAGCACTTAAGTGTTCCCCAAAGTCCATGTACAGGTTGGAAGAGGGGAAATGATCTCTAGGATACAACAGGGGAGTTCTGAATCAAGGAGTAGCCAGTGTACCTATGATTGATGTGATATGTAACAGCATCTCTTAGGGAAGGAAGGAGCAAGGAAAGGGTCAAGCTCCAGTGGGTTAAGAGCAGGGTTTCTAATATGTGCTCTGATCATTTATTTTCCAAGGCATGTTTCTTTGGACTCTGTTGGGAATTGAACCCAGAGCCTCCCACATACTAAGCAAGTACTCTACGACTATGCTACACACCTAACCCATGACAAATCTCTTAAACTCCAGGTTTCCTCCCTTTCTGCAATATGGGGAGGGCTAGCAATTCTGCTAATGTCCAGTTTCTAACAATTATATGTGAATAGTTGTATCACACAGAAATTAAAACATTTTTAATTCAATCCTTTTCTTTCTCTTATCAACTCTATTAAACAGCAAGGGATCATTCCCATTTTAGAGATGAAGAAACTAAGTCAGCAGCCTGACCAAACTGAAATGGCTACTAGGCAGGGTTACTATGGTTCTGGGGGATATGCCTAGCATCTTTCAATTCTTGATAGTATAGGGCATTAAAATGGCCAAGTTAATGACTTTACCTGGCAATATTGAGAAATAGAAACATTTTTTTTAAAAAGTAGAGGCTGAGGAATGTGGCCCAGTGCCAGAAAACTTGCTTAGCATACATGATGCCCCAAAGTTCAGTCGGGGGGGGGGATAAATATAGTAAAACATTTACTAGGAGATCAGTCCTATCACATTTCTTTGTTGCAGACAATAGTGGAGTTTTTAAAAACAGTTGGTGTTAAGCGCCTTTTCACCTCACACTTGGTGTTACTGGTGTTACTGGTGTTAAACATATTCACTATAAAGTAATGACCACCACTTGCAGAGTTTACTGTTATGACTTTACTGTGTTCAGTTTCAAGGTTAAAACACGTGTTGTAAAACATGGCAGAGGTTGCTGGAAACAAGACATTCTAGGACGAGACACTGGAAAAACTCTTATTGCCAAGTATCATGGTCATGACCAGAGTAAAAACGCTCTGCTTATCTCCAGGTGCTTTCTATTACAATTGCCCATTACAAAACTTGTCAATATATGTATATAACAATGATCAATGAATAAAAACAATGACCATGGATTTGAAAGAGAGCAAGGAAGGGTGTATGGAAGGGTTTGGAGGGAGAAAAAAAAAGGGGGGAAGTGATGTCATAATCTCAAAACTAAAAGAAATAATTTTTTAATATACAGAATGAAAGCTTGACATAGTACATTTGGAAAGAAGAGTTCAGATAAAGACATGGAGAACACAGCACAATGTTTGGCCAAGAATTGCAGAAATATATCATAAACTGCAGGCTACAACTATGCTTGCTCATTTTCATCATTGTTCATTTGTTTGTTGTGACATTCTTTAACATGCCTTCCCAGAATACAATGTGATTTCGAGACAGAATGAAAGAGTATCCCAATTTCAAAGTGGGAAATAACTCTACAAAGTCCAGATTTCAAACCCTCAATCCCTCCTGTAGGGTAAAATACTTAGGTACAGACAAAGCAGCTGGTCAATAACCATCCAATATTTTCATGACGATTCTCTTGATGACAGGGGCAGTTGGGTCCAGGCACCTTTTCTCTCCATTCTTCAGTGTGGCTCTGCAAAGGAGAAAATGATTGCCTCTCTGTCAGAACAGATCTGTGAGGAGGAGGAAAGAGTGGAGAGGTTCCATCCTAACAATAGCAGAACAAAGAATCAGGGACTTACATCACTTCCACGTCGGCACAGTGAACTCCTGGCCTGAACACATTCACAAGGGAGATAGAATTGAGTGGGATTCCAGAGACTGTATTCGTACATTTGCAGCGCAATTCAATATATGGATCCATGTCATTAGCTACATTGGAGCACAAGACTTAATTAGTGACTAAGCATTATTTTCCTCCCGTTCCTAACTTTCCCACAGACACTGAGAATATGATCTATAAACTTTGACTGACAAGGCTTCCACATATGAAATGTCTATAAGTACGTCTTAGAATTCTTAGCCATTACATCCTCCAAACCCAGAAGCACTGATACAACCTGTGCATATCCCCAAGCCCCACCATTAGCACCACAAGCCTCTTGAATACAAGACGAAGGGAAGCAGCCTTCCACACTCATCTTTCCCTGAATTTCTCTTACGTTTTCCAACTGTAAGGGGAGCCAGAGCAACGAGGAGCAGGCCCAGTAGCAGCAACACCTGTAGCTTATGAAGTGGGCTGGCCCTGATGCAGGAGGATGTAGGTCTGAGTCTGAAGGTCATGGTGGAGAAGACAGAGCTAGAACTGCTTCCAGAGCCAGGAGACTCAATGAGAGGATGAGCTGCTGCCCAGAACACTGCTGCTATGTGGCTTTATAATCCTCCAGACCTCTTTTTATACCTCTGGAGAGGTAGGGAAGGGGAAGTGAGTTACGTGGCTTATAACCATAAAAGGATGATCAAGTTGTGTCCAACCCATAACAACCAGACAGGTTAAAAATCCTGCAGAATTAGCTACAAGTTGTGCATCAGTTCATCCACATTCCTGCTGTTGCTCCCAGTGTCTGACTCTCACAGATGCATAAGCCCCCGACTTAGAGGTAAGACCTAGGCCAGATCACTGTAAGCATTCTCTCTGCATGAACAGGTAGTCATGGGTCACACCTTTGCTACAGTATAGTTTTGGGACTTAGTGGACTCCATTCATACTTTCAGTCACAAGCATGTGGTCTTGAGAATGAGCTTCTCTACTCTCACCAAATGACAAAGAGAGTTCCTGTGTTGGTTTGTGGTGAGTATCAGAAATTGTAAGGTGTGTGGGGTGAAAATATTGAGTCACTTAATATAAAAGATTCACTTTGGTTATGGATTTATGGGCTTCTCTCTGTCTTCTAAGTAAATTACCTTTTTCAATTTATACTATTTCCAAATATAAATAATAATTTCCTTACATAAGAAATTACTTGCTGGGCAGTGGTGGCACATGCCTTTAATTCCAGCACTTGGGAGGCAGAGGCAGGTGGATTTCTGAGTTCGAGATCAGCCTGGTCTAAAGCCTGAGTTCCAGGACAGCCAGGGCTACACAGAGAAACCCTGTCTAGAAAACACCAAAAAAAAAAAAGAAAAAAAAAAAAAAAGAAATTACTTGTTTCTACTATATGAGTGCACATGAATATCAAGACCCACATATTTGTTGTCTCTTTTATTTTTAATGAAATAGACATACACTCTAGGCATATGAAAATTAAATATGTTCCTTCCCCTTCACAGTTACTCCACACTGCTGCTTATATATATATGTGTGTGTGTGTGTGTGTGTGTGTGTGTATATATATATATATATATATATATATGGAGACACACATTAAATACATATGCACAGAAAGATTGTTCTATACTGAAGCATGATTCTATAGGAGTCATTGATTTACTCCTCTTCCAAAACTCAGAGTGAAATAGAAACTACTTTTAACATTATTCATAAACTTTCATTTTCTGGCCACCACCACCAGCTCTCCACATTTTTGACAATATATATTGGCTTCGCTGTACATTTTCTCCATGTTTAACACTGTTTAAACTTATTTTCCATGTTCAATTGTTAAGATTCCTCTAATTCTTTGAGGGGAAATGCATGAAGTGCAAGGACCTCAGTGTAGACTAAGGTGGTTTCATTCTCAACCCGTGGGTTTTGACCTTTTGAGGGTAAAACAACTCATTCACAGGATCACACATCAGATATCCTGCATAATATATACATACATTGTAATCATAAAAGTGGCAAAATTACAGTTATGAAGTTGCAATGAAAATAATTTTATGGTTGGGGTCACCACAACATGAGGAAATGAGTTAAAGAGTCGCAGAGTTAGGAAGGTTGAGAGCCACTTCTCTATAGCCTAGGATAGCTTTGAATATATTCTCCTCTTCCTCCTCCTCTTCCTCCTCCTCCTCCTCCTCTTCCTCCTCCTTCTTCTGTCTCTCAAGTCCTAAGACTTCAGGCATGCCCCATGATGACCTGCTTTAAGTCAATCAATAAATGCATCTTGTCACCAAAAAAGACATTGTCAGCAAGGTTCAGAAGAAGGTATCAACAAAGTAATGGTCATGGAAAATTTACAAGCTTTATTAGTCAGCCTTGAGATCAAACATCTATTTGGCAGTTTCTGTTTACTCAGAAAATATTAGATAACTATTATGTGCCAGACATTATAAAATTCTTACGTGACTTATTCATTTAACTTTATCTTTCTGAAGGAAGAACTAAACTATTTGCCCGAGGCATTGGGATTTAATAATATGCTGTATTCACTAGAGGTACTACTGCTGTTCACTGCTACACCGATCATTTGTATAAACTCCTCTGTTTTCATGGTATATAAAATATGAAGAGCAATGTTGATTCAGTGTGAAAATGTCTAAAAAGTATTTTATAACAGCTATTCGGTTAAAAGCAGCTGGCTTATCTAAAATTATTTTTATGCGTAATAGAAAATGAAGAGATAGCAATGTCTCTTAGGTTTAAAATAACTTTATAGCTCTTTTGTATTAATCTTTCATTGCCACCCCCATTTTTTTAAACATGTGGTAAGTTACTTTATCTATTTCCTCTTAAGCTACCTTATAAATAGCAATCACTCCGGAAACAAGTTTCTCTGACTCAAAATAAAACCTATCTGTTGGCTGTTTTGGGTTTTTTTTTTTTTTTTTTTTAATGGCTACAGTAAGATTATTTAGTCATTAAAATAAAGACACATTAGCTCTGCTCAAAATAGCGTTCTGGACTGTGCTCTTTCAGATAGCTCTTCTAAGTACTGAGGAAATGAGCAAATCATCTGAAAATTGGGTACAAGAGCAATTGGCGCAGAAGTTGCTAAGATCAGTAAAGATTTCCATTTGTTAAAGTCGCCTAGCACACTGAGAAAGGAGGTGGCAAATGATTTTTGTGCAGGCTGGAATCAAATGTTTTCTGCCTACTGCTGAGCTGACAGAAACTGTGCAGATCTCAACAGCATAGACACTCAAATTACCGAGCGTTCTCCTTTCTGCCCAGAGGGAAGTGCAGAGGAGGACGGGGTGTGCAGGATGGAGGATCACCCCAGATGCCCACCCAGTTGAACTTCAAAGGCATGGGCATGACTCACTTTCACTGTGTGGCCATTGTTGGAGTGCATTATAACCTCAGGCTGCTTCCGAACCCGAGAAGCAGTAGCACTGATGTTTTCCTTGCTGTTTGCCAACTGCACGTTTAATTTAGTGGCTTGGAATAATTCTTCTTCTTTTGGAGGATTGTTTTATTACTGCACTTGAGGTTTTGGTGCTGTCCTCTCCCCTGCTTTCCCTTTAGTAGGGGTGAGTCTGGTTAAGCAGCCACAGACATCACTTGAAAACTCAAAATGGCTGCCTCTAATTGGCTGGCTGGTGCTGGCTGCTAGGACGTCTCTCGAACATGATCCTCCTGTTCTTCTTCCTTCCCCCTCTCTAACCCATGCCTCTGTATTCTCCAGAAAAAGAGTTTTGTGCTGACGAGATTATTCTGTGGATAAGAACACTTGCCCTAAAGTCGGATAGCCCACATTTGATCCCTAGAACCCATTTGGCAAGAGATGCCAACTCTCCCAAGTTGTCCTCTGACCTCCATGTTTGTGATGTGTGCCTCTTCCCATAATGAATAAATGTCATATTTTTAAAAAAACATTAAGTCATTGCCTCCTGGTAAAACACTGCATTTTCTATAAAAAAGATGTGAAGAAGCTGGATACTTACTTCATCATAACCAGCCTGAAGCCACAAGGATCCTGCACAATGTCTGGTCTGTTGCGTAATGACATTGAACTGACAAATGGTTTAAGTACAACAATTGGCCATACATTTTATAATGCTGCTACATAACTGACAGAAAAATGTGTCTAGAAAATATAGACTTTTCTCAAGTCCTTTGACACATATTTAGAAATAAGTCCTTAAAGTACTAACATCATTCAAATATAGTAGCAATACACATAAATTTATAAACTATATGTGCGTTGTAATGTCCAGAACTCAGTACTCTCACTGCGAACAGTAGTCTGAATTTGGACACTAGGACAACAGCCATACTTCCAAGATAGCCATCAGTGCTGGCTCATAAGGTAGGTGTCAAGGCAGCGTGCAGGAGACAGAGCTGAGGAATGAATTGCTATGTAAGTTGTCAAGGCTGCATACCTAGCAATATTCAGAAGTAGATTTGAAAGGCGCTGTCCCTGGCTGTGTACTATACCCAAGCTGCAAAGGGGAGCAGCCAAGTGCTTCAGAGAAGAGAATCAACTCTTTCTTTTCATCCAGTTGAGAAGTAGATCAGGGCAAGCGTTACAACACATTTGAGAAACATGTCCATGGAGATGCATTTCCCCAGTGGGTATGTCTTGGCAGATGCTCTAAGTTTGTGCAACAAGATGCTGATATTGATATTTACAGAAACAAAATCTTAGACTTAACCCATAGGTCTCACTCTGTCATTACTTCTCTCTTCCCATTGGAGGTCTGAACAACTCTACTCAGGAGACTAGTATTAATTTTGCTGACTAAGAGTGAATCGAGTGTGCCCCCACCCCCCAAATCAGACACACAGTACACATTCTGCTTCTCTTCCCTGGCTTAGTCACAGACGTAACTAGAATTCCCCAGGTGCTCCTTCTGTGTGGCAAAGCTCTCATTCCGTGACATCCGGGAAGGATTTTCAAGTTAAGTGTGAGAGAGTTTACCCACAGAGATTCTTTTCCTCATGCAAGCATTAAAAACAATTATACGAACATAAAACCACTAGTCATATTTGACCATAAATCTGTCATACCTTCAAGAATTAAACGTGTCACACCCAGAGGCAAGCAGAAAGTCTGGCATACTGAATGAGGGATGGTATAAGCTAAAAGTTGCCTGAGCCAAGGCAGGTACACAGTGTTAACCAACCACATGTTTAAGTCCGAGTGATCTCATGTGTATGGGAGAGTTTCAGAGAGTGAAGGGAAGGAAGCAGTACTTAGAGGTTAGCGTGAGGCATCAAGGAGGCAGACATATATAAGACAGCCTTGGAAGATGAATGGTAGATTAATATCTCCCAAGTGGAAGGATCAAGTGGTAGTGTGGTGGAGGCAGCTGTCATGGAAGCTTCTGTAAGCAGCACCTTGGTAATATACCAAGCCCATTTGTTCCCTCTAGAGTGGCCAGTTGGAGAACACCCATGGCGCCGAGGACAATACAAACTCCAATGAGTCTGTGGTCTGGAAACAAATGAAACTTTTACCTTTCACATCTGGAGAAGAAACAACAAAATCATGCAGGTGACAAAGGGAAAACTAATCGGGGTATTCCTGTGCTCACAAACTTGTACTTCATCATCCAAGGGTGTCTGCTGCCTTTCCATTTATCACTCTTGCGTACTTAATCAGGAAGAGATCATTCTCATAAAAGACTGTTCAAAACACTAGAATTTAGAGCTCTAGTCTCCCTGGCAGGCTGGTGTGTGTCTTGGTGTTTCCTACCAATCATGGGAAAATAACATGTGTTATTGAGAGATTAAAGAAGCCACTGTTCAAGTTTAGTGGGGTTTTGGTTCTTATTGTTGTTTTGGTTTTGGTAACTTAGAGGTATTTTCTATTTTCCTATATCACTGTAAAACTTGTAAAGAGAGGCATCCTTTTCAAACTACATTAAGCTGTCTCATATCTTTAAATCTCCTCCTCTGTCTTCCTCTCTGTGTTTTACACAGATACATCAGCATGTGATAGTAGAAAATATATCAGTTGAGTTGATATTTTATATGGAATGAGAGAGATTAAATGTAATGAAAAGCAAGGATTTTATATAGCTAATAATATATTAATACACACCAGTATATGAAAATACATACCACTGTTAATATATATAATACTTTAATTGTAGCAGGTATGTATTTGTGTATTAGTTAGGTTAGTATTCTTTGCTGTTCCTAAAAATGGGCTATTTATATAAATTTCTACCTTATGCTGGAGAGAAAATGAGGCTTCTTTGGCCTAGATCATGGGTCTATTTAAATATCTACTGTGCCCTAAGGACTCTCTTAGGAACTGCAGTGAACATGACAGATAAAGCCCCTACTCTCATGAAGGTCACAGTGATGTTGGACTAAACAGACACTAAACACTTTGGCACACAAAATGTTACAAAGGAAAAATGCAAAACCCTGAGAGAAAACAAAAAGGACCCCTAATCTGGTGGGCGATAGGGGAGAACTGGTTTTTCTTTCCTTTTTGCTCTTTCTTTCTTTCTTTCTTTCTTTCTTTCTTTTTTTTTTAGGAAGTGAGAGAAAGGATTGAAGTCCGGCAGGTGAAATCTAGAGGAGATGGAGATGTTATGGGTGGGGAGCTTTCCTGTAAGCAGGGAGAAAAGAGGCAGATATGGCCTATGAATCAGATTAGTGACTTTAGGACAGTATCTAATAACTTGGGCTGGGATGTTATTAGCTCCTTAGGCAGTGTGTGCTGTGCATCAGAGATACAGAGAAGGTAGAAATCAGTACCTGCTTTAGGGGAGTTCTCTACAGATTAGGATGGAGAAACCCATACACAGACACTAACACAGCGACATTTGTTGTTCCTCACTCGGTCCATCTAGGGTCCGAAAGATGCTGGGCTGGGAACGGCCAGGAAAAATGTCATGAGAGAGGTATTACTGGAGGCAAACTGTAGATTTGCCCTTGTGGGCAAAAAAAAGAGCAAACCCTTTGCAGGTAGAGCCAGAGCAAATGAGACAGAGTGAGCCAGGCTAGAGAACTAATCGCCCTACAGCACAGAGTGTGAGAGAGATGCAAAGCTTGAGAAGAACAACAGGAGAGGAGACACAGCTTTGGTAACATTTATTTTATGTCTAGGAAATGTGGAGTGTGCTAATTAGTTCCCTGTCACTGGAACAATGTCTTCATGGTGAACTTTAAATAGATCAACGGAGGGAAAGTCTATTCGGCTCCTAGTTTTGAAGATTTGAGGTTTGGTTTCATGATGAATCAGTCTTAAAGCTTTATCTCTGGCAGGAGTGAAGAGGACACAGAACTTTCCACCCATGGGGGTTTTGTGGGAGAAAGGAAGTTACGGGGCTGAGGTCCCCACCTCCCGTTGAAAGCTGTGCCTGTTATGATCTAAATCCCCACTGGGCCCCAACTGCTCCACCGCCCCCCCCCCCCAGGGCACCAAGCTGGAGCCTCAGCCTTTTATGTACGAATTTCTGGAACTCACCTGAGAGCTAAACTAGAGCGGAGAGCTGGTCAAGGATTTAAGATGGGGAAGTCTTAGCATATTTGTTTTTACTAAGGTCCCCAAAAGCTACTGATGCCCTAGAGGGGGAGCCAAAAGGGTCTGGTGGGGTGGGGGTGGGGGATGGGGACCTCCTCTTGGAGACAGGGTGGGGAGGAGGTATGGGATGAAAAGAGACCGGGAGGGGGATAACGACTGAACTGTAAGAAAAGATTAAAGAAAAATAAATAAATAAATAAATAAATAAATAAATAAATAAATAAATAAATAAATAAATAAATAAATGTTTTTAAAAAGAAATGGTGCAAGGAATTAGGGGAACAGACCTTTCTGCAAACCAGGGAACTGTAGAGCTAACTGTGAATAATGTAGAATGCAGGATAATGAGATTCACCAACACAAGAAATCAGAAACAACATGAACGAAATTTAGAGATACTTTATTTTTCTCAAAAAAGTAATATAAACAAGTGAGACACTTTAAAATGTTCAGTCTTAAAACAATGGATGTGATGCAGTCGTTCATTTCCTTAAAGCAGAGCAAACTCTTTAAAAGGCACACTACAGACATCGAAATATCTCAGCAATGCGTATTTAAACATGTTAAGTATGTTTTCAAAACTCTAAGAGTATAGATATTTGCTAAAGTTTCTCTCACTAGAAATAACTTTTAAATATTTTTATGAAGACTAGGTAAGGAATTTACTTGCTTCTTACTTTCTTCATCTATCTGAAATATATACTTAGTGACCCAAATGGTAACACTAATAAACTAGTTAATAAATAGTGTACAGTTTGATAAGTAGGTCATGACATTATGCCATACTAAGAAGACATCAAATGTCTAAAATTATAAGATGAGAACACATTAATCCTTCTAGAACTTACACATTTAGAAATTCTAAATAAGGAAATGTATTCTACACAGGTTTCTGCATGACATAGCAGCTTTCTAAAACCATAAAAGTTATATGCCACCCCAGGCTCAGATGTAAGAAAGCTCCTTAACACACCCAAGAAACAATAGTAAAAGAGGTTCCCATTTCATGAGAGAGAGGATGAGGGTGTCCCCATCAACAACTTCACTGGTCTGTTAAAGACACAGTCTTCTCATGAACATTACAAAGGTACTACCACAAATGCATATATATATATATATATATATATACACACACACACACATATATATATATGTTAATGACCAATGATTTTTGACTTACACACTAAAGTACCACAATTTCCAATAGTGTAACAACAGAAAGAAAGAATAGGAAATATTTTGTTGAAATACACTCATAAGATGAGCAGAAAGCTTCAGGGACAAAGGTTTCCCCTTTCCTCTTCAAAGCAGGGAGTTCATAAAGAAAATCAGTAGGTGGGGAGAATCAGCCCTTCCTTCTTGTCTTCACTGGGGACAGAGTCCTCAGAAATCTTTCTATTGAATACTGACCGATTTTTCCACTGCAAGTGCGTTCCGCTTAGTTTTCTTTTTTTCGCTGTTGAGAAAAGAATTATATCAGTAACTAAAATTCTTCAGTTTACACACACACACACACACACACACACACTGAGGAATGAGTTCTGGGTTATTGCAACATCCCAGAATAACAACTTTCCCTTCTGAATCCTTTTATTCTAAGCCCAGTTTGGAATGTGGTACCAGAGCCTCAAGTCATGCCGTGAGAATAACGACCTTGCTGCTGCAGAGACTAAGAAACCACAAAGACCAAGATAGCAAGTACCTGTCCAATATTTTCTGAATGATTTTCTTTATCAATGGAGCTTCTGGGTCCAGACAGACATCCTTCTGGTTCTTCAGCTTAGCTCTGTAGAGGGGAGAAAAAAAGAGGAAGCACAGGTGAGCCCAGGTGACTGAAGACCTCGAGGTAGGAGGAAGGGGAGGGGTGTCCTGGACTTCCATCTCCCAAGATCACCTACACCCAGAGCACAATCAGAACTCACATGACTTCCACCGTGGAGCACTGTGGACCTGCAGGGATCACCTCCAAATTAGCAATCATTTTGGGATTAATTCTTGGAGTTAGGGTTAAGCAGACACAACGCAGCTCCGTTGCGGCTCTGGCTGAGGAAGGAGCAGCTGCGGAGGAGACAAGATTATAGGAGGGTGCTGGGAGAGTCCTTTCCCGCTCCTGGGACCAGCTGACTGCGATGGCCCGCTGGGGTGTGTAAGGCACCCTGCGCCACGCAGGTGCTGCGCCCTCACCTTCAGCTAGATGCTGCTGTGGCAGTGTGAGCAGCAACAGAAACGCCAGCAGCATGAATGCCGAGCTGGACCGGTTAGGGATGCGGGTGGAGCTGCGGAACTGGAGACTCATTGTGGACAAGATCCGGGACCAGGGAGCGCCCGTTCGGGATATGCTAGAGGTGTGGAGATTGGGGCTCTATAGAGCACTTTGACGTTCTCAAACCCGCTGCACCCCTTTTATCTGTTCTCGGCTCTTCCTTCAGGCAGGAAACTGGAGCTCGAAGATGCTGGGGAAATTCCCTGGACTTAGGGGGTGGGGGGCTCAGAGGGGCTGGGCAATGGGATTGGGGCGGGAGGATGGTTAGGAGGAGTGGCCCTTTGCCAAATCAGAGGAGAATGCTGTAGTCCTGCCCTAGGAGCAGAAGGCTGCTGCTCCGGGTCAGACTCCTTTCTTCCTCTCCTGTGTCAGGGCTGGCTAAGGCAGGCTTGCGCAGCAAGGAGGACAGAGCTCTGAGAATGCCCTTATTTTCCTTGTAGGAAGACTGGAGCCAAAGGAAGGCGTTTTGACTTTAGAAAACCTTTCACAGGTCTTTAACTGTTATACTACAAACACTGTTGTTGGCCGCTGGGAGATGGCTCAGCAGTTAAGAGAACTGGTATCTGTTGCAGAGGACCAGGGTCCCCCAGGACCATATTGTGGTTCACAGGCTCCTCTAGCCAAGGGATACCACATCGTCTTTTGGCTTCCTTGGGGCATCTACATCTACTTGGTACACATACAGATAAGCAGACAAACATAAATAAATAAAAATACATTTGAAATGTGTGTTTTAAAAACAAAGACTATTTTTATTCAGGAAATGTAATCCCTGGCCAAAAAAAAAGTAAAGAGAAAAGAAAGAAACCTTGCCCTCTCCTTGTATGTGGCTTCCTTAATGATTCTTTGGGATTCTGCCAGCTTTGAAAGCCAAGAAACTATGAAAGTGCTTTTACTTCCACTGAAACCAGTGGCAGGAAGGGCCTTCAAAATAAAAGCTGCTTACTGGAAACCCTGCGCTTGTAATTGTTTGGGTTAATAAATAACTTCACAGATGACCCAGCAAATTGCTTTGGGAGGAAGATAAATACTTTGCACCCTTTGCTATTCCGTTAGCAGCGTCCTGTTCTTCACCTGAGTAAGGCGCTTGGAGACTGAAGCAATTCCAAAGGTTCCTTGCTGTGCTTTCTAAGGAGGCTCCTCTGCCAGATGGGAATTTGACAGTTTGAGAAGCTAAAGGAGGTCCGTGTAGCTGAGGGACTCCTCTGTGGGATTTATCTGTGAGTTTGGTGCATGGGTTTGATACAATTTGCCAGCAAGCTAGCATCCATTCTGGCTCCCTCCAAGCAACTTCTTGGAGTACAGAGGAGGGAAGGATGATTTCCCCAGAGGCTTCGGGGACTTTTCAACTGATCAGTGGAAGTTAAGGATGCTCTAGAACCTGGAGGGACTACCTGATGATGAAAGATGCGATGACTTCCTGTAACTAAAGGCCTTCACACCAAGGCAGCCATAGTTATAACATTCAGTGCTGCACTAGCTTTCTTTATAGAATTTAACAGATCTCCTCTGGATGGTTCTCAAAACCTTGACCATGTAGTAGGCTGGCACAGAAAGTCCGTAAACATGACAGCTTTACGAATATAGTCCTGGAAGGACATTGTTTTTCTTGTCCCCCTGTATCCATGGGAACCACCATCAACTCCACTCATCTTTCTAGGAATAAGAACACATCCATTGCTGAGCAGGAAGTGGTGTTAGACTTTTGAACTTATATTCTGGAAGGAAACTTAGTCTAGTTGAAGGAAGTTGGGAGGTTTGGTGATCATATTGTGAGAAGCTAATGGGAAGTTCTGAGTTCACCTGTTTCCTGATACCATCAGCATCATACCTGACTCAACAAATGTAATCCTTTATCTTTCTGGGGAGTGGCAATCTGTAACAAGTAGCCTGTAGATTTTTTAAATTGGCCATTTAGAGATTAGGATATATCTACAGACAAAAGATAAGCTTCATTTCAAAATTTTTTTAAAAATGGCTATAAAGACATTCAGCAATTAAACTCAACCACAGAGAATAAACCACAATATGCTAAGACTTCATGAAAAATATAGTTTAGTGACACAAGCTATTGAATATTTAGAGTGTGTGTATACATGTGCGCGCGCACACACACACACACACACACACACACACACACACACGTACCCGGGTTAGTTTCAAATAGGGTATTTTAAATATAAGTGAGCATACAAATTAGTTTTGTTACAAAGTGATAAGACTGGGGAGAGGCTACAAAATGAGAGGTCACCTTCCCCTAACACAATTCCAGGGGTGCATCTCTCACAGGTGTCGCTCCTGTATCCACTTGTTATTGGTTACTTATAGAACAGAGAAAGTGAAAGAAAAGGCATCTATATCTGGCACTCTGGGAATAGAAAGTCCACTCTATAAGTAGACTGTTGGGTTGCCAAACCTAATCAGGAAGCAGTGTGTAACCTAATCTGGCCTTGCATTGAAATTGTTCTGGCCCACTGGAATGCCTGGCTCCTGTGTAGGCATCTTTGACATTGACTTATGTAAGGGCATGTAAGGATGTAGATGGTCCAAAAATTCTTTGAGTTTGAGAATGCCAGTGTTAACACTCAGTGGGTACCAAGTACTTTACAATAGCTACTTTTATGTTGCCAATTTAAAGTGAAGTCAGTCCTCTTAACCCCACTGCATCCAAGTAGTAGAAGAAAGCTGTTTTAGCTATTCCCAACAATAATAAAGCAATCAATAAACCTACTGTCAGCCTTATAGCCCTAAGTGTTTTCTATAATTTTAGTGTAACAGCAGTTATTTAATATGAGTGAAAACACTTGAAATGCCCGGCAGCATCTAACCGCATTCATATCTCACACTGATTCTTTGAGACAAACAAGAGAAACTTTCTTCACTCTTAATTAGTTACAGAAATCAAGGCCAGTAAAAAAAAAAAATTAAATGCAGAATTGGAAGTTGAGCCGCTTAGCCAATCTGTTACCAGAATGCTTTAATGGTTTCCAGGTTCCAAACTACATTTTTAAAATAGTTGTTGGCACACATCCCCCAGGGCCTCTCCATAGTCTAGCTAACCACTGACCTGCACTGCCGAATGGTCCTTTTAAAAGCATTGAATTCCCCAATCTATGTGTGCCTTTGAGAGGCTCAGTAATATCAAGGTCCCAAAGACTTCCAAGTAACCTCAAACGTTCCCCTTTTAAGGTCAACCAAAAGTGCTTTTCTGACAAAGCCATCTGAGCATCTTCCTTTCATCTGTGGTCACTGAGCATCTGCCATTCACTACAACTGCTTCATGAAACAGTGTCTTACTCCCCATTAATGCGGTTTCTGCCTTCCTTAAATCCACTGTGTGTTCTACAATCAAGGTTGATGCTTCCTATTCCTCCATTAGCCTGTGTGTTTCAAGTTCATTACTGAGTGGTCTGTGAGAAGCTGATGATGTGGAATGAGAGTCGTCTTTTCCTTTATAGTGTTCTGAACTCTCACAGTGGACCTTAAAATCAGAGCGAAAAGAACAGGAAAGCTATGCATTTCTGTGACCTTAAAGTTGCTGGAGAAAAACAACAAGGATGAAAATCTGATTGTTATACTGATTGTCAGTAGTGTGACAGGGTTACTCTAAAATACTTTCTCCCGGCAATCAGTGTGACCTTGAATTTTGTGACTGAAGATATGATATAGGCCCTTTTAGGTATTTTGCTAATTTCCATTTTCCCTCCTATTTACTAATCTTTCTGTGGTGTTTAAGAACTACTATGCTAGTGCAGTAATTAAGGATGCTGATATATCAATATGAGGAAGAAAGTAAGCGGCTGTGGAAAAGTCACTTCCTCATATGCAGAAGGAAAAAGCCAGTGACTCTTGGGTTGACTTTGCAATGACAATAAATCTGTCTTCCTCCTTCTGTACTGGTTTGACCACCCAGTGAAGAGGCAATAACTTTGGGGGAATAGATTTGTCTCATCTCTTCTTCACCATTAAGTTGAATGTTAAAAGTATTTTCCTCTTTCTCCTCGTCCTTCTGATCCCCCCTTCTTCTTTGGTCCATTTTCCATTAGTCCCTTGCAATCTACTTCTGATTAATTCTATTTGAGAAAGGAGTAAAGCAATGAACCTCGACTGAGTCCACACGGATTGAGGTTTGCAGTAACCACAGTTGGTCAGATTCTTGCCAGTTTCTGGATAGATGGCTCACTAGCACTCTGCCCCTGTTTTGTGGAGGTGTCTAAACCTAAAACTTTTTAGTGAACAACATCAGGTGATAAAGATGGGGGAAAACATGGAAATTAAAGTTTTAAATATTTCTGAAAGCCTTGGGCTCTCAGAAGAGGAAGAATTTATAGTTTTCTTCAGAAATTCTGTCTGTGCCAAGCAAAAAATAAATAAGTAAGTAAAAGAAAAAAATCTTTTCAGTGGTAGCTGTTCTACCTAATTTTAAGGGCTGGTGAGGGGGGCTCAGGAGCAACAAACATTTGCTGCTATTGCAGAGGACCCAAGTTTAATTCCTAGAACCCATCTCAGGCAGCTCAGGACTTCTTAGAACTCCAATGCTAGGGGGTCCAATGTCTTCTTCAGGCCGTCAAGGGCTTGTGTATATACTGGGTACACATCAATACATAGGTAATAATATTTTTAAAATCTTAATGAGTTTTGAGGAAGAACTTTATGATGCTGTAAAAGTCCATTATAAGGAAATTAGACTGTTAGCAGTGTGCTTAGTAATGGCTGTTGGCCGCATGCGTGGTTTCTAACCACCTCTGCCATGACTTCTCAGCCTCTTGACTAAGGGCAGGTGTAGCACCTGACCACCACTACCTTCATGCCTAGGTTTTTCTTTTCTTTTTCCTTTTGGCAGAGCATTCACCACCGCAGAGTCTCACAGTGTAAATCAATACACATCTCCCATTTAATACACAGTGAAACTTTAGTACTGGTCTCCCAGGAGGGACAGATGTGGATTTACATAATTTTATATTATGCACATTGTGTATATTTGTATATACACATAATCTATGTATTTCCTCTACAGTCACAAGTCTGGTTTCCTTACTACTAAAAAAAATATCACTTTGTACTTAATAGTGTCCAAGGCAGTGAATGTATAAGCCGTAAATGTGTCTTATGGTCAAGTCATGACCACTAATCCTTTCTTAATCTGGTTATGAATTCCTGGTGAACAACTACTTTCATGAACACTCAAATATTATTTTACAGGAACTTGAGATTAGGAAACTGCTCTCACTGACATAAAACGTGTTGCAATACCCAACCCAAACTCAAAAAATCCTAGAAATTCTAGCTAATGTGAAATTATGAATACCTTGTTAGCCACTGAGACTTTAGGGAATGCTTCTCTCTAAAGAATAAATTGACTAACTGGTTAAAGTGTTTGACTTTGAGTCATTTGACTTCCAAAAAGTTCACTGTTAGTAAATTGGACTTTAAGTCATCTGCTTTGGAACAGAATGTACTTTGGGGAAAGTTTTTATTAGTTGCTTAATTTAAATTTGAGAGTAGACCAATAAATGTTATGACAAAGTATTATATCATAGAAAATAAAAATATAGTAATGTTTGGTGTATTAGAATGGGCCAAAAAGACTGGCATCCATCACAGTATGACTATACACGATAACTCTTTGCAATGATATATAAATAAACAATAGGTAAAAGAGACTTTTATATCAAATTACATAATCAGGTTTCTATGGTGATTTAAAAATAAAGTAATTGCTCAAGTTGAGGTTCAATATAGGAAAAATACTTCTTCGGCCATGAATGCTTACTTGTATTTTTATATTATACATATTATGTGTTTCAGATTCAGATTATGTGTTTATGAGCGTGATCTACATATTTCCTCTCCAGTCACAAGTCTGCTTTTCTTCTTACTGGAAAAAAATGGCCAGGACCTTGTGCTTGATAGGATCTTGCCACATTCTAGTCATGCCTTGGGCTTTCTGCATCATTATAAGAAATTTATCACTTTAATAAATGAAACTATTAATACTAGCCCTGGCCCCTATAAAGCTACTGAGAGGAACAGATGGGACAACTATGAATACTCTTAAAATAATTGTATAGTTCATCTAAATTAAAGTAAAATTTGCATAAGGAAATTACACATCTTCAGTGGACAGTGTGATGAGTTTTAAAACTTGTCAACAATTAGACAAGACAGAACATTTCCATTCTCCAGTAAAATAGGGGTTATCTCCATGAAATCTCTCTTCTGAAGAAGAAGCCATTATTTTTAGTTTTAGTTCTGCCCATTCCTAACTTCCATGGGGTCTTTCATGTAAGGCTCCTTTAGTTCAACTTAATGTCTTGTGATTCATCCATGACATCATGAATATTTGGAGCATATTTTTTTTTCTATTGAGTTTTTTTTTTTTTTCGGTTTTTTCAAGACAGGGTTTCTCTGTGTAGCCCTGGCTGGCCTGGAACTCACTCTGTAGACCAGGCTGGCCTCGAACTCAGAAATCCACCTGCCTCTGCCTCCCAAGTGCTGGGATTAAAGGCATGCATGTGCCACCACTGCCCAGCTTTTTATTAAGTATTTAATGAATAATTCAATGAAGTGTTCAATTATACAAATGTGTCAATATTTACTTTTTATTTTTATTTTATTTGTTTATCCACCTATGTGTATAGATTTGAATAATTTCTCCCTTAGAGTTAGAAAGTTGCCTATTATTAAGCCAGTAAGATAGCTCAGTGGGTAAAGGTGACTGTGGCCAAAGCTGACAACCTGAATTCAAGTCCCAGGACCCACATGGTAGAAGAAGATAGCCGATTCCCCAAGTTGTTCTCTTGCTTCCACAAGTGTGTGGGCTGTGCTCATGATCATAAAATTTCTTACATGTGTGGTAGGAAAAATATCAGCATAAAGTTATTGAAACTCTTTGTTGTGAGATGGGACATGTAATTTTTATATTTTTAAAAATTTGAATAGTCTCTGTGGACCAACAGAGTTTCACAGAAATGCTACTATATAATCTGAGAGAGGATCTGCAATTCATATCTCCGTGTTTTAGAAAATGCCCTTTTGGAATCCACCTACTGGGCTATGAGAGGTTCAAATCCTGCAGAGAGCCCACATAGGGTACTCCAGCTAAAAGCTCTAGTTGAACTCCTAGGTTTTTTTATTCTAAGTAGACCCAGTCTTACGTGACTGTAATACAAGCCGTATGGAGCAGAAGATCAATCAGGTGAGTCTATTCTCCAATTAGCCTAGACAAACACTAGTGCGTGTAGCTATTCCAATAAATCTACTGCTTTAAGCTTCTGAGCTCAGAGATAGATTTTCACACACAGCATTTTTATTTTATTGGTAAGTGTATATATAGTAGTCAAACGTGTAAATCATAGAGTACATATGTATTTAATTAGAATATGTGTATGTTTAATGGAGCAGACCTGTAAGAGGTTTGTAAAATAGCCTAGCTTACCATTGTTCCTGTAAAAACTTTAGTTGCTGGCGACTAGTGATAATTGACTGGCTTTTAGTTGGTACTTTGTGTTTACTGATGATGCTGCACACATGTTCATATGCTCATTTGTCATGCATAAATCTTTTTGTTAAGTGTGTTTGTAATCTTGTCTGTTTGTTTTAATTTTTTATGATTTTAACTCATTTGTTTGGGTCCATTGTAATTTTTAAATAAATTTGTGATTGATAGATAAATGTATTGTTACTGTTTATCCCAGTGTGCAGATTCAAATTTCAGTGTTTTACTTACTTACTTACTTACTTACTTACTTACTTACTTACTTACTTACTTACTTACTCATGTATGGAGTCAGTGTTTCTCTACGCAACTCAAGCTATTCATGAACCAACAATTCTCTAGTCAGAGCTCTCCTGGAGGTAGGATTGCAGGTGTGTGTCTCCACACAGAATTTTCAATTTCAAATAATATCTTTTTATGTGATGATGCATCAAATTTCCGAATGTACCATATAAAAAATCAATTTCTACCCCAACATTCTTCTTGAAACGTTTTAGCCTTAGTCTTACTGTTTATGTATACTCACCACATTTAATTAACTTTTCACCAACGGTTCAGATTATTGGTGGAGCTACACTGTTCTCCCTGTACCTCCAGACGGATAGTCATTTAACCTGGTAAGAGTTTTTGAACTTTTTCCCATTGAATTTTCTTGTGATCAATAATCAACATTCAAATGGTTCCATACATATGTATCTATTTCTGGACTTTATTTGGCTTCAAGAGCCTATTTGTCTTTCATTATACCAGTGTCCCTACTATTATAGCTTAATAATAAGGCTTAAAGTCACACACTGTGTTTCTGCTAATGTCCTATTTGAAAACTGAGTTGTTAAGATTTATTCCTATCCAAATAAATACCATAAATAATGAGTGGATTTTTAAAAAAGAGAGAGAGAGAAACCTTTTACCTCACTATAATTCTGGTTCAGATTCATTAAATGCACAATCCAGTCTTAAAAGAGTCATCATCTTATTATTATCGAATTTCCTAACCTATGAACATGGTGTAGATTTCTGCTCATTTTTTAAAGTCTTTTATCTTCTTCTGAAATGTTTTGTAACTTACAGGGCTAAATTATTATTTTTTTTATTTGGGGAAAGTCATGAAGAATATCGTGATTTTGGTGTTTTGATAAATGGCAAATTTTTAAGTTTTTATTTCCAATTGTTTGCCACTATAATATATCAAGTAATAGATTCTTATATATTAACTTTTTATCTTGGAATTTTCTAACTTAATCTATAGTTTAATTAATTTTGTACATTTAACCTTTTCTATATAAAACATTATTCTCTTGTTATTTATTTTTGCATTACTAAACTGGGTTTAAATAATGAAGTGGAAGTAATTGCCTTGTTCTCTATAGAATAAGTAATATTATTTGATATTTCTATTGTAGTTGGTTATGTATTAATTGGCAGCTTCTAAGGTCAAACAAAGAGTGAAGCCTCACAACTGTCAAGGTAAGAAATTCTCACTAGGATTGATAGTGGTGTAGCCAGCTTTATGGCACCAGGTTGGGAGAAGGGAAGCAGCCAACTCTGTAGACCTCACATTTGAGGTAGCCAGGGCTGAATTTCCCTTGATTCTTCCTCTGTAACCCTGGGTCATTATAGTCCCATAGTACGACATAATCCAGTGTCCATGATACAAAGGTCAGCAGCATTGATTGCTAGAATACTGTGTCTGTCCAGAGGGCCTATTGGAAGATTGTTACAGTCCTTCTGGTTATGAGAATGTACTTTGGCCCCACACTGAGAAACCATTCAGATACTGTCCAATCAGGGTCAACATTCCTGATGCATTCATAACCACTTTATTAAACAATGTATTCAGCCATTCCCAGAAGTATGGGTAGTTAAAGACCATGGGAATTTTATTAGACTTCACAGCTGCCCAGACTTTTTCAAACACCATCATTTGATGGCAACCCCGTGTCCCTACCAACTGCGGCTCACCAGCAGGACCCTACCCCGATGTTTCCACATTCCTTTTCTGTTTTTATAATACCTTCTGCTCTTTGTATATGTGTTAAACTTCTAATGCTTATTCAGTGAATTCGTCATTTCTTACACACTTCTCAACTCAAGAATTTTTATTTTCTATCATTTTATTCATATTAAATTATAATCTCTTCTTGTGATTATAATTCCCTTTAAGTCCTTGAACAGATTTACAGATGCTACTCTAAAGTCATTATCTGCCAATCCTAACATCTCATTTAATATTAGTTCAATTTTAAGAGCATTATTCTCTTGAATTTTGTCATGATCATATATATCTAGTACTATTTGCTTATATAAAAAAATCACATACCAAATTTTGGCAAGAGTCTAGGTGAAGTTATTTGTTCTTATTAACTGTGTGGACATGAGTTCGAGGCTAGCACTAGCATTCCCAGTGCTATGTGAACTTGGGTCTTACCATCTTGCTTAGAATCACACACAACCCATCCCTAGGAATCCTCATAGCCCCAAGCTATACCCCAGTCTGCATAGGCCAGCCTTTAGCCAAGGCACCACACTGACCCTTGCAGAATAACTATATGGAATTATAAATTCTATTTCATTTTTTTTGCATCTTACAAGAAAATATAAGTCTTGGTCTTCAGGACCTTAGATTAGGCAATGATTACTTAACAATGATTCAAAACCACATCCAATCAAAGAAAAGTTTTAAAAATTCCAAAGGGCATTGTCAAAAGAATCATAAGTAAGGGCTGGAGAAATGTTTTAGCAGTTAAGAGCACTGGCTGCTCTTTTAAAAGGACCTGGGTTCAATACCTAGCACCCATAGGGTCATTCACAACTATCTGTAACTCTAATTTCAGTAGATCCAGCGGCACTGCAGGCACATGGTGAACATACTTACACAGAAGCAAAATGACCATGCATGTAAACTAATAATAATTTTTAAACTTTAAAAGAATAAAACGGCCTACATATTTGCAAATCTTAAATATAGAAAAAACTTTAACAATGCATCAATAGAGGCACCCTTACCAAAACCAAGACATTACAGAGTATATATTTCTCAATGGAAATCTTGTAGTTAGAGGTATCACTTAATGAAAGAGCACATATTTAGCACATGTAATCACCTAGTACAGAGCTCATGTCTTCTTTTACTCGCAACAGAAAGCCTTACAAGCAGTTCTTTCAAACATTAAGGAAAAGGCAGAAATTGTCTTACAGTGATTTATAGTGTTCTTTCCTCACATTGTCTTCAGAATGATGAGCCCAAACTTTCTTATCAATGATCTTTCTTGTTATTCTCTAATAGTAAAGGTCATACATGTCAAACGGATTTTTAAACAATTCGACCACCTACGTCATAGTACTTTGTGTTTCTGAGTTGCTTTCTGATGACTGAATGTCATATAAACTCTTTTCTTTGGCCGTGGTAAGTTCTTCCTCTTGTTCCCTTCAGCAATAAATTCAATTTTTCCTAAAGTCAATCCTACCCCCATCCCAGAAGCCTTCTCAATCTATTCATTCTGCCCTCAAATACTTCCATAATGATTGTAACAGATATATATGGTGTACTGTGGAGCAAAAACATTTACTATCTGACCTTCTACACTGAAAAGTCTGTCAGCCCCTAACCGCTGAGAAATAAGGATAGATTGGGTTAGAATCATATAGATGAATTTTTAGAGATGTTGAAAGACTATGTATTTTGTAAATTTCACCTTAGGACATGCTGATGGGTTGGATACCGACAAAGAAGTATTTAAAACCATTCTTATTGGCTTGATTATATAATTGAACATATATTAATGGCAGTCATTGAAATATGAAAGACTAAAAGAAAGATGTGTTCAGTGGAATTAAGAATTATTAGACATAAACGGTTGAAATGTCTATGAAACAATCAAGTTTGCTTTCATGGAAGAATTATTTATGAGGTCCTGGACTCCAAGATGCTATTATCTCTCTATATGTGAGGAACATTATATAGACTCTTCATCTTGAGACAGCTAGGAAAAGGAACCACAGCTGAAAGGAAGGTGAGGACTCCAATGAGTGTCCATGCTCAGACACTTCCTTTTTTTTTTTTTTTTTTTTAAGCATTTTTCAAATTCACTTTACATCCCAATTGCTCCCGCCTCCCAGTCCCCCCTCCCACAGTCTCTCCCTCCAATCCCCAACCCCTTCTTCTCTGAGAGGGTGGAGACCCCACTTGATATCCCTCCACCCCGCACATCAAGTCTCTGCGGGGCAAGGTGTGTCTTTTCCTTCTTGAGGCTAGACAAGGCAGCCCAGTTAGGGGAACATATTCTACAGGCAAGCAACAGCTTTAGGGGTAGTACTCACTCAGTTGTTGGGGGACCCACATGAAGACCAAGCTGCACGTCTACTACATATGTCGGGGGGCCTAGGTCCAGCCTGTGTATATTCTTTGGTTGGAGGTTCAGTCTCTGAGAACCTCAAGGGTCCAGATTAATTAACTGTATTGGCCTTCTTGTTGAGTTCCTATTCCCTTCAGGCCCTTCAGTTCTTCTCCCAACTCTTCCATAAGAGTCCCTGAGCTGCAACCCCAAGCGAGGATGCTTGAATCAGTCACTTCTGGTTTGTGTAAGTCAGCATTTTCCATCTTCTTTAAGATCTAGATTGGTATTTCACAACCATTTTCTATAAATCTTATGAGAGCCTTGCAAAATGAGGGCTGGATTGGTTGTCTACATGCAAGAGAAGAAATGTTCCAGGGAAGCCACATGGTTGGCTACAGATCTTTCAGGTAAGACTTTCTGAATTTAAAGCCCATTTTCATGTTTTTGTTTTGCCAATTTTCTTCCCCAAATGTGCCTTCAGACTAGTTGCTGGTGGGATGTCAAGTGTCATTTCTCATTCATTATTCTACTGTTCACAATCTATTTGGGGTGGCCTTTCCATACTATGTACAAAAGCCACAAAACTGAGCTTCTCTGGAGAGATGGCCAAAGAAGTGTCTTAAAGGCTCAGTATGACCCTAATATCTTGATAAGGACAATGATGCTTTAGTAGCAAAAAGCAGTAATGCTGAGTGGAACAGAAATGATTTTTAAAGATGCTGGGAGACTCACAGAATTTCAAAGGAGAATCAGAGTCAATCTCAAAAGACACACTGCCCAAAACCAACCCAGAAAGTAACATGTCTCTTTATAGTCATACTATTCTGTGGTCTTCCCTGGGTCCTATTGCTAGAAACTCTAAAGCTACTGCTGAAAGATCTGCTATCATTACAATTATCCATTGTTCAAGGTAATCTTCCTCTCTTGGTGAGTCATGCCATATACCACCATCTTCACTAAGAGCTAGAACAACATGAGGCCCTAACAAGTCTCTAGTGGTATTTATTTATGGGTGGACCAAAGACAAAGTTGTCTTTTTTGCCTGTTTTTCATTATCTGTTGGTACATGCTAAGGTCTTAGTTATGAAACTGTAATTTTGGAGTAAGACATACTAATAACTCTGGCCAGTGTTAACCCATAGTTGTATAACAGATGCACTCGGGTCAGAAGTCTCTAATAAGACAGGCTCATGGTAACACTGCTACAGTCATTTAATCTTCTTGGCTTGGTTTCACATAATAATTTGAATAACTCCAGCGATAAACTCTGCTTCCATCTATTCTATTGGAAAAAAATCTATGAGGAAAAAAAGAGAAAATTGAAATGATTCTTTCCTCAATTAAAAACTAATAGCACTTGAAGTCTTCTAAAATTTCTCAAGACAAAAAGAGATTAGTGAATATTTTAATTTTCACCCACCTTTAGCTCCTGATAGTGAAGGAGACTGGCTTTGACTAGGGTACTCTTGTGATAATGCACTAGAATTTTAGAGAGGGCATCTCATGGATGCTCTTGTCACCATAGTCCATGCTGAATCTTAGACCCCCTCTCCCATGTCTACCTGTTCTTTGATTCTACAATTTTATAGTTTCTTCAGGGACTCTCACCCTGGTTACTGGTAACCTCTTGAGAGGTTATTTCTATTGAGTAATATATTACTGCATTTACTAAACAGACCTCACTGGTCATCACCTGGATGAGTAGTAAGTCTGTTCTCTTACAATGTTAAGCTGTAGTTGACACAGTCAAGAACCAGAAAAGGCTTTAAGTTGCCCTGCCCTTTGTCCTCAGTTCGCTAACAAAGGCATATCATTTAGAAAATGATCTTTAGTAAATTCTGAGCCTAGCTTGTGACTAAGACACAATCTGGGTGTATTTATTTTCCTTTGACCCCTGTGGTCATTTTTTTTTTTTTTTTTTTTTTTTTTTTTTGGTTTCAAACAGCGGTCTCTCTGGTGGATAAGCAACTGCCTCACAGTGGTAGCAGAAACCTGTAGCCATACAGTGACCACAGATGAACTTGGTTTACCTGAAAGGGGGGCTAGAAATGAAAAGGACAAGGGGGCGAGAGAAGAATGAAGCCAAGTCTGTGTTCTGATCAAGGCTCAGAATTTAGTTCAGCACTGCGTTTATAAAGGGAAAACCCACAGAACCCATCCTTTGTTTCAGCTGGAGGATGTTGCAAAGCAAGGTCAGCACCACAGCCCAATCTTCCAAGCTCCCGTGGGAACCATCATGTACGGCCAAGGCAGAAGACTCTATCCAGGCTGATAAGGTCCATAGTGGCAAGCGCTCAAGATCTGTTCAGCCTGCTTCAAAACTTGGAAAGACTAGGAAAGGCTGGGAGAGACCTGCTCAAGGCTGGGAAGGCCACAATTCCCCCCTTTTTATATTTTAAATATGAGCAGTACCAGTTGCTGGATGGGGGCACAAGATTTACTTGTTTTCCATAATCCCGTCTAGGGTGTAGAATGGCTAGGCGACCATGTCCATCTTAGGTCGGTGTCTATATTGCTTCTTCTTACCCATCATGGAGACCAACATAGTATTGATGTATGTCTCTGTCTTAGGTGGATAGGAGCTCAAGAACACTCTTACCCATCTCTGACTAACCGGCCTTCTATAGCACACTCTTTCCCATACAGACCAAAGCCATGAAGGGTATATGAATATGCACTTAATGTATCTCTCCATAGTGATGAATAACTGCCGTGGTGAATAACTGAGCTTGCTGAAAGAGATCCTGTATGAAGGCAACCAATCTGTTTAAAATACAAGGTCCAAAAGTTAAAAGCAAGAAAATTATAATTAATGGTCCAAGCAATGTAGAAATTAAAGTTGTAAGCCATGGGAAAGTGGAGAACCAGGATTCAAACCATCCCTGATTCTGTTCTTTTTCTCTTTTCCTTTTGACCAGTCCTTCTCGAACTTTAGTCATATAATCCTTTACTACTCCTGAATGATTGATGTAAAAGCAACGTTCTTTGTGGAGGGCTGCACATAGTCCTCCCTGATCAAGTCTTCTCCTGTTTTGAAGGACTACCTCAGACAAGGAGGTTAGAGACTCTTGCAAATGGGAAATAGAAGTTTCTATTCTTTCTATATCCGTAGCTATTGCCATTCTAAGGAGTTCATAATTTTTTTCTTGCAAAGCCAGGATAAGTATCATTAAGCACATGAAACATTCCCACCATCAATAAGGGGAATAGCAAACATAGGAAAGGTAGGGGCAGCAATGGTAGGGCTATGAGGCACACCAGACACTGGAGAAGAAAATAGGGAAACGGTGGTATTTCTGCTCTTTTTAGCACTATTCTTCCTTTTAACTTTCTTATTCCTCTTTTTGGGCTTAGTTATGACCGTATTAGGTCCTACTTAAAAAGAGATAGCCTCAATATTAAGCTTGATGGTAGAGAGTAACCCATCATCATAACCTTCCTTGTAAAGTCCAAGTCCCCAAGTTTACCCTTTTAGTCAATCTTCCTTTACCTGTCTTCCTGGATTAGTAAAACTTACCCATAAAGGGTTGCAATCCCCTGAGTATCTACAGGTAGAAGTAAGCAATTTGATTGTGCTTCTTCAGCACTCCCAATTATTAAAATTATTTCTTTTAACAGAAATCAGATCCCAACTGGAGGAAGGATTCCACCTAGCCTCACCTGAAGTAACACAACTCATCATAATAGAAAAAAATGGTGAACTCCTCCAAATTAATATTGCTTTTCTCTACTAGTTTGAACCTTAGGGCAGACATAAAAAGCAGTATTTAAAAGATAGCAGTGAGTATAGAGTTGCCCACATCCCATATCTACATACTTGTTGTGAAATTCCGCTCGTTTTTAGGGAGTGCCTGAGGTGAGGTGCCAGAGGGTGCAGGAA
>CM052712.1:73856636-74006619 GCA_028551405.1 Uromys caudimaculatus | reverse complement strand
ACGTACGGCCAAGGCAGAAGACGCCATCCAGGCTGATAAGGTCCTCGGTGGCAAGCACTCAAGGTCTGTTCAGCCTGCTTCAAGGCTTGGAAAGGCTGGGAAAGGCTGGGAAGGCCACAGAAACCTAAGTAAATTACTTCATCTTGAGCATACATTAAGTTGAGGGTATGTGAACCTCACTTACGAACTCTGACTTTCCACAACCCCCAAAGCTTTTAATATGAGGTCATGACTTCAGTGTGCTGTCATGACCACATCAGATTCTATAATCAAGATGGGAGGTGAGGCTCCAGGTCCGCTGGGATGCTTCTTTCTTTTTCCCCACAGGTTAAGCCTCTAGACTTTGCTGTGTTTCAATTATTACCAAAGTTGATGAGAGCAATATGATCTCTTAGCATCGCTCAGCTCTTCATAGAAGCATCTAACTGTGGTAATCATCTGCTCTCCCGTTCTCTAAGTGAACCTAACCTGCCAGAATCAGCCCCATTGTCTCTCTCCCTCTCCCTCTCCCTCTCCCTCTCCCTCTCCCTCTCCCTCTCCCTCTCCCTCTCCCTCTTTTACTCTCTCTCTCCCTATCCCTCTCTCTCTCCTGCTCTCTCTCCCTGCCTCTCTCCCTCTCCTTGTCTCTCTCCCTTTCCCTCTCCCTGTCCCTCTCCTTCTCCCTCTCCCTGTCTCTCTCCCTGTCCCTCTTCCTGTCTCTTTCCCTCTCCCTCTCCCTGTCCCTGCCCCTATCCCTCTCCTTTTCCCTCTCCCTGTCTCTCTCCCTGTCCCTCTCACTGTCTCTCTCCCTGCCCCTGTCCCTGTCCCTCTCCCTCTCCCTGTCTCTCTCCCTGTCCCTCTCCCTGTCTCTCTCCCTCTTCCTCTCCCTGTCCCTCTCCTTGTCTTTCTCCCTCTCCCTGTCCCTCACCCTGTCTCTCTCCCTCTCCCTCTCCCTCTCCCTCTCCCTGTCTTTCTCCCTCTCCCTCTCTCTGTCCCTCTCCCTCTCCCTGTCTCTCTCCCTCTCTCTGTCCCTCTCCCTGTCTCTCTCCCTCTCCCTGTCTCTCTCCCTCTCTCTGTCCCTCTCCCTGTCTCTCTCCCTCTCCCTCTCCCTCTCCCTGCCCCTGTCCCTGTCCCTCTCCCTTTCTCTGTCCCTCTTCCTGTCTCTCTCCCTCCTTCTCTCCCTCTCCTTCCTCTCTCTCTCTCTCCCTCTGCTGTTGTGGGGAAACACTTTCTCAGTTCTGGTACAGAAGTGCTTTCCACTGTGCTAGCCTCTCGATGAACACTTAGGGCTTCCCTGCTCACTTTCCCTCTTGTTTCCTTCCCCTTCTCCATGTTCTAAATACGCACGCACAGTGTGTAGCAGGAAGGCATTAGGAGTGAATCTTGGAGATATTAAGAATTGTTGAACAACCTCCCAAGCCAAATCTTTTCCACAGATTTTTGTCACTTTCTTTATTTTAAATGATTGTTCCAACTCCATTTCCCTGCAATTGTGTAGCCTCTCCTCAGAAAATTGTAGACTTGGAATCACAGTTTTGAAACATCAGGGACATTTTTGTAGTCATTAAGACTTCCCGAATGACCACTCTTTCAGCTGCAGCACAACCTTCAAAATGGCAAGCCTTGAGAACTAAGGGAACACTGGAGGGTCTAAGCCAGATGAACATTATTGCTTTAGTTAGTTTATAAAACTAGACACCATAGAAACTTATTTGTAGACGAGTTCCCAAATATCTGCTAACCTTTCAGAGCTTACTGCTGTTACCACTTGTGGCAAGGCTCTATGTAGGAAAAAAGGTGCTTCACAGCTCTTACATCACTTCTAGGTGGCGCTATCAATATTAGCAAGCAGAAGGGGAGTCAGTATAGACACTTGCATCTTCCCAAAACAGGTCACTGTTTGGCACACATACATGGGAAGGAAGCCGCGTCGATTCTATCTGAGCATAGTAGTTACTGAGAAATTTTGAACTCCTCTCTACACCTGTGACACAGTGGCATTTCAGCAGGCTCTAAGCAAGACAAGCCATGAGATGCTGTGCTGGTTGGTTTTGTTGCCCACTTGATACAACCTAAAGTTACTTGGGAAGTAAGAGCCTCAACTGAAGACCATCTTGCTGAGATTGGCCTGTCATCAGATCTGTGAGAGATTGTCTTGATTGATGTGGGAAAGCACAAACACATTGTGGGCAGCACAATTCCTAGGCAGTTGGGCCTGTACCGTATAAGAAAGCTGGCTGAACATGAGCCAGCGAGCAAGCCAACAAGTAGCATTCCTCCATGGTTTCTTGCCCAGGATTCCTGCTTGGCTTCCTTCAAAGATGGCCTGTGACCTGGAAGCATAAAAGGAAATAAAATCTTTGCTCTACTAAGTTGTTCTTAGTCACAGTATTTCATCATATCAACAGAAAAGCAGAGTAAAGCAGATACTAAGACAAAATCTGGGATTTCTAGAAACATCTTCTAACTGTGTTCCCTCATCCTTTACTCTTTTAGTCTTCAGGGGTTAAAACCAAGTAGACACAACCATGTCTAAGACATCAGAATCACAACCAAGCTCTTCCTGGAACTCACCAGCTGGGCCCTTAGCCTCCATCTTACTTTTTCCTGCCCCTCTGACATTGCTCCTGCCTCAGTTTCCAGGCAAGCATTATTCTTGTTTGTGCTTAAACATCACCAGCTACTTGTTCTCCCTACCTGTCCTCCAGGAAGTCTCACCCATTTCCTTCCTTGTCCTCCTTTTATTAGAGGAAAATTTCCTGGGGAAATGGATCCCATCAACTGCAAGTGTGGAGCCAGAACCCATCCTGCTATTGAAGCTGTTTTTTTGATGCTTCTTTGTGTGTAAGATGGTTTCCCACTGCAACAGACAATTGGGTTTCAGCCTCTTTTCTTCCAGATGAACGTTCTCAGGAGTTGCTCTCGGATGTTCATCTTCTCTCTTTCTGAGGAGATTGCTTTCCTCAGAGTCCCGTAGCAGATATGATTTAAATAACCACTTTGATGTGAAGCTGTTTGTTTCACGTAAAAGCACAACAGATTCTTGCTTCAATGTCTGACAAAGATTCATTTGTTACTGGCCAATTCATCCAACAGAGGCTACTGGCCAACTCATCCAACAGAGGGGTCTATGGAACTACTGGTGATACTTAGTGACAGAGGAAATGAGGAGCTGCCCATTTGAGTTAGTGATATGAAATATGAAAAGTGCCAAATGAGAGCTCTCTAATAAAAACATTTGTCCCCAGTTGCACACTTACATATCTGAGACTACTGCCTATGAGGCATATTTTGACAATCTGGTTGCTTTAATCAAGTTGATACATGCGACACAATTAGTATTTTAACACTTTGGCAAATACTGAAATTGTTGATTGACTCCAAGTCCATTCAAGAACTTTTATGCAGACCTCCAAATCTAATCATCAATGGTGTGTCTGCATGCAAGCCGATATTTAGATTTACTGACCTCCTACACACACACACACACACACACACACACACACACACACACACACACACACACACATGGTGTTTCTAGATGTTCCATTTTGCAAAGTAGAAATAACAGCAAGTATAATAAAGACTGATTTCAGCAGTGTATGTGATTTCTTCATCCCAATTCCCATGACTGGGGGTGCAAATCCACGACATGCTGCAACTTATTTATTATGTCTGCATGGACAAGGTCCTGATACTTTCTTCACCATTAGGTAGCGATGTTGCTTGAATCAGGAAGTTAGTTGCTTCTGCCAACCATTGATGATATCAAGTCAAGTTGATCTGAACGGTTCTCATGTTGCTAGGACATGAGACAGTGGGCAACGGCCTAAAAGGAAAACAGGATGTGGTATAACTTGATGCATTAATTCCCCCGCTGAGTCAGACCTTTAGTTTTTCTCAGCTGACTTCCTCTTTTCATCTGGCACATGATCTGCTGGTGCCTTCCTTCCATTCATGAAATAAAAAGGGCTAACTGTGTCAGCACTAGACAACGGGGCTCACACTTTACCAAATAAATGAAAAGCAGAGAAGTCCCAATGTTTTGACTCCACTAATCCTCCACTTTGTATCTTTCCTTCCCTATTCCAACTCTGATCAATTGCAGCCCACCAGAGAGTAACAACTGCTAACAGCCAATGACAAGGACTTTGTGTCAAGTGCGTTTTATAAATTTGATGCTCCCCAAATTTATCTCATCCCATGTTTGGATAAGGGTTTAAGAGTCAGACACATCGATTGATTTGGTCAAAATTACAACAGCTGGTGCATTTGGAACTTAAAGTCAGATCAATACAGTGCCTTGCCTCTCCTAAGATCCTCTTTGCCAAAGTGCAGCTTTCCCTCATAAAAGGAGAGATAGATATCGGACTTTCCCACTGGCAAGAGAAGTGTGTCAACGGTGCCCCTGGATACTCTTCATGATTCCTTCATTCACTTTGTGCTCTACACCAGGCCTGTCTCACCATCTTCCATTTTCCTGTATGTTACTACTTTATTCATGAAGTATTTTATTTTCTCATTACAAGTCTTCACTAAATAATTGAAGATATAGGAATCAGCCTAGCATTGTTTCTTTCAAAGAATATTTGAGGGATGAGGTTATGGTTGAAAAGGGATGACAGGTGGTGTGTGTGTGTGTGTGTGTGTGTGTGTGTGTGTGTGTGTGTGTGTGTACATGTTTGTATATAGTGCTCTGAGAGGGACTCCAATACAATGATCTTTGAATAAAAATGTAAAAAAATGCAAAGAAGAAATCATGGAACTCTAGTGAGAGATCATCATTTCATGGTTTCCATCATCTGTGGTGCAGGTGACAAGTTGTGGGGACACAGAGTATCCTGAGAAGGAATAGCTGACAGCATTTCCTGATGGTTTAGGTGTGAGGCATAACATACACGGTGCAGTTTGAGTGACTATGAGATTAACCACAATAAGCAGACGCATGAGCTGGCCAAGGACAAGCTTGTCACTCGGACAAGGAAACCCAAGAAGTCAATGGATGGGAGAGGTTGGGGATTTTGGTCCCGTCAAGGATCGGAACCCTTTGAGAACGCCTGATCAAAGGCATAAAGCAAATATTTTGATACAGGCATGAGTAATTCAGAAGTTTGGGCTGGCATTGGATAAAATTAAGTGTCATCTTTATATAGACAGTTTTATATTCTGAGAATTCAAGTGGGTCACTAAGAGAAATAAGCATAGAAGAAGAAAGAACATGGCATCTTAATATTCTTCTGGTCTATCCGGACATGGAGCTACTAAATATATTCATGAACCAGAATTCTACTACAAACTCCTCAGGTTAAAAAAAAAATTCAGAAAAAGTCTCAGGAATCAGTGTAATTGGCTTCCCTAGGTAACTGATTATTTAGAAACTGAAATATGTTCAAGTCAGTCTTTGTAACGAGACCTTATCTTAAAGTTGAAAAAATATTTTTTTCATATAAGCAAACCCAAAATATGGTTTTCCTTTCCGGGATTAATTCATCAACTTCATATGGGTTCTATCCATCCTTACCTATACTTTTTACACCATTAGCTCACATACTCTTTTTTAAAATTAAAATATAACTACATAATTTTTCTCCTTTCTTCCAGCCTTTCCCATAAAGCACCCTACTTGGTTTCTTTCAAATGCATGATCTCTATTTCTTTGTTGAGGTGTGTGTGTATGTGTGTATATGCGTATGTTTGTATATGTGTGTGTGAATGTGTGTATGTATATGTATGTGTGTTTGTGTGTATGTGTGTGTTCCTAAAAATATAAACACAATCTGTTACTTACATGTATGTTTAGAGCTGACTACTTGGTACTGGATAAGCATTTGAGGATTCTTCCCTAGAGGTGGCTGTTTCTCCTGCTCTCAGGATTCCTTAGTTGCCTGCTGTTCTTTGTCTATGGGGCAGGTCCTCTGACATGTCCCCCTTCCATGTGAGAATGTCAACTGGTGTCATCCTTATCTAGCCCCAGTTATCATCTCGGGTAATATCAACCTTCACCTGTATCCAGGATTTGCCTATGTTTCATCTTTTAATAAGAAATCTGTTTTTTGTGGTCTTTCACCTAGCTATTATTTCTTACTCACTGTCAGCTTCAACCCTATCCCCACCTCCTTAAAGGAGATTTCTCAGGCTTTTCTAAGTCAACAATCCTGGAGATGATCGATGTTGAAATGCACATAGAAAGTTAGGAACAGAAAGTTTCATAAGGAACATAATATAGAAATATATAGAAAAACATCAGAGTAAATTGTATAATGTATGTAATAAATATCTCAAAACATCTTAGTTCTATACTTACCAAAGAGACAACATATTCACGTTTACCTTGTACTTTCTCCTCTCTCTCCCTCCCCCTCCCTTCTCTCTCTCTCTCTCTCTCTCTCTCTCTCTCTCTCTCTGTGTGTGTGTGTAAATGATAGGGGTGGGGGGGGAGAGAGGGAGACAGAAGAGAGCTGAGAAGGAGCGTGTCAGTCAGCCGTTAGCTGTCTGCCACGTTGCACTGTAGGTGCCTCAAAAGTAAAAAGCTACTTGCCATCCATTGTGTCCCCTAGATCTTTACCTACTGTCGGGACTTCATCTCAGCACTGGACTTCACTATTTTGTGAAGAACAGAGTGTGGGGAGTGGATGACGTATATTGTTGATGTATGCTGTGATTTTATCTGGAGTAGAGCTGGGTGAATGTGTATTGTTATCATGAGCATAGCCATGTCAGGACACCAATGCCTCAGACTGATGGGAACGGCAAGACCTTCCCCGGGTCTGAGTACAGATCCTGGTGGTATGTACAGAAACTATCAACCATAGCTCCCTCCTCCTGGATGACTGAAACATGAGCTTGCCCCTCTCATTAAAATCCCCTAAGAAAATTAACTGACCAACTATCCTCACAGGGTTTGACCAATATGACTGCCTAAACATGGACTGAATAAGGGCAATGACAAATGACATGCTAAAATGGATGGGGGAAAGCACATGAGGCCTCACGCACATGAAGAGCTACAGGCTACTAAGGAATTCTGAGAACAAGAGACATAGTCTTTCCCAGGGAAGCGTACCCCAACTGGTTATCCAATACTGGTTGGTCAGCCTTCAAAACATATATACAAGCAATATTATACAGACTAAGCTGGATGAATCTATATATTTAGAAATATATATGTATATACTCTTATATATGTATATAGCAACAAATAATGTAAAAAAAGGCCACAAATCAGAAAGAGAGCAAGGAAGGGTATATGGAAGGGTTTCGAAGGAGAAAATGGAAGAGGGAAATGACTGGAATCTCAAAAAATAGAAGAAAAGCGTTGCTAAGTTTTCAGGTTGCTGGTGTACCTCCATCAGAGCAGACAGCCCACCAGATCTCAGCTTGTCTGTACACATGTCTGCCATGCTTTCCTTCCCATCACCCAAGACAGGTCAAGCCCAAATCCCTGCCGGTGGCAGCAGCAGGGAGTGGACAACGGGTGCAAGACCGGATATCTGAAGTAAGGCCAGTCTGCACTATCACATGGTACAGTGCAAAATTTATGGGCTTTTTAACTTCAGATTTGAAAACAACATGTTTTTCATAATTTTATTAACTTATATCATACTTAAGTAGACAATGAGATGTCTTCATTTGTAAGTGCTAAAAAAACATTAAGCTCTGGAAAACAGGTATAACTCTAAATTGAATTGTTTCTGGAGAAGAACTTTAGAATTCAAAATCTCCCTAAGAACTATGGGACGAGAATCTATTTCTTCTTTATCCTCTGAAAATTTAGATGGCATCAAAATTAATAGGTTGACATGTTTTTGTCTGTGTGTGCATACTTCTTTCTTTCCCCCTTTGAAGTTTTTTTTTTTTAAATCTTCTCTTAAAAATCATTGCTTCTAGTTTTTTCTGTCCTGTTCAATTATGTTTCCAAAATAAAGATGTGGTGAATCAGTACAGTTGAGAGATAATAGTCAAGGACAGAAAGTAGAAGCCGCCCTCCTTCTGTAACCAGGACAGCAGCTGGCTGCATCTGCAATTAGGCATGGCCTGTGCTTCTCCTCTGCAAGCCCCGGAAGCTTTGGAAATGGGGCACCTGTTTCTTTCTAGTTGAAAACTAGTTATGCACTCTCTCGCGGTAATGCCTCAGTATCTTACTTCTTGAGTTGGCAAAGGCCTTGGCTGCCCTTCTTGCTAAAAAGGAGGGTTGGTATCTATCTCCTCGGGGACTTTTACAGCAGCAGAGATGTGACCCCAGCTGTTATTGTTGGCAGCTAAGGTAACTATCATCACATTTCATTTGCCAAAACCACCCCCTTCCACCCACTGTGTTCTCGCAATCCATCTCAAATAGAGAGAAGGCAAAGCAGAGACACGGAGATCTTAGTGCTTAGCTAATGCTTCTGGGGTCTGGAAATTCCTCTAAAGTCGTGGTGCCTTGTGAGTAAAAAAGTGCTGCATAGTTTATTTTCCTGGACCCCATAGGGATCAGACCGGGTCTGAAATTGTGAAAATATACTCTTGTTTTCAAAACTCCTGTGTTTTAAAGCAAGAAAGCAATACAAAGTGAAAATAAATGGTCTTGATTTTACTTGCTCCACATATACATAAAGAAGTTGTCCTTTTCAGTTTGGATTACCTCATTTCATTAAAGGAACAAGCACGGGGATTTCTATAGCACGTTCTGCCTCATCTCTTGGGATTATCCTTAGCTTCTCATAATTTACAATGTTCATCCTATAAAAAGAATAGTCTTGATTTTGAAGAAGCATGCTCTGGTTTCACCTCAAAGAACACAGTTGAATGAAGAGTGTATAAGATATTCTAGGGATTTCCACAAAACGTTTCCTCTTCCGTCTATGTTCTTCCAATAATGAGGTTACCTATCTTACTGGCAGTGTCATAGATGCAAGAGGTGACACTGCCACAGAAGCCAGCCATAAACCCTCAAGAAATGACAGCTGAAAATCCTGAGTAGTCAGGGAGAAAATGAAAGAATTTCTCCAAGAAATATTTTCCATAGCTCGATTCTGGGAATTACCATAAAGGAAGGCATTGTTACTTAGGGAGTTTTCCTGCAAGCTCCACATGCAAAGCCACACCTGTTTATTCAGTCTGCTCATTGTCTTACCCGCCCAGGACAACACTTGTGTGAAGTGGGTTTGTCTCTTGAAACACATATCATTTTCTTCTCCTGATACAGCATGAGCTACTATATGCCTATTCATGTGTTAGGCACATAAATTCTAGCATTTTAACCAAAAAAAAAAAAAAAAAAGGAATTGTCAACATGGACGTTAATATACTTGTCTGGTCCATGATTTAGCAGCAAGCAAGAGACGGGACTTTTGATTAAAAGCTGTCGCTTTGTGCTTCACATCCATCAAGGAAAACAGTGCAGGCAGTTTATGCACGGCAGAGACAACGGTAAAGGGGACAGCAAATGCTGATAGAGCCAGTTCCACAGTCTCGGCAGAGACTCAGTTCCACAGTCTCGGCAGAGACTCAGTTCCACAGTCTCGGCAGAGACTCACAGAGAGGGGCCCACAAAGGCAGATACCAGTCAGAGGGGATGGGGGGGCGTGATCTGGTGTAGGGTGGGGGAAGAGGCCTGAAGCCCTGAGGGCCGGCAGAAAGAATTCAAACAGGCAACCTCGGGAGGTAGGAGGTGGGGGTGGACCCTCCAGAATGAACCAGAGACCTGGGAGGTGAGAGATTCTCAGCACTCAAAGTGAGGGACCTTAGATAAAAGGCCCTACATTAGGGAGAGGGAAGTTGTAGAGCCCACCTCCAGCAGAAAGACAGGGCATCAAGTGAGGGATAGGGTTGCCATCCCACAGTCAAAAGTCTGACCCATAATTGTTCATGTCTGAAAAAAAAACTACAGGATATAAATGGAGAGGAGCCTGAGGTAAAGAAGGTCCAGCGAGAGGCCCAAAGTGGGATCCAACTCAAGGGCAGGCCTTAAGGCCTGCCACTATTCCTGAGGCTGTGGAGCGCTCACAAAAAGGGACCTAGCATGACTGTCCCCCTAAAGACCCAACAAGCAGCTGAAAGAGTCAGATGCAAATATTTGCACCCAACCAATGGACAGAAGCTGCTGATCCCTGTGGTTGAGTTAGGGGAAAGCTGGAAGAGGCTGAGGAGGAGGGCAACCACATAAGAAGACCAGCAGTCTCAATTAACCTGGACCCCCAAGATCTCTCAGACACTGGACCACCAACCAGGCAGCATACACCAGCTGATATGAGGCCCCCAACACACATACAACAGAGGACTGCCGGATCTGGGTTCAGTCAGAGAAGATGTGCCTAACTCTCAAGACACTGGAGGCCCCAGGGAGTTTAGAGATCTGGTGGGGTGAGGGGTGGGAGGTGGGGACATCCTCATAGAGACAGGGGGTGGGAAGGAAGTGTAGGATGTGGAACAGTCGGAGGGTAGACTGGGAGGGGAATAAAATCTGGAGTTTAAAATAAATAAATAAATAAATAAATAAATAAATAAATAAATAAATAAAATTATTTTTTTAAAACGTGCTCACATTTAATAGATCACCCATTTTGTTGTTCGAATAGAGGCAGGCAATTCCTCCTGTGGCATCACATCTTGGAAGAGGGGCATCTTAAGGTAGGTAGGACTACTGTTACAGCTCTGGATTTGTACTCAAAGAAAAGAGAAGTGAAGACTTCAAATACAGCATATCTGATGCTGCGGTCTCATACAAACCAAAACGCATTTAAGGGACAACTTTCAGTTTCACAGCACATCCACCAAGTGCTACAGACATTTGTTTCTCATGAGGACAATGTGACAACTCTGTACTTCAGCTTTAATGATGCATTGTGTTGAACTGCAAGTGAAAATTTGACAAAGAGTTGATTCCCAGTGAGAAAGAGTTTCTTGTCCTGGTGTGAGCTTCTCTGGCCCTTAGCTTTCGATTTGGCCCATAATCCCAGAGGAAGGAGGGGCTGCATTCATTTCGTTTAACTTATAAATACCTTGACAAGAACTGTGCTTTTCTTAAATATGTCTTAATAAAATGAAAACATTCCCCAAGGTTTGGAAAAAAGTTGAAGTCATAACTTATTCCCCCCCCCCCCCCGAGACAGGGTTTCTCTGTGTAGCCCTGGCTGTCCTGGAACTCACTCTGTAGACCAGGCTGTCCTCGAACAGAAATCCACCTGCCTCTGCCTCCCAAGTGCTGGGATTAAAGGCATGCACCACCACTGCCTGAAAGCATAACTTTTTAAAGTTGTAAATACACTTAAGTACAATGAAGTCCAAGCAAAACAATAAGGACCTGAGTTCCAGTGTCAGCTATGCCACTAACCTGTGTGTGCAACTGTAGGCCAGTCATGCTACTTGGATATTTACATTAGCTTCTCAAGTTGCTTATGTTTGAGCTAGAATGAGTAATCTCAGGTTTCTAGGAGTTAACTAAATTACCCAAGATGACTGTCCAATAAATGGTAGGGCCAGGATTTAATCTCAGGGAGTCTTACAGCAGGGGCTGAGTTCTTAACCAATAACCCCTAAGAATATGTATCTTCAGGTGGTTTTCTACAAAGATGTCAAGGTAGTCTCATAAGAAAAAGATAGTTTCATCAATCAATCATCAATTAATCAATCAATAAACAAAATAACCCTTATGATAGTTTTCTACAAAGATGTCAAGATAATCTCATAGTAAAAAGATAGTATCATCAATAAATAGTTCTAGAATGAACCAATATGACCAAGGAAAAATACGCCTTGGGCTTTGTTTCACATCAAACACAAAGTCAAGGTTAAATATATCTGAAACATGAAATTATCAAATTCATTGGAGAAAATACAAAAGGTTTTTGTGACTTTATGTTACATATAAATTCTATTCAGATAAGATGGTTACAGCACTAATAATAAAAGAAAAAAACTACAAGATAGATGTCATCAAAATTGAAGTGTTGGCTTTCAGAGTTGAGAAAATTAAAAGATAAATCAGAGACCAGGAGAAATTAAGAGTGGTACACATTATGTGACAAGATTTAAAATAAAATATGTGAGAAGTTATAAAGATGGGTTAAAAAGGAAGTCCACTGAATAAAAAGTATAGGAAATGTTCGAGTCTTACGGAAAGTATATAAGTGGACACACCTGCTCGGAGATTATTTTTAATATTACTTATCAGGACAAAAATCACAAATTAAAACCTCAGTGAGATTAAAAAACAACAATAATTAAAACTTGAAATGTGGATAACTAGAGTCCCAGAAAGGATGTGAAACAGAATTCTCATCTGTTGCTGGAGCACATATAAAGGGATACGCCCATGTCAGGAGCCAGCTTCTCAATTTCTCATAAAACTCAGTCGTTACTTGACTCAATGCTTGCTTCCTAGGTGTTAATCCAAGAGAAACGAAAGTGTGTGTCCACAATACAAGACTTATTCAAGATAACCAAAAGCTAGCATCAGTCACGTAGAAAAAGTTGAATTATACTCTTGTGATAGGGAAGACCACTCAGCAGCTAAGAGGAATGGACCGCTGCACAAATATGAACACATTTCACACACATGATGCTGGCTGAAACCAAACACAAGAGCAGATCATACAGTCTAGACCTCTACAAAGTAATATTCAGATACACAAAACGAAAACTTTGCCACTTGTGACAACATATAGATAGAACTGAAATTTACAGCATTGGAAGAAATAAACCAGACACAAGAAGACAACTATGACATAATCTCACTAATGTGGAATCTTAAAAAGCTGGTCTCATAGAGGTTGTGGCTTGAATGGTGATACCAGAGGCTAAGGAGCATGGGAGCTGTGGGGCACAAAGGCTGCTCCATGCCTACGGTACTGCAGTCACACTGAAGAAGTAAGCTCTGGTGTTCCATTACACATCAGAATAACTTTGACAACGGCATATTACAGGTCGGACAAAACAGATTAGACAAATGATTTTGATTATTTTCCTCTGGTATCTTCAGCTGATGCAGTCTCTCAGTGATCCATAAAGTATGGGCAAGTATGTTTCATCTGCTGACTCCGAGGCAACATGACCCCTGTCCCATTGGAAAGTTTCATTTTGTTAAATGAGGTGGAACAGAAAATGTTAAAGATAACTAATATGGAGTTGCCTTTTAGAAAATACCATTTTAACAAAATAATTTAAAGTATTGTTCCCTTGTCCTGATTTGAAGATAAATGATACAGTTTATAAGCATTAGACAGAAAGAAAAGAAGATTTTTGAAATGCTTACGGTTGTATATAATTATAACAAAATATTCATAAATTTAAAATGTAGGGAACACCTAATATGGAAAACATGAGAAACAAGTTAGTCATTTATAATTTTTTCTTAGTCTTAAAATATTCTTAAATGGCAAAAGTTCTTTTGTTTTGACTTAACATGCATTATTTAGTTAAATTGTGCTTATTTTATAAGCCAAATACTATGCTTTTCATGCGTCTCTTTTGATTAGAGACAAATTGTCAAATACGATCACATACACCACCTTTTGGATATTTCAAATTGTACTACAGCAAATAGTTCCAACCACATCAAACTTCTAAAGATTTCATGAAAACCTACCAAGTATATCCACTTTATTTTCATTTTTATGAGTTGTTTTATTTAAATTTATTCTGTATTTTTTTCTGAGATGGAGCTGTATTTATCAACTATTAAGAGAAGTATGTTAAAAATCTTCATCTATATGAATTTACTTCTGTGTAAGTTTGTTTAACTTCAGCAATATATATAACATTATTCAACATTTGCCAATTTTTAATTACATTTTCTTAGTAAACTCAAAGTTTTCTTTATGAAATGAGTTTATATTTTCTATATGATGAAATGTAGTATACTTTGTCCAGTACTGATGTAGCTACTGTCATTTCTTTGTGTTGAGTTTTCCATATTTTAAAGTTGAACTGTTGGTCTAATTATTATTTGAATGGTTTATACATGTCTCTTATAAACAGCTTGAACATGGGTTTTATATTGTCACTGACAGTTATTTCTAATTCAGATATTTATTCCATTGATCATATTGATTTAGAATCACGAGTTTCATCACATGTGACCTGCTGGTTCTAAGCATTTTCCCATCTTTCATTTTATGGGACTTTTAAAAGTCTTTTACTTTTCTGACTTTGAGTAAGCATGGTGCTTCGGTGTTTTTATTAACCCTCTGTGTTTTCATTAATTACCATAGAAATTGAAGTTGAAAGAATGATTGTCAGTGGCTTCTTTGGCCATTGTTTGCTCTCATCTCCTTTAGAATGTGCTTTATTCTACAACCGCTGCAAATCTCCTAAACAAAAAGAAAAAGAAAAGAAATTATGACATAAACACAAAACTCAAAATCTAAAACTAATCAGTGTTTTACCATCCTTTGTATAATTTAAGGACTTTAGATTGCATTGATCTAGTTACCTGATCATAATCATTTTCTAATTCATTGTTTATTTTTTATGTATAAGCTCATAGAGATGACAATGGCACCATGACTATGGTCAAAATATGTTTCTACCCTCAATCTCCACACCAAAAATCTTCATCAAATATCTATTTCATCTTGAATAATAATTTTAGGAAGCATTTCTTTGATTTATGAATACTTCAAGTAATTTAAGTTAGGTGTCATTTTTCACACGTGAAAAATTACATATTTTCAATAAAATCGTCGTGATAAAGGCTAATAAGCTTTATATCAATGTCAATAAAGATAGGAGACACTGCACAGAACATAGAATTCATTCCATTTGTGTATATAGAGAAAGCCTTACCTTCTACCTACAAGTGTGCATTGACAATCATATGCTATAGAAAAATATATAAAACATATTACTTACATAAGCCAAAAAATTAACACAGAGAAACCCAAGACCAGTAACCAAAGCTGACTTTCTTGGCTCATAAATATTGAAGTCACCATTTAAAGTCAATATTTGGGAGCAAATTTGAAAACAAATAAACACAGTGTGTTAAGTAGTACAAATTTATGTGATCCAGGGCAGAGAGCATGAACCTTCTCAGAAGGTTCCTGTGCTCTGCAGAACTGTGCACTGAGCCCTGTGGGCTAGGGATCCGCTCCAAGGCCCACAGTGCAGGCAGCTCGAAGGAGAATGTGATCCAGTGACCTCCATGGCACTTTTCCAAAAGCCGTGTCAACACCAAATGCGTGCCTTCTTGCTTCAGCTGCGTCAAAGCAAACAGTAACTTCCTTTTAGACCCCCCAGATCAGAATCTAGGTTAATATTGTGTTTTATGTAAATAAGCCAGATTTTCTTTTTCAGAACAAAACCACAGAAGTAAATATGGTTTGTAGTTTCTAATACCTGTAACAAGGAAGAAGGAAGTTTGGCAAAGAAAAAAAGAAGTTCAAAAGAATTTGATGGAGAAATTATAAAATTCCCTTATTTTCCCCGTTAAGAGACAAACACCTTACAGACTAAACCCTTTCACATTCTCTGTAAAACTTTGAAGCAAGATGTAATATATATAAAATAAATACTAACCTCTTAGATTAAACTCTAGTAATGTTTCATTATAATTGGGTCAAGCATTCCTTTATATACTGTCACTAGAGTTCCCTTTCACCAGGCCTATTTCCTGCACCACTGTCCAAATTCTGCATCTATAAATGACATTTCTCATTTCTCTCTACCGTATATGCTTGTTTCAATAACATTCAGTGGACTGACATTCATATTAATAATAGCATCATACTGAATGTACAATAGTGTGCCTGTCTTTCCTCAAAAGTGTGTTTTATACACATTCATATACATCGAATTAGACAGCCATTACATTTCAACTCTGTTATCATTGCCTTTTTACTGGTATGGTTAGGAATGGGCCACAGTTGTTCTTAGATTCTTGCTTTTACCAGAAGAGTCTCTCTCATAAGTGTATGACTCCTTATAGACATGGTTCAGAATGTCTCTAGGATGACACGTGACAGCGTTAATACTGGGATAAGCTGTGCATATCTCCTCCTAGGTTTTATGCTGTTTTACAAGGTGTTTATGTGAACATCCAAAGCTCCCTCGTTATGGCTTACACTTGGTTCTCTTTGGTGACTGTCTTAGAAAGCTCTCTGTTGTCATAAATACCATGACCAAAAGCATGACTTGGGGAGAGAAGGGTTTATGTCAGCTTAGACTTCCAGGTAATAAATAATAAATCCATCACTGACGGAAGCAAGAAAGAAACTCAAGGCAGGAGCTTAAAACAGAACCCATGAAGGAAGGCTGCTCCCTTGCTTGCTTATTGCCCGGCCAGCTTTCTTTTCGAACCCAGGACCATGAGCCAGGCATGGAACTGGTCACAGTGGGCTGGGACCTTCTACATCAATTAGCAATCAAGAAAATTCCCACAGACATGCCCAGAGGCTAACACAAGGGAGGCAGTTCCTCAATCAAAACGCTCTCTTTCCACTACCCCTAGCTTTGGGTCTAGTTGACAAAAACTAATTAGCATAACCCCCATGAAAATGCATCAAACCAAAACAGATATTCTAACAAATGCATGATTTAATCCCGTTAACTGGGTGAAACTCATCAAAGACAGAAATGAGAAAAGGATGGTATAGGACCTCATAGAAGCATAAAATTAAATGAAATATGTCTTGAATTAGGGCTCCCATACCATGCTATCCAGAGAAAGGATATTTTAGTTCATAGCACTAGCGTTACTTAGCAATTGTGGTAAAGGGACTGTGGTCTGGAAGAGTGAAGCATTAAAGACAGCAAAGTAAGGCATGTGTGGGACCCTATGATCTCCACAATCCTCTAAATCTGCTTCTATAGCAGTCTCATAAAATAGAAAATTAATTATTTACTTGAATGTTACTGTTATCTTATTTTACTTTTTTGTATTATTTTTTATTGGATATTTTCTATATTTACATTTCAAATTTTTTCCCCGTTCCAGGTCTCCCCTTCAGGAAGCCCCTATCCTATCCCCCTCCCCCTGCCTCTATGAGGGTGCTCCCCCACCCACCCACTCCCATCCTCCTGCCCTGGCATTCCCCTACACTAGGGCATCAAACACCCTCAGGCCCAAGGGCTGCTCCTCCCACTAATGGCCAACAAGGCCATCCTCTGCTACACATGTGGCCAGCGCCATGGGTCGATCTATATGTATTCTTTGGTTTGTGGTCCAGTCTCCGTAAGCTCTGACAGGGGAGGGGGGGTGTCAGGCCAGTTGACACTGTTGCTCCCTCCCCAAGGGAGTGCAAACCCCCTCAGCTCCTTCAGTCCCTTCTCCAACTCCTCCACCTAGGACCCCCATGCTCAGTCCAATGGTTGGCTGCTAGCATCTGCCTCTGTGTTTGTCAGGCTCTGGCAGAGTCTCCCAGGAGACAGCTTATCATGCTTCCATCAGCAAGCACTTCCCAGCATCCACAGTAGAGGCCAGGTTTGGTGGCTGTAAATGGGATGTATCCCCAGGTATTTTACTTTCATCATAATGAATCAATGTTATTTAGAATTAGATATAAGTACATAGATAGTATAGATAAGTTTATAGATATAAGAATATAGATAATAAAGCTAGAAGTTATATCTGCTTGTTCCCTATGTCCTTGGAAGACTCATATAGTAGGAATTAAATTTACTGGGCAAACATTGCATTGATTCTTACAGAAACCAAACTATACAGAAAGATATATATATATACCCTTTGTGAGACTGGTACCTTTTAATAAGATTTATTCCAAGGAAACAAAGAAAAAAATACAAAGAAATAAATACTCTATGTACTTTCTGTAGCCCAAAAAGATCTTAACAAATTAAAATTATGTGGTATTCTTTATTTTTGGTTGCTTGGGTCCTGAAATCTTGAATTTCTCAAGAAATCTCCATATAAATAAACATGGCTTTAGTTGGGCATGGTGGCTCAGAGCCTTAATTCCAGCACTTGGGGCTAAGACAGGGTGAGTGCAATAAATTCAAGGCCGATTTGCACTATAATGTGAGACTCTGCCTCAAAAACTAAAATAAAAAAATAAAAAAAAAAACCAGAAAGGAAAGAAAAAAAAATAAAATGCAAATTTCTATGAATCACTTAACTCAAGGTGGATCTAAGGAAATAAAAAATGTACAGCATTCTACAGTGGTCCTAGAGCGTTCACAGAAAATCATGATCTACCTGGTAACTTCCAGTGAAATAACTCTGTAGAAAAACTACGTTGTCAAGATTTATTGAAGCCATTTTGAAGAGACTTCAAGTACTTACAAAAATTTAGTTACAAACTTTGAATATATGTATGTAAAACTATAGTATTTTAAGTATCATTTTGGATACTGATAAAGTATGTAAATAAATATAATAAATTTTAAATTTTTCACCCAGTTTGGCTTGTACACAATTCAAAAACTTTGACTGATTATCTTTTTATATTGGTGACCTGATTTTGAATTGTTTAACTTGCTAACACAGTAGACATGAAAACATATGCATTCAAATACTTTAAGCTTAAAACTAAAACAATCAAAAAAACAAAAACTAAAACAATCAGGTCAACTGGATGTTATCTTAGTTAAAAAGATTACGTTTAATAAAGAGTAAAATCAAGCACATATTTTAGTGGTGCCATTTTAATTGCTGTGTCTTCATCATCCATTGGTGACGAGCGCCATAACAGACACTTTCACACACGTCAATACTTTGACTACACTGATTCACCTGCATGTCCTCCTTTCTCTTCTTCTCCTCCCCACTCCAACTAGTTCCCTTCTGTGTTCCAGGTAACCACCCTTTGACGTTCATGCTATATGTGTTAATGTATGTATGAACACACAATCTAGGATCCACGTATGAGAGAAAATGTGATATTTGACTCTTTGGTTCTGGCTTATTTGATTTCCTATGAAGACCTCCGGTTCTAGCTGTTTTAATACAAATGCTATAATTTTATTTTTCTCTATGGCAGAACAAAACTCCATTGTGTGCCTAAACTATCTGTTATTGGATACCTAAGCTGATTTCATAACTAGGCCATTGTAAAGTCACAGTAAACGTGGATTGTAGGTGTCCCTATCGTATATTGACTTGGCTTTTTAAAGGGTGTAGCTCCAGAGTGGCTTTGCACGTACGGTTGTTTTATTTTTAATCTTTGATAAATCTCCACACTGATTTTCATAGAGCCGGAATAATTTACACCCTCTCCACAGTGTATGAGAGTTTCCTCTTCCTCTCCTCGCACCAGCATCTGTTGATTGTCTTCCTCATGGCTGCCATTCGGAAGGGTGAAACTGGATATCAGGAAATTTTGATTTGCACTTCTCTGTGACTAAGAATGTTGAACTATTTGAAAGTATTAGTTAAGAATTTGTATTTAATTTACTGAAAACTATCAGTATATTTCATTTGCTCATTTACTAATTAGATTATTTGGGGTGTTCAATTTTTCAACCCTCTATATATTCTAGGTATTAGTTCTCTATGAGGTGTTCACTTGCCAAAGATTTCTTCCGTTCTATGGAATCTCTCTTCACCGTTGTTTCCTTTGCTGTACAGAAGCCTTTTAATTTAATATTATTTTGTCAACTCTTAGAAGTTTTTTTCTGAACATTAGAGTCCTTTTCAGAAAGTTTTTGTTATACCTATATTATAAAGTATTTTCCCTGTGTTTTCCTCTAGCAGTTTCAAAGTTTCAGGTCTGACATTTGAATTGACTGTGTACAAGGTGAGAGATATGGACCCAGTATCACCCCCTCATGCATGGCTATCCGGTTTCCACAGCACCATTTGCTGAAGGTCTTTTCTCAGTGTCTACTGTTGGATCATTTCGTGAAAATTGGGTGGATATAGCTGTGTGGATTTACTTCCGGGTATTTGATTCTACATCATTTGTCTATATGATCGGGGGACGCAGCTGTGTGGATTTACTTCCGGGTATTTGATTCTACGTCATTGGTCTACATGCCTCTTTTGAGCCCATATTCTGCTTTCTATCACAATACTTCTGTAGTATAATATTAAATAGGTGTAGTGAAGGCTCTAGCTTCAGTCTTTTTGCCCATATCTCTTTCTCTGTTCAGAATCATTTGTGTTTATGCAAATATTTGAATTGATTTTCCTAGTTTTGTGAATAACATGTTTAGAATTTTGTTGGGGATAATGTTGAATAGACTGCTGTTGTTGATATAGACATTTTCACAATATTAATTTAGGCAGTCCATGAGCACGGAACATATTTCTACTTTTTAGTGTCTTCTTCTGTTTCTTCAGAGTTCTAAAAAGTTTTTATTGAAGAAGATATTTCACCTTCTTAGATAGATTTATCCGTAGATATTTAGAGCTGTTGGGGTGGTATTATTTTTATTTCTCAGCATATCTATTGCAGGCATGGAAGAAAGCTCTTAATTTTGAATATGCTATTTTTGCTGAAAGTGTTTGGCAGTTCTAAGAGTTACCTAACAGAGTCTTTCCTTCCCCTTTTCTCCAACAGTCCCTGAAACATTGCTTTTTTTAACATACAAGTTAATAATACTGTAAATTTCATTGTTACCTGTAGTGATGTCTTCCTTTTACTTTCCAATTTTATTAATTCAGGTCTTCTCTTACTATCTTTTGCTTAGTATAGTTAATGGTTTGTTGATCTATATCTTTTAAAAGAGCCAAATTTTTTTTATTGAATTTTTTGATGTTTTTTTTTAATTTCTGTTTCATTAACCTATGCCCTGATAGTTATCATTTCTTTCCATCTATTTTTGGTGTGCATTGTTCTTGCTTTCTAACACTTTGAGGTAAATTGTTATACTATCAATTTGAAACATATACAATTTTTAATGTACACATTTATTGTTATCTTTTCTCTCAAAAACACTTTCATCATGCCCCACAGATTCTGTTATACTGTTTTTATTTTTGTTTAGTTCCAGAATTATTTTTATTTATTCAATGCCCACTAATAATTCAAAAGTACATATTTTTGTAGTTTCTCTAAATGCTCATTTCCGGTTTTAATCCAGTATGATCAAATAGAATGTAAGAAGTTACATATATTTTTAAAAATCTATTGGCTTGCTCTCTATCCTAAAATATGGCTGATTCTGGAGAAAGTACCATGGACTACTGAGAATAATATGTATTCCATGCTCTTGGATAGAAAGTTCTAAGAGCATCTGTTACGGACATCTGATCTAAGATGTCATTAACTTTGATGTTTCTTTGACAACTCTTTGTGTGGGTGACCTCGCACCTGTTGAGAATGGGATAATAAAGTTATCCACTATTATTATGTTGAAGTCACCTTGTGCCTTTATATCCTATAGTGTTTATTTTATGAAACTTGGTGCATATATCTTTAGAATTGCTGTCTCATCTTGACAGGGGTTTTCCATACCAATAGAGTAGTGCCTCTGTCATCTTAGGCAAGACTTTCTGTTTGGAAAGCTGTTGAACGTTTTTGCTCCTATAAACGTTAGCTTAATCTTTATATAGGTCAACTTCACTAGCGATGACCCACAGGAAGTGGGTGAGGCTGGCTCATGAGAGCCAATTACCAGACATTCAGAAAACTTAGTAGCCAGCTGCAAACCACAGAGAGTTGAGAGGGAACAAGTAGAAGCATTTATAATAGAAACTGGTGTTAAAAATCAGGATTTTTCTTTTGGAGAGCTTTTTATGAAAAGCTGAGGACTGCTTTGTGGCAGACAGAAACCAACAGCTCTACGTGGCAGGGTCTGAAATCCAACGCAACTTTTGCTTAAAGCCCAGCTTTCCTGAACTTTGCTCTTAGCTAATAAGGAAGCCAAGCAGGAAGATTCATGCAGACCCCTTCCTAGAACAAGTAATTTCTGTGACTTGTAACTGGCTCTACGATTCCCCAAACGATATTACTAAGAGTTCCTCCGAACTACACTGCAACCAAGATGTTTCCATTCAGCCTACTCCTTCATTGGGAGCAAGAGCTACGTCACCATCTGACAGCTCGCTCAGCCTTTCCCACACCCCTCTCCATGTCCCATGCATATTTTCCCTTACAAACTTCCTGCATATCTAGCGCGATGTTGACATGTTCTTCTTGAAGAATTCAGACTAAGTCGTGCGTACATCCAAGTACAGTGTCATCCGCACCGAGATCGGTATCTTGGGCTTATAACACCGCCCCCGGTTTTACCGCTCCAATCTCGTCTTCAGATGCATTCATCCTCTTTCACACTCCTGGCTCTGTCTTCTGGGATAGGCTTCTATCTGTCTCTCCGTGTTCTGTTCCCCTCAGACCATGATTACCCACTCCTGCTGGGTGTTTCTAATTGCATGCGAAATGGGCATCGAAAGGTACACAAATTTCAAACTTGAGAATCTTCACAAAGCTGAATTAGCTTCTACTTGAAGATATAGAGCACTTCCAGTACATCGGAATATTTCCGTATTCCCTTCTGATGATACCTGTACCCCAAGATTCTGACTTCTAAAATCATACATTATTTTTTGCGAGTTTGTTTTCTTTTGATATACTAAGTATAAAGCTCTGCTCTGGTTCTTGTTTTCAGCATATGCTCTATGGGCTGCATACACCTATACACATCCAAACACCATAAATACACACACAGAGACATACAATGCACACAAACACACACACACACATACACACCAATAAATAATTTTTAATAATGAATGGTAATCACTATCTGTGGTGGGAAGGCAGTGTACCACAGTTGAAATTAAATGTGGAGAAAGGTACTCACCTCATGATGGCCCAGAAGAGAGAAAGAGAAGGAAAGGTTTGAGCATAAATATCCCTTTCAAGCATAGGCCCTGGTTACCTAATTTTCTCCCATTAGCCCCGTTCTAAAGATCCATCACCCAGTAGACACGGACTGACAATCACTTAAGCTTCGGTATCCTGGACCTCAGAGGACACAGTCCAGCCACAGCACTGGGTCATTAGACAGGTGTGCCTTCCCCCAGCTGTCCAGGGGTAGCATCTCTACTCTCACCAGCAGAATTTGATGGGTCCAGTTGCTCAAGAGCCACATCAAATACTGAAGTCGGTTTTTAATTTACCCGCTTTGATGATAGTTGTTCAACTATATACTACACTGATGCTTTAAAGGACATCTGGTTGCTTTGTCTCTGAATTTCATACCAGAAATAGTGATTACCATTCATTTTTTTAAAATTATTTATTGGTGTGTATGTGTGTGTATGTCTGTGTATGTGTATTTATGATATGTTTGTATGTGTATATGTGTGTGTGTGGTGTGTGTGTATGTGTGTGTGCACATGTGTGTGTACCTGTGTGTGTGTTTGTATGTGTGGTGTGTATGTCTGTGTATGTGTGTGTTTGTATGTGTGTATGTGTGTATGCATGTGTATATGTGTGTGTGCACGTGTCTGCACCTGTGTGTGTGCCTGTGTGAATATGTGTGGTGTCAACAGTTTGAACTATACTGTTTATTAAGTTTAACTCTACCTTTGGGTCAAAATGTTGCTACCTTTTACATCCTCCAGGAAGGCAAAAAAACTATAGTTGCCCTCCACCCATCCTCCATCTTGACGTAGTGCACATTGGTGGATATTCTGACCACTCCTCAGAGTAATACTGTATTTCTAGATCAAGAAGTATCGTGACTTAAAGGTCCTTTATCTCTGTCTCTGTCTCCCTCTGATTCTGTCATCTCTACTTCTTCTGTCTCTCCCTGTGTCACTCTGTGTGTATGTGTGTGTGCTTGTGTGTGTGTTTGTGTGCTTGTCTGTCCATATCCACATGCATGAGAAGCCAGAGGAGGATATCTGCTGACTTTTTTCTATCATTATCTGCCTCATTTAACTAAGACATAAGGTTCAAAATCTCTCATTAAGCCAAACACTTGGTATCTTAGGTAGGCTAGCAGACCAGCAAGATCCTGGGATTCTTCTGTCTCCATTCCCCAATACTGGAATTACAGACTCTTATGCCAAGCCCAGCATTTTATGGGTGCTGGCGATTCAAACTCAAAGCCTCAGGCTTGTGGAGTAGGAAATCTCACCTACCACCTAGCCATCTCCTCAGCTTTTGAATGTGTTCTTGGAAATGGTTGGCTATGACAAGGTCTGTTATTGTTACTATAGCAACCAAGCAAAGGGTAACCAAAAGTGACACAGCTCCTACTCTTCTGGCCTCAGGCCAAATGAGACAAGAGTTTGTTCCGGGTGTTTCCCAGGTCTGTTAGATTTGTAAAGATAGCTGGTTTCTTTGTCGTTTGGTTCGGCCTCCGTACATGTCTTTATTTGACATTACATTTACTCATGGACACTGCAAAAATGAAGTCAAAATCATTGGAAACTTTTCCGTTCAGAAAGTGATACAACTTGGTAGCATGGAAATCATTACATGCCAGATTAGAAAATAGTCTCCAGAATTGAAAAATTCAAACATGGATTTTTGAAATTTTGTAAATGACCTACTTCAGATAATTCTGATAATTCTGGCTTGTTGGTGGTATATGGCTTGTGTCTTTCTTTTCTTCTGGCACCCAACCGATCTCTACGTCTGTATGTTTTGGCTTCCCAGAGGGACCAATGCAAATTCTACACTTAGGCCTGAGTTAGCAAAAAAGGAACAAAAACTAAATTTGAGAGTGTGTAACTTCTTCAGAGCAGTGCAGTGTGATTTTAAGACCTAAGGAGACAAGGTATACTGAAACTGAGAATACTGCAGACAGAGCTCTGCACTGACCACAGCGAGTTGCCTATGACCTGTACTCATCAGTGGAGTCAATCTAGGCCATGTGCTTGAAAAACATTTGTGTCACCACATAGCACACTGACACACGTCACTTTTTCTAAGAGACATGCAAATGAGGTAAAACTTTGGGATTTTCACCTCCTCAGATTGCTTTTCCAAGAAGTGACTACGTGATAATCAGTTGCTTTCTAAATCTTTATTTTTATAATTTAGTGCTTTGAAAAATCATAAAAAGATAGAAACATGACTTGCTTGCTGTATAGAATTTGATGAGTTTTATTTAGTGTGTGTGTGTTTGTGTGTGTGTGTTTGTGTGTGTGTGTGTTTGCGTGTGTGTGTTTGCGTGTGTGTGTGATATGTATGAATGCACCACAACAAGAATAGCAAATAAGAGGACAACTTTTTGGAGTTGTTTCTCTGCTTCAGCCATGGAGTCCAGGGATGAAACTCAGCTGTCAGGCTTACATGTTAAGCAAAGTATTTTTCCCTGCTAAGCCATCTCACCAGCCCAAAATGAGTTTCTTAGCAATGCACACTGTTAAGTGGAATTATTGTATTTGAAGGAATATAAGACAAAGGAGAGAATGAAAGAGAGCAGAAAATATGAGTGTGTGGGATGAGGAGACAAACCATGTGTAACAAACAGACCCTTAGCTTTGCATCGCCCTGCTGAACAATTTACAAAATGGTTCGTAAATGCACAGACTGTCCGTCTACGGTTAGTCTGTGTTGACAGATGTAATCTACTAAAGATGGGAGTTTTACCATTATGTCACATGAATGAGTCATCTATGAGTTCTGGCAGGTTCTGTGAGGCTGCCTCTGACAAGGGCCTGAACATGGCGCTTAGGTACAGCTTCATCCGAGTCCCAGGGGCAGAAAGGCTATAGATGGCATTTTGCCATGCTTAACACAATATGTTACACACGATTGCTGCCCCAATTTCTTAGAAGTATGTGCCTTTATGAAAATTCCAACTTACACAGCACTTGGCAATGCCTGTGGAATATAGAATATTCTATTGTAACTACAGCCAACGTTAACATTAATGACTACTTTTTACTCAGTACTTAAGAAGAGAAACTGTGGCTAACATATATTGCCTAAACTTTCCAGCAGAGAGACTAAGCGATACATGATAATTAATTCTTATGAAACTGGTTTGACTGAACTCACAGACTACTGTTATGTAATAATGAAGAGATTCAGAGGATCTGGTACCAAGTTGTGGCTTGAGGTAATCTTGAGCAAGTCCAATAAATTATCTAAATTTTAATCTCAACTATTAGACTGGATAATATTACTTTCTCAATTATTGTACTAAGAGATATCTCAGTTAGCAATGTGCTTACCTTGCAAGCCTGAGGTAATAAGTTTGATTCCCCAGAACCCACATTTAAAAAGGCATGGTGGCACATACACACTTATAATTCCCGCCCCAGGAAGACAGAGATAGGTAGATTCTTGGGGCTCACTAGCCAGATAGCCTACTCTACTTAAGGAATTCCAGGTCAGTAAGAAACCCTGGATCCAAAGAAAATTGGATGGCATCTGAAAAATGGCACCTGGCTTGTTCTCTGGCCTTCCTATGCTCACACATCCATGCACACACAGCCACCATACATGTTCACCTGCACATTCATGTGCACGTATGAGCACATGAACTCAATGTATTGTATTAAAACAAAAGCATTGCAAATGTCAATTAAAAGCAGGTATAGGAGTGTATTGTGTGGGTCACATACATGTCATTCTTGGGAGTCTTTAACAGTAACATTCAGCAGGAGTGAGATAGTTGTTTGCTTTGTTTGTTTTTGCAGTTAGAATGAGGTATTGCTTAAGCTTCACACCTGATTCTCCCTACAGAAAGAATTTCCTGGAAGCCTTTATGAGAAGTTATCATATGTAGAACATGGGTATAAACAGCTTTTATTAGCATCAAGTCATATCTATCAATGCATACAGTTCCTATTCTCTGTAAAGAAACACACGGATATTACTGTGCTCAGAAATGTTTATACCTCAGGAAAGGAATTTTATATAGGACGTGTTTTCATTCGTACTCTTTGCAGCAGTGTGTTACTAGCATAAAATATGCACCTCTTACTTACCTCATCCTAGAAATTCAAAACGAGTTCTGTGATTACATTCAGGAAATACTCCTTCAGTGGCTCCTTAGACATGGAAAGATACAGCAAGGAGGAGACGGATCAGCACTACAGAATCCTGGGAATTCTTTCTCTCTCATCTGTCTGTTGGTCTGTCTATCTATCTATCTATCTATCTATCTATCTATCTATCTATCTATTTATCTATCTATCTATCTTCCTCCTGTGTATGTTTCTCTCTTCTTATTTTATTATTTTTACTATATTTTTATTATTTAAAACTATTTTAAATTTAAATATATTTTATCGTATTCTTCCCCTCCCCTAAGTTCTTCCAGACCATTTTCCGCATCCCTCAACACCAACTTTAAGTTCTTTCTAAAAAACCCCAAACAAACAAAAGAAAACTGCCAATACAACAACTAAAAAGAAACTAAAAATAAAAAGAAACTAAAATAAAACCACACATATCCAAAAAAAACCCTTCAAAGTGTAACCAAACAAAAAAGTAGAGCAAAAACTATGGACCACATTATAGATTTGGTCCTCTCCTACTGGACATGAGGCCTGTCCTAGAGTGGCTGACAGACTCAGTGCCACTCACTCTATTGAAGAAAACTGATTTCCCTCTCCTAACGGGTACAAGTGATAACAGTTAATAGTTGTTAACTTTTACTTTAGTCGCTAGGAATCCTTTCTTTCTTCCTTCCTTCCTTCTTTCCTTTCCTTATTTCCTTCCTTCTTTCTTTTTAAAAATATATAACAAAATAAAACATAATAAGATAAAACTAGATCTATCACATTAAAATTGGACAGGACAAACCAACAGAAAAAAAAAAAAAGAAAACCCAAGAGAAGGCATGAGAATCAGAGACCCACTTGCTTGCACAGTCAGAAATCCCATAAAAACACTAACCTGGAAGCCATTTTATATTTTGACAATTGCACATGTGTATGTTGGTCATCCCCACCCATCACCTCCTCTCAACCCCCCATACTACAACTGAACTCTTTTATCGCCCAACAAATCCCCCACTGTTTCCATGCCTTGTGTCAGCTTGCTTTGCTTCCTTGTGATTCACTGAGTTGAATTAGGGTTCCCAGCACAAGCAGGAATGGACAGAGGGTTATTCCTAGAACACAGCCAACTGAACGATGCCAACAGACCTCAGCAGCTATTAACTGTCCACAGCTCCTCAGGGAGAAGGGAGACCCCATAAGCCCCTCTTCAATCCACCATGGAAAGCTGACACAACCCAACTCAGGAAGGCCTTGTGCGGTAGCCACAGATGTGGCAAGGTCACAAGTACAACATCCGTGCATGCGTCACACACTGTTCCTCTCCATCCTCTGGCTTCTGTGTTCCTTCCACCACCTTTCTGCAGCGTCCTCAGCGGGGTGTGGTCGTCGACCCGTTCAGGGATGAAGACTCAACAGTCGCTTATTCTTAGCATTTTGGCCAGTTCTGGGTCTGTGCACTGACAATTGCCCACAAGTACGGGCAGCTTCTCTGACAGAAGCTGACAGCATCATTTATCAACAAGTATAAACATAAACACATAGGAGACAGTTTAACTGGGATGCCCCAATTTAATGTGAGATTCCCCTCTGTGGTCTATGATCTCCCAGCCATGGGCTTTTGACCAGGAAGTTTACGGCACTAGGCCAGAGTTCTATGCCTCGACTACTATCACAAGGCAGCTGGGTACCCCCATAACCATGGTTACTCCCATAACTATCACTCCACCATTGCACCAGTAGGCACATTCTGACTGGCAGGTCAGCACTGTAACACGCAGGACTCACAGATGGGTGAGGCCACTGGTGACTTTCCTCCCCAGCAGGCTGCATAGCCTTCTGGTACTCTGAAAGCCAGCAAGCAGGAAACCTCCAGTCAGCTTGGTAGCTCTAGTCCCTGCATCTTAAGTGTCTAGTGTTTTCAACAATAGGGTCTCCATTCAAACTCAGGTTTTCATTATAGTCTTAATTATCTTATAAACTAGTGCATTGGAACTTTCAATACATCCTAGATTTCAACCAATGCTGCCTGCTCTTCTTCTCCAGGCCCCTCTACCATCTCCACTTAAACCTTTCCACTCCCCCAGTCTGGCCCCCTGTACTTTCACATCACGTGTTTTCTACTGTTATACCTTTGTTAAGGTCTCCTCCTCTCCTCGGTGGCTCTCTTCTAGCTTTCTGGACTGCACTGGCATTCTGAATTAAACACGCAAGTCTAAAATTTAAAGGTGGGTTCCACACTTGGAGCATATGGCGTTTGCTTTGCTGAGCCTGGCTTACTTCACTGGCACTTCCAATTCCATCCATTTTCCTGAAGTTTTCATCTTTCTTTATATATGAACAAAATCCCATTGTGACTATGCACCCCATTTTCATTATCCATCCGCACGTTGATGGACATCTAAGCTCATTCTACTTCCTAAGCTATGATGACTAGAGCAGCGGTGAATAAGGATATGAAAGATTCTAGGTAGTAAGATGGGGTTTGTTGCGTATATATCCAGGCATGGCATAGCTGGGTCATATGAGAATTCTATTTTTATCCTTTTGGTTTCCATGGTGAACAACAGTACACAAGATTCCCCCTTTGTCTCACCCTTGCTAGCATTTATCTTTATTTGTCTTCTTTTTTCTTTTCTTTTTCTTTTCATTTGTCTTTTTTTTTTTTTTTTTTTTTGGTTTTTTGAGACAGGGTCTCTCTGTGTAGCCCTGGCTGTCCTGGAACTCACTCTGTAGACCAGGTTGGCCTCGAACTCAGAAATCCACCTGCCTCTGCCTCCCGAGTGCTAGGCGTGCGTCACCACTGCCCGGCTTCATTTGTCTTCTTAATCATTGTCATCCTGACTGGAGTGAAATAGAATCTCAACATAGTATCAATTTGCATTTCTGTGATGGCTTGAATGCTGTTTGACCTAGTGAAATGTTAAAGACCTCATGCTGACTTGTTCCACTGGGAGTGAGGGAGGAGAACAGTAGAAGTGGGAGACTGGGTGGAAAGGAAAGAAGATAGAAAGAGAATGTATAACTGTACAAACAGTTACCTAAATAAAAGGGAAAAGAAAACATAGACAGGGCTGCCTATGCTTGACCTGGGAATTCAGTACAGTTAGTCTAAATTAAAAAATACTTGAATACTCCTCACCTTCATCTTCTCAAGATACAACTCTTCTAGAATATCTGTTTCTGATTGCCTAGATTTTAGGGCTAAAGAGAAGATATCAACCTTGAGTTAGAATCAAACTGGAGGCCATTCTAGCCAAGCAGAAGCAGCTAGAAAGCAAAGGGCATGTGCGGGTAAGGGGGGTGGTGGCTCAGAACTGGAAACCCCCTCTCCGTTATTACCTCTAAAGCACAAGAACACAATCAGAGAAATTGCATGATTCTAGGAGAAAGCCACAGGCCAAGATACAGTGGATCTTTGCTTTGGCTGAACACCAGACAGGTGTTATGGAGTCATAAGACAGTCCACATGAAGTCCCACAAATATGATTTATTCTTGATATTTTGTTCTCTGTGTATGCCAATCCATCTTTCTCTGTCTTCACATGTGCCCCATCCTGCCTTTTGTTTTTGCTTTCTACAACTGGGAGATTTTTAAAAAACTCTTTCAGAAACAAATTGGTATTAGAAGAGAAACAAGTAGATACAGGGCCTTTGTCCTGTCGGCAGAGGCCTGTGAAAATTACACCCAGTGTAAGAGGAATAAGATAGAAAAGAAAACAGAAAGTCGGGAGGTTTTCTTCCTTATCCAGATGCCAGGGTAAATGCCCGCTTGATTCTAACACACACACACACACAAATTTACAGAGGGGCTGATCTGGAGTTCTCCAAAGGCACCAAATCCAAGAACCAGCTCATTAGAAGAGCGAACTATATCCATTCCTCTGATGAGGGACATCTGGAATGGATACAGAAAATGTGGTACATTTACACAATGGAGTACTACTCAGCTATTACAAACAATGACTTAATGAAATTTGCAGGCAAATGGATGGATCTTGAAAATATCATCCTGAGTGAGGTAACTCAGTCACAAAAGAAGGAACATGGTATGTACTCACTGATAACCTGATATTAGCCCAAAAGTTCAGAATGCCCAAGTTTCACTTAACAGTAACCGCTGGACTAAGAGTGAGGTCCCAGATGGAGGAGTTGGAGAAAGGACTGAAGGAGTTGAGGGAGTCCGCAGCCCCATGGAGGGAGCAACAGCGCCAATGGGCCTGACCCACCCACCCCTCCCCGGTCATCCTGAAGTTTGGACCACCAACCAAAGAATACACATCTATGGACCCATGGTTCAGACCACATATGAGGCAGAGGACGACCTCGATGGCCATCAGGGAGAGAGGAGAGGCCCTTGGGCCTGAGGGTGTTAGAGGCCCCAGTAAAGGGGAATGTCAAGGTGGGAATAGGGGCATGGGTGGGCAGGTGGGTGGAAGGTGGAATTCCCTCGTAGAGGTAGGGATGGAGAGGGGATAGGGGGCTTCCAAAGAGGAGACCCAGAAAAGGGGAAACATTGGAAATGTAAATAAAGTATCAAAAATAAAATAAAAAAAAAAAGAAGAGCGAACTAATAAATGCAGGTGTCTATGATTGCTTGTGTGCCTACTAGCATCCCCATGTGCATATCCAACTAAAAAACAAACAAAAAACATCATAGGACATTTTAATGTTATTGGTAAGATGGTAAACAAAAGAATTTATTTTTGATGAAAAACAAAGACAGCAAAACAATCACAGACATTTCCACTTAAAGCATATCTAGTAGGGCATCTCACGATGTCTTTAACTAAGTAGAAGGTTCAAAAGGATCTTAAAATCTGAATTTTCTAAGTAGGACTATTCCTGTCATTTGAATTGATAGCAAGACTTCCTAGATTTGAGAAAGCTTAGAACTGAGCTAGTCACAAGCTTGACAGGCAGCTGTAAAGAGCGTTTACAATGTGGCAGGAGATGGCGCACATATATGAAAATGAGCCTGCTGCAGATCTTTGAGTGCAGGAGTACCAGCCAAGTCCTCACTTAGATGAAGTCAAATTACACCACAGGTAAAGCAAGCTAAATACACACCAGTAAACAGAATATTTAGATCCATTTAAACTACCTCACACTGAGATTCTTTTTTAAGGTACTTAAATATTCCTATAGATATGGCTGGACTTTGGGTATAAACTCTTATCATTGTCTTCTCATCTTTGTACATCAAAGGTAACATGTTATTTAGTATTTTTAGCATATGTTGTTAATATGTTTTATGAGTTAATTAAAGAACACTATGAAGTACAACACTAGATATGCTCAAAGTGGAAATGATTCAATGATTGTCTTACCATCTTTATTTTCCATTAAGGCTATTGTTTTCAAGTTGATTATTTGGAAACTCAGAAATCAGTGGCTCTTTACTCATGAGTTGGAGAATTCCTGACTGCCCCTCCTAGGTTGGCCCAGTGCCTATTCTGACACTCTGAAAAGTCCCTGACTGGTGCATACAGTTCCTGCTAATACAAACTATGCAACCAACCTTGACTCATTGTCAGGTTTTCTTTGTAAGCATCGAGTGAAGAAAATTATATCTTGGGAAACTTTCTGGGTCTTGTAGGTTGGTACATCTTAAGAAATATTCATTTACCATATTTCTACCATAAGTGTCCTGGCCTTTCTTTTTTTTTTTCACCAAAATTCACAAAAAATGGCCCACATAGTAAAGCATTTATTGTCGAGGTTAAAGAAAAGTTTTCAACCAAATTCTTAAGAGTAAAATATTTTTGTTTTTTGGGAAATTTAACTGATGGATCTGTTTCTAAACAAATGCTAAACAGAACTAAAGATGCACTCTGTAAATATTCTGAATAGCAAAGATTTTAATGTAACAATGGCCAGATATACCCAACTTATAGCACTTATTCACAGATTGAATACCACTAATATGTTGTAATAATATTTTATAAATGATTAATTCCACAAGATAAAATAAAATGAAACATTTAAATTTATTGTAATGTCATTTAACTTATTTATAATTTTATTAAATCATGTATGTTTTATATGTGTACTTTAGATCATTCTATGAAATCACTTTATTACTATATTTACTTTCCGTTTCTTAAGATAATGATATCATTTAACTCTTTTACAATGACTAGGTTAGCTAAACTAGAGAATATTACCCACAACTATACTGAGATATTGATATATTGAAATCTTCTTAGCATATTTATCCAAGATACCACAATCGTACATAGCACTTGTCAGTCAGAAAATGTACTTCCTGTTCAGTTGCTGTAGAGTGTTGGTGATTCAGAGTTACCATGCTGAGACTAAGCAGGCTTTCTGTACCAGGATGATGTTTGTTCCTGTGACCTCAGAAGGGCATCTCTATCAAAGTCCATTTGTCAACATGTCCAGTGCATTGTTCATACTAATGACAGAAGACACCAAGGCGACTTGCTTTAGTGCTGTTCTTTACACCAGTCCTTGCTGGTCATACAAGAATCCTCACGTGCCCTATCATGTTACTGCAAACACAACCGTTCCCCCTTACCTACTCTTACCCATTATCACAAATGTATGGTCATGATCTCACTTGCCCTCTCAACCACAGGAAGCCAAACCTTCCCAAGAAGGCAACAGAGCTCTCACTGAAGTTTACCAGAAGAAGCCAATAGTTGCTACCTTAAAAAAATAATATAAAAGCTATTCTTCTCGTTGGAATCTGTACTAGTTACTTTGTGTCACTGTCACTAAAATACTTGCCAGAAGCAATTTAAGGGAGGGACATTCCTTTGGCTCAGGGTTTCGGGATTCAGCAGCAGGAGCATCTGATACACATTGTTCTCATCAAGATATAGGAGGAAGCAGGAAGAGTGAGGAAGTCGGGATCCAGGAATAATACATCATCAAGGAGCCACACCCCCCACCCAGTAACCTACTTCCTCCAGATGAGCCTCTTCCGCAAGCTTCCATAGTCTCCCAAATAATGCCACCACCTGGATACTAAATGCGACACTGTGAACATTTCAGACCCCAGAGCAGAGTGAGTGCAAGTGCTTGACAGTATCTCATGAATAATCTCTCTGTTCACAAGCATTTGAGAATCTTAAGAGTTAAGTCAAGTTATCAATTGTAGCATTGGTATTGACAACAATAGGTTCTCACTCCAGGTGAGGTTGGTATATTGCTTTCTTACCTCTTGTCTGTTTCTGATACTTTGCAGAACTTACTGGACTCACTCTGTTATTCTTCCTTTTGATCACTGCAATTGAAGCCAAAGTCTTTAACCATTCTGAACCATTTTCATGACACTTTTACTTCAATTAAAATGAATTTCAATAAATTTAGATAATAGAAAATAAAGATGATATGGATAGTATTTCCTTTCAAAAATGCCAATTGTGAAAATTATTTGATTTTGTGCATGTTGTGTTCAATGTACGTATTACAATGTTTTCCATTTAATAAAAGTTTAAAACGTTTTTATTACCTTGTCATGACTTTTAATTTTTATTTTATTTGGAAAATTAGATTTGTAATTTAAAGGCCACACAAATGGATCAAAGGTCTGAGGCAATAGTTTTAATAAAATATTTATCTAAGCATGTGTGCTAATAAAACCTTTATCTATATATCTAACTTAAAATCAAGGAAAAGCCTTTTTCTGTCAAAAAAAAGCCTATGTATAGCTAATTTTGCTAATATCATTGAAGCAAAATGCAGCGTTGATTTAAGGTTATCAAATTCCTCAGTTTTCCCTTCCTCTCTTGCCCTAGGTCTTGATTCACTCTCTGGTATCTGTTCATTCTCTTCGTGTGTGTGTGTGTGTATGTGTATGTGTACTTTCATGATACTGACATCCCAATTTGGTCTGTGTTAACAGCAATATAGTAGGCAGGGTAAAAACCTCATTTAGAAGATTTTAAAGATGATGAAGACTCCACAGTAAAGACTCTCCAGGTCTACACTTGTTTTCACTCTGCTTTCAATGTTGATCCATGATGAGACCACAGGCGTGCACTTCCCATGTTAGAGAGGGTTTCCTGAGGTTGACAGATAACGGCCCTGCAAAGATCCTAATATTAGACACTTTGAGCTGTTTTGTGGCCCCACGCTTTGGAAATAGCATAAAATCTCACAGTTTGAAAGTAGCCTAGTTGAAACGCATTAAAAAGTTGTCCGTTCTAACTCTAATCTAATTCAAGAGACACAGGCTCCACTCTGTTTAGTACAGGCGTGTGTTCAGCTTCACAGCAAACACCAGTCACACCGACTGCTCAAGTCATGTCTGGGTCTTGTCTTCAGCTCACTTCCTCATGTTGTCTAGACCTCTCGATCCATCACCTCCCTCTTCCCATAGAGTGACTAAATCCCACTCATCTCACAAGGAAAAGAAATCGTTAAACCTTCTCATGGACATTCAACCATTTCCCCTGCGTTCAGTGACCTCTGCTTTGTTAGTTATTAAAACCCCTCATTCAGTTCCCTTTGTATTCACAAGTCTACATACAAGATGAGACTCTGCAAGGGGGGCAGGGACCTTCGATTGAAATAGAGGAACATAAAGAACCTGGGAGGTAACTGGCTTACTAGAGTGCTCACCTAGCATGCACCAAGCTCTGGATTCAACCCTCAACATCTTACAAAATTGGGCACAGAGCCTCATGCCTGTAATCTCAAGAACTGGGAGAATGTGGGTAGAGAAACCAAGAGTACGGGGTCATCCTTGGCTAGGTAGCAAGTTCAAGAATAGCCTAGGCTAAATAAGACTTTGTCAAAAACGAGAAAGGGGGAAGGAAAGAAGAGAGGAAGGGAAAGAGACAGACGAGTATAGAAATACATTTTAGGTACAACTTACAAGAAAATTAAGAGATGTTCAAAATGCCGAGATAGTTGGGAAGAAATCTCTAGAGGGAAATAGTTAAGTTTGTTTCTCAGATATGAACGCCAGACTGAGTTTCTGGCTGGTTCCTGTTTCTGAGTCATTTATATATCTTTTATTAACTCCACTATGTTTTATTAACTCCTGTAGTTAAGGTGCAGCGAGAATTTTCAGACAAACTTTTCTCCACCTCTCAGATGATGTTGACGTACACAGAGACCATAGCAGCTGCCGCCACACATTTGACTGTCAGTAACCAGATAACCTAGGAAAGGTAGTTGCCAAGGCAACACCACCACTGAGAAAAATCAGAGGATGCTCTCTTCCTCACCTTAGGTGTCCCTTTGTATGCCCTCTAAATATGAAGAGAGCAAGTGACTTCAGGGGACTTTGTGTCCCCTGTGTTGCAAAAAGCTGGTTAATTAATGTACTTACACCTGCCTTTGTGTGATACTGGAAAGCCTTACTAACACAGAAGAGTTTACATAGATTGGATTGGGTCAGAATGATACTCCATCTGCCCTCATAGAATTCGTGTATGGCTTTCTTTGGTCAACTGCTTCCCTGTTGCCGTGAGTGTTAGTCCTACCTTACAGTTGCTTTAGCTTGCCTTTTCCAAGTGCTTGCTCTTGGCGTTTAAGGAAGCAACTGTTTGCAAGCCCATCTTTATCTTCCATTGAATTCTACTTTGAAAATCAATGATCCTGGTTTGTTGATACTTTGTTTTATTACTCAGGCCCTGGCTCAGTGAACAGGGTGTTTACTGCCAAGTTGATAAGTTTCAGTCCTACCCAGAACTCAAGCAATGGAAGGAAAGAAATGGTGATCACTCTCATCCACTCTCATTCTCATTCTCTCTCTGTGTGTCTCTCTGTCTCTCTGTCTCTCTCTCCCCCCCCAACAAATAAATAAATATAAAACAAATTTAAAATATCTTTGTACCTGTCTCATTGCCCGTCCAAGGTATTCCAGCAACAGCTGTCAGTTCTTATGTGCAGCTGAGGGCTGAGAGATGCATGGATTTAAGTGTATCTTAGAAAGTCATTAGGAGTTGGTTTAATACTGTGTCAATTTAGCCTGGTGTGGTAGAGTACGCCCTTAATTCCAGCACTTAAGAGGCAAAGACAGGTGGATCTCTGTGAATTCAGGGCTAGCCTGATCTACAGAGCTGGTTCCAGGACAGCCAAGGCTATGTAAAGAGACCCTGCCTTGAAAAACTAGACATAGATAGATAGATAGATAGATAGATAGATAGATAGATAGATAGATAGATAGATAGTTGGATGGATGGATGGATGGATGGATGGATGGATGGATGATAGAGATAGATGATATAGATATAGGTCAGAGAGAGAGAGAGAGAGAGAGAGAGAGAGAGAGAGAGAGAGAGAGAAATTTAGCTTAATAAAGTAGAGGATTTTCTCCTAAAGCTTAACTGACAGATAATGGAAATCCATGCCTGGATCTTACTTACTTTCTCTTCTCTGTTGTGGGTGTAAAGTCCAGAAAAGTATTTTCAGGTTCTCAAGGAAGGAAGTAGAAGTGAATATGGAGTTGAATAAAGAAAAAGAAAATATTCATATTACATAAAATCAGTCTGTGGATATTGTTTTCTTTCTCCTTATTCAAAGTAGATAAAAACAAATCTAGTTTTTAAAAAATTAAAAGTGAGTCTCACTGCCAGCTGATGCTGCCTTCTTGAGAATTCTGCTAAAGCCAGAGCGATGGGAAACCCTGGCAGATGGGAGGTTTGGTGTTCATCCTTCATAATCTGTTCAGGTCCCCAAACAGACAAGTGATTCAAGAAAAACCTACACCATCATTTCACATAAAAGGGAAACAAAACAAACAAAGAGACCCAACTCACATTGTGCACAGCTTTAGACACAGTGTCATTCTCCCAAGTTTATGGGAAGAATAGTGACGAGAACCTTCTCAACCTGTCTTCTTTAACTTGGGTCCTAAATAAGACTTCCAGGTTGAACCTCTCTGTTGTTGATTCTCCCATTTGGGATGAATTAGAATTCATCCCACCAATCACCTACAATATAACCTTGACTCTCCCACACTTTTTTTTTTTTTTTTTTTTTTTTTTGGTTTTTTTTTTTTTTTTGAGACAGGGTTTCTCTGTGTAGTCCTAGCTGTCCTGGAACTCACTCTGTAGACCAGGCTGGCCTCGAACTCAGAAATCCACCTGCCTCTGTCTCCCAAGTGCTGGGATTAAAGGCGTGCACCACCACTGCCTGGCCCTCTTTGTGGCTCCTAAACCAGGAAGGTGAAATGAGCCCTAGTGAAGTTTTAGAAGAAAGAAAAGCCGTTTGGTTCCAAGCTGGCTGATGGACTTTCTGTGCACTTCCTTTCCCTGAGGGGAGGGAGGTTTGGAAGATAATGGCACTGTAACCCACAAAGTCAGAGAAATGGGAGGGGAGAAGGTAGATGAGAATTAATACACACTAGCCCAGGAAAACAAGACGTGGGAACACTATCAGGAGCTCAAAAAGAAATGAAACGGGTGATAAAGAGTCAGAAATGGATTTCAATGTCACTTTTTTCCTGGCTTTGACCTATTTGGACTTTAGCGACAGGTACAGAGTTGCTGTTTAAAAGTCGTTGGGCAGACAGGATCTTGTGGCTAAGCGTATTTTATTTCTGGCACTATTCACCTCGACCCTACATATTGGTATTCATTATTCTTTTTTCCAGGTGAGAAAACAAACTCAGAGGTATTAAACAACTTGAAGAAAGAAGTTTATTCACCAAATAGGAAGCACAGCTAAGCTTCAGCTAAGCTTTCTTTCTTGTATCTACCAAACTCACAGACTGCTTGAGAACAGGTCTTTTCCTTCCCCCCAACCCACCCGAGAAGATTTAGAAAGCTGAAGAGGTGCTTTCGTGTGTAGCATGGAGACAGGGGCATCACGCGCAGTGGAAGGGCCCGTCGCATCTCGTGGTAAAGCCTCAGGCTTCTTGTGTATTCTGTAAAGGTATTTCTGTTCCCTCCTCATCTGCTTGTCTGTGAAGCTCGGGGTGTAATACACAGAATTCCCTGTAAGACGGGGATCCCCCCTAACACTCAGATTCTCCAATGCTTTTGGGGAATTCGTACCTCTCCTTGAATGCTGAGAAGAGGGGGCGGGCCTAAGAAAGGGGAAGGCTGTGTGAGGGGTTGGAGGATGGTGACACTGACCATCACACATCACTGCTGCACCGCCCACAGTGGGTGGGGTGTGAGCCAAGCTAGCCTAACCGATGAGTTCTATAGAAAAAGAGAGATTCTGCCTCAGAAAATAAGGTGACTGTCTACTAGGCAAAGACTTCTAAAGTTGATCGCCAACCTCCACATGTACCCACATGTATGTGCATGCACACACAAGATAAACAACATGTATCTCACATCTTAACCATCTTAAAAGTACATACTTTAGGGTCAGTGACAACCACTGCCATCTGTCTCCAGCACTCCTCACACCAATTTCAGAATACATACTAATATTCTTCCCAACACAGGAGACTCAATGTTTGAGGCTTCAGTTTCCTCCCATTTTCAAACTAAGACATCTTTACAAGCAGATATGATTACTACAGGGGCCACATAATCCCTGTAAATTTCTTAGTACAGTGATAAATGACAGTGCTCATTTTCATTATCATTATAATTTCCTGGAATTCTGGCCGCCGCTTCCTCCCATAAGCATCAGAATCCTCCGTCCTTACTCGTCACTATAAGGAGTCCCTTCTCTCAGCCTTAGATGCCTGACAAGTGTGTCTTATTACCCCACAGATTTCTTACAGTGTTGTTATTCATTACGTTTGGAGAGCATGTATTGATGTATTATATGGCAGATAAATAGCTTGTAATAAAAGATAGACCAAGAGTTAGTGTGGTGATCACAGAATGGGTTTTTACCACTACTTTGTTCCAATGCATTCGAGCTGCCAATGCATCTTTATAACCATATCCTCAAAGTCTGAGTCAGCGCAGAGGAGCCTCGCTTCTGATGGAGTCTGGGAGTCAGGCACAAGCACGGTTTTGCCAGAAGAGTGTCCATCTAACACGGCAGACTTAGCGACCTTACACATGTCCTGTCACTAATGAGTTTGAAGAAGATTCCAATCTTTATTTTTAGTTGTGTGCAGAAGTGTGCGTGTGTATATGTGTGTGCACATGCTCACGTGGGTACATGTGTGTAAGGATGCCTATGGAGGGCAGAGGCAGACTTCCAATCCTCTGGAGCGGTAGTTGTAGGCAGTGGTAAACTCTTCAAGGGTGGTTTCTGGGAACTGAACTCGGGTCCTTCTGCAAGAGCAGTGTGAGCCGAGTCATCTCCCCAACCCCACATCCAGTTCATGACAATGCAGTGACCAAACCAGTGGTCAAGCAGGGGCCTCACAGCCAGCCTTCCCCCTAGTCTCAGTCCCTGGAACCATCCTGATTTTATATATATATATATGGAATATTTGCTTTCACTATGACTCTTCATCCACCCTTTCTCTTTTTTCCTTGTCCTTCTTGCTTTTTTCCTCCCCAACTTTAAGTTTCTAATTAAAATATGAAGCCCTTTCAGTATAGGAAATAACGAAAATGTAAGAAGGAAGAATCTGTAACCTCACACCTACAGAGTAGGTTGAGTATTCTTTCCAGAATTGTGTATTTAGTTTACATGTCGAGACTGGGGTACCAGATATGCTATGAGGTCTTTGGCTTGCTGTATTCCTAATCTCAGCAGCATTTGCTATTATCCAACATTTCTATTTATAGTTTTCCATTTCTGTGATTATCTAGTCATTGTTCATAGTCTCCTTACCTGGGGGTCTTTATCTGCATAGCACCACTGTGCTGAAGCTATCCCCGCATTCTCAAGGCTGACTGACCCAGACTCCAGCTCTTCTGCCCTCCTAGCTAGCACTCCTGTCAAGAGACCTTCCTGAGCTGCCGATCCGACTTTGTCTTCTCCCAGCTTTAGCCTTCAGTCTAACCATTGCCAAGGTCTTTAGAACATCATGTATGTTCCTTGCCCAGTCAAACGTCTTCCACACAGACCTTTTTAATCTCTGCAGGCTCTTCCCCGTTCTCTCTTCCTCCCTATACCTTTTCAATGTGTGTTCACTCTTTCTGAGAAACACTTCTTCCCATCTCTAATTCCCAATACTGATTCTTTAAAAATGTCCAAGACACACACCTTTCTCAACACTGTCCAACGTTCTCCACCTGGCTCGGGTAGGCTAAGGTCTGCAAATCATCCCTCAAGCCCAGTACTACTTCAGGCTCTGGTGTACATCAGAAGCAGCTGGCAGGTTCATGGGACACAGTCCAGTCACTGGCTCTGCTCCTACAATCTGTTACAGAGGTCTAGAGCCCTCCAGAACCAGCCCTTCTAGCAAGGCCTTAAGTGCCCTGATGACCAATGCTCTGGGACAGACGAGTCTCTCCTTTACCCCTGTGTGTTCTTTCACAAATAATCTCTGGTGTCCCTCCCTGCCTTCTGGATAGCAACATGTGTGTAGCAGTGTCTCAGTTCATTCCCAAAGTCCTCACACAAGGTAAGTACATACAAGGTTCTTCCAGTGTCTGGGAGAGTAGTTCAGGGGGAAGGTGCTTGCATAGCATATCTGAGACCTTGGGTTCTATGCCTGGTGCTACAGTACAAAAATAAATAATAAATTTAAGTATCCTGAAGTGAAGAGCTCCCTCCTGAATTCTCTAGCCCAGAAACTATTGATGGTTAGCTGTCTTCCAAAGGCTCCAATCCAGTCTCAGATTCCTGCAGCATGAATCAGTACAAAGTCCTGTGAAATATCATTTGCTGGCATACCCCAGGAGTCATGGGGATGAACTCCTTGACCACAAGTGGAATTTCCCAAGGATTTGAGAAATCTCCCTTTAAGTCCCCTTTTCTTCAACGAATTTTCCATTGAAGGTGTCCCAAGGAGAGCAAGTAGAAGACCTTGCTTGCCTAAAGGTAATCTCCACCTCCCTAAAGGTTTCTCCTTAGCTATTGGCAGTCACCAAGAAGGGTGGTGAAGACGGAAAAGGAGAGGAGGGGAGTTCTCTGAGTTTTAGCTCAACATTCTGATAAAATATCTTTCAATGAAAATTATTTGTGTTTGGTAGAGCTGTAGAACACAAGAAAGGCAGAATAGAATGTTGGAGGGAAAAAGTCATAAACAGAAAAAGACCTCTTTGAATGTAACTTAATACAAGCTTCTTATGCGAAAAATTCCAGTCTATCAGTTACCCTACTGGTCACATCTACTTTCCACTCTAAGCTACCAAATTTAGGAAAACGGCTGTTCATTCATCTTAAGCATGAAGCCAAAAACCAAAGTCCTGCTTCCCCCAAGCGACCTGACTTCATCTTCACATGTTGAACTATTATGTATTAAAACAGACTTGTAAATGTGCTAATAATTGTATATTAGGGAACAGACAATGGGCTTGGTGGTTAAGCTCTTTCTGAGGACCCAAGTTCAGTTCCCAGCACCCATGTCATGTGGCTCACAACCACCTGAGACTCCAGCTTCAAGGGACCTGATGCTCTCTTCTCAGTTCTCTGAGTACCTACACTCATATGTGCTTGTACCCAGACAAACATACACATATACATAATTAAAAATAAAATAAATCTTTTAAAACTATATGTAGATATTAGTGATTTCAATATGAATTTTTAGTAATTTTTACAGTATACACAAATAAAAAGATTCATGCTGGCCCCATGTTTTTGAAGACCCCTATAAAAGAAATTTCTAGTGATTTAAGTGATCTTTCCCATTAGGAGCTAAATTTTCTTCCCAGTACCAAAAAGAAGACCCGTACAACTACCATAGCACACAGCTACTCATAAGTATTAATGAGTATTGCCTACCTTTATTGCAGCTACCCAATTTTAAATTTTTTTCCTTGACTAGCCAAGGCACAACTGAATTAAAAACTTGCAGATTACATCAGAGGACAAACTAAAACGTGATGCTGAAAGAGACTTAGCTCTTGGATGACCAACAACTCAAAGATGATTTATAGATATTCATGCCACCGGAGACAAACACAGATAAGATCACAGACACATTTAAGTTTAGTTTTTAATCTATAAACCATACCAGCTACAAGGATAAAATGATAAAGTTTTCCTTTTCCAGTTGAAATAACAGGAGACAACTTACCTAGAATCACTCTGGTGGCTCTTTCTTGAATTCTAGCCTTTTACTAAACATATGACAATTGTCAAAAACTGCAAGGCAAATATCAGGAGCAGTAGCCTATCTCTGTGGCAGAAAGAAACCAAAAAAAAAAGCTGTATGTAAACATACAAATATTTTATATTGACAATTGGCCAAGATAATATAATATTAAAAATGAATCATTTGTCTGAAAAGTGACAAAACTCTATCTTTGAGGTTTTGGTGATCTGATCACACAAGATTAGTTTCTCAAAATACAGAAGCATAAAAGAAAGCCATGAATGTTTCTAGAATACAGTTATAACAGGGCTTTTGTTCTTTGTATCCATAGAGGGCATTCTGACATTAACTTACCAATTGTCACTTGACATTCATCCACTGAGCTAATATTTATTAAATATCCATTAATGGTGATATCAGCATTACTTCAAATGTAAAGTTTGTATTCATAATTTATAAATACTATTTCACCCAAATCTCATAAAAATTACACTTTCTGTGGCAAAAGGGAAAATAACCATAGTATCACTATGATACAAAACTCCGATCATCCAGTGTCCACTCTTGTCACATGTCTTTCAGAGCAGGACAAAGACTGTGCCTACTGTTTGATTTTTCAGCTTCACCTGCTTTTCTTCTCCCCTCTCCTCCCCTTTAAGTCTGTTTTCCCCTCTTCTGTTTGGCTACAGAATGAGGTTGCCAACAAAGTAGGCATTGAAGGCTCACCATCTTGGATTTGACATCACAGTTTAGCAATGATGTTAACGTGTCAGTAACGTGTTAGTAACATCTTGGATTTTCTCCTGTCCTGTCATTCTCTCTTCTTTCCTTTATTCTTTTGTGGTTATTTGGTATCTATGTACCTAAGAGGGAATGTGGATGGCGAAGAGGTGTTTTTCCCTATTGAAGTTTGGCGTATTTGTTTCCAGAGTGATTGTAAACATCTTGTGTTTGCTATGTTGCAAATATCAGAAAAAAATAAACCTATAAATATTGAGTCTCAAATCTGGAAGACACATCTTTCGATGACACGTGAAAGAACTGGGTCCCCTACAAGGTTTTGGTCACCATGGATCTCCTACTTGGACTTAAATTTTCCTAAACCACTCCTTTTTCTGTCAGCCATTGATCTCAATGGGATTAGCTGCCAACAGGTTGTAGCTAGTATATAGAGGAAGAGCAGACCATCCCTGCTTCCTCACAGAGCATAAATCATGGCCCTTAATGGGTCCAAAGCAGTGATGGATAGAGACATCAAATATAACAACTGTATGTGTGTGATTTCATTCTCCCATGCACCCCAGCTTCAGATAGTAGGATTCTGACCTTTGTAGGCACAAGATATTATATCGATGTATACAAGACTCTTTCCTGGTGTGTGAAAATGATAGGAAAAAATTATCAAGTACAAAAATGTTTCTTGAACTTTTCAGTGAAGACAAATGATCCGGGAAGAATTTCCCTCTTCTATGGGATGACAAGTTTTAACTGGCAGCTCTCTGCCTGGCCTATTGGAGGAGCTCTGCTGATGCAGAGAAGAAATGGCCAATTATGATGGTCTCCCTCATAACCCTCACTCTCCGCACCACTGCAGTGCTTGACAGCTTGTTGCAGTTAACGTGTTAATTTTCTGTCTTCCTATGAAGACAGAGCTGTGTTATTTCAGTATTCTGTCTTTTTCATTGGCTCCAGTGTATGGCTTGGTACCCTGTAAAAATTGCAAGACTCATCATAAATGTTACGCTGGGACTGTTCAAGAAGAATGTTAGTGGGAAAGCCTACTGTGCATTCCTGTACAACTGTGTCCCATGCTGTCCCTAGAGTGCCTGCCAAGGACTCACAATTTCTCGTCCTCTTGTCTTTTATAATATAAATATTCTTTAAAGGTAAAGAAAATATCCCCTTTTCTCTTTAATACACAAACAAAACATGTTTTTCAACAGAAAATAAGAATTGCAGACATCAGTCTGGGGGTGGGTAATTTAGTCATGGGGCATTCCCAGTTCCCCTAATGGCACACCACACAGACATTACATATGCATCTGGCTTCTAAAACTATCCCTAAAAGGACTCTAGATCATAAGTCAGACTAAAATCCCATTTTTATGAAAAAAATTTGTTCATTTTTTTCCAAAGTCTAAAATAAGCTATCAGTGCCAAACAATATTACACACACTGAGGAATTCATTGGCGTTTTACGTGGACTTAAACCCATACTAGAGATAGCTCTGCTCTTCAGACTGTAAAAATGTCACTGGCTCCTGAGTGGCTTTACTTCTGTAGGCTATCTATCACATGAGAAGAATTTGGGCGAATGATGGCAAAGCATACTTAAAAACATATTTCCACCTTCCCCAAAATTATCCCTAGCACTTTCCATGTTTTAAACCATTAAATAAATCATCACCTGTGGAGCCAGCACTGTTACCATCCTCTTTCTTGCAAAAGAAACCTCAAAAGCAGAGAGGTTACCCCATTTCTCAGCAGACCCACAAGGAGCCAGAGGCAGAACCTGAACTCTTGGGATTTCCAGAGGCTGCCATCTGAGCAACAGGCTATGCCCTGCAAGGCTCTCCCAAGACAAGCACCAGGTCTCTCTCATTCATCCACGCTGCCTGCTAATGTGACAGCGTGGGTGCACAGAGCCCCTTCATAAAGAAGCTGCATAGCATGCCAGGCCCACAGAGTGGGGAAAAACTGCCAAAAAGGTGTGTGTGTGCATTGTTTGTCTGGGCTTCCATAGTAAGAACATTTAGAAACGTTTTTTGAAACTTCTTTCTTTTAGACTATTTTAAAGTTCTATCATATTTAAATTCTGGAACACTAAGATAACTAATAAATAATCATCAATGTTGATCATTTCTTTCTCCTCTTATGAACCCTAACGAAAGGTTTATCCCATTGCATACATCTTAATTACACATAAGCAGCAATTGTCTCTAAACTATTCAGTGCCACATTGAGGCTGAGAGCTGTAAGTGTCTTACATTACTGTGTTCTTCAGTTTTCCCTCAGGCTTCTGTGGTGTGTTGAAGCACCATTCAAGGATTCAGAAATATTTGTGGGATAAGGGGTTTCTGCCTACCAAGTCACACAAAGTCTCTACACATGAAATGGACATTGTTAGCACAAGAACTGAGCTGTATGTCAGAGGTGTATGTGAGGATGTCTAGAGGAATCCTTAGCCTGTACCCTGTTATGGACTCAGCATATTACCTATGAACTACCTTCCATTTATAATCTGTTATTTGTCTGTTACTGAGGAGTTAGTCACTGATAAACTTAACTGTTAAAAATACCTTGCACATGCCCAGAAGACCAAATAAATCTCAAATAATAAAGTCTGCTTAGTAGTAAAAATTAATAATGAAGTAAAGTGATTCCATTCAACTTCTCTCCCTTAATGTAAATTAGCCACACCAGAGAGCGCTGACTTGTTCGGCTGGCCCATGACTTTGCAAAAGCCACCCGATTCCCACCCACTAAAGTAGGTGGTCTGTTCTTTACTGATTCTTACGTGTCCCCAGTGACAAATTACATGAGGAATCTCCAAATTGCAGTCTTATTTGGAGAAATGGTCTAGGTCAATGACTTCATCCTTAAAGTTCCTCAATCAAATCCTGTGTGGCGAGTTGAGATTTCTCAAAGTATGAGCCATGATGTCTTTGCATTACGTCTTCCCTTATAAATAAAAAAACAAAAGTTACATCTGTGTATTTACAGTCAAACTTCAGGTGTGTGTTACTTTAAAATCACAGCCTTCCGTGAGCTAAGCTAAACATGTTGCTCTCGAGGATGGTGGCACATCACCAGTGAGGGCTATAGTGGTCTCTAACTGCCATCAATGTGAACTTGGTGGTCACTTCAGCTGAGATCTGTCTGCTCATGTGTTATTCTCACATTTTGCTTCGATCTCCCAAATAATTTGGCCAGTCCTAAGACAGATAAATAAATGTAAAAGATTCTAAAGTACAGGGGGGGGGGGCATGATAGGGCCGGCTTGCTCGCTCTCTCGCACCACCTGCTGCTGCCGCTGCGCTGAGGCTAGAGAGGCAGATGGAGCGCAGCTCTGGGTGCCGCCTCTCACCCTCCCTGGCCCTGCCTATAAGGTGCCATCAGGTACCTATTCTTCTCTTTCTGCTCTACTTTTAAGGTATACAAAAGGCAACACATCCTGCCTTCTACCAATACCAGTCAAGCGGGGACGGGTGGAGGCGGGGCGGGGGAGCAGGGAGGCGTGTGGGGGGACCTGCTTGCTAGAACAGAAAGCCACAGCCTCAGTGTAGCAGAACGGCCCCTCCCCCACTCCACCTAGGCAAAAAGAGCCCCCCAGACAAGAACAATAGATGTTTCTGCTAAGAATTCAGGAAAAAACACACCTAAAACCCTTAGCCCAAAAATTTTCAGACTTCTTCGTTTAACTGCTTGTTCTTCTCCCTAACAGGAACACCTAAAACAAAGTTCGTGCTTTTTAACCCCAAATTCCTATGCTTCTTTATTTAAATGTTTATTTTTCTCCCTAGCAGGAATACCTGAAACAATATTCGTGACTTCCAACCTAAAATCGCCCTAAAATTTTTCAATTTGTTTAAAATTTCTTTTAAACTTCAAAACTCATATTTAATCTACTCCCACAGGTCAAACCAACTACGTTAATAACCATGATTTGATCCTCAATTAACAGTTTCCTTTTATAGAGAAGCTGTTACTGCTTATCCCAGATACATAATTAACATGGTATTTTCTTCCTCAGCCATCCAAGCAGATAAATCCTCGACAATTCCCTCTGCTTTCCCTAATACAGCACAGGTAACTCCCCACATAAAGGATGCCTTCTGGGACTAACTTCCTCAGACACCCTTGCATAACAACAGAACATCAATGTGCTCCCAAAAACACTGTTACAGGCTTAACAGACATTGCCTACCCTGTACAGACAGCGCCTGCTGGGGTCTGCTCCCCTATTGTGATTACTCTACAGGTTTATCTCTACAAAAGGGAAGAGGACAGCACAGGCCAGCCAGAGACCGACCCGCGAACTTCTTGAATCTGCCTGGGACAGTAAAGCTGCCTTTGTCCAAACACGTCCTCTGCCTGAAGACTTTCCAGACAAACAGAGCTGAGACTCACAGATGACAGCTGAGACCCACAGATGACAGACTTGGGACCTTCCCAAGACAGATGATCTCTCTTGCCTGAGCCTAATGGCTACCGAACTTGGGGAACTTATATGATGTCTATGTAAAACCGATGTTAATACCCTCACAAACTGTACAATCCACTGAACAATTCATTGGTTTGATAATTCCCTATCTTCCCAGCTCCCACACCTCATTACCCCTCTGGCTTGTGTTGTGTTTAATTTTGATGTTTACACCCCACCCCACCCAAAATTTTTACTACAAATAACATAAGAGACAGTCACTCCAGTGACACCTCTCCTTTATAAAAAAGAAAAGGAGGAGTTATGGAACAGTGGACTGTGCCAAGATACTTGGTACAGTTGAGTGGGTCCGAGAGCCCAGCACCCAGGCACCCACCTGAGACAGTAGGCACCTCCCTGCTCCTTACTAGATTCCTGGCCTGGAACACATGACCACTCTCCCTGTCAGTCAGGTAACTCAAAACAGAGTTCTCCACGCTAATGAGGTATCTAGAGGCCCTGAGGGCTTAGCCAATAAGTTTTCCTTCCCAGACTTTCCTTCCTGCAAAAGTTATTTAATCTCTGGTCCACCCTGAGGAAGTGGTATGCACTCATTTTTCACAATGAACAATCAATTAACAGTTTGGAACCAAGGACTGTCTCTTTCATCAAGAACTGTCATGGGGAGCATGGAGAAGACCTTCGACTCCCAAGCTCCCTCAAAATGCCCCTCTGCTCTCCCAGACAACCGTCACTAAACTAAGGATTATTGTCTATCAATGAACTAAGCTGGAGTTCCCATTTCCCTGGCCCCAGGCTCATCATTATCCTCAGCCTGTGGGCCCCCAACTCCATTCCCAGCTCCTCATGACCCAACAGAATCTGGATATCCAGGAGTTTTGGAGCCCCTGGTCCTGGGTTCCTCATAGCAGGCTCATGGACCCCCAACTCTTCACTCCTGGCTCCTCTGTGCTGTTTTCCAGCTGCAACTGGATGCCCCAAAGTAGGGAGCCCCAGCTTTGGCTTCTCATATCCTAACCTGCATTTCCCCACCCACCGAGCAGTGTCTTGATGCTTTGCTGGAGCCCAGCACCCAACAGCTGCAACACAGGGTAAACATACTCTAGCATCTCCACATTTCATCTGTCTAGCACCCCAATGGCAGAACATGAACCCACATGATACTTTATCCAGCAAGAGTTGGTTGAGGCAATCCACAGATTAGGTATACCTCAAGCAGAAAATGGTCATCGTCAGTGCCTTCAATTTTGAGTTCCTAGGAAAACAATTAAATGTGACTCCAAGGAGAACATTTGTGAACCATCTATTGGTGTTTCCGAACTGTGTTTTCAGAGAAAATTCCTATCAGCGGGCACTGTACTACTGAAGGAGTAAAACATCAACATACCACACATAACAACTAAGCTGAGAAAGCATTTATCAGAAAGAGAAACAGTGCCAGACACACATCGTAGAAAGTTAGCCACTAGCTTTTCCAGCTCAGGTTGCCCTGATTCTAATACTGATTCCTTTAATTATCTTCAAAAACTACTAGATCTGCCAGATCTGTCTTTGCACACAATATTTTCTCTGTTTGAATTATGACACTGAAGTATCAGACTTCTGCCTCTTTCGACAACAAACACACCTACATAATAGTCTACTTTTGACACTTTGAGCGTTGCATTTTCTGAGGCATGGTGTTCCAATTTCTTCTTCTTAACTATTTCAGCCAGGAGGCTAGCCTGAACAAACCTGAAGATGTCTCACAAGCTGCAATGGAAGCAGAATTTAATTCAGATAGTAGGCAGTGTGCAGTAATGTATAATAAAAGTAACAGGCTTTGCAGGCGGAGGCATTAGAATAAATTATATTCATATATATAATTTATTCTATTATATATATTAATATATATATAATATATTCTATTATATATATATTAATATAATATTATTAATATAATATATATTAATATATATTAATAAAATATTAGAATAAAACCCATGGATCTGGCAATCCTCTATGTGACATTGACCAAAATTCTTAATCCATCTTCCCCAAAAGCTTCTCATAGGCACAATGAGGCTACCAGTTACCACTTCACAGGGCTGTGTTGAGAACGGAATGTGAAAATGTCAGTAAAAAATTAACACAAAACCAACAATCCACCTATCACAGTGACGGCTGTAAGAAACAGAATCAGAAAATCACAGTTCCCTGCAGTAACATGTAGCGACATATCAAAGAGCATATATGGAAACTAGAGTCTTAACACAGACAGCCTGAAGACCTGCCCTTCTGTGTCTGCTTTACCGGGTGTTGGCAACCTCGTTCTGCGTTCAAACAGAAGACGGGGTGAACACTGTGTAGGGGAAGGAAGGCAGAAAGGAAGGCACGTGAAGCTGTGTGTGAGAGGCTAGACACACTTAAAAATAAAATGGTGGCCCAGTGTGCCGTTGGGCATGCACCTGGTGTGTACATTGAGTGATCAGATCACTCTGCCCTTCAACTCTGAATGTGATACATTCATCAGCTGTTGTTAATTACGGAGCCTCTGGTTTCTTGTGTGGAATGTGCAATGATGAAGGATGGACTTATACACTAAGTGTCTGTGGATATGTATGTGGGATGAGCAGTATACAGAAGGCATTTGATAAGTTATAATTATTGCCAGTATAATTTCTTTAGTTATTTTGAATGTTTTATATTATTATTATTAATGTCCCAACCGCAGTTTCTCTTCCCTCCTCTCCTCCAAGTCCCTCCCCCCACCTCCCCTCTGCACTCCCCCTCTGCACTCCCCCCATCCATTCCTTCTCCATTTCTATTCATAAAAGTCAGGCCTCCCAGGGATAGTAACCAACCATGGCAAATTAAGTTGCAATAAACTAGGCGCCTCCCCTCGATTTAAGGCTGGACAAGACAACTGAGTATGAGGGACCAGGTCCCAAAAGCCTGCAAAATAATCAGAGACAGCCCCTTCTTCCACTGTTAGGAATCCCACAAGACCACCAAGCTATGGAACTGTATTATATACGCAGAGGGCCTAGGTCAGTCCCATGCAGGCTCCCTGGTTGTCAGTTCAGTCTCCATGAGCCCCAGTGAGCCCAGGTTAGTTGATTCTATGGGTTTTCTTGTGGTGTCTTTGGTCCCTGTGGCTCCTACAACACTTTCTCCTTTTCAGCAGGATTCCCCAAGCTCTGTCTAATGTTGGGCTGTGGTTCTCTGCATCTGTTTCCATGAGTTCCTGGGTGAAGCTTCTTTAATAACAATTGGGCTAGGTAACAATCTATGAGTCTCACAGAATATCATTAGGAATCATTTCATTAACTTTTTGTGCCATTGTGTCTGGTTCTATTCTAGGTCTTTGGGCTATCTAGCCTCTGGGTCCTGGCCCTCCAGGCAGTGTGAGAAGTAGGCTTCTTCATCTGTCATGGGTCTCAAGCTGAATCAGTCATTGGTTGGCCACTCTCACAATTTCTGTTCACCTTTACCCCAACACATCTTGTAGAAAGGACAAATTGTAGGTCAAAGGTTTCATGGCTGGGTTGGTTTCCCAATCCCTCCACGGGAAGTCTTGCCTAGTTACAGAAGATGGTTAGGTCAGTAGTTCAGGCCCTGTATCCTCTATTACTAGGAGTCTTAGTTTGAGTCACTCTCATAGAGTACTGGAAATTTCCATTGCACTAGGCCTCTAGCTTGTCCCCAAGATGGCCCCAGAGAGTTAACTCTTAAGTCCCCTTAGAGTAGGTTCAGAGTAACAATGAGCCCTGTCACTCATGTTAGTTCTTTGTAGGTATGAATATTGGTAATTCTTTAGGAAGTTGCTACAGAAGACAGCCGGACATGAAAACAGCATCCTCTTCTCTCTCACGCGATTGGCACCATGGTGAGGCAGCATTGTTGTGGTGACTTAGAAGGTGGTTCCGCTTATGAAGACATGAGCATTTTGAATTCTATGTGTCAACTGTTCTGCCAGGATTCTGTCCTAGAAAGTGCAAAAAGTGATGACTTCTCCTTTTGACATGACGCCTCTAACTGTAAAGGTTGACAAACAACTAGTGTTTAGTTCCTTTCTAAAACTGTCCTCCCTCTCTTAAGTCTGTGTGCTCTGTGTGTGCGCTTTGTGATTGTTTAGGAGAATATTTACTTTCAAAGATAAAAGTCAAGGGTACTCAAACTCTATGCAGCCCAGGGCGGCTTAAGCCTGGTTCCAAAGGCCTACACCACCATGCCTGTTTCTGTGTTTGTTTATTTTGTTTTGTTTGTTTAATAAAGGGCTAACAATTGAAGAACAAAACCAGGGTCAAACCAGGACTTTGAATATGTTTCTCAAGTATGCTACTAATGAAGATACAGCTCCAGATTTCTGTTTTTGCTTTTGTTTTTATTTTAATGTTTTGTTTAGAACAGTGCATCTTATTTTGTCTCCAAACTCTGTAAGACAATTCAGCAGAAAAGGCTCTCGCTCCCAAGCCTGATAACCCGAGCACAATCCCCAGGAATTAAATATTAGGATAGGTATGACTCCTGCAAGTTGTCCTCTGACCCACAGGCACACTAACGGCTTTCATGAATCCCCACCCATAACACACACACAATAAACAATAAATAGAAAAAGAACAAAACAGGAGTAGCTCACTCTGCATTTTAATCATCTTAGAGTCTGTGCTGACCCTCATTATGGATAAAGCAAGAATGATGGAAAGTAGAGCATCTGTCCTTGTTTTCATGACCTGAGCTCATGCCTCTCTAGACACAGTCTTCTGCTGCACACCGGTCTCTTTCTTGTTCCCAGGATTGTGGGACCATTCTATTTGCATTCTAAACTCCCTGCTTTAAAGTTGCAGCATAGCCCTGAGGAACAAACACTTATGTCAGGTGTCCCTAGGCTGACAGCTATCGCATTTTCAAACCTTGGCCAGTGCAGACCTGGGCAGCAGCTTCCCCTTCCCACATCTTTGCCAGGCTGTGGAGTGGCTGCCAAGCACGGTGGCTCATTCCTTTAACCCCAGCACTCAGGAGGCAGAGATAGGTGGATCTCTGTGAGTTCAAAGCAACCCCGATCTACAAAGTGAGATCCAGAGCAGTCAGGGTTGACTGTTACACAGGAAAACCATGTCTAAAAAAATAAATACATAAATAAAAAATAATCAAGTTGATATAAGTTATGGTGTGCAATTCATGATAATCAGGAACTTTCATTGTTACCATGAGTAAACAAAACTAAGTTAAGAAGTGAAAGTTTTTATAATTCAGCTGTGTGTGTATGTGTGTGTGTCCTTACATGCTACCCCCAGATCAAAACACAACAAAATAAGGAAGTTTTTACACAGTTTTCAAAAGCGCCCAAGTGTCCATTCCACTTGGGAGCACTCTGTCATCCTGCCCAGGATGACACCGATGAGCCAGGATACAGATCACGATCGGAATTCAAGAATTCTTGGTAGTCTGGCAGGCTTGTTCCTCAAATGTAGTCAGAGAGAGAACTCATTTCCCTTTTCATCGTGACGCCAACAACATTCCGTGTCCTGGCAAGAAGACAAAATGTTCTTCCCTCTGCTGCTGGACTCAGGGTTATTCACCTAAGGTGAAGATGCAAATATCGGAACAACTGAGTCAGATCTTATCAGGAAGGACATGATCTAGTGAAATCTTGCCTCATCTCTCCACGGTTTTCATCAGATATTTGGTGAATACACTCCACGGTGACTGTCTTGACTTGTAGCAAAGATACCAGAGGGCCATCCATCTGTGAAGGCAGTCTTCCCAGGCCTGGAACTCTACCTCTGTGATCTTTTCAGTTTCTTTTTCTTCTTCTCTAAGTAGGGAACTGTTAGCCCCCAGGTTCAGCCCAGAACAGGAGAGACAGATCACTGGAAAGCCATGACCCAATATTGATACCGGTAGTTAACATTATGAGAGTTGGAGAAGTTAGTCTCCTTCGTGAATAAATGGTCCTACTGGGCATGGAAGCACATACTTGTAACTCGGGAGGCTGAAGCAGAAGGATGGCCTTAACTTCGAGATTAGGCTGGGATCTACAGCAAGACAACCAAAAGAAAGGTTGCGAGTCAGGCTGGAGAGTTAATTCAGAAGTAGTGTGTGGGAGCTCTGGGTTCAATCAACCAATCAATAAGTAAATAAATAAATAATCTTTTTTCTGGTTAAACCGTTTTTTACTTAAATACATTGTTTTAAAAGAAATCCTTACATCTTCACTACAGCTTCCTATTATAGTTTTCTCTTTCTGAAATGCATGATCCTTGAAAATATGTTAGTTTTCTATTTTCAAAAAGGTTTGAAGCCAGAAGAACCTTGTTTTAGAAGATGTGAGGAAGAAGAGAGGGAGGGGAAGGAAGAAGAGAAAGACAGAAGAAGACGGAGGAAATATGATATTCATTTTCTGTATATTTTTGTAGTTCTAAAATCTCTCCTGGTGGCCCAGTCTCTGGTAGCTTATGATATATGGGCAGCCCCCTGGTCCAGCTGACAGGCAGCATTATGAAGTCAAGGAGTTCTGAACTGGACTCCAAATCCCTATGGCTCTCTGTGGTGATACCCCTGGAGTCCCATCGATTTTCTATAAAGTAGGTCTGCAAATCTCTTCTTTCAAAATCGGTGTGCGATTACATAAATAATGATTCACAAAAAGACAGTGTGTTTCCTATCCCAAAGCAAGCCCCCCACGTATACCTGCAGTCTCCCTCCCTTTTGCAATTGCTGTTCTACTGCAATCTCAAAATTCTTACAGATTGCCGTGCAGATCTATAAGACACATCAGTCTAATGCTTTTCGTTGTCCACACTTATTTTGCTGAACACTAAGAGTTCTGAGTTAGTAGTTTTCAGTGTAGCTAAGGAATATGGCTGACATAAGGAGCATGCTTCATGTCATGCATCTCTGGAAACGTTTGACTAAAATTGATTATGAAAGTAACTACTTGAGGTTTGCACCATGGTTTCAGAATGCTGCTGAGTGGAAGAGATACATGGTACATTTCTAGACCTGCAGTTCACTGTGCAGCAATCACTGAGAAGTCATAGAAGCCAGACGCATAGGAGAATAGCCTCAAGGGAATGCCACCCCAGTGGGATGGATTTTAAAAAAAACACACAGTAAAGTGTGTTTATCCTAAAAGGGACCTGGCTGAGTGACTCCTTTGTAAATGCCCAAGTGGAACACCCTAGATGAAGTAAGTAGCATTCTGCTTACAGAGTCCCTCTAGGACCATCTTTCTAAATGTAATTCTTCATGATCAAATAGAAAAGAAAATGAACATTTCAACAGAAATTATTAAGGTGTTAATTTGCAGAAGAAAGTCTCTCGTGCTCTCCTGCCCTGGTCCTCCCTTTTCTTGGTGAGTCTCCTCCTAGTTCTGGCACCAAGTCCTGTGCTGTGGGCACCTTGCTTATCTTGAGTGCTGTTCAGCATCACAAGAGGCAAGCCCTCTGAAGACTGTCAACAATTACCCATGCCATTGTTAAAATGCAGCTTTTTTAAAGGAGGGATGTTGTCTGTTTTATTTACAGGTGAGTCCCAGGAGTTGACAGAAGAGTTGTCACACTGGAGATGTTCAAAAGGGATTGTTTCAATAGAGGCAGCCTATTTAGCATGAGTAGGAAACCGGCTGGGACTTCACACAAACTCCACACAGCAGGGTCTGGCCATTGATCTAAACTGCTAATAATGGTGGACCAAGAGTTGTCTGTCTCCCATTATCTCTTAGCTGCATTGTGAAGTATCTACTACTGAGTCTGGATCCTGAATAGTCACCATGGCACATTTGGAATGTGTGAAGAACTTCTCTTTGAGAAATTGCTTTTCTCTGGGTCACTATTTCTCTAAGACACACCAAGCCATTATTGTGGGTAAAATATGCTATCAAAAGGAATTTACACATCTTGCTGGAAATAGTGGCATAAGTAATACCTTCCTTTAAAAACCCAGAATGCTACCAGTATCCTGGCCTAAAATCTAGGTAACATAATCCTGGTGGTTTTTTTAGAGAGAGGGAGAGAGAGAGAGAGAGAGAGAGAGAGAGAGAGAGAGAGAGAGAGAGAAAGAGAGAGAGAAAGAGAGAGAGAGAGAGAAAGAGAGAGAGAGAGAAACTGAACATAAATAAAAGCAACCAAAGTGGAGGTTGTGCAGGCTGTTTTGTCAGAGGCAGGGAGAGCTATTTCTACAAAGAAACCACCTTCCAGCTCCCCAACCATTGCAATGTCTTCCCTGGTTCCCCAAACTCCTTCTTTGTTTTCTATATAATGACTTTAATAAACATATTTGTATAAAACTCTAATTTCCTATAACTCCTAAAGAAAAAAATTATAAGGTAAAGGTTTGCGAAGTTTTGGGTACTGATTTTAAGTAAATTTCCACTCTGGCTTTAGAGTACTGTTTCCCACCAACTGCCTTTCTCTCATGTCTCATCCCGCCCAGCCCAGTAGCTGCCATGACAGCTTCGATCACACCAGAGAACCGGAATGCCTGGCCCCAAATGCACGTAATCCTTGAGGGTTTTAAGTGAGGAATGCTACAGATGACAAAGGAGATTGCACTCACCACATTTCTGAACAGCAAGTGTCGCGTCACCCCCAGTAAAAATTATCTCATTGTTTCATGAGACAACTAAAAGTTTCAACCATAAGACAGGCTTTTCTTGCAATCTATTCTGCAACTAAAAATTTAATTCTAGGAAAGCAAGGTTTCTGTGGGGAACCATGTCTAGTATATATAGTAAGCTACAGAAGAGTAAACAACCATTTTTATAATTGAATACATGTTAATAATATTAATATAATAATAATAAATCAGGTACAGTTGAGAGTGGCCCAAAGTGAAAATTAAGGCCTTAACCAGCCCCAACAATAGATTATGAATGAATAAATTTGAAACTTCCCATTTCCCATTGGAAAATGAAGAGAGGGTTGATTGTTTTTAGGTGTTGCGTCCTTGGAAAGAAGTTTCCTTTCTCACTCAGGGCCATTTCATAGCCCCTGTGTCACAGCCTATGGATGAGGGCTTGGTGAATCCAGCAAAAATGAGGTAGAAGCAGTAAAAACAGTCTCCAAGCCAGTCACTGAGAACTGCTTTTTGGAAAGTGAATGCTATACCCATCCAGGACATCCAGAAAGGAATGGCCAGTTTCATGGGGAGAAAATTCTAGATCTTTCACGCCTCATTTCTCGCACCATGGCTCATATCCAAAGAGTCCAGTCAAAATAATCTTTGGACTGTAACTATCTGTCAAGAAGCATCCTGGATGGGGAAAAAATGGTGTGACTGAACATTAACTGGGAAAATGGAGCTGCCCAGCAAACACTGCAAAGGCTAGGGTAGCTACCCACTCCACTCCACGAATTCATATAGTGCAGCAATGGAACTCAAGGTACCTGGTAGCCAGATACAGGCTCCTGTAGGACCATGGGACTCTAGTCATCCTCTTGCTAAATACTTCTCTATGGACGTTTTATTTTAGTGAAACTTACGTCTGAAGTATGAGTGGCTACCACCTTCTCACTTTAGTGTTTTTATTGGTTGAAAAGCAAGGATTTTTGTTTGTTTGTTTGTTCTTTCCTAATGGAAGCTTGGCTAAAGAAAATTGGACCAGCCCTCAAGTAACACATCCCAGGATTAGACGATCCTTGGGTGAAACCTGGTCACTCGCGATGGAGGATGCACAAGACTAAAGGAACATCAGTGACAGTGCCTGGTTTCCTCATTCTGACTGTACATCCATAACTTCCTATCTCAGACCTTGGCCATTCTGGGAAATGAATTCCCATTGGCACTGGTTCACATGATATTCGGAAGCTAGGCTACAACACAAATTAATACTATCCATGTATTTGTCATAAAGGAAACCAGGAAATGTTTGGCACTAAGAAGTAGCCTTCAAGAACCATTTCCCATGTTGCATTTGCATTAACTAAAAGAGCATGACCAGTATCTGGTGGCATCTGGTTGACCTCTGCAGCCAGGGTCAGGCTGTTTCTCCTCTTGCCCCATCTCTGCTCCTCTTAGCTGCCTGACAACAGCAGAGCCCACCTGCTGATGATCGTGTTCAGCATCGTGTATGCCACGAGTGAGCAGGATGAATTGTGCAACCAAAACTCACTTAGCAAATATTTCAGTTTGTTGAGTCATGAGCCTGACAAGTAGCTACAACCCATGAAGCAGCATTTCCTGAGTCCAAGCATGTGAGAGGGAAGTACAGCTAAGCCTTTGTTCAGCATGGTGCCCTCTGCACGTCCACCTGAGACCACAACTTCAGACTGCAACGATTTTCTTTCTACTCTATTCAACATCAGTTCCCATTAACCCAATGCAAAGCTCAGACCTCCAGGACTCTATCCCAAGAAACACAACGAACAATAACCGGTGCCTTCTCCTGCTCTGTGAAAGTGGCCCACCAGGAAGTGACAAGAGCTCTTGGCCTGTTAATTCATGAGCAATTTGATGCCTCTTACATGGTGGCACAAGCTGAGAAAAGAATTTCCTGCTGTTGAAATACCAATACCTTGGGAATTTTTCAGTGAAGAAATACAAGTTTATTCTTTGCATTAGTAAGGCAAAAAAAATTCATACAACTAATCAACTGAAGTGTCTTAATCCACAGGGTGGGGTGGGTTTCTGGACCATCACACCATGGCTCAGCCTCATGACTTAAGTTTTTTATCCATCAAAGACCCAAGACAAACATGATAATGTTTCTTCATTTTTCCTGGTCATGCCTCATTTTCTATATTGTTACCATTTCATGGTGGCCTTCTACACCATACGATGAGCCCCCCGATAAAAGGAACTGATTCAAATGACCCCTGGACACCCAGTATGAGTACTGGGAATGGAACTTGCATCTCCTGCAAGGAGAAAATGTGTCCTTAACTATTTCTCAGCCTCTAATTTCATTTTAATTATCCTTTCGGTTAGCATACGAGGGACTGAGTTTCACTAGGACATTTCATATACATATGTCTATGTTTTCTTGCTTACCCCCTATATTGCTCTCTTCCTCTCACCTTTCTGTCTCTTTCCTCCCCACAAACAGTTCCTCCTTCTGCTTTCTGCAGACACGTAAATTCCTATCTGTTCTTCATCTCTAACTCTCTTCTGGCCAAGTCACAAGTAGATAAAGAAAAAGAGGGAGTCATGCTGCTGGGGATTGGCTGCCTGCACCATAACCAGAATGTCTACCTAGACTGACAGTGTTACTGTGGTAAAACATACCGGCCCCTCCCACCCCCTCAAGCTTTAAGAAGTTAATCCGAAAAGGAAAAAGAAAGATCTTTAAAAGCAGATGCTCAAACTGATGAAATTTGCTTCAGAATGTTGATAGTGAGCTGCCTAACTGTAGGAGGAGAGAAAGTTGGACAGGCCACTTGAGATGGGCCAGGAAGCTCCTCAGAAGAGGGTCATTGGGAGCCCAGTCTATACTCCTCATAGTGAGAAAAAGCAGTCAACTTTAACCCCATTTGCATATAGAGCTACCTTTGGAAAATCAGGCAATTTGGGAAGATTTCCAAAATAAAATGCCACAGAGAGGGATTGCAGAGGAAAGAAAGGAAGACCTGATGTTGACCTGGCACTGCAGGACCTTCCTGATGCTCTCCTGCAGTGGGTTCATTTTTCCTATTTTGGTTTTTAATTATGAGCTTCCATTCACATAAAAAAGCAAAACTATGTTTGTAAACTTTATTATAACCATGAACTGATGTGCAAACACTGCCAGTCTAAGTAAGAAATAACACATTACTGGGGTCACTACAACCCCCTCTGACCCCACTCATCTGGTAGACATGACTTTTTTTAGTAATCATTTCCTGTCTTTCTTTACATATTTATCTTTTATATGTGCATTCCTAAACAACAGAACTCATGTTGTCTGGCTTGGTGCTTCATATAAGTGGCATGGCCATGTTTGCATTGTTGGGCCCGGGTTTGTTCACTCTGCAGTATGGTTGTGTGATTCACCCAGGACATTCGTGCAGCTGTAATTGATTTGTTTTCTTTTCCATTAGTGGCTAAGAGTAAAGCTGTAAAGTTGGATTGAACACAAAAATGATAGCCTTCCATACCAATAGAGGAAACTGTGAGATGGTCGTGTACAATTCTATATATGAAAAACCAAATTAAACTGCTCTAAATTTATTTTAAGCCCCGGGTTTAAGTGCCAGTTCTATCACCACTCAGCTGTGAAACCTTGTACAGATTATTCCATCCCTTTGTGCTTTAGTGGGCTTCATCTGGAGGCATTGTTGAGGCATGGTTTTAGTTAAGAGGCTTTTAGTGGACCTCCTGGAGAAACAGTCTCTGAGATTCCAGTCTGTATGCTTGATGCTTATTGGAAAATGGATGCAGGAACAACAGCTGAAAAGCACTAGGACCAAGAGGTGGGAGCAGAGGAGGACCGAGAAAACGGCAGAAACACACACAGGAGGTGATGGCAGACGCCATGAGGAGCGCTGGCTCTGGGAGAGCCATCCCAAGTTACCTCAAATACCTGAAACTTAGACCCTTACATTAGCCATTTTGGGGGTATGCACTATCTCAGGAAGAGGTTGGAGCCTCAAGCAAAGCAGCTTTTGTAGACCAGGGACAATTCCTGAAGAAGCACTCAGCTGTGAACTGCCAACATCAATGCTTCAGCAGGATGAATTAGTGACACTATTCTGAATGGGAAATTTGGACCAGTTACCACAAATTTAGAGCAGTTTAATTTGTTTTTCCATATATAGAATTGTACCTGATTACCCCAGTACTTTCCTCTACTGGTGTGCTGTCTCTTTTGTGTTAACTATTAGTACAGAATCCCTTCAGTAAGCTCCTCTTAAAATCTCACTTTTCATGTCAATTATTTAATTAAAACAGATTTCTATTAACTTATAGCCCTCACTAGCCTTATTTCCATGTAATTCCGCAGAACTTCAAAACCTGGTTCATAGCATGCTGTGTTCACATCCTGAGTCCACTCCTACCTATGTGGTCCTTAGCTTACTATGTATTTATCTACATACTTTATTATCCTTGTGACTATTTATCAAAGCTCAAATTAAAGTGATTATTTTGTTTTTATTTTATTTTCTATTCTAAAAAATAATTTCTCCAGTAGGAGTCACGGGCTCACTTTTGCATTCCCATTGTCTAGGTCTAGAACATGGTTTCATCCTATGAGTACAAGGTGAGTTCAGGAGAGCAAGTTTCCAAGTTCAGAATGCAAATACCATGTTGCCTGATTGGTAAGAAGAGTCAAAACCGTTTGCTGATGACTAAATCCAAAGCTGGAAAATTCAACTCAAACTGTAATGCTAGCCACGATTTCCTGAATTCAAGGCCATCACTACCCTACATGGAATCTCAAGTTTTTCCTGTAAGATATAGAAAATAGATAAACTGAAAGAGGAGGAAGAGGAGGAGGGCAGGAAAGATCAAAGGAGGAAAGGATAAAAGAAAGGGAGGGAGAGAGGAAATAGGGAGGGAGGGGAAGGAAAATGGAGGAAGGAAGCAAGGGAGAGAGATAAAAGGAGAAGCCAGGGACGGTGAGGAGGAGAAGGAAAGGCCGCGTCTGAGCACAGCACTGTGCAGGCTCAGCGCCTTGGAGTCTTTCTCCTCCAAGGGCAAACGACCATCAGCAATCAATTCGACTGTCCAAAGTGAGCGTCCTCCAGAATAACAAGTGTGGATAATGAAGATAAAAATATGCTTTTTTACCCCAAGTCCAAAAAAGGGAGGAAGGGTTAATAGTTTTAAAATAATTGCTTGATCCATTTCCAGGCACAGTACATCCAGAAATACTGAGGTCTGCTTTTCGTTAAAATAAACATAATTGCATTTGTTTTGCTTTTGATTTTTTTCATGTTAACCCACAAGAAATTCAAACCCTGGCTGTTGCAACAATGGGCATGTGTGACTATTGGCCTGTGGTGGCCCCAGGATGAGTTTTTGGTGAATAAGCTGTATGAGAAGGCTTTAATCATCAGATGAGACCAAATGGCAGGGTCATTTTAGATATAACTCACTGAGAGAGCTTGTAAAGAAACAGGGCCCTTACCTGGTACTGCTTCCCCTGTCCACGGGTGCTGTGTGGAGGGTGAGGCTACCACTGGCCCCTTCTCTGCCATGAGTTCTGAAGACGATGCTTTTATCATTTAATATGGCTTTATAGTGTCAACTAACAGTCAAAAAAAAAGTAGGCTCAACAAAAAGAAATTTGTCAAATAAAAGTGAAACACACACACAAATTCCTTTCCTATTTTCAGTAAGGTATTTTTGGTAGAAGAAAGATGAAAACTTAAGACCAAAGTTGGATTCTAGAGCTTTCAGGTGAGAAGAATGCAGAAAGAGCCAGAATTGACTGGACTGTCCTGGAGGTTGAGTCAAGTTGCCTAGTATCAAGCAGCTAACCAAGACTATTTACAAGATCATGGAGAATGTCTGTTCCTGTTTAAAGGCTTATGGTCAGAGCATGCTGCGAATTAGGTTTTTCTTTCCCAGAACCACCTTTGTTTGCCCTGAAAGCACCTTTGCATTGCAGTCAGGGCTCAGCTCAGTGAAGCAGAAGTACTTTCCTGCTGTGGAACTTAATCTCCCTCCTTGAATGACTGTTATTGAAGGTGATCATATGACAGCACTCAAGACCTGTGGGATTTTAGGTCAGTGGGGCATGAGGGAAGTAGGTCAACTTGGCCACAGTCCTGAAAGAATAGGTCTGTAGACTTTATTTCTCCACCAAGGGCAAGAGTGCGTGTGGCTATGTGTGACTAGTGTCAAAGTATGTTTGGGTGGCAAAGCTCTGTCTAGCTGAGCTATCACCTGCTGAGGTGAACAGACTAAAGGGCTAGGCATGGGAAACTCAGGATGCACTCACTGCACTTTCTGCTCTCTGTCAGCACAGGTCTCTCTGAACCACAGGACACTTAAGACAAAAAGATTCAAGTCCTCATATGGTTGTCTGTTGCAGGATGTTTGATTACACTGTGAATCCCGAGATTGTATTATTTAATGGAAAAAGTTGTTTCTAGTTGTGTAGCTCAGCCTTAGCACACATCTTTAATCCAAAGCAATGAGAGTAAAGTTAGTTGTAAAAGAAATCATCCATGTTTGAAAGTGATGTCTAATTGAGTGATAAGGTGACAAATCAGAGAAAGATTTGGCAGAAAAGGATATGCCCAATTCTCAAGAGAAGAGAGAGGAAAGAGAAGCTACTTAAGAGAGCTGTGCAGAGAAGGAGAAGCAGAGGCAGTTTTACTGGAAGAGTTTTACAGGGACCAGTTAAAGAAAGAATAAGGTAGACACAAATGAACACAGAATGAACCAAAGAATGAGAAGGAGACATAAGATTAGAACATAGTGGGAAAGTTAGTTTGAGGCCAAGCAGAGCAATTCAGTCAGAAGCTGAGAGGAGCCAATTTGAATCTGTCAGCTTAAAGAGGAGTTTGAGGCAGAACAGCTGAGTTGAACCAGCCAGCCAGAGTTTAGAAAGAACTAGAAAGGGTGAAAGAACTAGAAAGCAAGTAAGTCTCAGAGGCTGAAAACATCCTAGGTCTAAATTAGAGTGTACAGAGGTAGAAGCTTAGAGGTTAGCAGACAGAGGCAACGAGCCTCAGAGATGACAATTAACTCAAAAGAGTAAAAAATACTTTTAAAGTTGTTATATGTTTTTGCAAATATAATAACAAAAGCAAAAAAAAAAATGACCTGTAGGATTCTGAGACAGCAAATTCATGGACCAAAAGACAAAGAAACAGACAGAATGCAAATATAACAAAATTCATAGAAACTGTAAATTTGCCATTTTCTAATATTTTAATCACTAGACAAATTTTCTGGGTTAGTTTTCATAAGTTATATGCAATCCTGAGTTCGAAGATATAGAAGAGAGTGCAAGAATCCCCTGGGAATGTTATAGTAAGAAACCAGAAAGTAGGAAGAAAAGTTATTGGATCGTTGGGTGGTTGCTGTTAGCATGAAACCTCTAGAATTTCATCTTCATAAACACAACTTGAGTCATCTGCACTATGAGCTCTAAATATCCTGCAGCTCTCTGTCCTTTGCATTTTAACTATCACTTATTTCTTCATGTCCTTGCTTGCTCCAGCCTTGCTTGGTCTCTGTCAACTCAGTCTTTCCCTGGCCCCTTTCTTTGAATTAAACTTTCTGTCAGAGCCCGGCTCCAGATAACTGAACAGCACCTTAGCTCCCTGGATGCAGGAGATGTCTCCCGGCCACACTACACCCCCTAACACATAGACTCCCTACGACTCATCTCTCCCCCGTATCACATCTCATGCCCATGTGCTCACTCTGCCAACATTTTATTTCTTCCCAGATGAAGTAATAAAGCCATCAAGATTAAGATAAATGTTTTACAAAGACACAGTTAATAAAGCTGTCAAAGAAATGCATACTTCTTTCCTGTGTTTGCTCCCATCCGTTGTCATCTGTAAACCAGTCTGACCTGTTATCACTCACCCCAACTCTTTCCTTGGAGGATGCACACTCAGACTTCTCCTCTGTCACTTTGAACTTCCTGTGTGAAGGGACACCTGAACTCCCTACTTCCTCACAAACTAAGTCTCGTGCACTCAGTTAAAAGTATCTAGCTGATTCACTGTATTTTCTAATAGTTCATGTAACAAGACATATATCATTTAGTTGTAAGTCATCTTCACAGATGCATGGAACAAGGTATGCATACTCCCTGTAGAACAGTTAAAGTGTTATATTGACTTTCACAAAATTAAGCGTACGTACAGTTTATACTACTTCAATATTTCATTCCTGGATATTAGAGAATAATGCACAATATTTGTAATATTAAGGAGGAACTTAGATCGTGTGATTATAAAGAATGAATATAATCTAATTCCTCCATCAAATATGAAGGAGCAGATACTATCCAAGACAATGCTGGTGGCAGGAGCAGAATGAGACAAGGATATCAAATCACTTCCATCCATGCCTCTTTATCCACAGCAGATTACTGTAATAGCATTCAAATTCTTGAAATATTAATAAAAATTTTAAAAAAGAAAAAATTCATTGATCATGAAATATTTTTCTAAGGAAAAATATTAATCACAGTTGGGTTCTCTGAAAGCACATCAGTGAAATTTTAGTCCAATGTGGATCCCCTGAAATCTCTTCCATTCTTTCTATCTTCAAGATGTCTACGACTTTAGTCTTGATCATTGTGAAAATAGTGTACCAGATCACAGCACAGTTATATCACCCTATAGTTTGAGTTTATAACACTTAGTTTTTGTTGTTTTTTAATTAAGTCTCCCAACAAGGTATCATGTAGTTCTGTATCAAATGCACACAAAACACTCTTGGGGTGGGCATGTCTTCACTTTTTGTAGAATAACCAAATACCACAGATTTCACACCATCAAGCATTGCATAGGGAGAGCTGCAAAGCAGAAGCATTTCAAATTTTAACAGCTGAATGTGACAGTGTCCACCAAAAAGACGTCACATACAAAGCCGGACTTTGAATGGAGATGTGTTTTGTTTATTAAAAACAAGTTGTGTTGGTTGAGAGCCTGACACATAGATGAACATATCAGAACAGTTTCAGACAATAATTTGTGTAAGGTAACCTCAGAGTGCCTTTGCATTTCACCTCCTGTAAGCCTGTAATTGTATTTGCTTACCCTCAAGTGGATTGCGTTGTGTCTATATTCAGATATTTGAGTGTTTCCCACAGATGTTGTCAGCAAAATGTGTGCCAGTACTGTAGCATGAATCATGACGCTCTGCATTAAGTTCCTTGGCTATATGCCTGAATCATTGCAACATATATCTCCACTAAGTAAAAAAAAAAAAAAAAAAAAAAAATTAGTACCGTCTGAATATTAGGTGCTGGAAGTAAGGAATAAAGATAAGGCCCTTTGACTATGTGTTGAAGAAATTATGACCACTAGATGCATGGTTCTCAACCTTTCCAACACTGGGACCTTTTAATAAAGTCTCTCATGTTGGGGTGACCCCCAACCATAAAATTATTTTGTTGCTACTTTACAACTGTAATTTTGATACTGTTAAGAATCATAATGTAAATATCAGATATGCAGGATATCTGATGTATGACCCTGGTGAAAGGACCTTTCAACCCCCCCCAAAGGTGTAGATAGCAACCCACAGGTTGAGAACCACTGCTCTAATAGTGACTTAGTATGAATGACTCTGCACAACACAGGTTTGCATTTTCTTTTGCATCTTAAAATTGTCCTCAGATAAAATCTAGGCTTAAGTTAGGAGTTTAAATGTTCTCCATAATATTCTACTGCATGAAAAGATCAAGTCATATGGAACTTCTTAAAGTATCAGTCCCTTCTAAGGTATCTGGATGTCTACGCAAGCTTGTTTCCCTTTGCATATAAAAAGCCCGTTATTAAAATGCATACCTTGTGTGCCAGTGGAGATTGTTTGTTAGTGAAAGATACAATGAGTTATAACTTTTGTCCTTTCTGTTAGATAAACAAAAATATATAAGTGCGGACAATTATCTGTACTTTTCTCTACTCTGTAATTATGAATAAGCAGGAAGTTTTTTCTAGTGTTGACAGACTTGAGCCCTTAAATTCTAAAGGTTTCCTGGTTAGGCTAATGGGTTCAGAAGTTTTTAGTTGAAAGCCCTGAGAACCAAAGGTTTTAGGCTCCAGGTTAGAGAGAGCAAAGACTGGGGTGCTCAGGTTAAGATCTTTTTGCTCTAGGTTTTGGTTGGGAGTAGCCCACACCTTTAAGCATGTATAACCCTCGCCACTTTCCGATAGCTAGCAATACGTGCAGCCATACAGTTGGTACCACACTTCCCAAGCCTTGGGTATCAAAACCCACGCTCCTTACAGCAGATAGTATGGGCCTTCACTCAGGCAACTTCAGCCTATGGAGAACTACATAGTGAGGTCCCTCATCTTCAGGTCTTTGTGGCCTCTGTGTTGTGCGTATTTTTACTGTCTTCCATTGTCTCCTTTGCCTCATCTCTCCCACGGCACCTGCCCCTCATCATTACCTGGAGCTCTTCTGCCACATCCTCAACCTTTTCAGCTCCTGTCACTGTTGCTGACTAGTGCTACTACTGTCAGTGTGGAGGCTCTTCTTCGTGTTAACCAGCTCTTCCCATTCTCCCTAGGATAAATATCACAAGCAGGCAAGAAGAGATAACTCTTAGACAGGGCTACTCCAGATGACCCTCCTCACCTTGTATGGTCTTTTTGTTTGTTTGTTTTGGCTTTGTTATTTTCGTTTTTGTTTTGTTTTGTTGATCTCATGTTGCAATGCCGGGGGGAATCCATCTCCTTACTGACTTGTTTACACAGCCAGAAAAGGTACATGGCATGAGCATGATATGCAAATGTAGCATTGTAATTTGTACCAATCACAGCACAGATCCCAAATCCACCAATCATGGACCTTGCATAAGGACTTGTCACAAGCCTCACATTTCATAAATTACAAGGTTTCTGCTGAGACACTGAGGGAAACCTACCACCTCCAATTCCACCATGCAAGGTGAGGAGGGTCAACTAGAGTAACTTTATTAAGAGTGATGTCATCTGGAGTCACCTTGTCTAAGAGTGATATCTTCCAAGGCAGGCAGGTCCGTGTTATCTGAAGGAGTCATTTATCTGGGTCAAGGCCTTCTAAAACAGAAGTCACAGGGTCAATTGTGACAGTTCCAGAGGATGGTGAGGAAGGGTTTAAAACATACAGGTTGTCTTGGAGGCAGGATAACTGACTGTCCCGGGGCTGTTCTGTTGACCGTTCCCTCCTTAAGAAAGTCTAGCATGAGAATATCTAACAACTTCTGCTCACGAGGTTAAACTAATGACTTATTCTAATAGTTCAAACTATTGAAAGGAAAAAAAAACCCAACACACACACACACACACACACACACACACACACACACACACACACACCAAAAATAAATTGGCATGAAACTAATATTCTTAGCATTTTGCAAAGTTTTATTTTTATTCTTTATTCAATGATAAGCTTTACTTAATCGTCTGCCAAATGCTGGAGGAATGGTTGGGTTCCTCTACTCTGCCCTATTAGGGCCTTTAAATAATAATTATTGCCAGATGAATGCCACATTGGGCCTCCCTGTCCTGTCACAGACAATTTTCCATGAATGCAAGTCACTACACAAGATCAAGTCAGTGAACGTGTCAGCATGGATGAAGAGAAGGCCCGCGAGCTCCTCAGGTTACTGACAGGTGATGTGTATTGTGATGGAGGGCAGGACTTCTGATGGGTCTACCATGCCACAGTGGATGGCCTCACACTCATAAATATCGGGACAACACAAATTTTACTCTGTGCGTATATGTATGCATACATGTATGTGGTATGTATGCATGCATGTGTGTGTATGTCTGTGTGTTCATGTGTGTGTGTGTGTGTGTGTGTGTGTGTGTGTGTGTGAAACATGAAGCTGGAGAGGAATTAGAAGTGAATTTAAGAGGAGTTTGGGGAACAAGAGGGGGTGAATGTGATCAAATACATTTCATTCACAGATGAAATTCTCAAAGAAATAAAAATATTACATTTAACAAAATGCTGGCATAAGTATTATCTAGTAACGTTAATAACATCACTCTAGAAATTGAAGTTCTGATGGCAGCTGAGCATATGAAAACAATGTATCAATGATAAGATCTGTCTTCAGTGCTATGCTTTTAAATGAATCATTTGAGTTATATTTATTGAGAGATAAACATTAAAGAGATAAGAACTGGGCTATCAAGGAAACATTTTCATTTTTTAGTTCCTAGATTTGACAAAAACAGTTCACAAACCTTGGGGTGGCAGTTAGGGTGATAATTCAGATATGATAACTTAAGGCAAGTGAGGATTTCAAAGGAATCAATAAATCAGTAAATCAGGGCTTGTCTTACCCTTCCCAAACATTGTTTTCCCTCACCTAGAAAGTGCCTCATTTCAGGTCCTGGAAACATCTGTCAGAGAACGTATGAGAGAGAGGAAGTTTAAGGCGGTTAAAGGCAGTTTAATCCACTAAGTCCTCTTACTTTTACATTCAAAATGTACTTCAAACTTGTGTGCTTTTCTGAATCTTCACTACATAAGCCCAAATATCTTCCTTCCTTATCTGGATCACCACAGTGGCCTACCAGTAATGCCTTTGCCTCTTCTATTCTATTCAGCAATCAGAATAATTGTCGGGGGAAAAACTCCTATTGTTGCTTTGCTTATAAACTTCCATGCCTTCCGTCTGTATTTAAAGCACCCCCCTTGTCACAGCCCCTCCATCTTCTCACACCCTGACCTCTGTGTCTCAAATGTCACTGTCTTTGTCGCTCTGCTTCTGTCTAGTTCCTGATCACAGCTCCACTCTGACTTGGGATCTTATCTCTACCTGAAGGTTCTGTTTCCAGAGCAACCACAGCTTGAAGTCAGAGTTCAGTATCAACACAGCCAAAGTAATTTCTCCCTTCTATGAAGTAATTCCTGTGTTAGGTCCTGTTTTATTTTATTTTAGACAGGGTTTCACTATATAGCCCAGGTTTGCTTAAACTCGTTATATAGTCCAACGTGATAACCCTCATAATAAACATGATAATAACATGATAATTAACTCATAATCCTCCTGCCTCAGCCTCCTCCGTTCTAAGAGTAAAGGTGGAGACCTCCCTCATCTGCCTAATGTGCTCACCAATTTATTATCTACTCTTCCTAATTTGCGTAAACTCTGAATGAGGACAACTGATTCCCTGGTGTCTAGAGCAGTGTAGGACATAGTAAATGGTTTGTTTTGTCCACTCCTCCCATCTTTGTCTTTCCTCAAGAGAATTATAATCTGAGGGGGGAAAGGGTAAGAAAAGCAATTCACGTCCCCAGAAGGAGGACGGTTCTAGATCAACAGGAAATGAGAACCGAGGAGATGAACATTCCTGTAAGTGAGCTGTTGGCAAAGCGTGGCGAGGCGGAGTCTGATGAAGATGCTCATTGCTCCTCATTGTGATTTATATTAATGACCATGATTTTCTATTGAAGGCAATGCATGATGATAACTGTATTGCCACTTTATACTCACACTCAAAACCTAAGGCGGTAAAATAGAATAAGGTCAAAGCATTCATCGCACTGTCACACTGTAAACAGCCTCTTTAAAGGAATGTTTAAGTAAGCACCCATGGAACTTTGCACACAAGTAGGTTGGTGACCCTGACCCACTTTAGGATTTAGGGATCTTCACAAATTGGTTTTGAAGTGTATATTTGCTTTTCATGGGTCAAATATATTAAAAGGCTCCGCTACTGTTCTCAGGACTCCATCCAAACTGGTGAGTCAAAATAGTTTCCTTTTGTTTTTGAGCAAAGAGGTTTCTATTGACCTAAGAGGTGTCCTTTGTTCTGTAGATAAACAACTGCTCACATGAAAAGAAGCTTTGTTCCTTTGATACTTGAATTGTTACTTGAACAATTCAATGGGAGGATGGTGAATTCTATCTAAGATCATCCAAACGTAAAAAAGAAACAAAACGGTACTCATGGTTAAAACCCCCTGAACCCATGGATGGTAGACCACTGTTGAATAACTGTAGACACGCTATGGAAATCAATTATACTGTTTTTTTAAAAAATGAGCTAAAACGTAAATTCAGTTACACAGAAAGCAGCTCCTCTCTCTGACCAGAAACAACTACTTATTTAAACACCAAGCATTACCCTCATCCAGAATCAGCCTGGGGTAAATTCTGACCCCAAAGTCTAGTAGAGAACTCTGTTTTCTTGAAAGGCTCTTATTTACTGCTACAATTTAACTCCTGATGCTTCAGAAAAAAAGAGAAGACCTACTGGGTATGAAGTAATATGGGGAAACATGGGACATAATGCTGTAATGGACAAAAAATTAGGAAACCTGATTTCTAACACTATAGCTTCTTTGAGCTTCATATTCCAAAATGTAAAATAAGAATAGAACTCTCTTAGGAAGGGGAGAGAGGGAGATAGATAGATAGATAGATAGATAGATAGATAGATAGATAGATAGATAGATAGATAGATGAAAAGAGGAGCAAGAGAAAAAGACAAAGAGACAAACAGACACACACACACAGAGACAGAGAGGCAGGGTGGAGAAATTAGCATCTCCCTTGGGCAGCAGATGATAAAGGGCCTGTCTACACTGAATTATCAAGAGAAGAATAAGACATCATAAAGCATGATCTGGGAAGGAGGAGCTGGCTAGTAGGTAAAAACTTGCTGTGCTAGCATGAAGACCTGAATTTTAATCCCAAAATGCTGATGTAAAAAGCTGTCATGGCTGTGGGTAAAGGCACGCTGATCTTGAGAGCTCACTGGCCAGTCTAGCCAAAATTACAAACTTCAAATTCAGTGAAAATATCCTGTCTTAAAGTCACAAGGTAGAGATCACAGAGGAAGACCCCTAACCAACACATACATGTGTGTGGACACACATACTCACATGCCTGTAACTCAGACATGCACACACACACAGACATGGACACATATACTCACGTGCATGTAACACAGACATGCACACACACAGAGACAATGTTTTAAAAATCTTAAAAAAATAAATATTATTTTCAAAATGTCCCCTGAAGATGTCCCCTTCCCCAGGGAATTTATTTAAAATGCTATTAATAGAGAATGATTGCAACACGAAATTAGAAAACCTGTCACAAGATACTTATGTAAGGTGTGTCCAACCCATTCCATCTCAACCAGTTTTAGAAAGCTAATTCTTGACCTTGGACAACACCACTGATTTTGTGGATTCATTTCCATGGCTAGGAACTGCCCTCCCTCCATAGTTAGTAAACCTTGTTGTGGGGCAGAGAGGAGATTGTTGATAACTCACACAGTCTCATCCATGGCTTTGGTGCCAGGACCTTTGCTATCATCAAGTCCCCATGGCAGCTTACCTGTTCAGGAGCCTCGAAGTCACATACAGTTCATGTAGAGAGAGAAATTCCTGGCACCAAGCTTCAGTGAACTAAATGGTATAGGGAATACAGAATGTTTGTCTGTGACCAATTATGGGGTTCAGAAGTTTTGTAATGACCAGAAACCAGAAAGCCAGTTTTAGTCTGAATGTATGAGATTGAAGACACCATGGAGATCTGCAATTAGGGGAGAAGATATGAATTTGAAAGTGTAATGAATTACAAATTCTCGTTAGTAAAGCATATGAATTCAAATTTTTCCCTCTGGTTTTCTCTTTCATGTCACCCAGATTTGTGCCAGAATCTTCCTTGATACCTCCAACACCAACCCTACACATTCCTACACTACTACCAGCAGATACTAGCACTTACATGGAAATAAACATTTGTCTCTGTCCATTACTGTTTCATGAAAACACAGGAAATGGTGGCTGTAGATTCTTCTCTAAGATCCATGACTTCACTAACCCTGGGCCTTTCTTTAGGTTTCCAGCCCCAGGCATGATTTCTCTTCTGTACAGCAGATCCTAAATTCAATCAGGTAGCTATTGATTATCACCAAAGTATGTGTGCCACTCAGATAGTCACTATCATTCAAGTATGTGTGCCACTCTTACACGCTTAGGTCATCTTGAATGCTGGTTGCTGTGGAGCTTCACAGGCAACATATCTGGGCAGGACTGATGGTTGTTTCCCTCCTTTGGAAGCTTGCATGGCACCTCTGGTACCATGAAAGCTAATCCTCAGAGAGGATGCAGCATAATCCCTACCTATAGGCTAAATGTGTCTCCTTGTCCCCACAGAGAAGTGTGGCCCTCACTCCTCATCAAGGGAACTTCTCTTTGAAACAGACAACCTGTTTCAGAAAACCACAAGGAATCGAATTGCAGAGTTGTACAGTCAAGTCCCTGTAGATACATATACAAAACATTCCTGAGCTTAAGGAACATTTGTGGAAGGGGGAGCAGAAACAGTGTAAGACCCAAAGGATCGGGGAGTTTCCTGTGAGATTGTGTCTCTAGTAATATCTGATCTATACCTGTGAAGTCTCACCAGCATGACTTCCTAAACAAGAGCTGAACAAGGACATCACCAATAGACACGCCAACATGGACAGGGCAAATCCCACGAGACCTCAACCCTACACAAAGAATTACAGACAACTAAGGAATTCTGCGATCAAGAAAAATGCTCATGTCTAGGGAAGGGCACACAGATTGGTTATCTAATACCAAATGGTCAGCCCTGAAAACATACACGAGTGACATTATACAAACTGAGCTGGTTATTTTTATGAATATATATATATACATGTATGTATGTATGTATGTATGTGTGTACATACATATATGTAGGTATATTTGTGTATGTGTGTATGTGTGTGTATGCATGTCACAACAATTAGTGAAAATGAGATCATTAACTTGAGAGCAAAGAGAGGCATATGGAAGGGTTTGGAGGAAGGAAAGGGGAGAGCGAAATGATGTCAAAGCATTTTAATCTCAAAAATGAAAGAAAGAGAGAAAGAAAGAGAGAGAGAGAGAGAGAAGGGAGGGAGGGAGGGAGGGAGGGAGGGAGGGAGGGAGGGAAGGAAGGAAGGAAGGAAGGAAGGAAGGAAGGAAGGAAGGAAGGAAGGAAGGAAGGAAGGAAGGAAGGAAGGAAGGAAGGAAAACACGGAGAATGGCTTCAGAACCCTTGCCTGCTGTTCTTTGTGTTTGACTCTCCACCCAGATACATGCATGCTTGGTCCCTGCTTTCGTCACACTGTACTGGCTGATTGTGTTTCAACTTGACACAAGCTGGAGTTATCACAGAGAAAGGACCCTCCCTTGAGGAAATGCCTCCATGAGATCCAGCTATAAGGCATTTTCTCAATTAGTGATCAAGGGGGGAGGGCCCATTGTAGGTGGTGCCATCCCTGGGCTGGTAGTCCTGGGTTCTATAAGAAAGCAGGCTGAGCAAGGCAGGGGAAGCAAGAGTGTAAGTAGCACCCCTCCATGGCCTCTGCATCACCTCCTGCCTCCAGATTCCTGCCCTGTGTGAGTTCCTGTCCTGACTTCCTTTAGTGATGAACAGCAGTATGGAAGTGTAAGCTGAATAAACCCTTTCCTCCCCAACTTGCTTCTTGGTCATGGTGTTTTGTACAGGAATACAAACAGCTGACTAAGATACATACCTCAATGCGACATTGTCACAAAGGCCTTTTCCTGCTATCTATTTGTTATTGAGATGGGCCTCACTACATTTCCCAGATGAGAATCAAATTCATGGGTTCAAAGGATGCTCCTATTTCAGGCCTCTTAAGTAGCTGGAGCTAGAGGCTCCCTCCCTATGGGTCTATTCACTCAACTGCCTTCTGTCTTCTCCTTAGCCCTGTTCACCATCTGAAATATATCATCATCTAAAAATATTCTCTCTGCATATGTGCTCGCAGAATACTTATTAAATACATTTTAATACATTGATTAAATATACTCAATAAATTTGACCATCATTTGGAATGAGGAAGGCAAAATGGAGAAAGGGGATTCAACACCAGTGTACCTCTGGGTGCTTCTTCTATGTCTTCCAAAGTGTTGGCAATGGCTTCCTGTCAGACAATTACAGCTCACAGGAGATGGACACTCGACTTTGTTTTCTTCATGAAATGTCCACACTTTGTGGTTTTCCAAGAGGTAGCAACACATCTTCACACATTTTACTGTCCTGAGAGCAAAGCTGTTGGCTAAAACCTAGGAATAAGGTCCTGATAAAAATGTACCTGATACCAACTTCTGTTCTCTCCCCCTCTCAAATCCAGAATCTCTAGCCTTGATTTCATTTGTCTGACTGGCAGGTCGACTGTGGGGAATTTGTTTTATTTTAAGGATTTCCTTTTTCTCTCCTCGGTCAACAAATGACAATATAAGTGAAAACCAATCAAGTTATATGGGGCTAAAGACATTATTAGCTCAACTATTCAGAACCTAAAGTATTAATCACTTTCGAACTATAGCATGCATAGAATGCATACACAAATGGTTACGTAATAGATCGAGTTTATTGTACTAATTTTGCAAATGAAGAAAGTGGAGTAGCCTAGTTAACCTTCCCCAAGTCAAGCTCCCTGTAAGCAATGGAACCTAGATTTATCCCCAAGCCTATGTGGTAAACCATTCTTACTGGGATTTCCAACAATGGCTTCCATAGGAAAGGAGCTCCACAATTCAACTCTTAAAAATAATTCTAATGTCATTTTCATTACTTTAACTCATGGTAATTCACCACAAATATTGTCAAACATAGGTTCTAAAGAGACCTGTTAACTTTGGAATTACACAAACACACTACAGCATGCCATGGTTTTGGTTTTTGTTTTTGTCTTCGTTTATGTCCTTTTTTCTTTGTCCACACCCACCACTGGTACTCAAGGAAACATTATTGCAGAAACTTCTATTCCCCATGATGGCAGAGGACAGAACCTCAGACTCCCTTCCTAGCCTTCCTGGCACCAGACTGCCTATTACAAAAACGCTTGCTCTATATTTTCCAAGTGAGTCACAGGACAGAAAACCTTTGTCACAAGTCTCTAAGCATCTATGGCCAATTTCAATGCGGTCTTTAGTGCGCCCTAATTCTGAACTCTAGATAAATGTCCCCCTAAAGGTTGATGTGTTAAAGGTTTGATTCCCCAGCATGGCACTGCTGGGAGATGTTAGAAAGTAGAGTCTAGCAGGAAAGTCTCAGACTCTGGTGCATGGCCCCAAAGGGAGTTCTCAGATGCAGATCTCTGAAGTCCTCTTTCTGTTTTACTCCATGGCTTTAGATGGAAACAGTTTGTTCTACCACATGCTCCACTCTGGTGTGCAACACTTGCCAGAGGCACAAAGAAATTGATCCTCCCGCCCTTGAATTGGGACCTCTAGGATTGTAAGCCAAAATAAATCTTTTCTACTCGTAATTTAATTGCCTCAGATATTTCATTATAATAATCTGAAAGTGAAAATATATCAAGTTGGGCGATTCTATAGATAGGTCTCTTGAGCAAACAATCAACCAATTTAAAATATGGAGCATGAAACTAAACAGAGAGTTCTCAAAAGATGAAATACAAATTATGGAGAAATAATTTTTGATGTTCCACATCCTTAGCCATAAGGTAAATTAAAATTACTTTGTCATTGTATCTTATGACAGTCAAAATAGCCACTATCTTGTTAAAGACAATACACGCTGGTATGGATTTGGAAAAGGAGAACAAGTATTTGCTACAGGTACAAGGACCTACTGGTGCAGTCACTATGGAAACCACTGAGGAAGTTCTTCAAAAAGCTAAAAACAGATCTGCTATGTGATCCAGCTCTGCCACTCTAGGACATATACCCAAAGGACTTTATGTCCTACTCTAGAGAGACATACTCATCCATCTTCATTGATGCTCTGTTCACATTAGCCAGGGAATGATGAAATTAGCCTAGATATCCATCAACAAATGGATGGATAATAAAATGTGATGCACATATGTAATGGAATATTATTCTTGTATTTAAAAAATCAAAATTGTTAAATTCACAGGCGCTATATGCAATTATTCTGAATAGGGTAACACACACTGAGAAAGAGAATGGTTCTGTTGTACTATTTACTTTTTTTATTGCTCTGAGAAAACGTCATGACCAAGGCAAGTTCTAAAGGGAGAAGTCTACTGGGAGTTGTTGCTCTAAACGCCATGACCAAGGCAAGTTCTAAAGGGAGACATCTACTGGGAGTTGTTGTTCTAAAAGGGTAGGAGCTCATCACCGCCACAGTGAAGGGTGGCAGAAGCTGAGAACACACATCGCAAACAACAAGCATAACAAAGGGAGGGGGTTAGAAATGCCGCGACTCTCAAATCCCACTCAGTCAAGGACACACCTCCTAAGCCTCTCCAAGCAGTGCCACCATCTGGGGACCAAGTATCCAAATGTCTGAGACTATGGGGAACATATCACTCAGACCATCATACATTTTCTTTTATTTGTGAATATTAGCTGAATTTTCAGATGTGTGTTTCATTTGAAATAACCATAAAGGTCATAAAGTTAGTAGGAGCCATAGGATTCTGGGAAGATATTCAAAAGGAGGGGAGATAAACAGCCGTGCTATAGAACCTTAAAGAGGATTAATGGAACAGAACAAGAAGAGTCAAATTGGGATGGAGGATGGGAGGGCAGAGCAGAGGAGAGAACGTGAGGAGGGATAAGTAACTTAAAAGACCTTTCAAAAATAGAAGAGGGCGCCTGGAGAGATGGCTCAGTGGTTAAGAGCACTGACTGCTCTTCCAGAGGTCCTGAGTTCAATTCCCTGCAACCACATGGTGGCTCACAACCACCTGTAATGGGATCCGATGTCCTCTTCTGGGGTGTCTGAAGACAGCTACAGTGTACTCATACACATAAAATAAATAAATAATTCTCTGTGAAAAATAGAAAGTGTGTGTGTGTGCATTATAGAAAGAGAGAGAGAGAGAGAGAGAGAGAGAGAGAGAGAGAGAGAGAGAGAGAGAGTACTTACCCTGCAATGGGACCCCATGCCACTACTAGATACCACAAGCTAACAAATAAAAAGTCCAATATTTCTTTTTTGAAATTTTTGGCTAATGAGAGCCCACTGAGCCTAAACATTACAAGCTATTACCAATGTTCCTGGTTAGCCCCAGAAACTTAACAGTAAGACCCTGTTGTTGAAGACACCATAAACTGGCATGATAGACTTGAAGCTATTAAGCTATTACTAAGGAAGAAGTATTCCTACAGGCTGGTTTAATAGTGCTGGAAGGTACTATGCAAGCTACTGGAAAAGAAAAGCAATCATCACTACTCAGCTGTGAACAATATTGTCAGCTACAATATTGAATGGTCCAGCAAGAAATGCCCACTGGTGAACCAGTGGCTCATGGGAGGAACTAACCACGTCCTTATTAAATTTCACTCACACTTCACACGATGATAAACATCTGTAGCACCAGTGTTGGGCCCAGGAACCTGTGGCAAGACAGGTCACAGTCCATAGAAAAGAACCTACTACCATTATTGTACAAAATGGACTCACCATGACCTATTGTTTCACCCTTAGATTAATGCATCTCAAAATCCCCGTCAGAGAAGCTTCCATTTGCAGTGGATGGTGATTAATATAGGAACCTACAACAATCCACTATACAGAAAACAGAAGACTGAGGAAAGCTCATCTCTGAATGAGATGTTTATATCACAGCTCCTCCTCCCAATGGTCAGGGATCATTACAGAAGAGGGGGAAGAAAGAGTAGAGGAGCCGGAGATGGTAGGTGACTACAAGAAGACACTGTCCTCCAGATACAATAGCTGCACAGATGAATTGTCAGCAGTTGTCACACTGTGCACAAGCCTTGTGCGAGCTCAAGCTAGACCAATACCCAGAATGGAGAGGGGTGTAGACATTAAGTCTATCGTCTAACTGAAGGACTATTGGCAAGTGATAGCTTCTTGGAGAGAGGGAGAGGGAGAGGGACAGGGACAGAGACAGGGACAGGGACAGGGACAGGGAGAGAGAAGGGGAGAGAGAGAGAAGAATCAGTTTTCTTTTAAAATGCTACCACTGGTGGGTCAAACATGCTTCAGTAGAAGCTCACACATTCATGAGTATGTGAACAGCCCAAATTGGACTTAATGAAATTTTTAAAAGGACACAAAGTTAGAAGTGTAAGGAAGATGGGCAGATCTGGGAGGAGGATTTTGGGTGAGGGGTAAATATGGTCAAGACCCATTGCACAGAATTCTCAAAGAACTAATGAAAAAGAGATAGATAGATAGATAGATAGATAGATAGATAGATAGATAGATAGATAGATAAATAAATAAATAAATAAATGATGATTGACAAAGTGCTCTGCATGGCTGAGAGCAGCCCCGCAGTTTCTGAGAGGTGAAAAAATAGAATTGTAGTGGCCCAAACCCTGCTGGCTGCCCCTCAATTATTCAAAGTCTCTCAGAGCAGACAACACTGAGCATTTGAACTAATGAATTCGTTGAATTGAATGTTACCTCTAAGCACAGAAGAAGGGGGAAAGAACACAAGCTAGCATTCTCATTTATATGTTAGTGCCTGTAGTCCTGGAAGGGCAGTAGTTTCCAGATGCACGTTCTTGCATCTCTTATGATGGTGTTCAAAGAGCAGTCTGACTCTCAGGATCCTTGTGGAAAGCTTTCTCCTTTCATGAGTTTTCTCATGTAAAAGTGAGATAATAAAAGCTCTATTCTAAAGGGTAGTCAAATCAACGCTAGCACATAGCAAATACTCATTAAAGATGGCCATTATGAAAGCTGAGCTGAGTTCAACAAGGCCTTTGGCAAGTCATTTCTCCCTTCCAAGAGCTTATTCTCAAGCCTTGAGAGTTTCTAGTGGCTTAGTCTATCAAATAAAACAATTGAAAGAAGTTGGACTCATTGAATAGATCATGGTAAGGTCACAGCCTGGCTCATTATGACTCACAAACTCAGACAGAAAACAAGGTGGATATCCAATTCCAGCACCTTGTAGTCTCACCAGTCTTAAAACCATTAATAGAAATGCAAAGTAGACTTCCCCGAACAAGTCTTGGTGCTAACCAGGAAAGTAATAGTCTCATCAGTCTGCTACTTAACAATGGAGAGTCAAGAATTGCCTCTGTGAAGAAGTGACTTATGCTTTTAGTCCCAGCACTCAGGAGGCAAAGGCAGGAAGATTTCTGGTCTCCATAGACCATCCAGGTCTACGAAGTGACTTCCAGGACAGCCAAGGCTACATAAACAAATCCTGTCTCAAAAAACCCCAAACTAATTAATGATTAATTAGCTAATTGATTAAAAGAGTTCCTATCACCATGGGAGGCAGGAGGGAGGGGCCTGAGTGGGTAAGGAAAAGGAACATAACTCCTCCTGCCAAAGAGTTAGGGAAAGACTAAAGGCCCCCAAGGAGATGGCAACCCCACTGGAAGACCAACAGCATCAACTAACCTAGACCCCGAGAGCTCCCAGAGACCGAGCCACCAACCAAAGAGCATCCATGGGCTGATCCGAGGCCCCTGACACATATGTAGCAGAGAGCAGCCATGTCTGGCCTCAGCAGAAGAGGATGTGCCTAATCCCACAGAGCCTTGATGAACTAGGGTGGGAGATACTGAGAGGGAGAGGGCTGCCCTCTCAGAGATGAAGGGGAGGGGGATGGGAGAAGGAACTTTGCCAGGGGCACCAGGAGGAGGGCAAAACTTGGGATGTAAATAAATAAATAAATTTTTTAAAAGAAAACCCAAAAATTAATTAATTAGCCAATTAATTAATTAAAAATAATTCCCTTCATTATTGAGTTGTTTATAAAGGTATTGTCTACAAAGAGAGAACTAATCACCAAGATACAAGTGCTAACTATAGGGTGCCTGAGGAAAGTACTTGATGTTTTAGCTGAGGCTCGCAGTCACCTAATGATGTAGACTAATGTCGTCACGCCAGTTCTCTAGGCAAGAAAATAGATCCTGGGGTCATAGAATCAGCCTAGTCACATGCCAGGTGTGTGTGTGTGTGTGTGTGTGTGTGTGTGTGATTCTGAAGAGTCCAAATCAGGAGCCATTGCTTCTAATCAGTTTCTGCAATACCAGCAAGGGTCAATCCACAGACCTGCTGGAACCGTCTGTTGAAAGTGCCCACTACATGGAGTGTAAGATCTGTACACAGGTTTTTCAGAGCCAGAAAGTTCTTTCAGACCAAGATGCACTGCTGTGTACAATATTTACTTGTAGAAGACATCAGAAATTATTGTGACTTCTCAGTAGTGCCCACTGCATGCCATTGTGTATAAAAAGAAATCCTACCATCATATGACCTGTTCGTGAGTCTTTCTGATCTCTAAATCAGGATAATTCCTTGGTACCACAATCTCTACTTTCTTCTAAACCAACAACAATCCTACCATTCAATCCTTCTTAAAACAAAGACAGTGAGGAAATCCAAGTGTCTCAGGATGTTAGTGGGGAGATTATGTGATATCCTAACTGGATCATGAAACTGGGAGCGATGACAGCAACCCTGGAATTCAGCTGTCCTGCAATTGGAGTCTTTACAGGTAGCTGAATTAATTGTCTATTTGTCCTGGCACTGGAAATGACTTGCCTTTCAATCAATATTGTTAACTATGAAAATAATTCATTTTATTTTGCATAAACTGAATTTTTCATTTTAATTTGAGGATAAACAAATTACAAGTAAGATACTTAAGAAAATTTAATAAACAAAAATATTAATACTGAACAGTGACTGTCCAAGTAGCTATCTAATGTCTAGTATTCATGTAGCTTAGCTATTCTCCAAGTTGATGTTAATTGTATACAATATCCACTTACAGTTATTAATATGGGCAAATACTTGAATTGGGACTGAATGAATAAGAGTGCTTTCTGTGTGGCACAAACAGTTTGCATTTAATGTCCACCACAGTTCTAGGATAGAGGTAAAGAGAGTAAAACAATAAGCCAATGTCAGGTGATGCATTGTGAACAGCAGAAGACAGACTTGAACCCAGAACATGTGGCCCCAGTCTCTGAGCTCTTTGTCACAACTCTCTGACTCACTGCTACTCCCGGCATGTCAGCTTCAAGCCCAGGGCAACTTGTCATCATGAAGAACCATTGCCGAGGGAAGTCAGGCCCTCTGCTTCCTTTCAGGAAAGATGACAAAGGCTCTCAAAACTAAGAATGACTGGAAAGACACCAGGTAACTGGTCTAGCCTGGGTCTATCCACATGACAGAGCCTCAAAGAGCTGCCCTTATCAAAAGAGTTCAAAGTCCAACCACCTACTGTGATATGGCACTGATGTGTGCACACCACCCTCTGACCTGCAGTCTCAGCTACGTGTGAACAGGGTTAAGTCTACAGAAAACCTCTAAATGATGACTGAAGTTGGCAAAGAATTATAGACTTCTGCAATCCAGAAACTCACATTCTAGTGTATATTGTCCTCAGCTACTCTCAATTTCTACTCCTCTCCAATGGTCTTTAAATACCTTTGAAGTGTTTCATTTTTGAGAAGCTTCTAGAATTACATGTTGCTTCTGTATTTTCATACTGAGACGAGCTGTTCATAATCACTCAGCCCATGAAAGCCAGCCAAACAAGATCTAGTAGCCGCCATCCACTCCCCATGCTCTGACTCAGACATGGCCTCACCAAGGTCTTGGGCAGGATGAGCTGGCCTCTACATGACTGATGTCCCTCTTCTAAAATGATGGGCCTGGTTTGCAAACAAGCTCTGGACAAAGAGAAGTCTGTGTGCTCTGAGAACAGGTGTGTGCCTATGCCTGCTTAGTATACACCAGAGAATGAATCCATGAGCTGCTAAGTGGAGCATTCAAAATACTCTTTATGGTCACTGCTAACCTGGAAGGTCACTGTCAAGTTAGATAAGGTATAGAAATCAGAAAATTAAGACAAAGACAAGAATCTTATCATATTGCCAACTAACTTTGGGCAAAACCACAAAAAAAAGTCTGGACACTTTTCAGCACAGCATTTACTGAACCAGGAGGCATGTTAGCTTCTTAGAGTACAAACAAGTCATAGTCACCATGCATGCAAAGCTAGTGACACTGCATCAATTGAAGCGAAAAATATCCAGGACATCTTAATTCAAGTGGAACAAATCTGACTGGTTTTTTTTTCCTCTAAGGAAAAATCTGTTTTGAAGATAATGTAGAAAGCTGGTTTATAAACAGCTTACTCTCTTAGTCTTAGATTTTAAAAAGAATATGGGTATTAGTGTTCTCCCTTGTTAAAAAGAACTTCTAGAAAGTTCTTAATGGTGAACAAAGCAAGGAGACAAAAATCTGCATGGCACAAGATAGAGATATTCTCAGGTAAGTAATCAGTTTGCAGTCAAAATGTTCGTAGTACTCTACCATGATCAATTAACTGTCTACTGCAGAGATAATGTGAGCTGGGAATAATCAGAACATTGGTGTAATAGAGATTCTGATTGCCAATCCAGTAGGCCCCCCATCTCCCATTCTAGAAAGATCTTAATTTGATCATGTATCCCTGAGAGTGAAAAAGTAGAGCCCAAGCCCTCTGCATAAATTAGGGCTGGTCTGTATCCATATGAGAATCCCTTCTTAGTGGTTGACTTGGGGTTAACTTCAAATCTTTTCCTGGCCTCTTAGATAACAAGAGTATTTACAGTAAGATATCTGAAAAGCCTTTCTCCCCTGATAATATGATAAAGATGTGTTTGTTTACCTTGAAGGCATAGTACTTGGAGCCACCTTGCTATCTCAGAACCGTGAGAAATGACTTTTCTGGCTGTGCCAGCAAGATGGTTCTGCAGGTAAATGGTGGCTTGAGTAGTTTAATGCCCAGGAGCTGCATGGGGAAAGGAATGAGCCAATTGCCACAAACTGGCTTCTGATGATACACATGCTGATGCCGTAGGTGGCATAGAAAGGCTTCTCCATAAATGTATGTAGTAAATAATAAATAAATAGTCTAAAAAGGGAAAAGTTAAGTGGCACTGTCAATGTGACTGGCTTAGAAGAGGCTTTGCAATGCGATCAAGTTTCCAAGGAACATTTGAAACTACCTCAGGGTTTCCTGTAATTTGAGACCATAATAAGTAATTGTTTATGCAAATAAGCAAATCACCTTGCCCAAAACGCAAAGAGAATAAAGAGAAGGGGCAGGATTTCAAGCCCAATTATATAGATGCTAAAGCCACTGACTGAGTCCTTTATGCAGAGATTAAAGATTTTAAAACTAAGACGATAAGGAATGGATTCTCAACACACGGGTTACCTTCTTTGAATGTGAATTCAGCATTTTGGCATCCCATGAGAGCAACTATCTTTGCTCTGTATACTGCTGAGTCCAGACAATCCCAGATTTATCCAGGAGTCTCTATTTCCATACCAAAGTCCAGTCATTTGAACAGCAGCCAGGGACACGGTGAACAGTAGAGTTCATCACAGTTTGGTTGCAAGACACCTTTGAGATCCAAATCTAAATAGCAGAAATATTAACAGTTCATGCTACCTGAGTGAATATTGCTTATTTTTTGTGGTATAAAATTATTGTCTTTAAAACTTTTCCAGATCAGAATAAGGAAGATGACTCATTGAGCAGAGTACACAACAGCGGGACCAGAGTTCAGATTCCCAGGGACCGAACACACAAATGCAAGCACACACACATTTTTTAAAATTTATCCACTTTATATCCCAGTATCAGCCCTCCTTCTCCTCCCAGTACCACCTCACACAGATCCTCCCCCCATTCCTCTCTCCCCTTCTCCTCTGAGAAGGAGGAACCCCCTCTGGATATCCATCCCCTCCACTACCCCATCCCCAACCCTGGCCCATCAAGTTACTAGAGGACTAGGCATACCCTCTCCCACTGACGCTAGACAAGGCAGCCCAGTTAGAGGAAAAGGATCCACAGGCAGGCAACAGAGTCAGGGACAGCCTTTTCCTTGCTGTAGTTGTTGGGGGACCCACAAGAAGACCAAGCTGCACACCTGCTACATATGTGTGGGGGGTGGGGGGGGAAGGTCCAGCCCTTGCTTGCTCTTTGGTTGGTAATTCAGTCTCTGGGATCCCCCAAGGGTCCGGGTCAATCCTCCCCCCAACTCATCCATACAACTCCCTGAGTACGGTCTAATGTTTGGGGGTGGGTCTCTGCAAATCTTTCCATTGGCTGCTGGGTGGAGCCTCTCCGAGGACAGTTATGTTATATACATTTCTCTATAAAGGTAAAAAAATACCTTTGCATGTGAGTCGAATTTCTGAAGGTGTCTATGTGTTTATGTTACATCAAACACCTCACGGTTACTTTTTACTGGTTAAAGGATAACCACCTTCTGCTGAGAGAAGAGTGGTCCGTTTCTTATGCAAGTCCAAATTACTCTAAGACTTATAAACAAAGCTGGGGACATGACTTAGTGGGTGAGCACTTTCTTGGCCTTGCATGAGGCCATCAGTTGAAATCTAGCTTGGGGGAGGGGATCATTTGAAACTAGAAGGTAAGATCCTCTCTAAGCATGGATTAAGATGACTGTGGCTCAAGGAGGAGGTAGTCATTGGATGGGGGGTCTTTTACAAAATGTCTGGTTTGGGGCTCTCAGAATTTTGGCTTAGGTGTTCTTACACAATTGGGTGGTGATGGAGGAAGAAAAGAGGAAGTACACCTCTTAGGATCAATTAGGGTCTCGTCAACAGTCTGGCTGACTCGGGGCATGGGCCAAGAACCAGAATCTTGGGGATCTAAAGCCTATTGCTGAAAGTGCAGGGACTCAGGCCCCAGCCCAGAGCTGCAGGGTAGTGACTGCAAGACAGGAGGACAGATGACTGCCAGACAGACAGGACAGGTGACCTCCTGCCCCACTGGAGTTTAAGAAGAGTGAGTGGAGCAACTGTTCTCTGCCTCAGCTGCACTTGAGATTTTTTGAAGTTTTAAAAAGTCCCAGTGTGCAGTTCAAGCCCAGACATTCGAATTGTTTAGCTGAAGCTGGAACATTGAGGTTCTTGAAGGTTTTGCAAATGGTTAGAGTATTTTGCCAAGGCTGAGAGCGGTGGCACTTCCTGCTTCTCTGTGCCCCTTGCTGGCACTCGGAAGCATATGGAGCCCTGGTTAGACTTGAAGCCAGGAGGCTCCATAATGAGAATTCCTTATAACAGGTACAGGGCATTTGACAGTATGCCAAGAAAGGGGTGTAATGGACATTTTCCTTCTAAAGGCACATATATAAAGTTCATTTATTTTGTGCCCTAAATATTTATCATGCACTGTGCTAAACAATCATATCCATTATATCTAAACATACCATCTGCTCTACCAAGGTGTTTTATCCCTAAGGTTAGGGCCCCACAGCTTGTCACTGGCCATTCTTTTGGGAATTTTATTTGGAAACCAGAGCTGAGAAATATTAACAACATTTTTCCAAGGTAGCGCACCGGATGGACAGGATTTCCTGGATATAAGTCTTATCCTCAACTCTGTTTATAAGTCTTAGAGTAATTTGGACTTGCATAAGAAGTGGACCACTTCCCACTCAGCAGAAGGTGATTATCCTTTAACCAGTCAAAAGAAGCCGTGAGGTATTTGATGTAACATAAACACATCTGTTGTCTCCAAAACTAAAATGTCTCCTTGACCTAACTACTTCAATATAAGGACAAATCATTTTTCATATTCACCCAGTTTATTGCTCTGATAAACACGGAAGAGCAGTTCTCTCATGAGGCGGAGACACTCACTTCATGCAATCACCCATTATTTACTGACTTCACACATTCTGAGGCTTATTCCGTTGTTCTTGAAGAAAACACAGTCCAAGCTCCACCCCTCACGTGGATCAATTCGAAGACAAACAATTCAAGTAAGTGCATCTTCCAGTTGCTCCAGACTCTCCTCACCCTGAAGTGTTTTCCAGTGTGAAATCCAATTAAAATGAGATGAGAGGGTGGGTGGACCAAATGAAGATCGCCTGATTGTTGCCTTCTGAATAGATTTAGCTCTCTAATTGCCAGAGCTAACAGAAATAATCAAAACAGTATTCTTCTGCACGAATTTACCGGGCCTTGCATAGTAATTCTCCCTGAGAAGATTGCCCAATAACAAGCTGCCCTGGCCTTAGACCACTTCAGAATGGCATCCCCTTTGCCTACAGCCAGACTTCTTTTTGAACAAGTATCACAAGATAGGCCACAGTGTGTGCTTCTGGTACTGCAGTGTGGTACTTTGCAATTTCAGACTGCCACCTAGTCCTCAGGTCAACAAGAAGGGTCTGCCTACGGTGAGTGTAACGGCTAATAAAAATGATGAGGAAAGATGAGAATATCAGCCTCCAGACACAGTGGGCAGCACACAGATGCCCAAGCCCCTAAAAGAGGTACCTTGAAGGTGCCTGTTTAACACACAAGCATTTTGTTCCAAGAACAAGCCTATTCATTCGACCCTCATGGTCACTCTACAAGGACCATTTTACTGATTTCATTTTACAAATGGGGAAGCTGAGGCTGTGTAAGCTTCTTGCATAAATTTACTGTTAGTAATTGGTGAACTAAGGATTCTGTGGCCTCAGCCAAATCTAGCCCGACACTGCCACCCATGGGTAAGATGAAATGTCACTGTTTGCTAAACTTCACAGGCATTCAAATGGAAAAGGCCTGACTGGAATCTGATTCTCTGCCTTCCCCTCCACAACAGGACACTGGTTTTTCACTTAAGGAAATACCTGTGATTAGTAACCGTGAAGTCGGAGAGTTCTGACCCGTTCTAGATTCAGGAGGTCAGTGGGCACGTTCTCATATGTTTTCCCAAGAACAGTCAATTTACTCTGCTCAACCTGAGTCAAGATTTGAAAATATGATTGGGGATTCTGAGAAAGGACACTTTCTAGCCTGGATGTGTGTGAGGAAGCACGTTACCCAGACTACTGCAAAGGAAGCATCTTGTGACTCTGACGTCATAGCTAGGATGAGGACAAGGCCAGAGTGAAGGTAGACAGAGACAAGGTCTTGACCAAACTTGTCTGATGTTGGGTCTTCCTTTGGTTTTCAGCTTAGGTACCTCCAAATCTACTTTGTTGTTTAATTCCCATTGGGTTTTAAGAAAACAAACTCTCTTAGCCTTTGTGTCTATTCCTTTGTTCTTTAAGTCATTCCAGGTGAAGGATTTCTTTTTTAAGCTACAATAAGTGAAGGCCTCATTGTGGAGATCTTCCTGCAATGGAAGAGGCAGAGTTGTCTCTAGGTGAGCACAGTGTTCAGATAACTCTTCCACAGATCATCCAGATGTCGCCATCTGAAATTCATCAGGAGAGGGTAGAGTGAGGAAAGGTGCTCGTGCTGAGTCAACCCTGGGTCCTTTCACCCATTTGCGCAATTGCATGAAATCCAGTTTATGTCAAATTCAAGGAAAACCAGCTTCGTTTCCTTCATGTTTGGTGGAAATGCAGTCATGGGTAGTAGTAAGAACAGGAAATCACATTGAGAAATAAAACATGACCAAACCAATTGTTCTTACTTCGTGTGACTCTTCACAAGAATTCAGGAAATTAACCAGGCATGGTAATACATGCATGCCTGCAATCCCTGTACTTGTGAGGATAAGAATTTGACACCAGCCTAAGCTAGATAGGAAAGCCTGTTTGTAAAATAAGATAAGATATAAAGGATAACGAGACTCAGGAAGTCTCGTGTAGTGTGACTCGGTCTTCCACACTGACCTTCTTTACCAAGGATGGCAGAATCTGGCTCCCGAGATGTTGGACTGACACTTCCCCCAGAGCTGGCCATCACAAGCATCCCTTTTCAACTCCAAGATGCTTGGCTCAAGTCTACTCATTAGTAGGAAGCCTGCAAGCATCAAGTGTCCTTCCGTGGGACAGAAAGATGACTCTATGGATTAACCCTTTGCCCCACAAATGTGCAGACTGGAGTACAGGTACATAGCTTCAGCACCAAGTGTACGTTTCATGTGGTAGCATGCCTGTACTCCCAGGAGACAGAGACACGCGAACCTCTAGCTAGACAGACAAACAAAATCTGTCCTCTCTGGGTTCAGGAGGAGACCCCATCCCAGTATATAAGGTGGAGAGCAACTGATGTAGACATCTGACATCAACCTCTGTCTTCATTTGTATGCATACACCACACATGAGTTCACACTCCTGCAAGCACAGTGCCCAAGAGTTCCCAGCACAGCTCAGAAGACCAGGGTGGCTGCCACCAAGCCCTGATGACCTGAGTTGGAGCTCTGGGACCCATGCGGTGAAAGGAGAGAGTTGGCTCTTTCATGTTGTCTTCTGACCTCCACAAGTACAGCACATGTGCACACCCCTTCACAGTACACACAAGAACATTTAAAAGAAAATATAAGAGTATTATAGACAAACAGAAAATGGATTCTCATATACTTCATGAACAATTCTATTATACTATCACTTAACAATAGAGCTAATTTACATATTTGAATATGTATTTAGCTATATATTTAGGGAAGAGGAAGGTTACCAAGTACTTAGCAAAATTCCTGTTACCCTGTTTACTGTCTAAAGTGTATTAGAAATTAAGAAAAGATTGTTTAATTTAATAACCTTAACCTGGAAAAATAGATTATTTTAAAACTAGAATTTTCCCTTGATATTTATTTGAGGAAAAATTTGTTTTGTTCTTCGATTAGTTTAGCTGTATCAAGTTGAAAGCAATAGGAGACAAGTGGTCAAGGCTCTCCGGAAGGATGATACCTCAGACGGAACACATAGTGTGCAGGAATCATTGCAGAAAGAGCAATTAAGAACATGCTGGTGGGCGGTGGAGATGGTGGGCAAGAGGATTGGGGCTGGAGTATTCATCAGGAGTGTGGGACAAGGGGAGTAGAGGAAAGCTTGGGAAGCAGGATTATTCCAGATTGGATGTTGTCAGGATGGTGTACTTGTATTGATGGATCTCTCAACTCTTAATCTGAACCAAGAAAAATTAAAGTTTGATGAAAAATGTCATGAGAAGTCAAGGACAAGCCACCACACTGCCTAATCAGGAGGAAGATGGACTCATCTCTATAGCAGAAACCACATACATGCTTTGTGGGTCCAGACTCGGGGTTCTTGCTTTGTCACGATCCATCCTGGTTCTGTCTGGTATGAGTGTTTTATAGTACTGTCTGTTTTAGAGGGGAACATGAGAAGCAGCTATCTCTTTCTCAAGATCATATCTTTAAGTGTCCAAACATATAAAGAAAATGTATTCACTAGGCAAAGAAAAAGTCCCCAAAGCCTAAAAAGGTGTTTAGAAGTAAACAAGCAAATAGGGAATCTTTTTTTTTACCAAGTCAACAGCAGTTTTTAGTGGGCAAGTTGATAAAGTCTCTCAATTTCTTCATTTAAATTTGGATAAAATTGTAGATGTTTCTCAACAGAGGTTCTAAAAATAAGATAACCAATTTTCCTCTGCTTTTTAAAAAGCTTACAAATACCACTCAGGCATTTTGGTAAACACCTGTGATCCCAGCACTCAGAAAGCAGAGGTTGAAAAGATTTCTGTAAGTTCAGAGCCAGCCAGAGCTACATAAGGAGACTCTGTCTCAACAAACTAACAATAAATTTACTAATATTTTTCATATATGGAATCAGAAATGCTCACAGAGTTTGGGTAAGTAGGAGCATGTGTTCTGGATTATGCCACAGGAAATCTACATGGCCCTTTCCAAAAACGAGTACAGAAGCTGAACAGAGTGCCCACACCCGAGATCCCATGACATGGGGGAAGTGGGGGCAACTCCTAGTCATCCTTGGGCATATAGGCAACACGAGGAGCTTGAGGCCAGCCTGAGCTATGTGAGATCTTCCTATCTCGAAACAAAGCATAAGCTCAACTAGTCACTGCTCAGACAATAGCTGACAGGCCTGGAAGCTGAATGCCGAGGCTGGCACTGCTGTAACCGCTGTGCATTGACTGTGACTCTGGTGGCCCAACACCCAGTACACCGCTCTTCACTCACATCCCTGCTGGGGTCAACCTCACACAGGGACAGTGGCACTCACCAGGTTCTAGGACTCTTTCTCCCCAGAGGAAACTTAGGACAGAAGAATAAATAAGAAGAAGTCCCACCACCACCACAGCAGTTCATTGAATGGCAGTTAGCATCTCTGTCCTTCGGTGGCCTCTGCAGGTACCCCTTCTCTGTGGCTGGCACCTCCGATTCTCTAAGAGGCTTTTCTGGTATTGTGAACCAGAAGCTTGTCCTAAAGCCTTGAAGGATGGGCCTTCCCAGGCCATAATTACTGCAGCTGTCTATTCACCCAAGCCAGGCAACAGGGCACCAAGAGGCACCAAAATGCATCATGTGAGTTGGGTCTTCTGGCACAGAATCACAAATAACATTATGTCTGGCCCAAAGATTCACAGGGTATGAAGGAATCTATACATGACTGTGAGACCTACTCAGAAGACACCAGCCTGATAGAGCATTAGAAAACCCCACTACCACTTTGAAGTAATACTGAGGATCTGGAGCCATCATCAGGTACTAGACACCTTGGATCCTGGCCTTTATATGAAGCAGTGTCCACATCTAGATGAGTACACAAGTTAAGCAGACAAAGGATGATGCAGAAATGGACCTGGTTAAAACTGGCCTGAAGGACACATGTGAAAATGGTGCTTTCTCTCCCACCAACTCTGGACTCTTCGTGGTGAGAAATTTGTTCTATAGCAAGGAAAACACAGCTGCTGGGTGGAGCCATTTTCTTTTTAATCCATTGATTTATAAGCCATCGCTTCTAAGAGTGCTTCAACCTCTATCTGTCCATGGCTCCAGCCAGCAAGAACGAGTCACCATCATAGCAAAATGACTCAGACCATCAGAGGTAAGAGGAAGCAGAGATACAGGGGTGTTCAGGAAGGAACATGTTGGCACTGCTGGACTAAATCCATTTAGCTCAACCCCAACCCTGTGGAGCACGTGTGTCTTGACACTCCAACGTGCCAGATAATTCTTGCTCAAGTGACTTAGAGTGAAGTCACTGACAAAGAAGAACAGTGTGACAATCACTGACATCAGTTTAGGTTATATTACCCTAGAAGGCAGAGGAGACTCTTGAAAAGTCATGACGATATATAATTGCTCAATCCGTTTGAGAGAGAATTCCTCTTTGATGAGACTAAGAATGAGTACTCTCACCAAATCAGTGGTCCACACAGGTGAACTGAGGTCAGGCTCACTTGCTCTATCAAGCACAGTGCTTACAATGGGCAAGATATCCCCTGCTGCATTTGTGAAATGCAGCCATCCACCAGTCTTGTGTGCTTTCTTCAGGAGCCAAGCCATGAGATATGAGCAGTACCATTTTCGTGTCCTCTAGATCTAAGACTGGTACTAATTGTCACTGCCTATACATTAGGATGCTATGTGCTTCTGTACTGTATTTGAGCCTAGGTAGGTAGCTGGTGAGGATGGTATCGTGCATCCACTGACTGCCTCCACTAGTACAGCTATTAGTCAATGCCAGAGAATGTTATTTGTGACAGTCCTCAAGGACATGTATTCCAGTTATAAATCTGGAAACAGAGAAATGACTTCAAGGAGGGTCATTCCGTCGGTTCACAAAGTCAGGAAAAGTACCAAGACATTTCCCATGGGGCATGTTCATCTGGCAAGGATTTCAGTCCCACACTGGGGTGTGCTCAGCATTCCTACTTTCCTGACTCCCTTTATAAATGTCAGAGAAGCTGAAGGATAATTCACACATGAGGAAAATCATCAAAACTGTGAATGCCCTTTTGCAATTTTTGACAAATAGTCACTAGAAATGCAGTTTGTGTCATTCATCCCCAGAGCTCTCCCGTCAGCCAGTCCCCCACACCATCCTGAGCCTCTAGGAAGCATTTTTCTATATCCTATGGTTACAGTTTTATAAATGTAAGAATTCCTTGTGATTGAAATCACGAGTCATCAGTTGTCCCCTGGCTGGCTTCTTGAGCACAGAGTGACATTTTGAAATTCATTCTTGTTGACGTGTGAGTGAGTTGTCTTGTGGTGCTCTGCGTTGTTCCACCATATCGTCAGACACCACAGTTTACTCGGGTCTTCAGAGATGTCTGTGCGTTTGAATTGTTTCCATCTGGGCTTGTGTATTATGAATGAAGCTGCTGCTGTGAGTGTTTTCCCTAAAGTGCGTAAATGAGTTTGCATTTCCCTTTTTACAAGAAGAAAACTCAGCAGATTGGAATCTGACGTCCTCCTGGGGTGGAAACTTCTTGGACCCTTGAGGCCAAAGAGCTACTATTTCATTCATTCATTCATTCATTCATTCATTCATTCATTCATTCATTGTTTGTTTGTCTGTCTGTCTGTTTGACAGAATTTCTCTGTGTAGCCCTGGATCTCCTGGATCTCACCACAAAGACCAGGCTGGCCTCAAACTCACAGAAATCCACCTGCCTCTGCCTCCTGACTGGACTGCTGGGATTAAAGGCTTGTGCCACTCCCTCCTAGTTTAGAGCTACTCTTCCTAAGAGCCCTACAAAGGTCATATTTGGGTAACTAGGTATGTGGTTTGTTCTGTATGGCTCCTGTTTATACTATGGGGTATAATCATTACCACATCCCTTTAGTGTCAACAGTGTTGTGGGGAATGGAGTCATCAGAGGGCTTTCACAGAAATCTGGAAGAGCCTCTTCTGCATGGCTGTAGCTTGAGAAGTCCTGATGTGTTATTTCTCTTGCCCAAAATAAGCTCTGTCCTACCACCCTCTTCTCTCTTTCTTCCTTCTAGTGATCATGGGGCAGTCAGCCATCTTGGTCCCTGAGTCTTGAGGGTCTTGCCAAGCCCGGACACTCCATGTCTAGAAGCTTTCCATACCTAACATCTCTGCCTTACTGTCAGGAACCGTCTGGGGTGCCGTCAGGGAAGGAGGTTCAGCTGCTCCGGGATTTACTGACTTTCCTGTTCCAGTGTAGACAGATGTCCTCTCTCATCTCACAGCACACCCCCCGAAGCTCGGCTCTTTTTCTCCCCTCCCACCTGATTCTTCTCAATACATTTATCTTTAGGGAAGCAGAAATCAGAACGACTACACCTCTAATGACTTCTTCTTTCTAGATTCCCTGGGACAAAGGATCACAAGGGGAAACCCAAGGGGGAGCTAAGTATGTCGATAAGTTACACCCTCGTCCTTGCACCTGGAGAGTACTTATCAGAACAGCTGTCTGTGAAGTCCGGAAGAGGGGAGTGGGGGGCGTTTGGCAGAGGGAAAGAGGAATGGCGGATCATTGGCTGAATTCTCAGGGTGAAGCCTCAATGACAAAGGCTCCTCTGAACATGCAGAAAATCCCCAAAGGCTGGTAGATTCAAGTCAAACTTGCTGCCAACCCAACTATGACCTTCAACCTCTAATTGATGCTTCTCATTTCCTAAAAGAGCAACAGTGCCGCTGAACAGTGAAGGAGCCACGGTGGCAAGATGACACCACCTCAGAGGGGACTGAGTTTTCTGTTCCTACTGGGTTCCTTTTTTATCATTTTACTCTTCTGCATTGCTCCTTACACCCCTGAGTCTGCTTCCCCAGGCTCCGGTGTACAGAGTGTGCAACCAACCTGATCACTAACTCCTCCTTTATGTGTCACAAGACACAAGTGTGCAGTGAGACCTTTCTGGGGAACAGCCACAGTGATTTCTACAGGGGCTGTCCGGGTTACACTCCCCCCAGCAATGGATGTGTGGTCCCCTTTTCCCACAGCCTTACCAGCATAAGCGGCCATCTGTTTTACTGATCTTGGCCACTCTGACTGAGGTAAGATGAAGTCTCAAAGTAGTTTTAGTTTGTATTTCCCTGCTAGCTCAAGCTGTGGAACATTTCTTTAAATGTTTCTTCGACATTTATGTGTCATCGTTTGGGAACTCTCTGCTTGTATACCGCATTGTTAACTGGGTCATTTGTTTTTGTGATTGCGGGAATATATATTATATATTATATATATATATATACATATATATATATACATATATATATATATATATATGTATATGTATACTAGTACTAATCTATTAGATGTGTAGTTGATAATGGTCTTTTCCCATTCTGGAGGCTGTTACTGTGCTCAAATGATGATACCCTTTGCAGTACAGAAGCTACAAAAGTTTTGCAGCCTCGTGAGGTCCTATTTATTAACTGTTGGTCTTAGTGCCTGGGCTCTCAGTGATCTGTTCAGAAAGTTCTTTCCTGTGCCAATGAGTTCAAACTTTCTTATAAAACAGGTTCAAGAAATCTGATCTTAAGCTGAGGTCCTTGATCCAGTTGGAGTTGAGTTTTGTACAGGGTGGTAGATAGGGATCTATCTTCATTCTTCTACTTCTACATGGAGACATCCAGTTTGAAAAGCACCATTTGAAAAGCACCATTTGTTGAAGTTCCCATCTTGTATCCAGTGTGTATTTTTGGCTTCTTTGCCAAAACAAACAAACAAACAAACACACAGGTGAAATTATTTCTTCATTTCAATTCATTAAGAAACATGTCTGCGTTTCTATTAACTCTGTGTTGCTTTTCTCCCATAGCTCTGCAGGACAGCTTGAACCTGTGGTGGCCAGAGCTCCAGGTCTTCTCCTATGCAGCATTTCTCTTTTAGATATCCTGAAATTGCTCCGTTTCCATATGAAGTTGAAAATTGGCTTTTCCTTTGTTTCTTTCTTTCTTTCTTTCTTTCTTTTTTTTATTGTTTTCCCAATTTCTGTGAAGAACGGGGCTGGATTTGTGATAGGGATTACAAGAAATCCATAGATTGCTTTGGGTGGGACGATCATTTTCACAATATTAATCCTACAGATCTACAAGCATGGGGGACCTCTTCACCTTCTGGTAACATCCTCAATGTCTTCAATGTCTTAAAGCTTCCAGTACACACGTCTTCACCATCAGTCGAGTAAACAGCACGATTAACCGTGTCGCCACAGCCTCATGTGGGTCTCTTAGCTCAGGACCTCAGCTGTGCTACAGGAAGCCAGCTGTACTGAGCACCTTTCCCCTCTAAGAGGGCACAGTTCTCAGGCAGTCAAAATGCCGAGGGGGCCTGCAGAAGGAAAGGGAGAAAAGAGATTCGGTCTGTCACTAGAGGGAGCTACAGTCTAAGCCCTAAACTGTGGCGCAGTTTAAAAAGGCACTCTGCTCTCCTGGGTTGCTTTCGCTGTACTGCTCTAAGGAATTATATTTTGCTACTTTGTATCTTATGGTATGAACTTACGTGGTAATGCTTGAATTTCATTATAAAAATATTTTTATTAACTATTCTATTTTAATATGTCTATATATTTAATAATGTCTATAATTAAATGTATCAACTAGTCTATAAATGCTATATCAATTAAAGAAATGACAGTGCATGCTGAAATAACAAGAACTAAAATTGAAGCAAAACAAGTCTTAACTCAAGAAGAACCCAAGCTCATTTTCAGTGACTGCATGTCACAGTTAAAAGGTCGCAGTGGCCCATCCATCTTGTCTCCTCAGAACCTAGAACTTTGCTTGCAAATGGTAGTCACCAAGGAAAATATTTGAAAGGACAGGACACGATTCTTTTGCACGAATGTTCTTATCTGGTTGAACAAGCACATTCATCAAATGTCCCTAATGTCAAACACCTGGAACCTTGATTGCCAAACTATCTGGTCCCTGAATGAGCAACTTAAAGATCAGAATTCTGTGGTGCAGCGGTGGAAACAGCACCTTCAATTTTTAAAATTTATTTTTAGTTATGTACGTGTGCCCGCTTTTCTGTACATGCATTAAATACAAATCCCCTGGAGCTAGGGTTACAAATGGCTGTGAGCCGCCGTGCTGCTGCTAAGAAGGAGACCAAGGTCCTCTGGGAGGACAGCAAGTGCTGTGAACGGCCAGATTGGCCATCTCTCCAGCTACTGGACCTAAGTGCGGTAGCTCAGAGCCCCAGGACTACACTTTCATCTCCTCTCCCTGCTCAGTCGTCTCCGTTTTGTTGTAGGAATTACTAAATTAACCAAAATTCCTTCATTAGTGCAAATGATTCTTTGGTGCTACCACTTCTGGAAGATTGAAGTTGCTGAAGCAAGCGCCTGGGATAAGTGAGACCCTCTCCTATTCATGACTGTCTGGTGGTTCCCACTTTCCTCTTGTGGTGGTGACCCCCAACCATAACATTATTTTTGTTGCTACTTCATAATGTAATTTTGATATTCTGAGTCATGATGTAAATGTGTTGGTTTTTTCTTTAAGATAAGGGAGAGAAGGAATATGTTTGGTAGATTTATAGTGAGGTATGGGAGAAGGAGGTGCCTGGGCGGGCCCGTGCTGAGGCCTCCCTTCCCCCCCTCCCGAAGGACCAGCCACAAGACGGGGCGTAGTATAGAATACAGTTTATTCAGGGTATGGGGGGGGGGGAGAGTTGAGAGGGTAGTAGAGACAGAAAAAGGCAGAGATAGAGAGCAGAGAAGTAGAGGAGTAGAGGCAGGCCATTAGCACGTGGAGAGAGGGAGAGGGGCAAGAGGACAGAGCGGGAGCAAGAAAGGCAAGAGCAAGAGAGGGCAGAGAGGGGGAAAGCAGCCCCTTTTATAGTGAGCCAGGCTAACCTGGCTGTTGCCAGGCAACTATGGGGCAGAGCTTAAACAAAATGCTAACAGTAAATATCTGTGGGTTTTGATGGTCTTAAGAGAGAGACCTTGTGGAAGGGTGGTTCGACCTCCCGCAAGGGGGTCTCTTGTTGAGAGAACAGCTGGTAGTCTTTAGGTTTGGCCAGTAGTGGGGTCCCTGGATGTGAGGACCAGCACCTGGACAAACCTCCCCCCCTCCCCCGGCAGTGAGGGTGAGGAGGGGTTTGCACCAAGACAGAAAAGAGAAGAGAGCATAATGGATCAGTCCTCATTCCAAATTCTAGTCCTAATTCAGTGGGGATTCCTGGGAATGTGTCAGCAGCACGAGCCTTCCAAGTTCACTGTGGGCTTTCTGCATCAGAAACTCTGGACTCGGTTCTCCATGTTTTAGGACAACCTTGCCACCCTGGCGATCTCTAAGTTTGAGAACCAGCCCTGCGGGCAGTGCCCAGGGCCAGCTGAACTAGGAGAACTTGAAATTCCTGACACTAATTTCTTTTGTAGGTTACTGGTTTGTACAGTCTCCGTAAAGGCAGACCTCTCTCACACACACAAATCAAGGGGGATCTTTGGCAAGAAGTTCCTCTTGGGAAATCCTAAGGACCATTAAACAGTTATTTAAATACTCTCTCGATAGCTTAACAAGCTTCTTTTTTTGCTCAGAAAAAAAAATTCTAAAGCATTACAAGTTAGACATTGGAACTCTCCTATGGCCGAATAGTGACTAAGGTGTAGGGTGACAGGTTCACACACAGGCCCAAATAGGGAGGGGCAAGTTACAGAAGTGGCCTCTTACAGAAGGTTGGAGACTCAATCTGAGTATTTATGTTGTGTGTTTTTCCTTTCTTGTGGCTACTAAGGTCCTCCAATGCACCTTCCCGTTGCTTACAGTAAAAGCTATAAATTCCAACCTGCCTGTCTCCACCTATAAAACACCACCCAATGTCGGTAGTCAGGAACTATTGTTCCTGAATGTAGAATTTGTGATTATAACAAGGTGACAGTGGAATGGATTGTAAAACATCAAGTATATGCAGACTCTAAAGCCAACTCGGAGCTTTCTGTGTAAGGCAAAGGTAAACTAAAAATGTCCAATAGAAACCATTTTTTAAAGTAGAATTCAAACTTAGTTTCATATCAAAAAGAAGTTTTTAATTTCCAAAATGCAAAATAGCAAAACTTTCACATTAAATTAAAAAAATCAGGAAAACACACATCATATTAAACAGCAAGAGTAGCAACCATGAGGCAAATAAAACTTCCAGTTTTAATAAGTAGAAGGTAAAATCTGGGTGCCTAGCATGTTTCTATATTATCAATAGGCAGCCCACCTTGCTTGTTCTGTCAGTAAACTTCAATCTGAAACAAGAAACAAATACTACAGTCAATACTGTGTGCCACACCATATAAAATGCAACACGTAGCAAATTAAAATTTAAAAAATGACAAACACCACAATCACCTCACTGAAGTTTAGAGGACACCATGGACCTACCAGACAGCAGCGTCTTACTGGTTGCATCATCTCAAAAGTATGGGAAATTCTTACCATACTTTTAAAATTACAGATTTATCACTCGAATATGCACTTCTTCACACAATGAGCAAAGCTCTGGTTTACAGGAAATATGTTTATTATTCACGTAGCAAACTGAAGCTGCAGGGAGCTGGTTTAGGGTTTCATCTTCTCTTGGGTCGATTTGGATAAAACCCCTGAGGGTTTGGCTTTGGAAAAATGGGTTCTCTTGAGATCAAGACTTTTAAAGGATACCAGAACAGTCTATTTCAAATGGTTACTTTCCCCTCCCCCTGCCTGAAGCATGAGAAGATTTTCTCCCGTTTACTATAGCAACATAGTGGAGCTCTGGAGGCAAGCTCATGAAGGTTTAGGGGTTCCCTATGACTGGGCCTCTCTGCTGGGTGTCACCCTCTGCCTTTCTATGCTAAGCCTTCAGCAGTTTATCAGTGGGAGACAGTTCTGGCCTTCCTCCCCCAGCACCTGTTCTCACCGTGGTTTTTGTCCATGTGTTTCCACCCAGTTAAGTTGTGGCCCTCTGACACACAGCCGCAAATAGAGGGGACAACAGTCTTCCTTGTGACCTCTCTTTTATTGGTGAGGTTGACTTTTCTGTTTGTTCAGCTATGTCAGTTGGTCCATGATCGTGTACCCAAAGGAAAAAGTCTGCAGAAACCAGAGGCTTGGGAACCAGTCTTGAGGTCCCGTCTAGGAATGTTCAGCTGTCCACAAGCCCAGACAGTTGCAGGGCAGTACCCAGGACACAGGCAACTGAACCTCCCAGCTCAGTGACATTCAGTACTCCATTCTCAGCCCCACGCTGAGGTGAAGGGCTTTTTCATCTACTGTAAGCCTTGCTCTCCCTGAGGTGGGTACAACGGTTGGGGCGAGTGATGAGGTGCGGTAAATCAGTGTTCACACATGGAATCCAGAAAGAAGAGGTGCTTCAAAAATCATCTTCCCCTTGCCCTTTGTATCTTACACACCACCATAAAGCACCGCCAGCCCCCCTTGAAGACACCGGAGAAAGTACGATAGTGTTCTTTTTGTCTGTTGCCCTTAATAACTACAATATTTGAGAACTTGCTGAATTCAAAGTCTTTTAATTGCAGGCAACATTTAAAGGATCTTCACATCCTGATAGCAACACGATAAAATATGTAGCGTGTGTACATGTGAGTATGTGGGTGAGTGGCTGGCTGTGGTCATTTTTTTCTAGCTCACACTTTCTCTGTGGGATGACTGGTTTTATGTGGACTTGACACAGTTGGAGTCAGTTTGGGAGGTGGGAGTCTCAAATGAGAAACCGTCTCCAAAAGCCTGTAGGGTGTTTTCTTAATTAGTGATTGATGGAGGAGGGCTCAGCTCACTGTCGGTAGTTCTAGCCATGGGTGACAAGACAGCAGGCTGAACAAGCCAGGAGGAACAAGCCAGGAAAACGGACCCTTCTATGGCCTCTGCATCAGTTTCTGTCTCCATGATCCTGTGCTATCTGAGCTCCTGCCCTGACTTCCCTCGGTGATGGACTGTGTGTGCAGTGAAAGAAACCCTCTCCTCCTCACCTTGCTTTTGGTCACAATGTTTCATCACTGAGACAGAAACTCTGACACTCTGTGACCAACTGAAGGTTCCACAGGACCGTGTGAACTCATTCAGTCCTCACACGATCCTGTTAAGTAAAGGTTACTGTTGTCAGCTTTATTCCGCAGAATGGAAAATAAAGACGCTGAGAAATCAGACTGGAGATGGGAATTCTGTTGAGGAAATGTGTGTTTTGATCCCTGGGCTATTGGGTGCTCCCTGGGGTCCATTTAAAAGGCACCAGACAGGCGAGCCTATCTGGCTGAGCCATTCAATTCAGGTCCACTGATGCAGCTGAGATTCTTCTACAGTAGTGTCCTTGTTCAGCCCTCTGTTTGCAGCAAAGCACGGGGCAGTAGGAACTTCTGCCTGCAGGATACAAATGACAGGCTAGAAGGAAAGAATGTCACTTGTCTCCAGAAACTTAGAACACCAAGTTTCTTCAACATCTTCTTCCCCCACCCCACTACATCTGTCCTATAGACAGTGTTTTCTCTGAGCTTCTGTGTAACCAAGAGCAACAGAAACCACACCCCCTTTCCGAACTAAACTGCAGACCTTCTGGTCAATGGAGAGACTGTCTGCCAGTGTGTGTGTTTGAAGGCATGGTGTGTAGAGCACATGGACCATGCCACCAGAGGAACTCGCATGGAACTGGCGAGGTAGAGCAAGTTCAAACCTGGAAAATCTCGGAACTTGAGTCTGGCAGGAGTAGAGCTAGCGCCGTTTCCCTGCCTCGGGGCCGTACCCAGATTGACCCCCAACCAGGTAGTCAAGGGTAGTCAGCCATGCACCCAGCACCTGGACCACCTCTCCATGCTAATGAGGCATTTCAGGAGCCTTAACCTTCCCTCCCTGGATATTCTCACACCCTTCCCCCAAAGCAATATAACCTTTGGTTCACCCAGAATAAAGTGTGTTTAAACCCACTCCCAATAAACTGATGCGGTGAGCAGGAGGGAGGGGAAGAGGTAGACTGTGCACCTGACCGGAACTAGAACCATTCAGCCCTGTCTTCTCCAAGCCAATGTATGGGGGGGTGCCTGGACACCCCAAGAGGAGAGGGGAACCGGAACAACAATGGCATACTTGAAATATAAAGAGAATATAGAGCTGACATCATGTAGCTCAATAAATTGTCTTTAAGGCTGTAGTAATTGCCTAACACCAGCTGTAGTCACCATTTAATGAGCAGCCACTGTTGCCGGAGCTAGCTGGTCTCTTGCAGTGTCCTCTTGCTAACCTATAAATAACCCGGGGTGGGATTAGCCTCACTCTATACCCAGCAGAGAGCTCTGCACTCTCCTTTTGCTATCTTCACTGCAGCTACACTTGCTATAGCCCAGTCTTTGGGTTTTCTGTCGCTTTCTGTTACAACTGCTTGCACATCCTGACTCCTGCCACTCTCTACCTGGAACACAGTTTAGAACCGTTTCAGGGTGTAATTGCACGCCGATTGGAATCATTTTCATAACATCTGCCTCCAAGCTGACACTCTGAGTTTTGTTAAGAACAAGGTCTATAAATGTCTTTTGCTGACCCCTGTATCATGAGGGACTAGTGCAATGTGAGGGACAGGGTAAGAAATCAGTAATACGGAGTCCCCATATTGGCCGAGCTGAGGGCCAAACTCAATTCTGTCTAAGCTCAAAGCCCAATCTTTTTATGCTGTGGCTTGTTGCCTCCAACACAGTCATATTAATTTAGGAAATGAGATCTTAAGAAGCTATAAAACCATGCAAAAATATGGAGCCTGCCAGATAAGAGAACCATTGTAACCATTGTAATTGCAAAGCACCGGGCTGGGGGACATGGCAAGTCCTTAGCGCTCTCTCTGTCTCTCTCTCTCTCTCTCTGTCTCTCTCTGTCTCTCTGTCTCTCTCTCTCTGTCTCTCTCCATGTTCACTGAGAAATATGTGCCGAGTATTATGTCTCCCTAGCATCCTAGCACAGACTAACTTCCCAGTCAACGTGTAAGCCACTTTCCTCCTGCCAAACACATTGTTAGAAAACAGTCTATCATAAAAATAAGAAGCTATGTATCGCTTTCAAAATGGAAGCCATTTTATACTCAGTACAGTGGCTTTCTGTTGTTGAAGCTGCAGAAGCGCTGTTCAGGACTTACTCTCCAAGGCAGGCGAATCATTCAGCCCTACAGTGTAGCTGCTACAGGGCAAAGCTCCTAAAATATTCAGCTACCTGGAAGTTCACAATGACTTGCACATCAATAAAAGCATTGCCTTAATTAAAGCTGTGGGGGACTCTAAAAGACTCTCCTCCTTTTATCTCTTTGGTTTTTCCCACAAAGACTTTTTTGAACGAAAGTTCTAAAATCTGTCTCCACAGGAAAGCTGTTTCATGGTCCTTAAAAGAAACCGGAAGTGATATTTATTCTTCAAGTTCTGCATAAATGTCCAGAATTTCCCCATGGGAATTATCCTGTTGTAGTTATTGTAATTTATTATAATATTATGGCAAAATTTCCCAATTATAAACTGTATTTATTTTAAACTTTCATATTGGAAAAATAACATCTGTTGGTTCACTGTAAAGACAGCTTCCTAAGCAAGGTGGTTTCCAGTTGGGTTTTTATGGGAGGCCCCTCTTTATCAAGGGCTATCCTGCTTCTGCTGGAACTCTAGTTAGCTAGCCTCAGGTAGGAAACAAAAGTGTAAGGCCATGAACCAAACTGGCAGGTCAACCCTGTTGCTGGTTCACATAGTTGAAATGGACAATTATTTGTTTCTAGATACTTTCTTTATGTCATAGTGACTTCTAATTATTTTTCAGAAGTCATTTCATCATGGTTTATGAAGATTACTCAGCCTAATGATAGCCCAAATCTCTTTTCTCTTTCTTTTCTGCCTCTGTTTTATATGTGTAGAAGTGCATTGCAACCCAAGTATTTTTCTTACTTTCTAATTACTAATGTATCGATGAGCATATATATGTATACATGAAAAGCACATCCCAAATTTAGTGGATTAAAATATCAGCTTTGGTGTGGCTCAAATTTCTGATTGATTGACAATGCATATGTGCTCAGTAGGGCAATTTTCTTGTATCTGTAGTCCTTTGTGAGTTTTTAATCAGCTGTGGGTTGGCTCAGGGCTCTGGGTCTAGGCTGTGATTGGGGATAACTGGGGGGCAACTGAACCAAGAGTCCCTGTCATCCATATGCTAACCCAGGTTTGTTTATATCATCATTGTGAGTTTTAAGACCCAAAGCAGGAAGTCCCAGTGAAAAAATAAAATTATTCAAGCTGTGTTTGATAGTGATCAAAACAAGTGTCAAGACCAAGCCTAGAATTAGTGTAGGTAAATCCTCAAAGGAGACATGGTGGCAGTGGAGATGAGGGTAACAAAATCAGATCCATTACTGTAGGTATTAGTCAATAGTCATGTTATAGTCATATTCCAACGCTCACATCAATAGCCTAAATAAAAAACAAAAAACAACTCAACAGCCATGAAAACTACTCTAGAAGCCTTTCTCTCTTTAACCTGAAGTTATCGTTTGCTAATATTCATACACTAGGCCTAGAAGATTTTGATAAAGCTTTATGGTGAATAGAGTAAATATGTAGTTAACTCTTAGTATTCTATAGGGAGCCACTATCCGTGGTATTACAAGGCAAAAATAATCAAGGAATCTTTAGAAGTGACAGTCAGGTTGAGTTGCTCTATGGAGCCAATGGTATGGAACTGGTGGCACTGCAGGTACACAGGCCATAAAGGCAGATGTAAATTCTAGTTCCACCTTATATTTGTTTATTGTAGAAAGTGCCATTTCAAATGAGAAAAGATTTTGATGTGCATTTGTCTATTGTCCCGTCCTGCAGGACGTTCAACGAGGGCCCGAGGAGGGAACTGTCGAACGAAAGAAGAGACAGGAGACAAGAGATACCTTGGGAGTAAGACGGTAATCTGATCAAACTCCAAAGAGCTTTATTTTTGAGCAGTATATATAAGACACAAAAGTGGAGAAGTGACAGGGGTGGGGGAATTCTCAGGGTTGCTCTATCATTGCCAGATGTCACACATTGCTGCAAAATAGGATAGCAGGATATCACAGGATCTCTCTAAAACCACAGGCTACTTCAAACAGGAGGTCTGAAAAACCACAGGAGGCAGTGGGAGTGGAGAAGGATCAAAGAAATGATTTCTGTGAAGCCTGGAGCACTCAGGCCTACTGGTCAAGCAAAGCCTGTTGGTCTCCAACAGTCTATTCCAAAACATAGTTATTGTCACCATTATTTCTGAGTCAATACAAGGCTTTTTGAGCCTCCGGCATGGGTCTGGCATTACTTTAGACACCCAAGAGAGTCACTCCTCTGTGTCTGTGATAAAGCACCATGATAAAGGCAACAGAAGGAAGGGTTTCTTTGGGCTCATGGTTCCAGAGATGAGAGTCCATTCTCCATCAGGACTATTCCACCTAAGCCTCCTCAAACAGTACCACCCACTGGGACCACGTGTTCAAGTGCCTGAGACAATGGGGACATGTTGCTCACACCATCACAGTATCAAACCTAGATTCCCACTGTTTTGGAACTTATGTTTTAATGAGAGAATATGCTAGATAAAGAAATTACCTGAAATGTAAGATGTGTTTAGGCAATGAGAGAAGTGCCATGCACACAACAAAGAAAGAAGGGTGCTATGGTAGAGAAAGAATGGAGACTTTCTTCAAAATGGCGTCACCGGGAAGGCCTCCCTGAGAAGATAGCATTTGAGGAAAAATGAAAACAATGAGCAAAGAGTTCTTGGCAGACGCAGTACCAAGTACAAAGGCCGTAAGCAGGAACAAGGTTGGTCTGTTCCAGGAGCAAAACTAAACCCGGAGAACAATGTACAGGAAGCGCCAGGAACGTAGAGAGTCAACGAAGCTGAGAGGAGTGAGCAAGATCTTTTATGTCTTAGTAAGGAGGTCAGACTTAGATTTCATTCCCCACGGACGGGGCAACCACCAGAGAGGCTCTTAGCAAAGGATGTTGGTAAGCTGTGATTAGAATAGTTTATACAAGATCCTGCTGGCTGAGGTGGAGAATGAGTAGGACAGAGTGAAGGCAGAGAAAACAATTAGGAGGCCATTGTAGTGTCCAACCTAGGACGGTGCTGGTCTGAGGTAAGGAGAGAGCAGTGGAGATACGGTATCAGGACTCGCCGATTTACTGGGCATGGGAGGAGAAAAAGAAGGCACCAAGGGCTGACCAAGACTGGGCCTGCAGAGCCCTGTTCTAGGCTTAGGGGATGAACTAGAGACATACAGCATCCTCATCTTCATATGGAACCAATACTTTGTATGGTTTGATAAATACGACTTATTTAAAAGTTGAGGAGCTTAGAAAAATGAAGATTTAAATTTTATTGTTTTTAATGCAAGATAACCAGAGGGGTAGAATTTAATAAATAAATAATATCTGAAGAAAAACCTAGGAGAAAATACATACATATGTGAACAGAAAAGATTTTTATGAAGCCCAATCACAAAATAACAAGGAAAATAGATTTGACTATTTTTTGAAGCTTTCATAAGTCAAAAATGTCACAAACAAGACTAGGCTATAAAGGAAAAGCCTGGGAAGTAAGGTCACAGTGTATCCAACGAAGAGTTGTGATGCCTCCTTTGTAAAGACACATTTTAAGGAAGAGGAAGATGAGCAAAGAACAAATTTCAAAAACAAAGAAGCAAATATGCAAGGTTAATGTAAGAAAGACTTCGGTTTTACTAGTACTAATTCTGTACACATTTACAACAGCTATCAGCTGAGGATGGTATGAACCTGCATCCCAGGACTCAGGAAATGAACTGAAGAGCTGAGATTTGGAGACTGATATAGGCTACCAAGTGAGCCCTCTCTCAAAAATAAAATAAAATATGAATTTTAAGCTTTCAAACTGATAATAATTGGAAAAAGGGTACGATAACTCATGAAAGCATATTGCCCTAGGGTTATAAAATCAATAAATTATTTCTTGGATTAGTAAACTTTTAGAGTCTAGAGACATGGCTAAGGACTTAGCACTTGCCACTCTTGCAGAGACCCAGGTTCAGTTCCTAGCACCCACCTGGTGACTAGCTACTGTCTGTAACTCCAGTTCCAGGGGATGCAACACCGTCTTCTAGCCCCAGCAGACACGAAAAGCAAATGGTGTCCACACACACAGGCAAAACACCCATGCTCACAAGATAAAAGTAAAATGAATTTTAGTATAATTTAAAGTACACAGTCCTTTACATCCTGCTACCTCACTTTGAAAGTTGTAAGGCAGTAGCCACAGTTTGGTGCAATTATATGTAAACATTCACTGTAGTGTTGTTTAGAAGTAAAACTTTCTCTCCGTAAGGAACCACTTAAATAAATAATGGTCTATACCTATGATTTATTACAGTGCCGCTAGTTAAAACACATTGTAAGAAAAAAAAATAACCCAACCTGACATATGGTAAATTGTTCACAATATCTTTTATGAGATAAAGCTAAGTTATAAAACAGTACACTATGCAACCACCTTTAGATATGTCCACAGAGTAAATATGTCAGTCATGACAGTCGGTCCATTGTTTACAATAATTTTATTTCAGAGATAGATTTGTAAATATTTTTGCTTCATTTTTGTGTTTTCTAAAATTTTCATAGTGTACACATTATATGGCTTTACATTCTACAGAAAAACTATACATCTAGGTGAAGATAAAGTATTCAAAGGACAAAGAGATCCATTTTGAAGGCTGCAGATAAAGGCAGAAACACAGTGTTGCCCAGACGTTGAAAACAAACAGGAGATCCCTTTAGCACAGGTGACTGGGTGCAACCAGGATCTGAGCAAGACATTGTAGAAGCCGGAGCTGTAAAAACTGCAGGTCCTGTTCCTTATCATCCAAAGGTCAGTACACACTAGCAACCACACACCAGAATATCATGGGCCAACGTGGCCGAACTACTACAAGTAATGGCCAATACCTCATTTGACCAAGGCCTGTTAAATTTCAAAGCCCCTCATCTTTTTCAATGGCCACAGGCTAACTCAACTGTCTGACCCTTTCTGTGTGAGTTTAGAATCCTATGGAAGGCACCACATAGACGCGTCAAGCAAGCACTGTGACTCTAGCGTCACAGTCAGACATTCATTCAGCATTCCACCTCAGAGGACACCACAAGTCAACCCTGCCTCACCTTCTCTTGAAATAAGAATAAGATTACCCAAAACCAACTAAGTCAGGTGGTCAGGCCAGGCAGATGCCCTGGTGTTGCGAGCTGCCTGGAAGGTTCTGGAGCACCCTAAGGGTGTGAGTTAAAAAAGAAAAGTCTTGGGTGCAAAGGTGCTGGCAAGAAGCCAGGACCAAGGAAAAGAAAATTAAGAAATCTCTAAGCTGAAAGACAAATTAACTTTTCAAAAACAAAGCGCAGAGTGTCCTAGCTGGGGCAGTTTATCTACAGCACAGATGGCTGGCAAAGAAAATGAAACCTGTCATTGACGAAGGTCCCCACCGTCTGGCCACTACTGCAGAACCCTGTCAGAGAGCAGGGTACCTGCTGGCCGCGAGGACAGAGTAAACACTCCCAACATGCACTGAGGCGCTGGGCGTGGCTCAGGTTGCTCACTCCCCCTGCGATGGGCAACCTAGTAATAATTAACTGCCGCTGAGGCTGCGAAACTGTGCCGGGAGCAGCACTGTGTGGCCAGCCATGCGTCCCCCACCCTGCCTGCCTCGGCTGGGAGCAGGTGAGTGATCAGGTGAGTGACAAGGACGCCTGGACACCCGCGGGCAGCTCCGCCTTCCCACTACAGCAAGGGACGCTCGCCACTTGAGCTCCGCGCTGCTTGATTGCAAGAGTCTCCTTTGCCCAGCGTGACAATAGCCGGTGAACTTGGAGGTGGAAGGGAAGAACCCCATTCAGTCCTCACATACACACCAGGTGAGGGTGCGGGGAGCCTTTGAGAGCAGGTCCAGACAAAGTGGAATCCATAGTCAGGAAGGGTAAGCCGGTGCGCACATCAGCGCAACCTCAGCCCTGGTGTGAGTCGGCCTTAAATCAGAATTTTCTCAGAATATTCTTTCCTGGACAAGGTAAGATCGTGAGGAGGGTGGGAGAGAGTAAGGGGGAGCCTTTGGAGCAGCAAGACCACCCTGTACTCCCCTTTCCCAAAGAGCCAGCTCATTGACTTTTACCTGAGCTTCATCTTCTTGCATTTCAAGTTTGTAATGCATGACTACATGGTAAGGGAAAAATCCTTTAACTTGAGGGGTCAGTTAAATATTCCTTTCTTCAAGGTAAATCAGCTTCACTGAAAAGGGATTGGGATATAATGAGGACCTCACCAAACAATGTTAGGATAACCGTAATCATACGGACATCGTGAGTTAGCATCAAGATTCTGAATCTGGAGAGTCATAGGATCAAGTCTTGTGTCTGGTACTTACTAGTTTGTCACTTTGAATATTACTTCCTATATCTAAGCCTCAAAAGTCTGACTTCTATAAAACCAGCATAATACTGTGTGTCACAGGGGGCAGCTTTAGTAGAGATTAAACAGGTAGCTGGTCTTCCACAAATGGCACCGTTTGTCACCACCCACAAATCTGCAGATCTGTAAAATGGGTGCAGGGGAGGACAAATTGACCTGAGCTGGGAAGACAACCCCAGGGATGATGGAAGAGAACAACGCTTATGAGACTGAGCAGGTGTCCATGGGCTAGCGAGCAGCAGCTCTCTGTAGTGGTGAAACTGCCTAGCTTCTTCCAAGTGTTTGTTTAGCGTACCCGGTGGCCAGTTTAAACTTATATGTTATCTACTTTTATTTTGTGAAATTAGTGTTTATTTCTGAGGATATAAAAACATCTGTAGTGAGAAAATTACTATCTATGTTATGCTGTCAGAGCCCTGGCCTTTAAGTTTTACACGGAAGACTGCCTTTGAATGCTTTTTATCAAATCAGACCATCTGAGCCAAGCCCTTCTATTGATGGTTTACAGTCAAATGATGGTGACTTTCCTTTATATTCTAACAGTCTGGTACCCAGGCTTTGTCAGCCTCTAACTCTGCAGCTTAAATGACAAGGAGGCTTTCTTTTATACGGTGTTGTGTAAAGGACACTTTTGTGGCTCTTGCTGTGAGTTTTATGATTGTTGCTAAATGGTTTACAATGCAGTATCAAATGCAGTATCATTTTCTTGAGTATTCATTTTTTTCCATTATAGAATTTGAATTTCCTTATGCACTTCTAATGAGATACTGAATGAAGAATTATGGGTAGACTTCTAAAGCCAAACTAACTGAAGTTTGAGGTGGTGTTGTCTTCTAGGATCTAGCAGGGACAACTGCAGTTTGGCTTAAAAAATAATCTGATTTATTTAGACTAACTCAGAGTAATAACTAAACATTTTTCATCGATTATACTGAATATAAATTGTTGAATACAATTTAAAGTATTCGATTTTATATTTCCTAATGATATATCAATATAAAAAACAGTGCCCCAATTAAGATAAATCTGACTATATTTAATATTGAGATGAATCTCTCTAACCTCATAAAAAACTGTCTTCCTAGTTAACTTATATGCTATACATATATGTTTATCGGTTATTCCTAAAATACATCACCCTTTATTGCAAATTATAGAACGTTCTAATCAAAAAAGAGAAAAATAACGAGGGTGTATAAGAAATAATAAACTTTTCTAATTGTATTTAAATAGTATAACATAATGCAAATAACAGCATTAAATGTTATATACTCAACTCCTATTTTAGTTTTCTAAAGAGTAACTTATAATTAAACTAGATTTTTATGCTAAATGTCCATTTACTTGTATAAGTTCCTCGATTACAATGTGGATAGAGGATTCCGGGCCTTTAGATTTAGGATTCATGTGAAATTTAATTTTTTAAAAAATATTCAAGTCATCCATCCATTGAAGGACATGTAGGCTGTTTCCTTTCCTGGCTATGGTGAATAAAGGCAACAAATGCTGCTGAGCAAGTGTCTCTGGGATGGGTGTGGAGTCCTTGGGCGTAGGACAGGGAGTGGTGGAGCTGGCTCCGGTGGTCATTTTACCTTCAGCTTTTTGAGAGTTCTCCAGGCTGGATTCTACAGTGGCAACATAAGTTTGCCTTCTATCCAACAGTGGATGTGCAATCCCCGTCTCCCACATCTTTACCAAGCATCTGCTGGTTGTTTTCTTGATCTCAGCCATTTTGACTGGAATAAGAGGAAACCTCTAACTTTAATTTGTATCTCTCTAATTGCTAGGAATGTTGAACACTTTTGAAGACGTATTTTAGCCATTTGCTATTCTTCTTTTGAGAACTTTCGTTGAGGACTTGTGTGGTTAATTTTCCTCAACTTGAGACAAAACTAGACATATCTGAGAAGAAGAATTGAGGAATATCAACTGAGGAATTGTCTTTATCAGATGACCTGTAGGCAAGAGTGTGGGGCATTTCTCTTGATTAATGATTGATGTGGGGAGGTCCATCCACTGTGGATTTTATATATATATATATATATATATATATATATATATATATATATATATATACACACACACACACACACACATCTTATGATATATATAACTTATGATATATAGTATATATTATATAGCATATATCATTTATCATATATCATATATCTTATATCTAGCATATAGCATTTATCATATATCATATATCTATCTTATATTTATATTTATATTATAAATTGTATATCATTATATATAAATTATATGTAATTATTTAATACATTGTGTATAATCATTTAATACATACATATATGTATACATATATAATATACATTTATAATTATTTATATGCATACATACATATATACATTCATACCTACATCAGGCTGAGCAAACCAGAGGGAGCAAGCAAGTAGACACCATTTCTCCTTAGTCTCTGCTTCAGTTCCTGTCTACAGAGTCCTGCCATGAGTTCCTACCTGACTTCCATTCATGGTGGATTAGAAACTGTAAGCGGAAACAAATCCTTTCCTTTCCACATGGCTTTTTATGGTGTTCACCATAGCAATAGAGGGAAAACTAGGACAAACCTGTGACCTGTTTTTCACTGGCTCCTTTGTTTTCTGGGCTCCTTGGGTTTTTAAATAGTTCTCTATACTCTGGATATTAACCTCTGGCAAATGAGTAGCTGGCAAATGAAAGTGACAGTGAGTGGATTCAGAGGTTGGATTTATAGTTACCGCTGTGTACATGTGCAGGGGTAATGATAATTAAAGATTGTGAATTTGAGAGGGGGTAGCATGAAAAGAGTTAGACAAGGGAGAGAGGAGGTAGAAATGATTATAAATGCAATCCCTACTCATGTATAAAAAAAGAAAAATATGTTTTAGCAAAATAAAAATGAAATATCCAAGTATTGAAAACACTGCTTCTGAAAAGTACTTCTCGGGACTCTCTCTTGCATTAGAAACCTATGGTAGAGAACTATTCTTTTCAAAAATGAACCTGTGTCTTTCAAAACAGTCAATAACAGTGCATTCCCAGCAGCTAGTACCCCGATTTCAGCTGGTGGAGATAGGGATGGCTCCTCTTACAAGAGGCCAGGACTGTGAGGAAGGCGGCACTCATCATTACTCAGGGCCCAGTCAGTGGAGGCTCAAAAGAAAAAATGTTCATTATTTTACAGCCAGTAAATGAATAGGAAAAGTGAGTCATGATCCTCGGGACATCAACTTTTAGAATTTCCTTTTGGAACCTCGGAGGCAGCAGAGAATCCTTGACCCTGGCCAGTAGTTGTTGGCTGAGGGGAAGAAGGTGCCTGCAGTCCCCAGTTGATGATCAGTTTGCCTATTCTATTCCTGCTTTCTACATGTCCCCAAGCACTCCGAGAGGAATACAGTGCATTGCATTAATGCCATGGAGCTAGGCAATAGATTTTAGGGACATTCATATGAACTGAGACCATGCTCGTGTCGAAGTCCAGTCTTTGGATCCATACCCTGTTTAATACTGCCTTAAATTCATGAGTTGAAATAAAAAGTTTAAAACCAGGTGTGGTTACACACACCTGTAATACCAGCATTTAGGAGGTGGAGGAAGGAAGATCAGGAATTCAAGGCCTCCCTTGAATTCCAAGGCAACTGTCAATCATCTCTACAGCCAAGCCACTGTAGAAGAGAAAAGTGTGGAGTCAACATTTCCTAGAAACCATATTTCTGGAGTTTTTTTTGTTTTGTTTGTTTGTTTGTTTTTGTTTTTTTTGGGGGGGGTGGTTTTTTTTGTTGTTTTTTTTTGTTTTTTGAGACAGGGTTTCTCTGTGTAGGCCTGGCTGTCCTGGAACTCACTCTGTAGACCAGGCTGGCCTTGAACTCAGAAATCCACCTGCCTCTGCCTCCCAAGTGCTGGGATTAAAGGTGTGCGCTACCACTGCCCAGCAGAAACCATATTTCTATGAACTGTTTTCCATCTTCAGGAACCGGATGATGCATGGGGTTACAGACAGCTTAGAGCAACGTCTCCTTTCCCCTAAGAGGTAATTGCTTGCAGCTCCGCTCTTCGATCCTCCAACCTTTGAGAAAACGTCTTTGCTTTAGAACAACGCACACATTTATACATCCTCACTGCTTCTCCAACCTAGAACAATTTTCTCTTTAAAAATAACGCCATGCTTAAAGACCTTAATATAATCTTACCTCATAATTAAAATGCATAGTTCCTCTTCCCATGTGATACTTCTGAGATTATTTTTGATTCTTAGTTACTTTTATTGTAGGCAGAAGTGTACGGTAAGATAAGTTCCTTACATATGTTGTCAAAGTGTATGGATAAAATCAAAAGGAAAATCATCCTCTTATGATCCTTAATTTTTGTTATTAATACTTTAATGTTCCCCATAGGTTGAGTATACTTAATATTTTATGAATTTTTATATGTATGCTTCCTATACTGACACTAAATGATGAAAATAAGATCTGGGAAAATAAGGAAAGAGGAGTTAAGTGATTAGCAAGCTGTGGGTAATTTATTAAAGCTCAGATGCCAGTGAACTCTTAGGGGATTAGCAAGATTTTGTTTTGTTTCTATTTAGCTCTTTTTCAAAGAACCTGATCCACTATCCATACATTCAGATATAGGCTACCTTTCTATATTCAGCATGGCAGCAACCTCAGAGAAGACACTCAAGAAACACTTGGTCGGATATTCAAATGAGTGAACCGAAATGTCCACTTTTAAATAAGTAACCACTGAAGGTATCCATGGCTGGGCACTAGAAGGCGTTCTGACTAGTCTATTTGCATTCACTGGGACCTGATTTCCCCTCCTCCTCCTTGCACCTCTGACCTCATTCTGGTAACCAGCAAATCCAGGCATGCCTACATGTAAGCAGGAAAACAGAGCTGGAGGAAGTGAACCCCAAATCCCTCTTCATTATTTTCTCAGTTCCCAGGGCAGCCCACACACTGGTGCTGTCTGTCACCATCTCAGAAGGCTCCAGATCCATCTGCCTGCTAAGAATGATTCTGCTTCCCTGGGCATCTCCTCTTAATTAAACCTGCCTGGAGTCCCCGGGGCTCTCTAAGACTTGATTACCTTGTCAAATTTTCTGTCTCTTGAAAAACATCCTATGGGGCAAAATGGAAAAGTAAATAACCAAACTTATTAAACCAGTGCTCTTATTTTACATGCAATCTAAGTCAATCAATTCACGCCTCTGGGCCTGGTAGTGACAATGACTCGCTGTCCAAGCAAAGTTCATGTTTGTAGCAACCATCTTCCTTCTCAAGCCATAGAGCATTGTGTTCCACCAAAGAGCTGGATGCCTGCAGTATGACCTCAGAGAGTTCTAGACTTGTTTCCCTTCATCCTTTTTATCTCTGCTGCGTCTGACTCTATTATTACATTCTTCCTGAGTTTTTATGATAACTAATTCAAACCTTTAACCTGTCAAGTCTTACTAATTTAGAAGGTTTTCATCAGAATGTCCTCAGGTTTCATTTGCTGAGTCATGGTGAACAGGACTAAGAGAGAGGAGGAAAAAATTGAGTTTACAGATCCATGCTTCCCTCTGAGTAAACAAAGTAACTGAGATATGACCAATCATCCTCTTACTTTTTAGTTATTGGAACTCTCTAAACATTTTATTAGGCAGTTTGGGGATCACACATGTTCAATATTATTTTTATTCAACTATCACACCCTACCTACAAACACAGATTTTCCATTCTTGTCCATAAATTCTCCTCAACTGCCTTCTTTACTAAGGCTCTATCTTCTAGAGTCTTAGGAACCTATTTGCTGTGCTTTACTTTAGCACAGATTACAGTCTGATGATCTACTTGAGCAATGGTTGTTTGCCCTCCTTGATGGTATTTCAGATTTTTTATGAATACAGAGAGATGGGACGGACGGAAAGATGCCGCGGTGAATCTTTGACCCACCACTTTTTTCACTGTGCCATCAAGTGGCACTTCCACTGACAGCCTTTACTTCCAAATGTCCTCAGTGCTTGATGAGAATTTGCCCTCTGGCTCATAGATGATGGCTTCTGGGTCATCCTGTGTAACAAGACAGCTCTCCAGGTCTTGAATTCAGGTTATATTAGAAGTACAGCCAAAAAGACCTTACGTGTGCTTATGATGGTGGGAAGCCTAACTGGACAGATGGGAAAGAATTGTGCAGCAGAAGTACAGGAGTTGAGAGGAAGCTGATGCTTCTATTACATCCATGTGGCTTGCAAGGTTGTTAGCCGTCTTCATAGAAAGCAGGTGGTAGCATGAGTCTAGAACTCATGTTCTAGCAGGAGCTGAGTTGATCGGTCCACGAAATCATTTGCTTGGATATAGCTAGAAAAGTGGAGCTAGAATAGACTCTCAAACCTGCCGGTGTTTAAAAGTACACAAGGGAGTCAGCAGAACAGACTAAGATGCTGAAAGCCCTGAGGTAACAAGAAAATAGAGCAACGTTGCCATTGCTGCTTCATCTCAGAAGCCTAAGAAGAAACTATATTGGGGAAAGAGAAAAATCCATCTCATATGATGCTTCTTTGAGGCAGACAAAATGGACAATTCAGCAAAGAACTCAAATGGGGGAAGAGAGACATGAGGTGGGGGAGATTAAACAAATAGATGGTAAATGACCCATAAGTTGATCCAGGAGGGAGAAGGTAGTGTTTGGGCCACATCACCATCACTGGAGGACCTTGGTATGGGATACCTGCAGTGCTCTGTGGTAGGTTCTAAGAACGATAAAATATAAAAGCGACACTCGAGGCTTAGAAGCTAGAGCAAGGTCTGTATAGCCAGACATTCAGATCCGTCAAATCCTGTGAATTTGTTAGGCTCTTGGACAAACTGTGTCTTTGCTGGAAGACAGTAGAGCATGGAGATGACTGTAGCTAGAATTTGTCCCTTCTAGCCTGAGTCCTCCATGACACAAGCCTTGGGCAATGGTGTGCCATCAAAGAGATATTCTTAAGTAGAACACCAACCATGGTTTGAACAAGGGAAGCACAAAAGGATCTAAGACATAAATCAGTAATGACAATTTTGGAAGCAGAAAACCAGACTCAGAGCAGTGCAGACACAGCAGTGGGGAGACTTGAACCAGGTCCCCATGTGACCAAGAGACATCTGGACCTACAGTGAAGATTGCCTTGCGATCAAGCTAAATAGGTGGGGGAAGCTTGATGGTATGAAATCTCATTACGCGAGGCCTGTCGCTGAAGAAGTACTTCAGGGCTGAGTTCGTAGAGATAGGTTTGAGAACGAGTAAGGAAAACATAAATGTCAGGTTAAGAGACTTAGGCTGTGTGTACTCGGGGGACATCCTGGAAGGTTGGCACCAAGAGAGTGATGTGATGGTCAGATCTGTAGAAGTGTTCTTTAAAAGACCACAGTAAGGAGAAGTGTACAGCAAGGATTTTATAAGACTGGTGGGATAACCATTTAACTATCAGTCTCCTTTCTTTCCTTCCCCTTCCCCTTCTCTACCCTTCTTCTTCTTCTACTTCTTCTTCTTCTTCTTCTTCTTCTTCTTCTTCTTCTTCTTCTTCTTCTTCTTCTTCTTCTTCTTTTCTTCTTCCTCCTCCTCTTCCTCCTCCTCCTTCCTCCTCCTCCTCCTCTTCTTTCCCCTCCTCCTTCTCCTCTTCTTCTTCTATGTCTTCCTCCTCCTCCCTCTCCTCCTCCTTCTTCCTTCCTTTGTTCTCCTCCTCTTCTCCTTCTCCTTATTCTTGTTGTTCTTGTTCTCCTTGTTCTTGTTCTTCTTCCTCCTCCTCTCCTCTCTTTTCTTCCTTTCCCTCCTGGTATCCCAGGGAATTAGGATGTATAATGTCTTCTGTTCTTCTTGCCCTACCCAAACAGTCTGCTATGAAAGTAAAAAATATCCCATCTAGGTCCTATTTGTCATGGAAATTGTCAATCAAAATTCTTTTGATTCTGAATATAGTACCTGTGATTCTTCAGGCTCAAAGCAATGATAATTGCATATGTATCTATGCAAAGCAGACTAAACAGAAAATATGCTTAATACTTGTGGCTCACACCCTAGTGCCATATATATGTGAACTCATAATAGAGATGATTGATGATATCTGATCTCAAGATCCAGTGCCTGCAGGAGAGTTGGAGGCTATTGCATCATACAGAGACAGCTCTCTAGCCAGAACTTGACTTCAGTGCCTGGAACCTTGCCGTGATCCAAGGTCCAGAAACTTTGGGTTAGGTTGCTGCAGTATAAGGATTATAATCCCTGACACAGATTTAAAACCTTCTCATATACATTAAAGACATAAGCAAATACTCAAGTAAGAAACTAACCTAAGGATGTGTTCCAGCAACAGAGCAGTAATACTGTTTTAATGTTTCAGGACACCCTCAGATCACCTTGGGAAGGGAGAAAGGATGACAGCGATGGACCACCAGTGCCCTTCCTGGATCTCTGTCAATGAGAGGACATTCATAACCAGGTAACCACACACCATACACCCGTGTGATATGTTACTCTGCTCTAGTCACTGGTAAAATATGCCATTTGGAGCTTCTTGGAATGACCTATGACCAACAAAGTCAGTGCTGTGAATCACGAGGTAAGATACTAGATAAGACTGCTAAGCCATAGATGTCATAGAATGGCCACTCAGACTTCATAAACATTTACCTGATTTCGCTTAAAATTATGTTTCAGTTTTAATAATTCAAACACTCACGAAGACGGAGTTAAGGAGCTAAAGTTCCTTATGAATGATATCAATTCACTCAGAGTTTGTTCTGAGGCCAAGAATCGCATGTTTAGTTCTTAGCTCTCTTTTTCTGTCTTTCCATTTCTTGCACATTTCATTTTTCTCTTGACGTGAGATTTCATAAGATACGGGCAACCTCCTTACCTAATTTCCTACAAACAGAAAATAGCTTATTCTATTGCTTTGGGAACAATAGAAGTTTGAAAACTAGGAAGATGAGAGTTGAACCTGGCTGAGCCAGGGCAGATGCAGAAAGAGAAAGTGGTAATGCAGACTCAAATAGTACTTGAATATGCCCAAGTCACAGGGGAGGCTGAGATGAGGGTTGGCTGCCACCGAGGAATGCCAAGGTTGTAAAGCAGAGTAGCAAAGCTAAGGGGCACAGATGTGGTCAAAAACCACCACAAGAGGATAAAGATGAAATGTAAGAGTGGAAAGGGACTCAAAGGGAGAAGTTCCCTTCACTCATTGCTCAGACGCTTGCTGGCTACTCGATAGAGAACTGGACTGAGCACTGAGCATGCTCAGACGCTTGCTGGCTCCTTGATGTAGAAGGACTGGACTGAGCACTGAGCATGCTCAGACGCTTGCTAGCTCCTTGATGTAGAAGGACTGGACTGAGCACTGAGCATGCTCAGACGCTTGCTGGCTACTTGATGTAGAAAGACTGGACTGAGCACTGAGCATGCTCAGACGCTTGCTGACTACTCGATGTAGAAGGACTGGACTGAGCCCTGAGCATTCACAATGAATCAAATGAAACCCTTACTTTCAAAGGGCAGAGGGTACTGTCAATATGAATATAAATGTTTAAATAAAGAAAACATAAAAATAAAGCAGCAACGTGAATGAAGAATCTGGAGGCAGACAGGCAGGGAGACTCTAATCCAAGGAGATACTCAAGGAAGACCTGACTGAAGACACAGGACTGGAAGGAAAAGCTTCAGGTACATGGTTGTGGTTATCCCTCCCCCTGAAACAGATGCGTGCTCACAGTACTAATTTGGCCAGTGTTGAGAAATTAAAATAGAAAGGGAGGAAACAAAGCTGAGATCAAAGACACAGAGGGTCTGGAACACACCGTGTTTTGGAGGCCATTGTGAGACTTGGCCTTTTCTACCAAAGAAGATGAGAAGCTTCTCACTGATATAGAATACACCAGTGAGGGGCTGGAGAGATGGCTCAGCGATTAAGAGCACTGACTGTTCTTCCAGAGGTCCTGAGTTCAATTCCCAGCAACCACATGGTGGCAGATTTGTAAATGAATTAACAATTGCTATCCCCACCTAGCTTCCAAATGAGTGAGACTCAGACTATGATTTATTTATTTAGCTTTGCACGATTACTGGTTGATTGCCCCGATCTAATTCTCTAATGCTAGGTTGGCTACTTTCCCAGCTGTGTTCCCCAAGTACTTGCTGTTTGTGTTTCTCCCGGGTTATTCCTGCTCCCCCAGCCCATCCTCAGGGTCCACCTCACTCAGGCACGTGCTTCCGGTCCATCATATCTAATGGAGATCTCCTGTTCTGTCTTCTTCCTCCTTCAAGCCCCTTCTCCATCCTCTCTTCTATTCTTCATGGTCCCTGCCTGCGACTGAAGTTCCGCCTGTTTCTATTTTTTCCAGTAACTGGCTGTAGCCACTTTTATTTAACCAGTAGTTTTAAATTAGGGAGCAAGGTTTACACAACAAAGGCTGGTGTTCATGAGAATTCACTTGTCTCAGGGCAACCAGATCTTGGGGTCCAGAATTCAGCATTTGAATAGAAAGCAGCACCAGACCAACCCCCAACACGGATTCCACTTTACAAAGCTGAGGCCACGCCTTACCTTTTTTTACAGGCCCATCATTAGATTATAAATATTCTCCTATCCCACTGGAGGAAATCTTTCTAAAATGTTTTGAATGGTACAGCAGCAGTCAATGACACAGAGACACCACTGTGATTTCTGTCTTCAAGATGACTGTAGTTTTGTTTTGATACATAAAGCTGGTTGGCAGAAATAGCCCTCAATCAATATGTGTGAATAGTGTAAGGTTACTTCTACAAATCAGCTCTCTAAAACCATCAGCTCTCAGCAACAGCTGAAGGTCTGGAGGCCTCTCTTATTTTTAACGGGAGGGCTTGGCTCTACTATGTAAATCACTTGAGGTGTGATTTTTTGCATATGTTTCATAAAGAACTGATTTTTTGCATATGTTTCATAAAAATGGATGAGTGGGTGAGCCTGGTGTAGGAAATTATTATTAAGTGAATCTAGATGCTCATCTTTAACACTTATGGAAAGTATTAAGAAAATATAAGTATACATAATCTTTGCTTTCACAAATATTAGAGAGAAATAACAAAGGAGAGCAAAATCAGTTGTAAACTTACTGACCATGTGTTGTGTTTATAATACTTTATATGGACCTAAATTATTAAAACAATAATGCATAATTAGCTCCACAGTACTGCCATGGCCCTCAGTCAGACTGTGGTTAGATTCCTATTTTCTTTCTTTTTGTGGGGGAGGGGAACGATGGGTTTACTTTGGCTCACCAGTATATTTGTTTTCTTACACATTAGCCTTAACACCCAATATATTAAGTTAGTATTTGTCTCTCTGAAAATATTTTGACAAGCGTTTTCAAATACTCAGCTATAATATAGAGAAAAATGAATGCATTTATTTATGTACTCTGTATATCCCCACAGTATTACTTATCAGCCATTAAAGATGTCACAATGAAACCACACATTGTGAGAGGTGTTTCCAAAGATGCTAAGATTGTACTGAGCTTTATTTTTTAATCTTTGAATTGGCCAATTGAAGAAGAGTTTGTCTTCTGTAATCTGGATGTCTTTTAGGCCATGGGCTCTATGATGCTGTGGGCCCCTGTATGACTGAGCATTATCAGGAAGCAGCATGATTCCACAGACACTGTGCATCAAGATAGACCCTTTCAAAATGCAGTCTGTGGAGCACTTGATTCTGAATCAGAATTCACCAGCAGGAGGTACGCTGGGCTCTGTCCCAGCACTGGTCAGGTGACTCTCCCGCATGCTGAACTCGGTGAGCTGATGAGAGGAGGAAGAGATGGAGTTCTGGCTGCTTCTAGCTTCCTGTCACAAAATTCCCAAAACTGTAAGAAATCTCTGCAGAACTGTCATCAAAACTGATAGCAACGCTGCTGGCTAATTACGGTATCCAGTGTACACACAACTGGCCAACCATCCCCACATCTGTTCACTCGCTTAAATGGCTTTCAGCTCCCCGTCTGCATTCAGCATCATAGTAAACAAAACCGAAATTATCACTGTATTAAGGGTTTTTCATTTGCCTGAACTGAAATGCAGGAAAGTGTTAGACATTGCTATTGAAATAGATTTTAAAATATGAAAATAAGTAGCAGCGACCTAATTGAAAATTTGGTTTTAGCACATTCAATGAGAAGTAACATATGATCAATAAAACCAGAGGCCCTGGGAGTCATGGCACCACAGCCAGTGAAGTGCTTGTATCTTAGGTAACAGCGTGTTTCCAAACCTCCTGACCCAAGGGTGTTGGCACCAGTTCCCTTCACACTCCAGTGACTACAGGTTCCAGTTGCTGCTTCATTGCCTGCAGTCACCACTGTGCTGGGTGCCTATGCAAATATTCCAAATTAAATATGGTTCCATTTGGTGGCTTTCAAAGCGCCTCCGTTTTACCAGTTTAAATCGGGACACTTGAGAAGTGAGTAAATATCAGCCTTGTATTTAAAACAAACAAAAACAGAAAGTCCACTCCCGTTTCAAATGCTGGTCAGATTTCAGAACCTGTCAGGTTTTCTGTGCTTCTTAGAAACTGGCATCAACCCTGGCAGGCCAAGAGGTACATGCGCATTCTTGTCTTTAGTAAATAAGTTTAATTAGCATGACGTCATAAGTCTATGCAGAAAGCACATTATTCCTGTACAGCTTCTTGTTCCAGGCATGTTAGTTAGTACCCTTTGCTGAGACAAAAGGACCAGCCACCTACGTTCCTAAGCACAAATTATACACAAAGCGACCATGTTCCTGACGCTGCCTCCTACCTGTTTCAGGGAGCCAGAAGGCATTGTTACAATGGGAGCCCAGAGTCTCCTGATCAAAGGAGTGAGCACAGGCCCAGCCGGCCCTGAAAACAGGTCTATAAATAGATGGTATTACTCTCAGGAAGGCCACTTCTAGATTTAGTGAGGATGTGGAACACCTCTCAAAGGTTTTTTGTTTTGTTTTAAATAAAGAATCAAGAGTTTAAAATGAGCCAGACAAAGGGTTTGAAATGTGCTTAGAACCATCCCCTTTAAGCCATGGACATTTTCCCAGGTAGATATTGCTTTTAAATTTTCACAGTATTACTACTGATGGTCTGGTGAAAATAAAAGATTATTTTAAAAAGCTGAATGATACACATGGGGCTACATCATAGAAAGCTCAGTAATGGCAGATATGTGGAAAGATGGTACTTGTTAAAATTTTTGATAGCCCTTATTTCCCAAAGAGCATATGGATTTTCATTAGTTATTGAGGATATTAATGGCCATCCCCGGTACCACCAGTAAAGTCCATCTGCTACAGAGTCTCCCATTCTGTCACTTCAGTGGATTCAAAAACAAGGTCTTTCCAAGATACACAGAAACTTTCCCAGAGTCTGAAAGTCAAACCCAGTCCCACCCCACCCCAGTTTGTATTACCTGTATAGAATTTACATGAATTTCTGATGTCTTCATTGCACTAGTAAAAAGATGTCCACCTCCCTACCCCCGAGAGGAGGCTGGGATTCGATTTTCCATACTTTATTCCCTAAACAAATGAGGTCTGAGGGTGTGCCATGAGCCAGAAGCTGCTGCCAGAAGAAAAACTAGGGTGTTGGAAGAAAGCAGGACCCTTCTAGAAGGAGCTTGCTGGCTGATGCTGCAGCTCTCAACTTGCCCAGAATTACCCAGCGGCCAGGCCCTTCCTCATAGTTCCTGGGTCTTCATTCCGGACTGGGGTGGGGATCTGCACGGCTAAGTTCCCCGTAGCTCGGCTGCTGTGCTCTTTGGGAAGTACAGCTTTGAGGTGGCCAAACAAAGTGAGGTAAACACTCTAGAGAGACAAGACCCCACCTTGCTGAGTTTAGGGAGAGATTGTACTGACTAGGTAGGGAGCTAAGCACAGGATTAAGAGGTATCTGGTGCAGGAAGTCTCCGAATCCTGTGGTCAGTGAGTTACAGCAAGCAAGGCGTTCCAGGCTGGTTGAGGCACAGGACACACAAAACGTATATATTCTCTTTACATTAATATATATATATATATATATATATATATATATATATATATATATATATATATATATATATATATATGCCCTGTCTACATGTATGTCTATGTACAATGTGCAAACATGGTACCTGCAGAGGCCAGGAGAAGAAGGCATTAGATTCTCTGGGAATGGAGTTTTGAGCTGCCCTGCAGGTGCTGGGAATTATACCTGGATCCTCTGGAAGAGTAGAAGTTTCTCTGAACCTCTGAGCCATCTCTCCAGATCCAAAATCATCTCTTAAAGGAACACTGAAAAAGAAAGCAAGAAGAGGAACCACGATAGATCATTGTGTGTCATGATACGGATTGGAGCATTTTATTCAAAGAGCAAGAGAAAGACAGTTAAGGATGTTAAACAAAGCAGATGACAGCATTAGACATGTTCTATGCTCAGTGGAGGTCCTGTGAGCGACAGGCAGGTGTTACTCAGTTGGTTAGTGTATTTATTTCAAAACGAGAAAAATCAGTGGTCAGAGTCATAGAGCCAAGCAAGTTACAGTGGCTGTGAGGTTGTGTGCTGTAAAGACCCGCCTGGAGCGCCTCTGCTTGTTCCTGTCAGTGGCCCTGAGAATTACAGGTCAACTTCTAGTACCAATCTCACAGGCCTGGTGAGGCTGGAGGCTCTCGGGAAACTAGTGGACTACTTCTTTAAGTAGAATTGCGGGATCGAGCCGGGCAGTGGGGGCGCACACCTTTAATCCCAGCACTTGGGAGGCAGAGGCAGGTGGATTTCTGAGTTTGAGGCCGGCCTGGTCTACAGAGTGAGTCCCAGGACAGCCAGGGTTACACAGAGAAACCCTGTCTCAAAAAACCAAAAAAAAATAAATAAAAAAGAATTGCGGGATCGATTCCCCCTCCAGAAGGAGCAGGGAGGGCTGTCAGCTTGTGAGGCACTGTCACTCTTCATTCTTAGCAGGCACAGAGTCCCTCACCTTTCACACACAAACCTCAATGTTTCCCAGCAACACTTGCGCCTGTCCAAACAATGACCAGTGATGTGTGGCACAGCCATGTTTACTTTCCAAGTGACTTTTTTTTTTTTCCAAAAATTTCCATTAAGCTTTGTCTTAGAAGTGGAGAATTTGAACAAGAGCGTCCAGCAGGGGTGAATGAGGAGCAGGCGTTTGGAACCATTCGCCCCGCCCACTGCCCTCACAGCTCAGCCAATCCCTCCACTTCTGAAGCACCATCAGCCTTTCACAGTTGAAGCTGGTAGATCTCTGGCCTGCCCGACTACTACAGCCTTCTCCTGAGGCTTCCCTTCGAGGCCCACCCTCTTTGCGCTATCAGATGTTCCTCTCTTACGTGTTCCCCATTATCTAGGCTAAATCCTCCAAAGGTTTCTTGCTGTGCTCAGAGCGAGATGCACATCCCCCAGAATTACCTTCAGAGGCTGGCAGGACCTCTATAGCCTCATTTTGAGTCATGACCTTTCCAGAAGTGCCCGAGTCGTCCTACATTCAAATCACAACACTTGTGGGTCTGCCTGAAATCTCTGCCTCTGGCTGGAGGGTCCCATTACTGCGGTCTCAGTTTACTGTCTCAGACCTCCTGAGCCCCGTCTCTCACATGTCTTCTTCCTAAGCCCCGTATCATAGAATCAGAATCGTGTTTTCTTCTCAGAGATCTTACCCTCTATCAAATAATGGTGTTCCTTTGTTCCTTTTTCTTCCTTGCTCTCTGCTAGAAGGTTCTTCTCATCTGCAGAAACCTCGGTGCCTTGTTCAAGGCTGTACCCTGTTTTACCACACCTGACACATTTCAGTCCCTCACCAGAATCCCACTGCATAGAAATGAGCGTGTAACCAGCCTCAGAGACCTTGGCTGAGTATTATTATGACTCCATGTGCGTTGTCCCCAGGTGCTGCTTTTGCACCAAGGGGTGAAATGGTGATCCACTTGGTACATCTGTTTTGATGTATATACGAATTTAGAGCCATCAGAAGCAATCACTGTAGTCCTAGTCAAAATGACTACATATCTGAACTGTCACTCTCCCCATAGAGAGCCACCCCTTCTTTTAAATGGGTAATATCACCTGGGTCCTCAGTGCTGTAGATGAAAAAAAAAGTGGACCCCAATGTGGGAATCCCTCAGCTGCACTGGATTCACAGAGGACCTGTTAGGCATGCAGATTCTCACCCATAAAGGAGGCAACCAAAGAGGTTCCTTAGTTCTAGGCCAGCCTGGGCTACATAATGAGACCCTACTCAAAAAGAAAGCCAACAGAATCAGCATTTGAAACACTAGAAGTAATGTTCCATCTTTCTCTCCTGTCCACACTTGTATGGTTTAATAGCTTTGCCCCAAGTTGCAAGAACTCTCTCCCATGGTGGAGTTTGCACAGTTGAGACATCCGGAGCCTTTCTCCACCTCCCTGGCCCTGAGCAGCGGCAGCTCCTCATACTCTAGCATAGAGTTTCTAGAGAAGCCAGCAACTCCACCTCTTAGAAAAGGCCGGCCGCTTTGAGGCATGCGTGCCAGCACAGGATTCTGCCGACCGTTAAGACAGCCCTCTGCTCCCCAGCCCGCAGCTTTCCGACTCTGGAACCCAATCCCCTCATTTACAATGGAAATGGGCTAACCTACTTTGCTAGCTGAGGAAGGTCTGTGTGCCAGGTGGTAAGGCATTCTTTCTTCAACATCCCAGCCAGAACAAAAAGACCCACAGGCAATGAGACCTGGCACCCAAAGTCCCTTCTGGGAGAGGCCCTGCTGAAGTCTGTGATTTCACTTCCAGGATTCAAGGAGATAGTAAGGAAGGCTAAAGTGGGTTCTGAGCATTTGCCAGTGCTTACGGACATCAGTGCTTTAGAATGGCAGTGTTAGCTGGCTTACTGGTATGATTTATTGGCTGGAATAAATCATATTTCCTGATTCTACCTTTCCAGAGGGAGGCAAGCATTTATACTATGAATTGTGGATGTCAATTGTGAAAAATCATGGATACATCATACACTTAATGCACAGTTTAAAAAGTGTACAGCTTTGTAACCCACAAAATAACACAAGCTTAGTACCAGCCATAGTCAAGTCATTAGATTTACATGTTTAATTTCTAGTTGATTTTTAGATTATTTTATTTGTGCATGTGCACTGTGTGTGTGTGTGTGTACTGGCTGGTTTTGTGTGTTAACTTGACACAAGCTGAAGTTATTACAGAGAAAGGAGTTTCAGTTGAGAAAATGCTTCCATGAGATCCAGAGGTAAGGCATTTTCTCAATTAGTGATGGGGGGGGGGGGCTTGTGGGTGGTACCATCTATGGGCTGGTAGTCCTGGGTTCTATAAGAAAGCAGGCTGAGCAAGCCAGGAGAAGCAAGCAAGCCAGTAAGTTACATCCCTCCATGGCCTCTGCATCAGCTCCTGCTCCTTAACCTGCTTGAGTTCCAGTTCTGACTTCCTTTCGTGATGAACAGCAGCATGGAAGTGTAAGCTCAATAAACCCTTTCCTCCCCAACTTGCATCTTGGTCACAATGTTTGTGCAGGAATAATAACCCTAAGACAGTGTGTGTGTGTGTGTGTGTGTGTGTGTGTGTGTGTGTGTGTGTGTGTGTGTGTACATGCACAAACAACGCCGAGAGGCTCCAGAGCCCCTGAAACTTCAGTTATAGGCAGCTGTGAACCACCTGATATAGATCCTGGGAACAGAACTTGGGCCTCTGGTAGAGCCCTTAACCTCTAAGTCATCTCTCCAATTTATAGTTGTTTTATTAAAGCATACAAAATGTTTTGAATTAAACGTTTTGAACCAACCATATGAAATTATCAAATAATCCCATTGCTAAAATGTAATATTATGAACAAAGTGCATGAAGTAAAGAAAACTAAATGTGAAAAATAAAAAGGTGGAGGTGTTTATATTCTCCCCTGGGTGTTGGCGGGACTCCAGTAAAACAGTCCTACTCTAAAACATGGGAGGATCCACAAGGAATGTCACCTAACGTCCACATCAGTGACGTCAACATCAGTGACCGACTTGAACTACCAACCTTTTCCAACAAGTCCCGCAGAAAGTGACACAGACGTAGGAGACACAGCCAAGTGTAGCCACGGACGTTACTGGCTACACTGGTAGTCTTGGAAGCCCATGTTGGGCTATAACATGTGACAATATCTGTACTTTGTTCATATGGAGTCCAATTTTTATGGATGGGGAAGGGGGCTCCTTGGTTTCCAGGGAAATCATCAAGGAACCACTTTGTGGGTACTCTGAACAACTGGAAACACAAGAGGGCGTTGTTTATGTCACAACTCAAATTCGACATCCATGTGTCTGTGGGTATGAAGCACAGCTCTCTTCTTCCCATGGTCCTGTCTCACGTCCATGTTTATTGCAGTCGACAAAACCAAGTAAGTGCTTCTTCTAGACAGCTGGATCATACCATAAGAAGAGGAACTCACTTCGTGCTAAGTTCACTATCAGTGACACACGTCATGATGTGGGTAGCTCCCATCTGCTGAGCACCTGCAGCTCCAGCCACAAGGTACAAAGTGCACATTAGCATTTACGGTTCAGTCACACACCTTTAAATCACTAAAGCCAAGCAGGGCTTACGTGACAGGCGCCCTTGGCGTCCCTCCTTCCTATGCCAGTTCCTGCAGAGCTTGCTAGAGTTCTGGCTTGCTTTCCTCCAGAACCCATGCTAGAGAATTCTAGGCAGCCCTAAGCACCTCCCAGAATCCCCACCCTGAAGTGCCAGGGTTGGGATGCCAATTTCTATGGTGGAAGCTGCTGGTTCCATGAATTCCTTCAGTTAGAAGTTTAGTATGTGTAGAAGGTTGACATTTCTCAGTTTAGTAAAAACACCTTCCCCTTAAGACAGTATGCAAAGATGCCCTTAAAAGCACATGGCATGTACTGTGAGGTAATAGTTTATGTTCCAAAAACATCTCAAATTTTCCCAGAAAGTCAAGATTTGATGACTCATTCAAATGAGTTTGAATCTTATTTTTGTTTCTTTGTCGTCTCTGTGGGCTTCTAGACATCCCAGGTTTATTAAAATAAATAAATAAATAAAAAATGTCAAAAGGCCAAATGTGAAAGTGTTCTCTAAGCAGCCATTTTAGAGCTTTATCAGAGTATTTGAATGGTCCTGGTCTGTGTTAGGTAGGGACATATTTGGAAGCTGAGGCAGAAAGAGACACAATCTCTTTATCCTTTTACTTCTTTTTATTAAGAATGGGTCCACTTAAGTGAGCTCTTAAAATTCTGCTAAAATAAAAATTAAAAAATTAAAAGATTTTTAAAAACTTGATAGCATCTTTTATGTCCTAGCCCCTTCTAGACTCTAGATTATTCCATATAGATGGGACATTTAATAGTCTTCCCAACCTTGTTCCTGAGCCTAAGTGTTATGATGGCCCCAGTCTCCCTTGCTGCCTCCACATTGTCTTGGGCCAAAATCCACCTGCACCTCTCTACTTACTGGCTTTCTGTCTTCCTCTCACCTAGAACTTCACCAGCTTCCCCATTGACCAGAGGATGAATACAAGTTTCTTTTTTTTTTTTTGGTTTTTTGAGACAGGGTTTCTCTGCATAGCCCTGGCTGTCCTGGAATTCACTCTGTAGACCAGGCTGGCCTCAAACTCAGAAATCCACCTGCCTCTGCCTCCCAAGTGCTGGGATTAAAGGCGTGCGCCACCACTGCCCAGTGAATTCAAGTTTCTTAAAGTGCCCATTCTTACAGATCCCTGGGACATGCTCGGAACCTCAACTCTGAGCTGCTCACACAGAGTGCAGAAATGATAATGTGCATTTGGTGATGTTCCCCTGACCTGGTTGGCTCTGCTGGCTCAGTTTTTGCCCACCCGGGTTCACCACAGGGACCATCTTGTGCTCACCTTTGACATATGACTTGGGTTTTTGGCTGTGATCACATAGTGATTCTGCCATGTATGTATAAATAGCATTTGGGTCAGGCTTTCTGGTACCATGCCTCATTTGAATTAGCACACACAGAGGACTAACTCTTTATCCCCATATGCCCCTAGTTTCAGCTAAGCAACCTGGTAGACTAGTATAATCACAAGCTAACGGTTCTTCCCAGTGTATGCCCACCCACCCTTCACTGGGTCTGTAAACTAAAATTGCCTTTCTAGTGAGATGCACAGAGTTAAGAGGCCTTTGTAGAATGCATTTACCTCTGCTCAGGGACTGAGCATTTCCATTGCATGGTCCTGAGTGATACTTCAAAGTCGTGTGTCACACCACATACATGGGGTTTTGCCAGAAGCTGAGGGGTGAGATTACATAAAGCTTCGGGTGCTTTCATAACGAAGCTCTGAGCTCAGCATACCTAGACTTGCATCCCTGGTGAATCCAAACTTCTTTGCGCTGCTCTGGCATAAAAGAACAAAAGCTTATAAAGGGCGAGCGTGTATTTTAGTGGTCGTACCATTTCAAAGGAAGTATCTCACAGTCATGACCCTAAAGGAACAAAACCAGTGTAGCCGGTGAAATTTAGAACAGAAATATTCTTTAACATAAGAAATTTGGGGTAAGCCATTTGGGAAGGGGAACAGCAGCATGGAGGCCTTCACTGGGATTCTTCCTATGGTCATTGCCTGGAATGTGTGGGCCCCTGGGAATGTGCACACTGGAAATCGCAAGGGAGGAAAAGCAATAGGAAAAGCGTGTTGTTCTGATTCCAGCGTGTGAAAACAGCATGCGTAAAGCACGCTGTTCAGCAGTCGGCCCGTGTTTGTTGAATAGCAGCTTAGGATGGGCAGGTATCCACTCCAATCAACAGGAAAGGTCAGCGACTGAGACCAACCCAACAGCTCTCATGGCCTGCGCGAGAAAGGTAAAGGTATTTGAGGATCAAGGAGATATGAGCAATGACATACCTGGAATTTAAATGTCATAGAATATTTTTCAATAAGTAGGTTTTCACAAAACAAGCTTTTTCTCCTTGGTCGCTGTTGTCTTTTGGTTTTCGTTTGGTTGTTTTTCAGAAGAGGGTATTCTGATAAGTTTACTTAACTAGAATGAACTGATTGTCTACCGTGCGCCAAACACTCTACTACCAGGGACAGAAAATCTGAACAAAACTTCCAAGCATGCCACCCTCAAGGAGCTCCATTCTGATGGGGAAGGCAGAACACACAACCAAAAAGTCAAGTTTACAGCTAGACATAGTGGCTCATGCCTTTAATCCTGGCACTCCAGAGGCAGAAGCAGGTGGATTGATATAAATTCGAGGCCAGCCTGGTCTACACAGTGAATTACAGGCCATCCAAGGTTACATAGTGAGATTTGTCTCAATAAAATAAAATAAAATATTGGAAAAGGCAAATATTTAGAATAGATGGTCAAGATAGACTCCTTACATAGATGACTTTTTATTAATGGGGAGGGGTAGTTTTACTTTATGTGTATGTGTGTGGTGTTTTGCTTGCATCTATTTTTGTATACCATGTACATGAAGGCCCCAGAAGAAAGTCTGCGGTCCTCTGGGTCTGGTGCTATGAACAGTTGCGAGCCAACAAGTGGATGTTGAGAGTAGAACCCAGGACTTCTGGAAGGGCAGCCATTCCTCTCAACCACTGAGCCATCTCTCCAGCCCCATATCTGGCTTTTGATTAAATAATTAAAGAAAATGAATGAATGAATGAATGAATGAATGAATGAATGAATGAATGAATGAATAGCAATGTGATGGTGGAGGAGGAGGTCATTCTAGAGGAGCAGTCAGCAAATCCAAAGGCCCAAGGACCTGGTGTGTCCGGAGACATGAAAGCTGACCATAGTGAGTGAAGAGTAATACAGAACAAGGTCGATGAGCTGACAGAGAAGTAGATCAAACCCCATCTCTCCAGTCACCATAGCAAAAGGACGTTGGATTCTATTCTGAGAAGATACTGAGGAGTTTTAAGCAAAGGAGAAAGATATCTGAGTTCACAATGAAGTGATTCCTGTGACTAAGAATTCACAATAGATACAGGAAGCCCTGCAGGAGGCCATATCTGTAATCTAGGTGAGAGGGTAAGCCTCTCCAGAAAGGATGACTCAGAGGGAAGGGCAGACACATAGCAGATACCAGAGCCCCCGCAGGGTCTACCTGTGCCCCCCCCCACAGGGCCTACCTATCACCTGTGCCCCCACAGGGTCCACCTGTCACCTGTGCCCCCCACAGGGCCTACCTATCACCTGTGCCCCCACAGGGTCCATCTGTCACCTGTGCCCCCCACAGGGCCTACCTATCACCTGTGCCCCCACAGGGTCCATCTGTCACCTGTGCCCCCCACAGGGCCTACCTATCACCTGTGCCTCCCACAGGGTCCACCTATCACCTGTGCCCTCACAGGGTCCACCTGTCACTTGATTGAGATTCCTCTGGAGCAGCAGACATTAGTTAAACTGACCATTGTTTTAACATCAAAGAGAACCATGATGTCAGAGGCGTGGCAGGTGTTTAGTGTCCTGGTGGTTAACTGTTGTGAAACAAAACAAAGCAAAATGTAAACCTATTTACTTCATAGCTGCCTCCTTTGACCAAGCTCTCCCACCAGTACTGTCTTCAGTCACCCCCCATGCATTTTAATTACTAATTAGCATATTTTAAATGTGTTAATGTTCTAAGATTTCCATGGTGTACCTTAAATTTAAATGGCAGGATAACAACGATTCGACAGAAACATTTTTTATTTCATACTTTAATGAAGTAAAAGTGATATATTATCGTGTTTTACTGTCCTAAGGCTTAAGATTGATTGTGACTTGTAAATGTTTGTTTGTTTGTTTTTGTTTTTAGGGAACAACTCAATTCTTTACTGGAGGCTTATAACGTTTTCTATGAAAACCAGAAAAATCTGCATATATTGTATGGACAGGTAAGCCCATTAAAGAAATGCAACAGCTTGATCCACAGAGAACAGATTTATATTCTATAACCATGTAGATGATGTCTCAGGGTGGGCTCAAGTCTAGAACCTAGTTACACATGTGGTCCAAAGAAGCTGATAAATCTTTAATTCATGTTCATTTTCCTGTTTAGGCTATGTCACAAAATAGCAGGCCTCGGATGCCTGCAAGTTTCTAAGCATTTTTGACACAGAAAAGCATGCATAAAGTCATTTTAAGGACACATTTGCTTTCTGTTTTAAAAATGGAGTATTTCTCAAATATGGACAATGCTCTGAACAGTAAATCCACTGCTTTCTTATTCATAGCAACATGTGTGGGGAGGTGTGCCATGTGACACCATTTACAGTGAGACACGATGGTGCCTGTGTCCACCAGCGTGGGATTCTTACAAGTCGTGTTGTATCTGTAAAGCCAAGTTTGAGTTGTTTGTTAAAGTGAGTACGCTGAGTTCCAGTGACTGTGCTGCCGCACAATGACGACGGTTTAGAAATGCTAGAGAAATACTCCAGTCGTTAAGATTGCCTGGCAATTGGCTTTTCATAGTAGCCGTAGTCAATCATTTTTAATATAACTTTCAAGTTTCTATATTCTCAACATTTCAGCCGGGCAGTGTTGGCGCACGCCTTTAATCCCAGCACTTGGGAGGCAGAGGCAGGTGGATTTCTGAGTTCGAGGCCAGCCTGGTCTACAGAGTGAGTTCCAGGACAGCCAGGGCTACACAGAGAAACCCTGTCTTAAAAAACTAATAAAAACTTAAAAGAAAAAAAATAAGAAAAAAGAAAAAAAAGTTTCTAAATAGTTTCAAGGTTTCTATATAGATTCTATAAAAGATAAGGTTGAAAACAAATTATATAAGGATTGCTTTGTTCTGAATATTTCACTTATTTGCAAAATACATTATATATATATAGAGAGAGAGAGAGAGAAAGAGAGAGAGAGAGAGAGAGATACCTGTTTGCTAGTTTTTCTTCACTTATACATTTACTCCTTTATACTGTATACTATTTTTATTTTAAAGGAGCACTTCAAAGACTATTATTTTTCACAAATGCATCTCAGTGTTTTTGTGTACGTGTGTGTTGCATGTATGTGAGTATGCAAGCATGCATGCCACAGTCACACGTGAGCAGGATGTCTCTGCTGTCATTCCTCTCTTGCTTTGAACCAAGGTCTTTCTCTCGCTGAACCGGAAGCTTGCAGCTTTGGGCTAAGCTGGCTGTTCAGAGAGCTCTTGAGCTCAGACTGTCTGCAGCCCCCAGCACTGAGGTTATAGACACACACAGTCATGTCCGGCGTTTTACACAGGTGTTGGGGCTCAGAACCCAGGTTCCCCAGCTCTGTTTTGTATTATAGAATATGTTTTCATACGCATTCTCTTTCTTCTATTGAGATGGAATCTCAGGATATAGCCCTGGCTGGCCTGGAGCTCACAGAGACCCACCTGCCTCTTAGAGTGCTGATATGAAAGGCATGTGCTACCACCATCCCTTCATGAGTGTCCGTCCTTTGGAATTACATGACATTATGAGTTGAATTATTCCTGTTTACTCAAATAACTGTTAAGTCTCTCAGCAACTATTTATCCTAATTTCTAATTCAGTATAGTTTTTAAAGCTGTCACATTTTTAAATTAAATGGAACTAAAGCAATATGACTCCATGTAATCCAAGAACCAGAACTGAGAAAGTGTCTTAACACAGGATGCCCGTTGCTGAACGCGCAAAACATACCGTGGCTTATTTTACCAGGTACACTGTTTTAAAAATAAGAGACTATTTCGAGACTAGAATTGTTTTGCAGATAGGCTGAGAAACCAAGTAAACCATCCTGGGAGATGTTTAAACCTAGTAATAACTCCTACAGACTGACTTTCTACATCTTCAGCTAAAGCATTTAACTTTCTATAAACAACACAATTACTCTGGGTAATGGCTTCCTCCTTAGACAGAAGACGGACAGCTGGTGGTTGAAGGGATGCTGGACGTTTTCTGGGGAGTTAAACGACCCATACAGCTGAAAATACAAGATGAGAAGCAAATCTCTTCCTTTGATCTGTTGACGTCACCGGAAACCTTTTCCAGCAAAGGGTAAGCTGTCCTCTCTTCTACTTCCTCAAATGCTCTTGTTCTCTGTTTTCTTTGTGCTCTTAGCACGGGTTTTGTATACCTGTGCATGGATGCTTATCAGCAATCTCACACCAACGCCAACACCTCCATCGATTAGTTGTTTGAAAACCATGTCTCCGAGGTTAGGTGACTGCATAGGATCCCTAGTTACCACCTGGCAGGACCAAAGGCACCTTTGTTCCATGGGCTCCAGAGACCCTCCTTGGGGGGCCCTTGTGCTCCTTTGCACTCTGCATTTGCTCACCGGAAGAGACTAGATAGAATGGCAAGATTTGAGTAGTCCCAACCTGAACTCCAAAAACAGAGAAGAAAACTCCAGTCTGTGCAGTCCTTGGAACAAAGAACTCTTCTTGCTTTCTGGATGGGAGACTGAATTAAGCTCATGATCAGAACGCATCTGAAGTTCCTTGCACAGAACAGCTCCACCCCTGCATGGGTGGGTGCAACTTGACCTTGAATGTTCAGCTTGGGTGGGGTTTTGTTATTATAATTTATAATTTTTTTTAAAAAGTCATAATTATTCAGAATTATACTCTTAAAAGAGCTTGCTTCCGCTCTTCCCCATCTTTCACTCCAATCTTACCTTCTGCCACTAAAGTTCTCTTTACAACTCCCATCTTCCCATCCATTACGGGAAAACTTGGGGTTCTCCGAGAGCAGAAAATGGGGAGATAGCTGTCAGGATGACACATTTGTATAGGCTGATCTTTGGCCACAGTTAAGGAAAGTTAGATACCACCTTGGATACAACCCATGTCCCACCATGATGTTTACCTATTCAACGCGTCTCAAATATCCCTGAACTGGGCTGAACACTTTGTTTCTTATTTCCCTCCCTGTGCCTGCCTGACAGCCAGCCTGATGCTTATCCGCAGCCAGCTGTCTAACTCTCCTCCAACAAATTCATCACGTTCTCCTGAAAGCCTTCCATGATCCTTCGGTCCATACTGAGCACACTGACAGCTTCTCTTTCATCTCCAGGGCACACAGTTTATTGAACTTTTACACATCCTGTCCCCGTCTACATTGGGAGTCTCTAAGTAGCAGGGGACTTGTCTTTCATTGTCTTTGCATCCTGGGCCCAGTGCAAAGAAGAAGAAAGGGAAGGGGTGAGAGAGGCGGGAGGGACAGAGGCGGGAGACAAAGAGGGATCTATAAATATGATAGATGGAGAGAGAAAGTGTGAGTGGGGGGAGGGAATAAGATCAGACGAAGCCCCCAGAAACCTGTAAAGAAACATCACCTGCTTTGTGTGACAGCCTCCTCAGCCTCTTCTCACCAGTCTCCCGTCCAAGCTGGGGGCTGCTGGGGGGCACAGGACATATGCTTGTGAGCACAGACAGAACCATGGGCTCAGCAGCCTAGGCGGTCCAGACCCCCACGGACAAGATCGAGCACTCAAATCAGTAGAAGCAGCGTATAAAAGCAACTGCGCCTTGCTTTAAAGAAGAACTATACAAGACATGAAATGAAAAATTAGTGACCATATTTCACATCCGCCTAAGAACTCGTGGCAAATTTCCGTGAGGAGCAAACCCCTTTTGCTATATTCTGATTCCTTCCAGTTCATTAAAACTTCATAAGTATGGGGCGTTACAACGATATATAGAAGAGGTAGACACTTCTCCAGTTGGGCTAAGCCGTTATTATTTTAATAGCTGTTCAAAGATATGCTTTAATTTCGTCAATTCAACATACTAGCTTTGAATGAAAGATATGGAAATTGTAAGTGAGTTTTAGGAGCCAGGGAGTATAGACAGATGATATGGAAGATGTCCTCTCCTATGCCACAGCAGATTATAGACTATCTATCACCTTCCCGAGTCTTCTGCAGAGCCCGTTTTCCCCAAGAACATTGCTGGTAGGCTAGTAATTCTTCTCGTCAGCATGGCCAAACATGACAAAGCAACGTAAGGAGGAGAGGATTATTTTGGCTCACATTTTCTGATGTACAGACCACCATGGTAGAGAAGGCATGGTAGCTAAAGGGACTCCATCCCGACAGTAGGAGCTTGAGCCATAGTAAATTCATACCTTACCCAATCAGGAAGAAGGGAGCTCTGATCAAGGTATCTTCAAGGTCCTTCCCCAGTGACCTACTTCTGCTAGCTAGGTCATGGTCTCAAAGACTCCACAGCCTCCCAACACAACACTACCAGTTGGGGTCCCAGTGCTTGAGCCCATGAGCCTGTGGGGTACATTTCAAGTCCAAGCTATAACAGCTTGGAAGCAAGCAGAAGTTATTCCTCACGATTTAAAGTTGAGAAAACACACGTAGGCAATTTCATAAGCCTGTGATTCACCATAGTAACCAGACGTGTTCTAGGACACTGGAGATATTAGCCTGTCCTTTAGCACAGAAACAGGACTCACTTGAACATTGTAAGTATGCTTCTTGCCATGAATCTTATCATACTAGTAAGAATTAGCAGGAAGAGACCCCGCCCTTATGCATACAGTGCAGTCTCTCTCTCTCTCTCTCTTTCTCTCTCTCTCTCTCACACACACACACACACACACACACACACACACACACACACACAAGCCTGATAGCACTATTTAGTTGGTGCAGTCAGCTGGGTCTTCAGACATGAAGGCATACTGCAGAGAAAAGGCTTTCTCTGGCCTCTGTCTGTGATGGTGTACAAACACCCAAGGCACTGTCTCCGCTTCCGTTCAGTCTTAGGTACCCTCCTTCCCTTGATCACCAACTTTTAGGTGACTCATTTAAATTCTGGGCCCCATTAAATTGTGTAAAGAATTTGACCATCCCCCTATTTCAAGCTTCTCTCACTCATTGTCCGTGCCAGGCATCTATGGACAGGACTTAACACCGCTGCTCAGACTTACTGTCCCCGTGGGTTAGTAGACAGTGAAGGACGTGACAGTGTGTGCTCAGCAGCAAAGAGAACTCCAGTTGAGCATCTTTCTATACTTTAGAGAAAATAGCCACTCTTGTTATCTTGGTTTGTTTTAGTCATGTTAGCAGTGAGTCACACTGAGGAAGTACTAGCCCGACGGGGATGGGGGAGGTTTAACAATGCACCAGTGTGTTTGAGCTCTGACCATTTGCACGTATGGAAATGACTGTAGGAGGGACTTTGATCTCTCATATCTGGACCAAATGTTTTCTTACAGAAATTGTATGTTAACAAAACAGACAAGAAGAGCCTCGCTGGAGTTATTTTTGCTCTCACTGGATTCCATTTCTATTTTAATATCTCTCTAAAGTCGGTGTTGGCATATTTTAGGCAAGCCATGGCAGAATGAAATAAAGAGCAAGAAGTGAACAGGTGCCTATATTTTGCATCAGTAATATCCTTTTTTTTTCTTATGTTATAGATAGAGAAGTGACTGCATTTTATTTGCCTATCAAATTTCTACCTCCGTTTTATTTTGCAGCTCATTACAACCCCTTTGCAGCATTTAGACCTGACACTTCCGGTGCTTGGCCAGAGCCACACAAGCTGTCCCACATGTGCACATGCCCAACCATTTGATGTTAAAGTTCTAACCAGTCCGTGCTTGGGAAGTACAGACAGCTTAGTCGTGTGCACAGTGTATGGGGTGCTTCGTCAGTTACACACTCCCAAACTGTAAGCAAGTCATTCTTAACTTCAGCAAGGAGGGGCACACAGGAAAGAGGCAGAAATGGATCTGTTGAGTCACGTCTCAGCCCCTGTGTTTTGCGGCACCACGCCACTACATGAAGCTAAGGAAACTGAGGGGGTGGCTGTCCTGTTTGCAGGTTGCCGAGCAGTTGTGGTGACCATAACTCATTATTTGTAGGAACTTCTGCCCCACCCCCACCCCCCATAGGAAACAGCATCTGGGTGCTTTGCCTTTTAGTTTTAGGCTTTCATTGGGATCCAGTGGCCATTGCCCCCTCTTTCAATGGTGATTAAACATAACTAGTTTTGATTTCTAATATTTCTAATATTAATTTCTAATAATGCAATTGGAGGAAATGTTTGATTTTCTTCGTGTATAAACTATGGATCTATGGACCTCATCATATTCTGTGGATGGAATTCGAGTAGAGACTTGAACTGCTCGTACATATAGCTCCTCTACTTTTTGGCATGTATTTTGACTGACAATATTTCCAGCTAGTAGAGTTTGCTCAAAAGTTCATTAGCAAATGGATTAGCATCATATTATCTACTTCTTAGGGCTGTTGTAAACTGAACAAACCAAGAGTTACAAAAGGCATCAGGAGAATTCCAAGGCCAAGAGGAACCTTAGCTTTGCTTTGCCAACACCTGCCTTTGGCTTTTGAGGCATTGTCTGTCCCTGTGCTGTTATTTTCTGTTGCTGTGATAAAGAGCCATGAACAAAAGATCGCAAGGGAGGAACTGTTTTGGCTTTTGGTTCCAGAGGGACAGAGTCTGTCTTCCAGAGGGACAAAGTCTATCTTGGCAAGGACAACCTGTCATGGCTGCAGGAATGAGAAGCTGGCTGACCACATTGTCATGGACACACAGGCAGGAGAGAGAGAGAGAGAGACAGAGAGAGAGACAGAGAGAGACAGAGACACAGAGACAGACAGAGAGACAGAGACAGAAAGACACAGAGAGAGGTAGAGAGAGAGACAGAGAGACAGAGACAGAGACATAGAGACAGAAAGGAGGAATTAGCATAAGGCTACAAATTCTCAAAGCTTACCCAGTGACTACTTCCCCCAGCAAGACTCAACTTCCTAAATTTGCCCTAACTTTCCCAAACCAATGGCGGGGCCAAGTCTTCAAATACAAGAGCCTCTGGGAACATTATCATTGAAACCACCAGTCAGGGACATTTGGCTAGAGTTACAGTCACAGATAACCCAAGTGTCAATACTTGGAACTCAAGATTTTATGGAAGAGGCTCGAACAGGACAAGAAACATTCCCCAAATAGTACTGTCCGCTTGCCTAGAGCAGTACCCGAATGCGTTGGACCACAAGTAGTGCCTGTTCCATCATGAAATGGATTCATATGGTGGTGATTGCAGTGATGGTGATGGTGCTGATGGTGATGATGGTGATGATGATGATGATGATGGTGGTGGTGGTGGTGATGGTGGTGGTGCCACTGAAGATGAGATTATGCTGATAATATTTTTATTAAATGTTATCTATATTCAGGGCAATGTTTCAAGAATATTACATAAATTAACACATTCAATCCTACCAACAGCTCTAGCCTACCCCATACTATGATTATTCCCATTTCATAAATGAGGGCAGGGAGGCCAAGAGAGGATATATAACTAACTGTTTAAGGTCAGATACAAAATCAAATGAATGGCCATCTCCGTAAACCGTTGTCATGCACCATGCATGCCGGACAGTAGAATGTTTGTAACTTTGCTAACACTTTCCATGAGATAATAATTTCCTAGTGAAGACTATTTTCATACATTTCTATTTCGCAAACTGCATTTTTCAAAGCAGTTCAGTCCTTAAAGATAAATACCATATATTATCATGTTAGAGTCACCTTATATAATTGTTTTCATGCTGTAGGTACTTGATTCATGACTATTAATGATAATTTTCTATCTAGCTCCCCCAAAACCTTATGAAATATCCACGCATTCATGGCTCACATGGGTTTCTACTTTCCGTATCTGAACATACGTTTTACAGAATCTAGGTAATGTTGCATTTCAGGATATAGCTGAATTGTTTTGCCCCAAAACATACAGAGTGTGTTTAAAACTTATGCTTATCACTCTAGAACGACTGTAATCTTTGTAACATGATTAACTGGTTTTAAATTTGGATAATGCATCTGCCTACGGAGGTCCTCAACTACAGAATCACCTCTGTAAAGCTGAGACCTAATACATAGAATTGGTCTCATTTACAAGATGTGCTTCTTCGCAGAAGGATGACTCGATGGGGAGAATTTGATGACCTTTACCGTATCAGTGAGCTGGACAGGACCCAGGTTCTGGCATCTGAAGCCAGGCATTTCCCAGAAGGTTAGTAGCAAAGTCTTATCAGTGTGGTGCATTTTTTAACAACATAAATCACATAACCGTTTGCCTTCTACACAACACTACTTGAGGAACTCATGTACACGTGCTTCTTAGTGTCCCCAAGGAGCCGGTAGTGCACATGTCTTCGTTGCTTGGGTGGCACACTACAGGCAGTCACTAGCGTAGAGCATACTGCTGCTTTGCTTTTTTGAAACTTAGGGGCAAATTTTCTTAAGTCTGTGTATTCTATGAGAATGATGTCTCAGGAAGAGGAGCTGAGGCTCAGAGTCTGTCTTCTTAAGAAGGGTCTGGTAATTTTGGCATCCCGACAAAACAGAGAGGTGGGCCTGATCTCATTTAGAAGTATTATATTCATGTAGAAGCAACTTGGCTCACCATGGTTTTCTCTCACCTGGCTGAGTCCAGACTGACAGAAAAACAGGTTTGTCCAGCTCTTCCGTTCTAAAATTCAGTATAATTTACCCCCCCCCCCAATAAAGTAAGATTAAAAGACTGGAAACGCCAGTCATGTGGCCACACAAATCCTATGAGACACAACTCACTAGCAGTATTTGCTGCCTGACCAGACTCACACAGCACCTAAGTCAATGTAAGACAAGACAAGCAGTGAACTATGGTGCCTCGAAACAGCCAGGAAATAGCAGTCATTCTTGTTAATAAAAGCAGGCCAGGGTCCCTATGTTCCTAGAAGATAGGCAGCTAAATGATGCGGGCTTGTGGTCTTTATTCTTCCCAGACTATTTATCTTGCCACAGCACTCTGAAGCAATATGCAGATGAAGAGCCAGGATCCCCATTGCTCTACAGGACCATGAGTGAGGCAGCTTTGGTGAGAAAAAGGATGAGGACCCCAGAGGTGTACAGAAAAGATAGAATGAGGGCGCTAAAGAACCACAGGGCCTCTATCAACGGACACGTCTATGACCATGAGGTGAGTTGTAGCTCTACTCATGAGGAAGGATGTCTCTCACACTGATAATACTATTTCCTTCAACTTAGCATTTAAGTCAGCAGTAACAATGGTAGCAGATGTCTAACATTCATCCAGTTTTTCTCTGTAGTAACTAATAAACTAAATTTAAATACAGCCTTGTTCACTTCTTTCTTTGTCAGCTTTGCTACGCACAGATTTAAATAGGGTAACACGCATAGGACCTGTGCAGGTCCAAGCCAGCTGGGCTCCCTGTGCTGAAATAGGAGACAGTAGACAAAAGGTGCCACTCCTAACTGAAAAGCCGTCTATAATTGATACCTGCTGGCAAAGGGACATCCGTTTCCCCCAATGGAATGTCACTGGGTAGATCAACCACACTCCAGGGCAGGCCCCGGGCCTAGGAATAGCTGGTCAACACAAAACGAACTCCTTTTTTTTTTTTTTTTTTAATGGGCATTGTTGTTTTGCCTGCGTGTCTGTGTGTGTGAGGGTGCCAGATCTGGAACTGGAGTTACAAACAGTTGTGAGCCACCATGTGGGTGCTGGGGATTGAACTCTAGTCCTCTGAAAGAGCAGTCAGTGCTTTTAACTGCTGAGCCATCTCTCCAGCCCCCCATTAGGGGGGGAGGTGCTTTTTGTCTTATTTTGATTTGTTTGGGCATTTTTTTTCTTGTTGATTTTTTATCTTGGGTTGTTTGTTTTGGTTTTTGGTTTGGGTTTTTTTTTCCTTGTTATTTGAGAGAAAAGTAAAACAGAACATGAAGCAGAGTGGGTAGGGGAGCGAGGAGGGCCTGGGAGGAAACTGTGATCAAAATATATTGTGTGAAAAATTTTAAATTAAAAATAAATAAATGAATTAAGCAGCACCTACTTGCCAGGCATTGCTGTAGGTCTCGGGCCAGCCTCAAGTGCTAAGATCATAGACATGTGCTACCAAGCCTAACTTTGAACATATTTTTTAAAAACTGTCTCATTAATCATAAAACATCTTCCATGAGGGTGGGTATCCTTTATTCTTCTTTGCATATAATCAAAGTTCACAGACATCAAGCAATTTCTCTTGGGTCACACTGCTTTTAACAATAACTCTGAACTTGACCCCGCCAAATTTGTGTCACGCCAGAACTCAAGTTGTTAACCAGTGTGACCGATGAGTTCCGTCAGGTGCCGGGTGCAGAAACCGAGCCTTGGAAATACACAGAGGAGCTTCCTGAGGTGTGGGTACAAAGCTTAGACAGAAAGACCAGCACGCCAACAAACAGCGTCAGAGTCACATAAAGGCCTCCACAGAGGTGGCGTGAAGGCACTGAGGCTGCTGATTCCCCCCAGACATACATCCCCGTCTGCATCCTGCCCTTTAGATTTCACACTTACATGGGAGTTATTTATACAAAGGTGGCCACAGGTTAGGTAAAATTTCAGTCCTGATTTTCCTTTTGCTAAGATATATAAAATATACACATGTCTTTCTATAACACTTATAAGACATTTCACTTGCCGAAAGTTAGAAATATATCATGCTTTCTCCCAGAATTCAGAGTTCTTTCATGCCACAGGATGTAGCAATCACTTGTGTATTCATTTATTTGACAAATGCAAGTCTTCTGCTAGAGCATCAAGTGCTCTCAATACTGACTCACTCTCGGCCTCTAAACGTGTGACGTTTATACCCTATAATTTAAAATTCATTTTTATTACTTGTTTTAAGAATTAAGTCAGCCGGGCAGTGGTGGCGCACGCCTTTAATCCCAGCACTTGGGAGGCAGAGGCAGGTGGATTTCTGAGTTCGGGGCCAGCCTGGGCTACAGAGTGAGTTCCAGGACAGCCAGGGCTACACAGAGAAACCCTGTCTCAGAAAACCAAAAAAAAAAAAAAAAAAAGAATTAAGTCAATATTTATGAAGGGCTTAGAACATTTTATATAATGCTTAGCACTATCATTCAAACAATAAGTATTATTAAATCTGTGTTTATTTGAGAACACTGACATCACAAGGAGTTGCGTCATCACTTCTTAGAATTACAACACACCCCCCCCCCACTTCAGGTTCAAGATACTGGTGATAGCTGGCTGCTAGAGTCTTGAGCTCTTGTGTGATTTGTTATTGTCTTTTAGACGTCCATCTTCACCCCAACCTTTGGATCAGAGACTAAGGTCAGAGCCAATAGTATCATGAGAACTGAAGAAGTAATAAATCAACTTCTCCAAAAATTTAAGGTAATCTTGACCACTAACCCAAGCTTTACCGTGTGCATTAAGTAAAAGCTAAGGAGACACACAAATGTAGTTTTCGGGAAAAGATCTGAGGGCTGTGAACCAGCATCATATGCTCAATTCTAATGGATGAGAACTTCCTCAGATTTCCATGGGGCAGCTGCAGCCCAGAAATTCACATTATTCCCCCAGGAGCTGAGAAGACGTCATGCTGACAGTGAAGGGTCAATGGGACCCCCCTAAATACTTTGGGTCTAATAAAATCATCTGAGACTATTACATTTATTCCATTTTTTTCCATTGACAGATTGAGAATAACCCCCGGGATTTCGCTCTTTACATTATTTTTGGGACAGGAGGTAAGAGAATTTGATCACTCCAGCACGTTAGTTTTCTGTCCGTAAGGAAGGCAGAAGAGCAGGCCACTTGAATCTGTCAACAAAGGAAAGAAACGGAATAGGAAAGAGAGGAGAGATGGAAAGAGTTTGTTATCGTGGTTGTTGATTAGGTGTAAGCCTAACACACAGTGTACCACTGAGCTACACCACCATCCTGGAGGGAGGGTCCTCTAGTATCTTATTCTATCTTCTCCAATTCCACAGAGAGATAACTTAGGATAAATACCTTCCAGGAGGTTATGATACAAAGGACTTTGCTTGTTTGCCAGACATTAGAATTGTCTGAGCAGAGATCAGAATTTCAGGAAACCGTCCATGGAGGGCTGTCCAGGAGGTGTTGGGCTCCTATCTCCTGTCCCTCCTTGGCCTGGCACGTTGGTCATGACATGCCACCTCTCTGACCCTGTCAGTCTGCTCTTCCTTATTGGTCACTGAGTCTGACACATCATAAGAATATAAGATTTTCCTCGGGAGGAAACATGTACAGAACCCAGGGGCGGGGAGAGGGATATATGTCTTCAGTATTGGTTCCCTGTCACCAAGAAGCAAGACGCTTGGAAATGTCAGCTATGGGAGCGAGCGGCTGAGAGCGTGAAACCAGGGTAGACTTTAACGTGGAGAGAGGAGTTTGCTGCGCTGAGGAGAAGAACAGAATCGTGAGGGCTTCCTGTTGCTTCGGACATGGTAGGGGGCAGAAATCAGTGCATGCTGACAGGGAACGGAAACAAGAATAAATCGAGTCCAGAGATGAGAAACAGATTTGTTCATCCTGGGGAAGCGGGTGAGAAAAGAAGAGAAGTTGGAGGACTGAGGGTTTCTCTCTGTGTTTCACTTTTATTAAAAATGAAATCACAGATAGGAGATTGCTTTGACAAAATATCAGAGGTACTTTTGTGGTAGGGCTTTTATTCTAACTTTTTTAAATTGGAAATTCTGAAACTGTATCCATTTTCTTTTGTCTCCTTTTCATGGCTGAAGGGATGAAACCCACAGACAATAAAAAGAACTAATCTCACTAATTCTGCATTTATATTTTAGTTCTTGGGAAACCCAAGATCTGAACGAGAGGTAGGAACAAAAGGAGGAGTGAGGAACAATTATAAAAACAGAATTACATTAACTGAACTTGGGAATAAATGTTTGCTGAGTCAATGCATGAACGAATGGATGGATGGATGATGGATGGATGGAGCCATGCGGTTCAGTAGGGCTAAAGCTTTGTCTAAATAACTGAAATTAAGGTCAAATTATTCGAACTAGTAAGTCAGGCCCTATATTGAAAGGAAGAAGTCCATTTGTAGTTTATGTAAAGGTTTTTCTCTTTAATTTATACTATTTTTTTTTCTTATCTAAAATGTAAGGTTACTATTAGCCAGTGTCGAACATAGTTCAAGAATATTGAACGGACTTTTCCAGAAATAACAATTCACCAGCTTTAAATTGCGTGCCATCAGAGTATAGTGACGAACTCCTCATCTGCCCCTTCACTGTCCCTCTGGGATAGTCATCCATTTGTCCATTGTATCCACACTGAACACACAACCTCCGCATTAGCCACTAAGTATGGGCTTAGTTAGCAGGTCGACCCTGGAGGGGCCATAGTGTTAGTCTTCAGGTAATACTTCAGCAGGGGATGTAAATGGCCTCAAAGAAGTATAAAAGCAATAACGCTGACAGTCTTATTAGATTATAATGTGGTTGCTTTATTTTGCTACTAGTGATGCTCCCCTCTTACTGTGACCAATTTATAAATTAAACTATTGTAGATATGTATGTATATGTATAGGACAAACAGATGTACGAACGGCATTATATGCCATCTACAGAGTCACGTGTTCCTTGGGGTCTGGGAATGTATCCACCGTGGGTAATGGGGCATGGCTCTCTTTTTTACGGAGGGAGTTCTCAGATTCTGTTGCTTCCAAAACAAACCAAAGGAAGACCTAAAGACAAAAGTACCTTCTTTTCTTTTTCTGGGATTAACTTTTACTGTGGTTCATTCCTTCCCATTTGCAGAGCAGAGAAAGCTACAGAAAACCGATGTCCCACTGCTGCAGAGGCTACTACAAGGGCCATCCAAAAGCAATGCTCGGCTCTTCCTCATGGATAAAGACGCAGAGGAAATTAGCGGTGATGTACGGGCGACTGCTGCCTCAGTGTGTCTGCACGCGCGCGTCTCCGCTGACTGCGCTTCTTAGAGAAACCCTTCTGTTTTCCTTTTCAGGTGGCTCCGTACATTAACTTTCACTTTTCTTTCTTGGAATCCATCCTTCAAAGATTAGATGAAGAAGAGAAAATGGAGACTGAGAGAATCATGGCAAAGTGAGTCCAGAGTGGACCCCTGGGTATTTCATCCTTCCGTAGGTCCCTTGCCCGCCCTACCCGGTTTTTCATATTCTTGCTCTTCTTTTCAGATTCAGTAAAGAAAGGGCCTTTATACTGAAATGTCTTCGGAGTAAACAAGCAATGAAAACGGAGACCACGGTCTAGAAGTGCAGCAGCTCCTGCTAGTAAGCCCTCCTCAGCGGTGTCAGAGGGGGCGCTGCCGAATCAGTGTACGGTGTGCTCTGCATCCGAATACGCATAACCCTGAAGCTTTGGAAACCTGAATCCCAAGCAGCCTGCTTCCTCTTTGAAATGCTGAGGTTGGCTGTGGTTCAGAGTTGGACCAAGGCAAGATTCATTGCAGTAACTGAAAGAAGCCTGCACACTGAGCATTCCAAATGTCATCGACAGCAAGTTCTTGAGTGAGCTCAGACTGAAGTGCGCATGGTTTAATCTTGTACTCTTAAAAGAGCTGAAGCCGGGTGGTGGCCCACGCCTTTAATCCCAGCACTTGGGAGGCAGAGGCAGATGGATTTCTAAGTTTGAGGCCAGCCTGCCTGGTCTACAGAGTGAGTTCCAGGACAGCCAGGGCTACACAGAGAAACCCTGTCTCGAAAAAAACCAAAAAATAAAAAATAAAAAAAGAGCTGAGATACTCATGACTCATAGATGATGGGAAGTAAACATTCCTAGTTCTTGATGTCAACAAGAACTACATTCTCAAGTCATCAAAGATTTGAACCAACCATGTTTCACAGCTGTGTAAACATTTGCGCATTTTCATCAAATTTAGAAATAGATCTGCAAGAGCTGATGATTTTTAACTCTGTAGTATCAGAGCTACCTGACCTTTTAGAATAAAATGGTTGGAGACTTTGTAAAGAAACCTAAACTCGAGACTGGAGAGATGGCTTAATGGTTAAAAGCTTTGACTACTCTTCCAGAAAACCCGGGTTCGGTTCCCAGTACCTACAGGGCAAGTCGCAACCATCTGTAGCTTCTGTCCTAGAGGATGTGACACCCACCTATGTGGGCATTGCAAGCACATGGTGCACAGACAAACAGGCAGGCAAAACAGCTATACATGTAAAAAAAATAAATATTATTTTTTAAAAAAAACTAATTGTCCAAGCCTTTCATTTGTCACCACACCTTTCTGTGCAACTGATGGCTTCCAAGCTGTTTTAAATGTCTTTAAAAGTGGGTTGTATTCATTATCTTTTTTTATCCTCATAAATGAATATATACCACAAACATAAAATCTACTGTATTTGCTAGAAGAAGACTTACTGAAAACGCCTCCTTGTTGTTGATGATTCTGCGGATAAAGCCACTCTGCTGGAGCTGAGCCAGGTGGGCCATCACAGCATCCCTGCTGCTGTGTAAGACACTCTCAAAGGTCTGGCAGGTCTGCTAATCCCTCCTGGAAAAGTAAAAATACCATGGGGTTTTATTTGTAAACTCTTTATCAGCATGGAGTTTTAATCAATATTCTTCTATCCCCAACGACTTCCATTTGAATTTTGTCTTAATTTGTTCCGTCGTGTAACCTGTACTGAGGTGAGGTTGTATAATCAACATTAAATTGTGACAGTTCTAACAGTAAGCTATTTATTGCCAGCACCACCCGAACTCAGGTTCTGGCTGACAGGATAGGATCACTGTGGCCTTTCTGTCCAGGCAGGCTCCCTCACTGGTTGAAATGACCTCTTACATTTCTAATGCTTTGCCTACTGATCAAGAAAGGCATGATTTCATCTCACTACAAATGGACCGAAGGATCATATCTCAAAATATACATATACATATATATATATATATATATATATATATATATATATATATTCTACAAAGTGCATACAAAGCTCAGCAAGTCTTGCACAGGAAAAGAAGAACAGTGTGAAAACTCAAGGAAGAGAAATTGCAAACAACTGCTAAGCGTACGCAAAGTATGGTATCCGACACTGACCAACTGTATTCATCAGCTCAGGTCGGCAGAGAGAAACCATGCAGTAACATAAAATAAGTTTAGCATGAAGAATTATTAAACTATTGTAGGACAGCAACAGTAAAGACAGAAATAGAGCTCTAATGGTACCTGGCAGAGCCAGCCCCACACAGCCCTGTCTTGAGTGTTCTCAGAGATGAGGACTAAATACAGACGTGAGGATTCTGGCTAAAGATCTGGCCTGCACTGGAGAAATCCCTGGATGCAGGGTGAAGAAGGAAAAAACCTGGTCTCCAGGAGCCTTGACTTCCAACCGCTATGTTTTTATAGTACGCCCTCTGCTGGCAAAATATGATATTGTGCAAGCTGCGAAGGAAGCTTCCAGAACCCCACCACCTGGGTTTTCACAGAGCCGATTTCAAACTGAATTTGGGCAGAGAAAATAAAAGCTGCCATATAAGCGCAACAAAATCCCTATTAGAGAAGATTAAACTATTCGACAGATAGTGACAATGTTTGCTGCAGCAAATGGACTTTTTTCCCTTGAACACAAGTTAGATGTTAAATTTATCCTATAATTCTATTTGTAAGATATTATATGGACATCAGAGGTACAAAGACTTTCTTCAATGTTATTTACTATGCTGATGCTACAGTCATTAAAATTATATTTTAATCATAGGGCTAATTTTCTTTATAAATATAAGAATGCATAACCATATTGTAAAATACTCATCCATTAGGTTATCATTCACTTGTGTATTTATACACTAATGCTGTGTATCTACTCATAAACCCAAAACAAGGCATGTATAGATGATAGAATTATTTGTGATTCGTGTTTCTCCAACTTTTTACATTTATTGAATATTATACAATGTTGCATTTCAATCAGGAAAGAGAAAATATGTTGCATGAAAGTTATCCACAAAGAGTAAGAAGTACATGCAAGAATAGATTCCCACCAGATACAAAATGTTTTTAATTATTCAAATGACACATTGACCTTACCTTTATGAGATTTAACAAATCTTTCTTATCTGTCCCCCATAATCCTTCTGCAAATCAGCTGATAATAAAGATTGTCTTTTATTTTTTAATTGAGAGCCAATTATAATGGCATGGCATTTGATACGATGCTGTTGGTTAGGATGTGGAATGATTGATCTGGCAAGTTAATCACATCGCGTACTTATCACATGCTTTCAGCGTCGAGAAATGCTAAGGGACAGAGCAAAGCAGAGGGGGGGAGTGTGTGCCTCACAGAGCGTCTAAGGCTCCTTGAGTGCTCTGCTGGATTGCTTCCTTAGGCATGTGATGGTCTGAGCCCACCCACCAGGAAAGCCTGTTTGATCCGGCCTGCTGCTCCTTTCTACAGAAAGCCAGCAGGCACTCCTCTAGGCAGCTCTAGAACGTCGGATACTCTCAGAAGTGGATCTCTGGCCTACAAAGGCCAGAACTTATCCTAACACCTTTGGTGCAACTTCCGGAGCAACTCTGAGCCAGAAAAACGTTCTCCGGTTCCTGGTCTTCAGAAACCGTGAGATCAGAAACGTTAGCTGTGTTGTGTGGCTAACTGCTAAGATGGCTACATAGGCCTAGATGACTAATGCGGTGTCTAAGGTCAAATCTATTTCAGCTGGTTTTGCATGGTGCAAGACCATGGACTTTTTTGTCAAAAAAGGCTTTTCCTTGTTCTAGGTGATCCAAATATGTCACTGTCAGTTACATATGAATTAAAATTAAACCCTAGATATCATATTATGTTTACTAATCATGGAATCCGTTGCACTTTTGTATTTCATATTATGTCTTATACATAGGATATACTCATTAAAATGAATAAGTAATTCATGAATTAATTATCTAAAACACTCTTATAAACTCTACTTACTGTGTATACTTCTCCTTATTCACAAGTCTGATCCAGTAGCTGTTGTGTTTTATAAAAATAAAGAAAGAAGGAATATGTTTGATGGAGGCAAGGTGTGGGGGAAGGGGTGCCTCTGAAGACCCACGCTGAGAGGTAGTGGGACAAGAGGACAGAGCCAGCGTGAGCAAGAAGGCAAGAGAGAGAGGACAGGGCGAGCAGCCCCTTTTATGAGTCAGGCATACATGGCTGTTGCCAGGTTAACTATGGTGCAGAGCCTAGACAAAATGTTAACAGTAGCTAGAAACTTTACGTTTTTCACTTAACATCACCTGCCTCCGCCCTAAAAAAAAAAAAACAAAAACCCACCCAAAATATATTTTATTAGCTCAGGACTCTGAAGTATTCAGTTAGCCAACATTACTGTGATTGGTGTGAGACCCGGACGGGGGAGGCACTCCCTGTGTGAGCAGTACACGGGAAACATATGATAGTTTGTAGTTAGAAAGGAAAGCTTCAGCACCATCCATTTGTACACTCAATGGTCTTTAACATGTTAGGGTTGAGCCACTGGCATCAATATTTGAGCAAGAGGGCCGGAAACCTCAGCTTGGGCCACAGGGCCCCACAGCTAATCAGCGCCGGGACAAAGATCCCTCGC
>CM052712.1:73742272-73856136 GCA_028551405.1 Uromys caudimaculatus | reverse complement strand
GGGGACACGGGGTTTCTAAAGAAAAGGGGAATCATCGGAAATGTAAATAAAATATCAAAAAATAAATAAAAAATAAATAAATAAAAAAAAAAAAAATATTTGAGCAAGAAAGCCCTGAGATTTCACACAAGTGTTGTACCATTTGCCTTCTGCTTTGCACGGCTTTATACGGACACTAGTGTACTGATCATACAATCTCATGAAGACATTGTTCTTCGAATTCCATTTTATATATGAGGAAAGGAATCCTTGGAAGACTAGGAGACTGACTGAGATATTAATTACAAGAAACAGGTAGGATTTGAACCCATGACTATCAGGATGGATGTCAATAGTTGAATTCTAGGAGACTGCTTCCAGGACTTTACTCAGACATTACCATCTAAGGATGCTAAAGTATTTCCTTAAACATGGACAATCTGGGGCTGGAGAGATGGTTCAGCAAGTTAAGAGCACTGACTGCTCTTCCAGAGGTCCCGGGTTCAATTCCCAGCAACCACATGGTGGCTCATAACCATCTGTAATGGGATCTGATGCCCTCTTCTGGTGTGTTTGAAGATAGCTACCATGTGCTCATATACATTAAATAAATAAGTCTTTAAGAAAAAATGGACAATATGCATGTAACCTGCAGCCTCCCAGAAACTGTCATCTCTAGCTTACTTATAACTAGGGCAGTGTAAGTGAGGTGTAAATACTGTTATACCATATTGATTAGGGGATAAAGACAAGGAAAACTATTTGGCATAGTAATGGTTAAGTATCTTTTCTCCACAGTCAACTGACTACACAGGAGCAGCATCTACAGAGGAGAGAAGTCTGTGGCTTTTCACTGAACAGTTGTGAGTGCAGTGTGAAGAACACATGTAAATGCTGGTGCTTTGCATATGAGAAGCATTGAGGGAGCGAAGGTTATATTTAAATCAGCTTAGTCACCTTGGCGGTCTTCACTTCCACTAAGCCTCACTGCCCACCGACCACTGGGCATACTGGGCCGAGGAGCCATGTTGGGCCGAGCAGCCATGTTGGGCTGAGGAGCCATGTTGGGCCGAGGAGCCATACTGGGCTGAGGAAATGGCTCAGAGGGTAAAGTCCTTGCTGTGAAAGCACAAGGATCTGAGTTCAAATTCCCAGAATGCATGTAAAGCCAATGTGATAATGCACACCTGTAATCCCAGGGGTTCTATGCCAAGAAAGGAAGTGGAGGCCAGAGAGTCCTGAGAAACTCGTTGTCCAGCTAGCCAGGTGTGCCCAGTGGCAAACAAGGCAGAAGGTGATGGTCAACACCAAGTTTGTCCTGTTACTGCCAGACATCTACCATGGCATGAATGTGCCCACACTCAAACACACACACACACACACACACACACATACACACACAAGATTCAAAACACAATACAAGAACCACAGGCAAACGGATCACTCAGACTCTGAATCACCTACACAGCTTGTCCAGCTGTGGAAGTCATTTTCGTTGTCTAGTTCTGAGCAAGGCTCTGTCCTTCAGTGACCTTTCTAGGTCTCTGTTACAGTGGGTGATCTCAAGCCCCTGTGCACCATGATCCTTTGCTCTACTTTCTGAATGCTGGACATGTGAACTATGCCTTTACTATAATGCCTTAAATTGTTTGTGTCTTATATGAGCTCATCAGTGGTTTAGGCTCCCTGTATTTATCTTTATTTTATCCTTTGTGTGTTTTCGTGTGTGTGTGTGTGTGTGTATGTGTGTGTGTGTGTGTGTCTACACAAGCACATATATGAGAACAGGTCCCAATAGAGGCCAGAAGAGGAATCCTCCATCAGCAGTCATAAGCAACAATGAACTGCCAGATGTGGGTGTGAAGAAACAAATTTGGGCTAAAAGAGCTGCACGTGCTCTTAACAGCTGAGCTATCTCTCTGGCCTCTACCTCAGTATTTTGCACAGTGTGTTGGATGCATGGGATGGTCAACAGATGTGTATGTTGATAATGTACATAAACATATCAATAACTCTGGAATAGAAAAAAAAAAAAACAAGATCAAATTAAGAGCGTCATTAAAAGCTTTCTGTTTCTCCAATCAAAATAATTCACTTATTCAATAAGTACTAAACTATTACTGCTTATGTTATTAATATTAATAAATTACATTATTAATTCATATAATTAAATTAATATTAAAAAGAATCAGAAAAAAAGTTAAAGTCCCAATTATAAATCCATTGTGTCATTTTCAGTAGAATTTCCAGAGAGAAGAGTAGTCATCCAATACGGATCAGACTAATATAAATGTATTGGGTGGCACTGCTGGCAATTTCAACCTTGAATACACACGGGAGAGCCAGGGGCCAGAGCCCAGTCACGAAGGTAACTTCATTCATTCATTTCCCTCTGTTCATCAACAGTCATTCTCAGAAGTGGTGTAGATAGCTCCACGTTGACCTTGAAGTCTTCACTGTGGGGACCAGGCAGAGGTTCCCAGCGAGGTGTGGCTGCACATTAAATTGGCTGGAGGCCTTGAAAGTTCTTTAGGTTCATGTCTCTGCCACTGCAGTCCGTGAGGTGGGAGAACTCTGAGGGGCTGACCTGGGAGTCCATATGTCATTTGCTAAGGGAAAGGGAAGATGGTGCGGACCAGCCAGTGTTCTGCTATAGCACTGAGCCAATGAGAAGGCTCTCTGCCAACTGTCACCTTCCACAGCGATGATCTCAGCAGTGATCCTACGTCAATACTCTCTGGGATGAGTCAGCCTCTAAGAGGGACTGGCACCTCGTGATCAGTTGAGGTCCCTAGGGAAAAGAACAGGCCTGTGAAAGAGAAGAAGTCAAAACGACTATGGCCCTGGCCCCTAAACAGAAATGACTTGGAGCTTCCATGTTGGATTCTGAGGTGCCTTCATGATACCCCTTCCTCTGGATGTCAGACATCCCAACAGGCATGGTGACTTAAAGGCCATTGGAACTAAAATATTTTCATCTCTTCTCAAGATGGCCAGGCTCTTTTGTTGCAGGATAACACACACGTTCATGCACACACATACAAACAGATGCACTCATATACATCCAAACACAGATGCACAAATACACATGGTACACACACACACACACACACACACACACACACGATCTACAGTCACAGAAAGTCTTGAGTCTTACAGAGGTCACTCTGAAGAATGATTCCTACTATGTTCCAAATTAGAAATGTGAACTATAAGAGAGAAGCACTGTGGGACTTTTTGGTAGATTATATAGGAAACTCTATGCGATTGAACTCCTCGGCTGGCCTTTTACTGAGAAGTAAGAAAGCTACAACAGGAACAGAGCATTTGGCTACAGCTCAGCAGAGACTGAGAGATTACCACCTGCCCATCAGGTAAGGGGACTGTACTGGCTGGTTTTGTGTCAACTTGACACAAGCTGGGGTTATCACAGAGAAAGGAGCTTCAGTTGAGGAAATGTCTCCATGAGATCCAGCTGTAAGGCATTTTCTCAATTAGTGATCAAGGGCGGGTGGTGCCATCTCTGGGCTGGTAGCCCTGGGTCCTGTAAGAAAGCAGGCTGAGCAAGCCAGGAGAAGCAAGCCAGTAAGCAGCATTCCTCCATGGCCTCTGCATCAGCTCCTGCTTCCTGACCTGCTTGAGTTCCAGTCCTGACTTCCTCTGGTGATGAACAGCAGCATGGAAGTGTAAGCTCAATAAACCCTTTCCTCCCCAACTTGCTGCTTGGTCATGATGTTGGTGCAGGAATAGAAACCCTGACTAAGGTACCCTAGCAATGGCGCAAGTATCTGTTGGTACACACACACACACACACACACACACACACACACACACACACACACACGCACACACACGTGAGCTGGCTTGCCTTCCTAAGCACCCATAGCATTCCTAGGAGAAGGCTGAGTGTATTTCTTTAGCCCCTCCTCCTGACCTCTGACATCATCACCGTCCATCATTTAGGCAGAGCAGCCTTTTCAGGCTTGCTTTGACATATGCTTCTGGACTTTAAGAAATCCTTCCTCCTTTGATAACCTGTACATTTTAAAGTCAATTTTCTTTCTTTTTCAAAAACATGTATTTACCTTTATTTTATGTGCATTGGTGTTTTGCCAGCATGTATGTGTACCTGAGCGTGTCAGACCTTGGAGTTATAGACAGTTGTAAGCTGCCACAGCGGGTGCTGGGATTTGAACCAGGGACTTCTGGAAGAGCAGTCACTGCTCTTAACCATTGAGCTATTTCTCCAGCCCCCTTTTAAGTAAATTTTCATGGGAAGTCACTGCATAAGCTTAACCAGAGATCTAATTTTGTTCTTCATTTCTCTGAAGTTAATAGTAACAGAAGTCTGTTCTATCTGTCTTTTCTGACATCATGTATCCCATAGTTCCTTAGTAAATTGTAATTGTTACAATAACCAGTAATGGGCAAATATGTTTCTGGCTAAGGTAAGATAGGGGGAAGGCATTCAGGAAAACCAATTTATTTAGTCTTTTATGCTGTTGTGGATTAAAGTTAGGGCCATGTGCTAAGCAAAGGCTTCATCAGGAAGCTATGTAACTGTGTCCTGAGCCTAGAAAAGCAGAAAGCAGTCTAATAATGAAAGCAGCCATGACTAAAAGGAGAACTACACGGCCTGACAAACAGTCCACACAAGACTGCCAGAGAAAAAATGGCTGTGAGCTGGGTGGGCATGCTCACAGATACTTTTAACCCCAAAGTTGGGAAGCCTGAGACAAGAGGATCGCTGTCAACTCCAGGGTGGACTCAGCTACAGAGTGAGTTCCAAGCCAGCCTAAGCTATGTAATAAATTTATTTATTTTTTAAGATAGATAGGTAGATAGATAGATAGATAGATAGATAGATAGATAGATAGATAGATAATCAGAAAGCACTGGTTCCTATGCTAGAATGTGGACGACAGGAGACAAAGAGGCTTCTCCTCACACTGTCAAGATTTCTCCTCCTTGGCCTCCTATAAAGCTTGCTGCAGATGCTAAGCAGGCCTTTGATAGCATTTGTTATAAACACTAATTACCTGGCTCCCTCCCATAACCCTTGGGAAGTGGGTGTTGATCCTTCTACATTCTGTACACTCCCTGCATGTAACAGTTTGCTGGTTCCCTTTAGAGGCACATTTAGTGGGCTGAGAAGACAGCTCAGTAAGTAACAGTCCATGCGTGAAGTCCTGGGTTCCGATTCCCAGTACCCATGTCAAAGCTGAGGGTGACTGTGGAGGCCATGGCTGCAGTGCAGAGTGCAGAGACAAACAAGCAGAGACAGGAGGATCCCAAGACCTGTGGCCTATATATGTGTGTGCATAGGCACACATACATACATATACACTTAGCAAACATATGTATACTAAGCATAAAGTAGAAATAAGTTTTCTGTCTCCTCCACTATCACAGCATAACAGTAAGGTATTTCAAAAAATGAAATCCTATCAATGTTTAGAAAATAAACAAAAGTACAATCAATGCTAAGACCTGGTCATTAATTTGAGCTAAAAAGAAGGCAACTTGTGAGTGATACTGACCAGATATGAAGGTAGAGCCAGGAGCTCTGAACAGCAACAGAAAAAGATGTAGCCGCAGTAAAGGTTGGTGTCACTGAGCAGAGTTGCTCTGGGCTTGTGTGGGGCTGCACCCAGTGGTTCAACCCTCACTGCTGATTTGAAACTGCATCTTCTTCATTCAGCCTCCAAGTACTGGCGTTGGTAAGCATCAACCAACAACAGCCTCTCTGACTTCCCAGAGTCTTGAAGCTGCCAATGACTTTCAATAAGTTTGTTCTCGTTTAGGTCAGCTGGAATTCAATCCTATTATTTACAATTGAAGAATTTCTACTGGCAGACCAGCAGACGTACTGAGCCAATGTGTGGAGAAAAATAATCTATGAAAAATGCAAATACCAACTGTGATGACACAAGACAGGCTTGTAAGCCCAGCCCTCAGGAGCCTAAGGCAGGAGGGTTATAAGTTCAAGGCTTAACTAGGCAACTTAGTGAGACTCTGTCTTAAATTGTTTTAAAAGGAAAACAGAGATGGAAGCATAGACCCTAAGTTCAATCCTAACGTGTGTGTGTGTGTGTGTGTGTGTGTGTGTGTGTGTGTGTGTGTGTTTATAAACACACACGATGATATTCTGCCAGGTATTCATCCTGAAAAAAAAATACAAACATTGATACTGACAGACATGAAGTTTAGAATAGACTACTCAGGAAACCTTAAGCAAGTAGGAAGGAGCCAAGCATGGGACAATAAAGCAGTCCAGGCTGCCCAGGGCTGCAGAAAGAAGACAGCCTATGAGGTCAGTCAACAATCGGGTCTCAAGATAACTCGGTCTACACTGAAAAATAATGCAACATTTTATTACAGAAACTATATAAGTAAAACCCAGAGTTATTCCAATTGGGTGAGAAAAGAAGCTGCCTGTGCTTGGTGCGTGAGCACGGGAAAGGGGCAGTTAAATGCTCTCAGAAAGGAAGGAGGTAGCCGGAAACTACACCGCCAAGTCATAAAACTTCACACACGTGGCATCATTTTATGCTGTCAGTGGTAGCCTACGAAAGAGACACAACTTCACTGACCAGCTGGCTGCTGTAGTAATGTCTCTCTTGAGAGATAACAGGAAGTCTCTGACCTTTAGCAGACCCACCTGCTATTGTAAATATCTCCAGTAAATCTACCATTGAATAGACTATCAGTTTATAATTTTACCAGCAACCTGTTAACAGAGAAGCAGGTTCTTTAAACCAGGCAATGTAACACAGTATACTATAGCACACAATACATAATTAAATGATGATAATATATCTTAAAATTATCCCAAGATTCATGAGGATGAAAAGACTTAAAATTGTTTGTCTCTTAGAAATAGGGAACGTATCCTGTATCTCTTTATTTGTTTTGTAAGCCACATTGTGTATTACTTAATTTTCAACTATGGAATTTATCAAAAAAACCAAAAAAACAAAAAAAACCTGTGGTCAGTAGCTCAGTGTGACTGATCAATATATACTTAGCTAATCATCCTACCAGATCATCGTTTTTCTTCATAATTGCATCATACAATTGCAGTAGCTTTGACAGTAGACTCATTAAGCTGGGCCGACACATCATGTGTCTAGTCTAGACTATTAAAATCCTAGGTAGCTTCGTTCCCTGTTAGCCTGCATTGAGCCGCATCTCAGAGAATAATTAACCCTTCTTACTCCTTTCAGGCCGATTAGCGAGCACATTCCATCACACCCGGCTCCTGCTGACTCATGGTAACTTTGGTCAGTTCTCACGTACTGTGAGGTGATGTGAGGTCTGGCGTGGTTATCCTTCCTCCCACCATTTTGCACGACTAGACTACAGAATTTCTGTGAACAGAATGCTTTCCTTGTGCCTGCTGAGGATTGCTCCTATACTCCCATTGTTTCCTGAGCCGTGGCGTCTCCTTCCTTGGACTGTCCAGGTTCAGCCTGGTGCTACACACTAGCGCCTCCCTTCTTCAGGAAAAACGGACCGGGTGCCCGGTTGTTTCATCTCCATGTTTTGGTTATTCTGGCCAGCCTTCTGACACTGGCTTTGGTTTGTCTCCTTTTCCTTCTTACAGTTATTCTGTTGTTATGGAGTTACATATTAAAAGGTATCTTCTGTCTAAAAAGGCTTTCTCCTCTCAGTGGCCTTCCGGGAGAATGGCAGGTTTCAAGCTCACCCACGGTCTCCTTTAGCAGGGAGAACAGGCTTACACAACTGACAGTTACAGTCTCAGGAAACAAACAAAGGAAATGCCTTCCAGGCGCTGCAGACAGTTGGCCTTCAGAGCTCTTGCAGCCTCCACAGGTGGCCAGCAGGCTGAGCCATCTCCTGGAATCTCAGATCCAGGAAGACTCTTGGCACATTGCAACATACTGTTTGTTCTCTATCACCAGCCAAACCCAGAATCTGTGGGCCACCACAGAAACCAGAGGTCCAAAGTGCTAAAGAAAAGACTCCAAAATATTTTCTTCATTGATTCCTGCCTTTTAGGCTAACCTCTTTATGCATTACACAGTTTGTTTTAAAACATATTCTAGCCTTAAATACTGATATGTAATATACCCTAATTCTCCCATTGTCTTCCATAATGATGTTATTTTCCAGTGGTTTATTCCTACTACCATTCTTTCTTCTGGCTTCTCACCCCAAGACAGACCTAAGGACATATCAGGAGGGGTAAAGGGTGATCTGTCCACCTTCACATTAAAAGCGGTCCCTGGGATGATGTCCTCAGCACAGCATCACCAACAGCCGCAGTGCCTGGGAACTTGCTAGAAATATGGAGTCACCAGACTCCACACAGACCTACTGAATCAACAGCCCTTTGGTGGGCAGAGCACACACGCTCACTTTGTTTTAGCTGCCATCCGGATTATATATACTAAAGTCTGACAAGCCTGGTCTGAAATGAACACAGAAAAGGAGATGAGATCCAAGAGAAAGAATGTGGTGGAAGAATGATTTAACATTCATAAATCCTAGCGATGTTTAACATAGCATTCAGATAACTTCTATGGCCTTCTGGAATGAGGAGGAATCTCAGAAGGAACAGGGGAAGGAAAAGACCTTTATAACTAATAAGTAAAAAAAATGCTACAGCCTGACGACCCTTACACAGAATTTATGCTGGTTCAACATTTTTTACTTTATGTGAAAGCCATACACAGTTAAATCTGAATTTATATATTTTCCCAAGCTTGTAACAAATGTGCTATTCCCCTTAAGGGGAACCCCAGTTCCCACTCAGACACACAAGAAGTGTGAACAACCACCCTCGAACGTGCGAAGTGCTGCTCAGTTGTACTGCCTGGTGCTTGTTTTAAACGAATATTTAATTTGCCTTTATTCCAACTTAGACTGGATCTACCAGAACGTCTTAACTGTTGTTGAGAGAGATCTGTTAGGCGTTTGACTTCTACTAGAACCATAAAGTTCAGAGAAGCAGCAGAAAGGAGCAAGTAATTAAAGCGATAATGAAGGTTATTATCTTTAAAAATATTCCTGAGAGCCACTGCCAAACAGAGCTCCGACCAGCCCCAGCCTGCCTTGCCAAATGTAGAGGAGCCTGTGTCTCAACCACACAGTCACATGACCCTGCAGCTACTGCCCAGTCAAGTTCTCAGACAAGCTGTCCCTCCGGCTCTTCTGCACCCCTTCCTCACTGAGACGGTCCACAGGTTTGCTGAGACACAGCCTATGACGTCCTCAGCAACTTTACAATCCTGTGAAAAAGCATTTACTCGCTAACTGCATACAGCAGCATTAATTATAGAAAATTGGCTTCCTGGTGGTTAGTTGTGTATGTGCGTGTGTGTTCATGTGCATGTACACACATGTGTATATGTGCATTTGTGTGCGTGTGTGTGGCGTGCGCGAGCAGTCTAGTCCTGTTCTTCCCTTCCTGAGCCCCTCTGTTCATGACATTCTGCCCACTGAGGAAATAAAATTCTTTTTCCCCAGCTTATGTTCTCCAAGAGCAACAATTCCTGATTATGCCCCAGAAATTCCTAGAAAAAAAAAATCTCACAGTTTTCTCCAACAGAGGTTTAAACTGTCATTTTTTTTTTTTTAATTTTTAAATGACTCTGTTTCTCTGCTCTTAGAACAGGTCTTCAATCCAACCTCCTGCTCTTGCTTCTTAGCACCCCCTCCCATCTGGCACCAGAGTTATTGTGTCTAACTCTTCTATTTGTGTCTGATTCTTCTAGTTTCTTCAAACATACATAAATGTTAAGATGCCCAAAGCCCAGGAACGGTACGGTCTATCACTCCCACCCGTACAGCCTGTGATCTTCCTTCTAATCTCACAGTCTCAATGGGGAAAGGGTAACACCCCAACATTCTTTTGTGTGTTGCTTGAATAACATAGATACCTCTTCTTGAAAGCACACTTCTCTCCTCTGTGCGTGACAACACTTCTCCACCAGACTCACAAAATCCTGGCCAATGGAATGCAACACCCCCTCTGCGGCATGTGGCTTCTGCTTCACGAGGTTACTGAGGAGCCTAAACAGAAGTGGGGGAGGGGTGTTAGCTCCTGAATTCACAAGGCCACCTTACTGATTTAAATCCACAGACCATCCTTGACTTCTTCACACTGCGGGCACTCACTCTTCTGGGTAAGGACACTGAAAAGTGACCCGTGGCCTCGCAACGCACACAGTGTTCGTCTCTGCCTTCACTTCATTTTGTATGAACATTGCTGTCAATTCTTCCTTCTCAGTGTGACGAGCACATCACTGTAGTTATCACTATATAACGCCTGCGAAGCTGAGCACCTTCGTTTCCTGTCATTTTCTTGCATACGGATGAAATACAGTACCTTAATCCCCACCCCTTTTATTTTACATCTTGATCAACTAGCTAACTTCCGCGTGAACAACGCTAGTCTGATGTGGTGGAAACGGGGAGCCTCCTGCAAGTTGTTAAGACAAGACCTACAGATGAATCTGAAGATGCAATGTCTGGCCTACCATCTCGGATTTCTCCACAGATGACTCCACCATGTCAAGCAGAAGCATTTCAGCCACCAGGAGCATTCAGAAGGTCAATCTGGTTGCAGTACCCCTACTCACTAAGCCTCCTAATCAACACTGATTACATTGCGAATCTTTTCCTTTCTTTTTTCTTCCTTCCTTCCTTCCTTCCTTCCTTCCTTTCTTCCTTTTTTTCTGGTTAGGACAAGAGAAAATTAACCACAGAAAAATAAGAATGAAGAGTAAGAAACAGGAGCCCAGGGCTATGGCTCAGCCAGTAAAAGAGTCTGCTGTGCAAACATGAGAATCTGAGTTTGGATTTCAGCGTCCACCTAGAAAGCCAGGTTGGCCCCTCCCTTGCCTATGGCATTGGTGGAGATCCCCAGGGCTTACTCACTGCCAGCCTAGAGCCAGGTTCCTTGAGAGACCCTGTTTCAGAGGAATTACACAGACTATGATAGAGGGATGCCCAATGCGCTCTGGCCTCTGCACATGCTTACACACGTGTGCATATACCATACATGCACACACACACGCACACACACGCACACACGTACAAAAATAATAGGGGCTCTATGCATTAATCAGTATTATACTTATCTCAGAACCACTCTTCACCTTTTACAAACACACTGGGAATTCCCAGTGCTCTCACACATGCCGTAAATGGATATAAAAGCAAATATTTCAAAGTTTTAAGCCGTACTTCTTAGTCTACATCTGGGTTCAGACAGTAAATAGTTCAGGCTTTTCTGACTTAAAGACAAAATTGGGTATATTATTGGGTACTAATATTAGGAGATGGGAAACTCTAGCCCCACCCATCCTGGCTCACTAGACTGACACGGGCTGCCCCAAGTGGCAGAACTGTCAGTGACAGTTATCATCAAATGGGTACAAGGAAGCCATGTGAGATTATGCTGTGGTCTATTTCTCTGTCCCCATGACACTCAGGTCCCAGTATGGATCTCTTCCCTGCTGTCTTAGCATGGGGAGCTGGCCCAAAACAAGACAGGGAACTCTGTTTCCAAGACTGAAATGCTCCCTGCTCTTTTCTGTCTCTTGGCCACTACCACTTGCAGTCCCAAACATGTGTTATACAGAACAGGTCCTGGGCAACTGTCAGCGTGGTCACCAGCCGGGCAGACGGGCTCTGGAAGCAAGGTAAGGAGAACGTAGCCCTCCAGCTCACCCACTCAAATGGTGCCCTCAGGTCCTACAAACTCTGGGTGGGTGTAGACTATGGACTCAACATGAAGCATTAAAAGCAGATGTCCATCTTGGTGTGGTGCCTGACGGGGGCATGCTTCCTTAAAAGTCCTGTTTCTGTCAGACATGAGGGTGCATATCACGAATCCCGGCATTTGGGAGGCAGAGCCAAGAGGATCGCTATGCATTCAAAAACCGCGTGGTCTACAGGTTTGACGGTGCATACCTTTAATCCCAGCACTTGGAAGGCAAGACCAAATAGATCTCTCTGAGTTCAAAGCTAGCCTGGTTTACATAGGGAGCTCCAAGTCAGCAGAGCCACATAGTGAGACCCTGTCTCAGAACACAGAAATTCCTATCTTCTCCACCCCCAAACCCATACTTTCACCTCACCTGAGACACAGAATGCTGAGGCAGCGTGACTGTCATCAGTGGGACAGCACAGCACACCCCATCTTCAGAAACTTCCAGAAGACATGGCTGGCCTTTGAAGCATGACATTGCCTACTTCTGAGAAGTTCCATGGCAGAGCCAAGGGGATTCAGGCCATGTCATCTAAGCTGACATTTCCCTAGTTCTGGGTGCTAGGAATTTAGGTAAAAGCAGATATGGTGACGGGGAGTATAATGAAAATTTCTTTGTAGTCATTTATAATAGAAAGTGAAGATAATGTTCATATTCCCACAGCGGTACATGGTTAGAGTCAGGTAGCAGAACATTACAGGACTGTTAAAATGCCACTGTGAAGAATAACCAGTGACAGAATGCATATAAAATATACAGAGTAATACTGTAAAGAAAAAAATATAAAATAACGGGGGTAGCCGTCAGCTTTTGGCGTATGTTAATCTTTGCTGTATCTCAGCCAATATACCCATAATTTTACTTATGATTTTAGTGTTATGATTCCTGTCTTCATCTGAAAGTGTTCTTCTTTTTGCTTTTGTAACAGGGGTTTCAGATTCCTTGGACGTAACTCACAAATCTGTGGGATGAGCTTCCATTAAAAAAGCTGAGTGAGACGTCGACCTAATGAGAGAGCTTGCTCTGGGGAAGCCAGGAGATCTCTGTAGTTTCCCTCGGTTAAACTCAGTTTGGAATCATGCGTGGGGGGGGGGTGGGTAACTAACTCTTTGAAAAAGTACCAAGAAAGTGTTTTCTCGAAAGTCCTGCAAATCATTAAGACATGTCAGCTCTGCCGTGGCAGCCCCTCGAAAGCATGGCATCCTGGGAGGGGAGAGGGACGCCAGCTTTGTGGCTGATGGTGGTGGCTGCAGGCCAGGACTACTCCCTGTGAGTCTGGAGCAGTGCCAGAGTCGCATGCGCGGAGAGCTTCTGAGGACTGTGAAAGTGGAGGAGTGTCTCATAAACGCCCTCCTGAGAGCCGTAGGTGATTGCTGGCACAGAAATGCTGCATAAGCAGGCTGTAGCAAGAGCCAGCAGGACTTGCATTATTAATCATAGAGAACCCAAAGACTGGCGAACAGGACGTGTTTTGGAAGTGTGCGCCCACCATACGACTATGACATCATAGACTCCTGTGTCACACGTGCATTTATAATGTGCACCTGCACGCTGTCGGGCTTAAATGATGATTTTTTTCTCTATTTGTCTGAGTTTTACAAATGATCACAGTTACCTTTAGCCTAAAAAGAATCGATATGTTTTTTTAAAAAATCAGAATATAATACAATGTAATTTTTGCCAACTGTTCTATCCATATTCAGTCTTCATTCTTAACTAGACCTAACCTGAATCCATCTCAAATGAAGACAGCATGTTTGCATCTCCGTGCCATTTAATCTGCATAGTGTGGGTATATAATCCAACCAGTTTATACTACCTTTGAATGATAATTATCAGATTCTAACAAATAGATTATTCAGAGTGAGGAACACAGACTTCTTCCCACTGTGATTGGGTGAGTTTGTCAATGTGTGTGTGTGTGTGTGTGTGTGTGTGTGTGTGTACACATGCACACGCGCGCGCACGCACACACACACACACACACACACACACACACACACACACACGCGCGCGCGCGCGCGCGGGTACACTCCTACTAAAACAATTGTTTGTGGCACTGAAATGTGCTGGACAAGGTGCCAGGAGACAGGTCTAACCTGAGTCCTAGGCCACAGAAACAGACATACGTGTCCTCGTGAGTGTGTTTGTCAAAGAATCTGAAGCTCATGCGCCCAGCTGGACTGGCTGGCCAGGCAGGCCCAGAGAGTCTCCGCCTCTGTTGTTGCGGATGCATGAAGCTTCACTTAGGTTCTGTAGGCTGGAGGCGAAACCCGGGCCTCTTGCTTCCACCGTAAGCACGTTAGCACCTGAGCCACCTCTCCAGACCTAGAACTGATTTGTCCTGTAATTGGAAATGTGTCCATGTTGACAAGCATTCCCTCATTTCTCTTGCTCTAATGTCCCTTGGAAAACATCAGATCATGAACCGTGGTAACCTTCACCACGGGACTTCTCTGTTTCTAAGCATGATGGTGGTGATGCTGGTGGTGATGCTGGTGGTGATGCTGGTGATGCTGGTGGTGGTGCTGGTGGTGGTAGGTTCACTTGCACCTATTTTTAACTATGTTCTTCAATCAGGGTCTCCTTCCCTCCTGACACCCACAAAATAAAAGGGTACCTCGTCCCAGCTCTCCTAGATATTCACTTATTAGTAAATAATCAGGGACCGTCTTGACTCTCCTAACGAAGTCTTCAGTTATAATGAAGCTTCCTCGTGTACACTCTCCTCTCTCTTCTGACTCACAACTGCGAGTTTCCAAACACCTCCGTGACTTTTCACCTCACAACTCTCAAATGCTCTAGTCTCCCTCTCTCTGGAAATAGATTTTTTTCCCCTCTCCAGGCACTCCAGGCTTGCTTTCTGCCCGCCCTTCAGCTAGTTCATGGATGCAGTTCTCAGAATGGCCAGTAGAGGGAGGAAGAGCACAAGCGCTGAGGATGGAAGTTCACCCTGAAACAAGGAGAAATGGCCTTCCCTGTGCATGATGGGCAAGAATGGGTCTCCCATCGCCCGAATTCTGGAAATGAGGTTCAGAACGGGAACACTGGGGAGTCGTTACCTCTGCACTCCGAACACAAAAGCTGCCGTTTCTATAAGAGCGATGGTCGTGGGAGGGCTGTGCTGCCGCGCAGCAGGGCTCACCCCCACCACGTTCACACTCGGGGGTCCTTTTGAGGCTGGTTATCTCTCCTGTCCCCTTCTGCTCCCCAGCCCCAGTCTCGCCCTGGCAGCCTCTGGTCCTCTAGTATTCTCAATACTTCAGTTTTTTAGTTTACCTTTAAATTTTTTATGTCCGATTTTGACCCTAATTACTACCAATTTGTTTCCAGATTTTTGTTTCTACAGTATTCAGTGTTCACTAAATTATCAATCATCTCGTTTAAAGCAGATCCTTCTGTTCATATACTATTTAAAATTAACTTTCACTTTAGTTTTCACACTTGCTTTCAAATATTTTCTTTGAAGGTCTTTTATCTATTTTCTTTTTCTTTTACTCAGTACTAGGGAATAAAGAGAGCCTTGCTCGTGCTTCAGATGAAATATATAGTATATACTCTACATATGCATTGAGCTATACCCCAGACTTTTTTTTTAAATAGTTTTTCAGATTTAGAGACAGTCTCACTACATACATAGGTCAGGCTGGTCTCACACTCACTGTGTAGCACAGGTTTGCCCAGAACTCACTGCAGTCCTTCGGAATAGTTCGGACTACAGTTTCCTCCCAGCAGGCCCAGCTTCTGTTTCCTGTTTATCTGTTACTCTTCAGTTTTCCTTTGATCTCAACTTCTGCATCCTGCCCCTGTGTGTGGTCTCAGAGTGAGAACTGCTTTCTCATCCCCTAGTTTCTTCATAATTAAAATGGTGCAATGATGTTATCTGCCTCGTAAATTTGCAGTGAGGATTTGATGAAGTAATAACATGAAGTGCTACCTGGCTGTGTCCTGGGAACCTCTTCAAGGAGCAGCAAACCTTGTTTTCTAGAGGGGAAATTAACTTCTTTCTGGAATCTCACATCAAGCCTGGACTAATTGTCACTAAGTTACAGTAGCCTTTAACAGAAAGATACAACATTTAGTTTGTGGTGTTTAGTGTAAATGCTATAGGCATAGATACATTTCTGTGGCCATATGCAAATCTGCAAGGTGTTGCTCATCACTGTTCTCGGTTGCTCATCACTGTTCTCAACTTTCCCTGGAGGTCCAACTACAGACTAAGAATGTAATAGCTTTACCTCATCTTCACCTAACCATCAAGTAGAAAGAATGTGTCTATTCTTATTATTGGAGGAAGTAAACGGAGGGAGAATGGTGTGTGTGTGTGTGTGTGTGTGTGTGTGTGTGTGTGTGTGTGTGTGTGTGTATTTTTTTATATATGCACATATTATATATTATAATTATTATATAACTATATATTATATACAATATATTATGTATATGATATATAACTATATATCATATATAATATTATATTGTATTGTATTATATTATAATATTAATATTGTATGTTCTATATTCTATATGCCATGTTATGTGTTATATGTTATAATATATTATACATTATGTATTATATATCATATATCATATATTGTATGTCATATATTATATGTTATATACATGTTGGGGGTTGGCCTGGTGCTACGTATACAAATATGCAAATGCTAAATACTGGCTCCCAAGATCTAGTTGTCCCCAGATGAGTGAACTCTCGCGTATACCAGCCTTTGTTGTATAAAGCTTGCTCTCGAATTTAAAGCTATTGGTTAAATAAAAGTAACTACAGCCAATTACTGGGGAGAAAAGAGGTAGGCAGAGTTTCAGTTACCGGGCTGGGCTGGGGGTGGCAGGTCGGGACCACAAGGAGAGAAGGAAGAGGAAGGAGAGAGAAGAGAGGAGGAGGCTGTCAGGAGGCTGGGTGGATCATGAGCCAAGAAGTGAACTCTGAACAGGCCAATGGAGCAAAAATAACCTGCGAGAGACAGTCAGCAAGCGCTTGGGGAACACAGCAGGGAACTAACAACCTTGTGTTAGAAAAATTAAATTATGTTGTAAAAATTACTTAATCCCGGCCCGAGGTTTCTAGCCCACATTAGGCATCGCCGGCTTGGTATCAGAGGAGAACCAAGATGTTGTAGTCATTATTTAAATCCCGGCCCGAGGTTTCTACCTGCCTTTGTCATTTAAGTTCACGGATGAAAGACACACACAACCTTTATATTTATAGTAAGCCTTAAACAACACAAGAGCAGGGCAGAGAGTACCCTCTATGATGCTAGAACCTACTTTCCTATCGATAACCCTGAGTTATTACTTACTATGTTTCATCTTGGCTGCTCTTAACTCCAATTGGGCAGCCCACAGCGCCATGTTTTCTTTACTCCTAGCCCATGGTGGCTTCTTCCTCCTCCTGAACTCTTCTTCTCCTGGTTCCTCTCTACCCCAATCCCACAAAGCCTAAATCCCACCTATATCTCTTCTGCCCAGTTATTGACATCTTTATTTACCAATCAGAAATCACTTGGGGCAGGGTCATCATTGTGTCTTTGTGCAAACTCCAGGTCTTGGAGGCTACACACTTAGCATTACAGATACACAGCAAGATCACACCTCAACAGGATTAGGGGTAATCTGCCCAGCAACTGTGCTAGAGCTGATTTTTAAAAATCTATAGGACTCTGCCTCAATTATTGGGGAGGCTGGCAGGGTCATATCAATAACTAATAGTTTATTAAAGTCCGTGTGTATGTGTGTGTTAAGAAAAGATGGTGTCCTTAACAACACAGAATTCCTTGAAGTACTTTTCACTGTAGTTTCAAAAATAGAACCGTGATGAGAAGTAACAAGAAAACAGACTTCTATTCAACAAAAGGATGAACTTCTTAATAATCAAACATTTCTACCGATGCAATCAGTGGCTATAACTGGAAATATTTATGAAGAAATCATGCAATGCGTTTTGGATTAGTTTCCTAATTTTAGTGTTCAAAGGACTTAAAAATTCTCCTGTTTTCATGGTGTTTTGAGTTTATGTCTTCATAGAAAATAACTTGTAAATGTTTGTTTCTTATATTGTTAATATCTAGGGATATCTTATTTTCTTGTATTGTGTAAGTCGATACAAAACCTTATCTGGTGCAAAGAATTGCATTTCAAAAGAAAAAGGAAGGGCCGCAGATCTAGCTTGGTTCGTGTTTGCTTAGCAAGCATGAGGTCCAGAGTTTGATCACCACTGCTGCATAAAACGAGCTTGTGCCTGTAATCAGCTCTCCAGGGGTAGAGAAAGATCGGTGGTTCAAGACCACCCTTTGCTAGACAGTGAATTGAGACCAGCCTGAACTACATAGACTCTGCCTCATAAAAGAATGGAAGTCATGGATTTGAAGACCTGTGTTCATTGCATTGCAGTGCAGCTGTCACCCTCTACCATCATAGAAACAAACAAACACAACAGTTTCAAAGACTACTCCTCATAGTGAAGATGCTATTAGTGAATATAACCTATTATGAGGTAATAGCCCATATTCTGATGGAACACCACAAAGGGCTTCCTCAACATACAAGTCCTGCAAAATCCTATTAAGCTCTAATGTCTAGATTATTCATTTTGAACTTTTAACTAATTAATTTGTGTGAGTGTGTGTGTGTGTGTGTGTGTGTGTGCGTCAGTGTCTGTGTGTGTTGTGCAGGAGCATATGTGCCACCGTGTGTCTGTGGAGGCCAGAAGACAGCTCTCTGGAGTCATGTCTCCCCGCCCCTTGTGGGATCCAGAGATAAAACCTGTGCACAAGCGCCTCTACCCACTGAGTCAGCTCACCAGGTCCTAAATGATTCTGCAAAAAAAGTACTTAATTTTTACTTTGAATTTGTGTGTGTATCGGTGTGCATATGTGAAATTAAGCGCACATGAGTACCGAAGAGAGTACCAGGTCCCTTGTAGGTGTAGTCACAGGCGTCTGTGACTGACATACATCCCACAGGAACGCTAGGGAACAAGGCCCAGGTCCTCTGCAAGTCCACTGTATATGCCTAACCACTGAGCCACCTCTCAAGCCCCATAACTGATTCTTAATAAGACCAAACTATATTTCTTAATTGCAAGATTTCTCTGACTTTCATTTTTAGTGTTGTTACTCTCTCTTCTACGAAAATAACATTTCCAAACTTCTTTTGCAGATTTTCCCCCATAGGACACCTTAATTAGATGGATACCTGGACTGCAACATTTTGGAAATATTTTATATATATATATCCTCTGCCAATATTTTCTTATAAATTTGCTTCATTCTCTGATTCATTAACTGATCAAGCAGGGGTCACAACACAGTAGCTATACTGGATAACTTACTTAATAAAATTAATTCCACTTGATTTCCAACAGAACATTTAGTTGCGGTGCTCTTTATGCAAGAGTCATATCAGCAGGTGGCTTAAATTTCTCCATACAAGCCATCTTGCCAGCAAAAACCAAAGTGAAGCCAGGCTTACTTTTGCTTTTCAATTTGGAGCTCCTCATCCTGAGCTTGGCACAAGTCCTCTTTAAGGCTCATAGCTTGGTCACAAGATAAAGGAGGAGAAACGTATGTGCCATCGGCTTGCAGGTCATCAAAGCACGGCTTTCTGAAGGCATAGGAGTCGTCACAGCAGTGGCCCACTCCGGCATTGACAGGATTCCTGCCATGACTTCTGCACAGAGCTCCCAGAATCAACTTTGCCTTTTCCAGAAGAGAATTAAAGGAAGGAGAATAAGGTTATGTTTGCTGTCTTTTTATCCCTGTGATCGATCACACTTAGAGACTAACACATTCACTTGTGAGATCCACTAGTGTTAGTCACACATCCGTGGAATCTTTGAAACTGCTTACCAACCTCAGTGTTGCTAACTTTAAAGCCCTTGTATATGCCCCAGGGGATGTGGACCTAACAAGACAAGTTTCAGAGGAGACAGTCCTCCCCTGCTGCTAAGTAAAGACAGTTGGCATGAGATGCCTGGAAATATCCTCCTCTGAGAATTTTTAATTCCACTGGTAAGTCATAGATATGGCCAAGAAATGAGGTTGATTCCAGAAGACCAGAGAGAGAGAGAGAGATGGCAGATGTCACAAGTGTGCTTACCTGGTCTTCCACACAGGCCGACTGCAGCTCATCCCTTAGCGGGCAGCATCTGCTGGCAGCAGCTGCCATTTTCTTTGCGAGCACCACCAGCTCCTGGGCAGACAGCTGTGGGGCTTTCTTAGTATAAAGCACTGTGAGCCTAAAAGAGAAGTTCGTATTTCTGGTAATGGGTACACATGCAAACATCCATCTTGAGTTTCCCACAATATCCAACATTACCTCTGATGTAGGAGGAACCAGGCATTAGGCAGACCCCTTCTGCCTTGTTCTGATGGCTCAGTGGGTAATTGAACATAATTGCCAGTGCACCCAACTCACGCCCTGCTCCAACCTAACCCTTCTTTATTGGGCTTATCTGGGAAACTGTCAAAGCTAAAATCAGACAGCTCCTCTGGACAGAGCCTTGATAAAGCTCCTGGGAACCATTTGCTAGGTGTAGAGTAGGAACACAGTGGCCGCTAGGAACCTCCCCTGTTCTCCAGGGATTCACACCCCAGCGAGCAGGGGCAGACAGGAACAGTGTGCGTGGACAGAGTGCTGCGGGTGCTGTGAGCTAAGTCAGAACTTTTAAAGGGATCAAGTCTCTTGCTGAAAATGCTGGAAGGAATCACCCCCGTCTCCATCTTTCTTAGCCAATTCACATCAGAAACCCTTGTAATGATTTCAACTCTCTTTGAAGTGCATACAGTATATATTGAAAAACAGATCTAGCTTTTCGCCCATTTTATGAGCCAGCAATGTCTTTTTCCCGGACCCAAGGATCCAGGGACATAAACAGCTCCTGTTTCTCTCAGCTTGGGGAATTTGGGGGGTCGGGAGGGGAGCTTAGCTGCTGCCTTGCTTAAAGATTTAAGAAGGGCTTTGGGGGTGGGGCAGGGGGTGGGGTCTGTTGATCTCTAGAGACTCAATTAACAAAAGTTAGGTAAACTGGCAGGTAAAGCTAGGGTGAACTTCATTTGGCAGGTGAGACTGTCAGATCACCTTGAGGACTAGGAATTGTTCACAATGAGTTCGCTAATTATTGTGCGTAAACTGTTGTGTCTGCTTAGCTGTGACCAGGGAGTGTGACTTCATTCTGCTTTTGCAAGCTGTTAGTGGACAGCCTGTGGTGCTCGTCACATTCTGGTTTAATGTTTATTCGATTTCTAAACTGGTCTATTTCAATACTACCTTGGTGAATTTTGTTCAGAGTATAAAAGATGATGGTAGTGCCCCTCAGGAGGCCTGGCAAGGAGTCCAGAAGAAAAGTCTTTAGAATTGAGAAATATCAATGCAGTTGAATAAGCCAGGGGAAGGGGAAGTGGTAGGTAGGATAGGACCATTTGGGAAGTCATCACTGTGGGGTATTGTTGCTGTTTGTTTGTTTTGGATGGGGGTTAGATATGTAACCAGTTTACATTGTTTTAAGGTGATGGCTTTTTTGAGAAGAATGCACGAGGGCTTCTCAAGAGTCAGAGCTAAGCATCAAACTATATTAAGGCCTTTCGGGCAACCCAAGTAAAGGAAAACAGCCCCAACTGGAAAAGTAGTGGTGAAGGTGGAGACGGACGTGATTTAAAGAGAAAGACCACAGAGCCTCGTGTTGAGGACCGCAGGCTAGAATTAATTGCTGCATTGCTAGTAGAAATGCCTGTGGAAGAAGGAGACAGTTTCTACAGCAGCTGGGTAGATAGATGACCGTACAGGGATTAACTAGCTACAGTAGTATCAGCCTCCCCAGGCACTTCTTAGAAATCCAGGACTTTCCTCAGACTTCCTGAATCGGAAACTCTGAGTTGAGGGCCTGGAAGGTTCTACCACACTCTAAAGTTTGAGAACCACAAATCTAATCCCGACGATGCATCAGCAACTGCACACCACATAAAAGGAAAGAAAGCACTGAGCCGAAAGCCGAAAGCCCTGCCTGACAGAACCTGGGCGCTCTGCGATCCATTACTTTGGACATTTAATTTAAACTCAATATTATGATGCTATATCAAACTGAACTTTTCTTTAATACCGTGCTTATAAATAGATGATTCTAGTAGACCCTGGAGATTCCTAAAGCGGCCTTTACTTTTGGATTATGCAATCCTTGATAAACTGGGTCCTCTGTAACCAGGGTGTTCACGTTCCCTTGACAAATAACTAAGACATCTATCTTAGCTCTCAGTGGTCAAAACACTAACCTTGCCTGAAAAACAAGACTGGTAAGTGGACCCTGGATGGATTCTAATCTCTACTGCAGCTTTTATTCCAAGTCACAGCCCCAAGGTAAACAGTCAGGTACGTATATCATGGTGGCCCTGCAGGGCCAGCCTGCTTTGCTCCCTTACCTCAGGGGCATCTGGGAGACTGGCCTTGGGGGGAAGGATGGAAGCTCCCACAGTTACATAAATATCTGTTGAATCAGCACAAAGGGCTGGCTAATATGCAGCTAAAGAGTGGATGAAAACTCTGAGCCAAACTTAGCATCGAGAATTAACCAATAGTCTCTGATGAGGATGAATCTGGGACATCTGAGAAGCATACCTGTCCTGGAAGTTGCTACGGCCCAGCTTTTTGTGTAAGTCACAGTAAGTTCTGACACGGTCACGGCTTTCAAGTACCACTCTTTGGAACACCTCTCTCTAAAAAAAATAGATGCTGCTGTTAGTGTTTATCCAGGGTCACAGCAATATGCCTTGAGATAAGATCACGGTGGTACATCTACACAATGGAGTACTGCTCAGCTATTAAAAACAATGACTTCATGAAATTTGCAGGCAAGTGGATGGAACTTATAAATATCATCCTGAGCGAGGTAACTCAGTCACAGAAGAACGAACATGATATGTACTCACTGATAAGTGGATATTAGCCCACAAGTTCAGAATGCCCAAGTTTCACTTAACAGTAACCGCTGGACTGAGAGTGAGGTCCCAGATGGAGGAGTTGGAGAAAGGTCTGAAGGAGCTGAGGGAGTTTGCAGCCCCATGGAGGGAGCAACAGTGTCAACTGGCCTGACCCCCCTCCCCAGTCTTCCTGGAGGCTGAACCACCAACCAAAGAATACACATGGAGTGACCCACGGCTCAGACCACATATGTGGCAGAGGAGGGCCTTGTTGGCCATCAGGAGGAGGAGAGGCCCTTGGGCCTGAGGGTGTTAGAGGCCCCAGTAAAGAGGAATGTCAAGGTGGGAATATGGGAATGGGTGGGCGGGTGAGTGGGAGGTGGAATTCCCTCATAGAGGCAGGGAGGGGGAGGGGATAGGGGATTTCCAAAGAGGAGACTTGGAAAGGAGGAAACATTTGAAATGTAAATAAAGTATCCAAAAATAAATAAATAATTTTAAAAAAGATTACGGTAGCATTATTCCTAGTCATTTAATAAAAATATTTGCTATGTTTTTAATAAAATATTCAATAAAAATAACTGCATTTGATTTTTGTTGTTGGTTTGGTTTGGTTTGGCTTGGCTTTTTTTGTTTGTTTTATGAGTTTTAGTTAGTGGGTTTGGAAACCACAAAGGAAAAAAATCATGCTTTTCTGAAAGAGAAATCATCACATGCTTTGTGGGAAACAAGTGGACTGGCAAAATTAAGAATTCATTTTACCATGATGGAAACCCATCTTTGGGCCTAAATGCCGAATTCTATAACCACAAGGCAAATCGTACATCAAGCCAGAAAGAGAAAAAGTATAGACCTATTTGCCTAGTGTGTGTGTGTGTGTGTGTGTGTGTGTGTGTGTGTGTGTGTGTGTATGTGTGTGTACATTCATTGGTTCATTTAATAATTAGGATTTTTATATTAGCAGCATGCACACATACACAGAAGCACACATACACAGGTGTAGAGATAGTATGTGTGCTATGAAGTCACGGTGTAATATAAACACATACCAGACATGGTTATAAAACATGGCCACAAAGTACACTTAGACGAACCAAATGGGCTTTTCAGAGCTAAAGGTAAATCAAAATGTTCTCCAACCATGAAATAGGCTCCAGTAGGAGAGCATTAGTAACCTTGCAGACTCAGCTCTTAGACAGGAGCACACCCTCAGTCAGCCAACACAGTGTACCTTATCCTAATAAGCAGTGTTTGGCACAGAGAAAATTCCCTCAGATTTGCAAGCTGTTGACCTGGATTCTATTCTTTTTTTTTTTTTTTTTTTTTTTTTAAGCTGTAACCAAAACATTTTAATGTTAAAATTGTGAAGTATTTAGATACTCTTTCACTGGTTGTCAAAATACAGTGATTATGGGTGTCAAATAATGTAAAACATTGGAACAGGCAGGCCCTCCTGGGGAACTGGTATTGAGGATCTACTCATTATTTTACAGTATTACAAAAGTCACGTTAGTCATCCGTAATTATCACTACAATCTTTGGAAAATTAAAGTACAGTATATACTTGGAATAATTTGGGTTAAACGACCAAAAATGCTCATGGAATGAACACTATATTCTGAATGTCATAAACCAGTAAAGCGAAACTGGAGCTGTCGAACAATAGTAGAGAAAATGGCAATTCTGAGAAAGGAATGCTTTTCAAAGCATTCTCTAAGAGGCGGCCCAGGGTTTCTTCACTGAAAGACTAACGTGGTGTGGTATCTTACTTCCTAAAACCAAACTTCCACTCAGCCATAGTAGTTACATGTTTCCCAACTACTGTCTTCTGTCCACCATGCCGGCTTCAAGATTCCGTGGTCCGCTGTGATCCTTGGGTCTTCCTGCTCTGTAGCACGGCAGCCCCTGCTGCTATCCGTTGAGTAGGTAGACCCCAGTCCGTAGGTGGCTGTCATAATGGCTGCGTTTGGAATCTGTCTCACCAGGTGAGTTGTTAGACCACAGTAAAGAGACCCACAGCCTTCTTCTTGAGCAATCAAAGACAATGTCTGAAAAAAAGATCTGTATTTTGTCCCTTCTTCACGTAGTCTTGTTCTTACAATTTTGTGTGGATACGCCGTGGTTGTGGCACAGGTATTTGACGTGGCAGCAGCTAGCATCGTTCTCACAAAATCCCACGCTTCCTGCACGGACTCCTCATCAGTTTCCATCATAGAAGCAGTCTTACATTCCAGTCGTTTTTGCTTTATACTTTCATAAATAACAAAACGGCTGTCTCTGATCTGCCGGCATATGAGGCAGACATGCCCCTGTGGGATCCTCTCAGTCCGTCTGTCTGATATATTTTATGAACACACTGAAAAACACCCATTTGCTGCTCCCTACAATTCCTTGCATCAAGCTGTAACCGAGACTTTATAAGCCAAATGGGGTTTGCTGCAGTGGTTGCAGTAAAACCTGTGACTCTAGCACTAATACTGCACACCCATACTTATGGAATATTTTGGATTATTTTGTATTAATTCTTGTGTTCTGCCATTGCAGCTGAAATCATGTGTACTTGGGCAGAATCAGGATCAAAAACACCATTTAACTTTTCCTTGCAGTTTGAATAAGTAGCAAAGTATATGGCTCTGGAGGGAGCCACCCCCACAAATTGGGGCCTAATCCTCTAAACAACGAGTGAGGGCCCTCTTTTTCCAGGATAACCTTTAGACAATGAAGAGGTCCAGGGGACACTACTCGGTTGACACTGGCTCCAGCCATTGTGTTCAGCTGAACTTCAGAAATATAGAGTGTCACAGAAGATGACTGCAGCTGTGTTTTGACAACTTCCAGTGGACATGTCAGAACAGCTCCCACTGTACCACCACATCGCCCTGCAAACAGATGCACCAGCATGTCCCTCTGGCTCATTCTTTCTTCTGCATGTCCTCCGGGAGCAGAGGTATCCAGCAGGCCGCCAAGGTCAGTGGCGAGGGCCAAGAAGGGGGGACACAGGGGGATGGGTAGAGTTGTCACTGTGGAAGGCCACCTGTGAACCCACCCAGTGGGGTTCCTGCTCCAGCGAGCTCTGAGGGACTGCACAGCGCGAGTCCCTGGATTTTATTCTTAGCTCTATCGTTGTTGCCAGTGTAACATGAGGCAAATTGCCTACCCACCTGAATTGCTATCTTCTTACCCACAGGATGCACTCAGGAGCTGCAGCATTGACTGTTTTACCAGGCTACTGAGAGAGGCAACAGGGTGCTATGGGAAGGCATGCAACCTCTGCCCACCCATGCTTCTGCATGGTGCCATAGTTGTAGATCACTGTAGAAGCTGTCTTAGGGTTGCTATTTCTGTGATGAAACACCATGACCAGGCAACTTGGGGAAGAAAGGGTTTGTTTGGTCTTTGCTTCAACTATTTATAATCAGGGTAGGCAGGAGCTGATGCAGAGGCTACAGAGGAATGCTGCTACTGGCTTGCTCCCCTTGACTTGCTCAGCCTGCTTTCTTATAGAACTCTAGACCAACAGCCCTCCGGTAGCCCAAACCCACAATGGACCTGGTCTTCACATCAATCATTAACTGCCTGCGCCTAATCTCATGGAGACAATTTCTCAATTGAGGTTCCCTCCTCTCTGATGACTCTAGCTTGTGTCAAGTTGACATAAAACTGTCCAGCACAGAAGCCTCCAGTGATATTTTGAGAAGGCACATGGTCACATAGCCTTCTCTCTAGAAACAGAAACACCAGCTGTACCTGCTTGAACCCAGACACAGAGAGATTTTCTCTTCATCCCTGCTTTGCTCTCCACTCTTGGCACAGCCTTCTATGTGGAAGCCATCAATTTACAGCAACAAGAATCAGAACTACCTAGGCCATGGATGGTATCCATGGAAAACTATCAAGCTGAAGCTTGTGTGGACTCTATAAAAAATGCTTCCCCATAAAAATGTACACCAAGAGCTGCTACCTGCAGTCAGGCAGATTGCTAGCCTGAAAGGAAGGCATCTTCCACACAATATGGCACCCAACCAGGCTGTTCCACCCTGCTACTGTGCCAAGCTTCACTTCAAATAGTATACTACAAGTGTCTCCAGAAACAGTCTATAAGACAGACAAGTCTCTCTGCTGTGATGATCCAGCTTTGGATTAGGGAGGAGTCCTGCTGCTTACCTAGTGGGCATAATTAACCAAAACATGGAAAACTCATTTTACAAAAGGAAGTGCTTCTAACAACCACTTGTGAGGAACGTGTTTTTAAAAATAGGTAAAAAGGAATTTACCCCAGGTTGGTGGCATTCTAAAGGGTTTTCTAGCTTGCAGCATTCCTCTAGTACACGTTTATACATTTCAAAGACTCTTAAGATCACAGGAACCGCCAACTCCAGGTGTCTTGTTGAGTATTCATAAAGAAACCTGTATTGTATAAGACAGTGAGAAGACAAAAGTTAGAACTCTGAGGCTGTGAGTTTGTGTTTTTGTTGTTGTTGTTGTTTGTTTGTTTGTTTTGTTGTTTTCAAAAAGCCATGAAGACAATGAAGTTGAAGTGACCCCCATTTAAAAGCTGTCAGAGAGGCATCATTATAGTACACTGAGATAAGAAAACCAAATCAATAAGATCACGTGATTTTCCAAAGCCATGTGGTACCGAGTAGCAGATTCAGAATTTGAACCTAAAACACTTTGGCTGACTAGAAGGTTCTGGCTTGGAGTCTAGAAACTGCCACGTGAGATCAGTTTCAAGTATTTGCATGGGAAGATGTGTTTTCCAATTACCTTTGGGACTAAATTTTTTTCTAAAAAAAAAGACCTCCTATGAATGTACTTTTGAGGCATTAAATCACCATCTCCCTACCCCCCTTTGAAATAAGCCAGTAAGTGTGAGTAGTCCAGTCATCACCTATATACTCATCTGGCTCACCAAAAGAAATAAAATGGGGGCTGCTGAGATGGCCCAGTGGTTAAGAGCACGCACTGCTCTTCCAGAGGACCAGAGTTTAGTTCCCAGAAACCACATACAGGAGCGTCCAGAGAATCTGGCACTGCTAGACTTAGGATGCACAGAAGCACACATACACACAATTAATAATAATAATAATAATAATAATAAATAAAAATCTTTTTTAGAAGGAAAACAAAATGGATTTTAGAATGTTTTCAAAACCCAGGATGAAGATGAAACCTTTGATGCATCCTCACAGACTGCCTCAGTTTACAGTTGGAACACACTGCCTGGGAGATCAAGCTGCCACACAGCCAGGCTGGACAGGCGTCCACAACCCTCAGTTTCACACTCCTTTACTGCTGGATCTAGTCGGCACAAGTCCCTTGACTTTTCAGTACCAAATTCGAGTTTAGGAATTTATACAAGTGGGGTTCAGATAGTAGTATTCGTTTTTACTAGCTAGGATCAGACATAATTTGTGAAATATAAGTGAGGTCATTTAACTTTGAGGAAAACTCAATTCTCATGGTTGCACATGTGACTCTGGAAGCAACTTAATTGCACAGTGTTATTGTCTTAATATTATGTATTGAAATCCTTTGATGCACAGACTAACATCTACTTCTAAATGGCCACCAATGATGCTAATGTCCCAACTCCTTAGTGCTTAAATGTTATGTCTATTTGATAGTATGTATTAAATTAATTAAAATAGAAGTGCTAGCTAGGAACACCAATCTGATCCTCTTATTAATCTCTAAGTCCCTCATCCCAGTGCCTATAACACTTAACTACCACCGTGTTCTTTTGTTAACAACCTTTACACTAGTTGTCAACATTTGAGAAGAAAGGACCCTCTAGCTTCCCTTTCACGTACTGTTCCCATGCACCTGAACCCATGGTCCCACTCAGCATCATGAGTGGCCCTGAACAACTTCAGACTCCTCTTGGCTAGATTGTCCATCACCGGTACCGTTTACGTTCAAGTTTGCAACCTCTCCCAAATGAAGCCATAAGTTACTAGAAGAAAAGCTGCATTACTCTTGTAGAAAGTCGTCCTGGTTACCACTGAATTGTTCACACACAGACTGGTCTTCTGTAAACCTTGTGAGCAGCAGGGGTGAAAGGTTGGGTTTGTCATCATTTTCTGAGTTGATGACGCATTCCCCTCGGAATGGTTCTGGCTGTTCACAGCACTCAGCAAACTTGCTGGATAAGATGGCCTGGTTAGAGCAGGTGTAGTTCATGAGCTGGCTCTGGGGACAGGAAGGGAAGTCATTCTTGGATTACTTTATCCTCAATTTAGTTTGCTGTTATTAGACTAGGAGACGAACACTTGATACCACAACCCCTGCTTTACCAGAGGCAAACTGAAAATCCCAAAGAGACATTCATCATTAACTCCTTTTGGAAAGAAATGCATGTCTATTTGACCTTACATAGTGTCTCAAACTCTTATCTACCCTATTAAAAATATAGGAGGAGACAGATTGCATTAATGATTTCACATTTAGCCCAAAAACTATAAGCCGAGGTTCTATTGCTTCTTATTGTTGTCCTTACTGTAAGGTCCCAGTCTGAGAAGCATTTGTCTTGGAAGACATCACACACTCTCTCTGTTACTCAGTGTATTCTGTGTTACTGTCTTACTGCCGTATCTGCTTAAATGCACAGATAATCGCATGTATGTGTGAATTAACTAGTCTCTACACTTAACGAACTCATGATCTACTCAAAGAGTCAAATAACTAAACAAAACAATCATAATATTTAGAAGCTCAATATGATTCTTCGGAATAAATCAGAGAAACTTAGAGTCCAGATAGGACGGACCGTCACAGTGATGGTCTTCAACGATTCAAGTCACGAAGGACAATTAGAAGTTAATTTAAAGCAAGTGAAAACATAAACTTCTAGGATTATTTGTTCTCATAAGCATATATAAAATCTTAGAGGAAAGAAAGCACGACATGGTTGGGAAAGGGTCGTTTGAAACTTGTTGAGAAAATTAGTGAAGGCTTGGTTGGACTAGGAGCTTCTGGCAGGTAGAACTGAAAATTATTTTCAACAAAAGGGAGCAAAGGGCCTGAGGAGAAAGGGTCTAGGACTGTTTGAGGGAGAGGGAAGTAGAACTCGCTGAAGTTCATGTTCATCGGTCAGAGATGAGGCTTGCTGCGGAAGAGTGGGACTGAAGAATTTCCTGTGGGCGTTGAATTCGGAATGGCTTCAAGCATCCAGAAGGCTTTTACAGGGAGATTTGCCCCAAGCAGTAGTCACTACTAATAAAATCTAGAAAAGATCAATTCGAAAGTCTGAGAGTGGTACTCGAAAGCTGATTATGCGCGTCAGTTTGAGACCTAGCGCATGCGTGCTGGTTCCCTGAGGAGCTGGAGCTCAGCACAAGTGCATTCTATCGCAGTCCTGTTGGGGAGGAGAGTTGAGTTCCCTCCAGGCAGCAGTTCCAGTTCTACCTGTGGCTTCTGGCATTGCCTTTAGTTACTGGGATGAGAGTGTAATGGGAGAGCTGTACTAGAGACAGAAACAGTGAGATTATCATAAAAGAAACCCAGTTTCAAAGACAAATAGGGAGCCTCGTTTCATCTGGACTTCATCTAATGAACAGAGCGTGCTGGGAAAAGTCCATACCACACAAAAGAGGGAGAGACAGGGCTGTGGAGATGTCTGAGAAAGGGTCCCGTCGTGGGGGCCTGATGCTTTTGGGTAAGGTAGGAGTGAGGATGGGGAAGGGGTAGGGACGGGGATGGGGTAGAGGGTGAGAAGGTAGGAGATGGGGGGGAGAGGGGAGGGGAGGATGCTTTTCCCCTTAGCTCACGAGCCCACTCATATTCTCTGGAGTTGCTTCCCTTTCATAATAAATGGTCCCTATTTCTATTTCTAACCATGTGACCCTGTTATAGTGCTTTGTCGTGGGGCCTAGGAATCTAGATTACTTCAACAAGTGCCTCCAGGCTCTCTTAGCCACGTGTGCTGTAGGGTGAAACTCAGGAGACAGCTGTGAGTTACTCAAGCGGCCTGAGTAACTTTTAACTAGGACTCAGACAGGCAGGAAGTACAATACATGTCCAGAAATGGATTAAACGGGAAGAAAAAAGAGAATTCCTACTGGGTGTCTCCTTAGCTCTGCCATTGCACACACGGCTAGAGAGGAGTAGGAGCAGAGCTGTCTGGAATAATGAATTTCAAAGGGTCGTAAGAAAAGGGGAGGGCGGAGAAGATGAAAAAGTTGTAAGAACCTAGATATTACAAGGTGAAAATGTCTTCCACCATCTGCTGTTGTGCAGAAATAAATTACTGCTGTGGTTGACAGCTAAGTACTGTCCTTGCTTGCCGCCTGCTGACTGTAATTTGGAGAACTTTCTTACCTCCGTGTGCCTCAACTTTCTAGTCTGCGAAATGAGTAATAAAAATGATTCTTGCTAAGACTGTGGGAAATGAATGAACTATCTGTCAAGAACAGAGTAGATGCTCTCGGTGTCTCGAGATGGTCAGCCCTGGGCCTGGGTACCAGCGTTTAAAAGTTAGTGCTGTAGTGATGACCACTCAGTCTTAGAGTTTTGTTCCTACAGGGCTGCAGAGTCAGAGAGAAGCTGAGAGGACCTTACTGAGCTCTAGTGATTGACGTGGGAATAGTAAATTATAACAATGTCAAAGATTAATGTTGGGAATAAACACTCCTTTTTGTCCGTAAGGAGCTGTGAACCAATATGGCATAATAGGGTGTAATAAGGGCTGGAAACAGCAGACAGACCTTGGAGACAGGCAGCACTGCTGTGTGCAGTACAAAGATCTTTCCTCAGAGTGAAGGAGAAATGATGTAATCAGGAGAGAAATGGACTGAGATGACAGGAATGGTGGAAGACAGTGTATGAAAACATGACTGGGTTGGAAGTTTTGATCAGCAGTGCAGCACCAGCTTAGGGTTTACAAGTCCCTAAGTTCAATCCCCTGGAACCAGAAAGGGAAGAAAGCGTAACTTATTGTTCAAATCGAATAGTTATTAGCACAGTTTGTTTATTTGTTTGTTTGGTTTTGGTTTTGGTTTTTGGTTTTTCGAGACAGGGTTTCTCTGTGTAGCCCTGGCTGTCCTGGAACTCACTCTGTAGACCAGGCTGGCCTCGAACTCAGAAATACGCCTGCCTCTGCCTGCTGAGTGCTGGGATTAAAGGCGTGCACCACTATGGTCCGGCTCACACAGTTATTTTTAACAGAATGGGAACACCTCCAAGCAGACAACCAAAACATCTGCAACAGAAGCAGCAGACAATGCTAAGAAGAGAATCAATATAATTAAAAGCATAAACTCAGTGAGTCGGTCCAAGAATTTGTTTTGGAGAAGACCAATAAATTAAACCATCGCTTTTTTTCAGAGCCAATTAATTAAAAAGAAGATCAAATGCATAAGAAAAAGGACATACAATTACATAATTGATGGTGCTTTTATTTCAAGTGGTAGTATCCCTTAATAGAAAATGTTAATACGTGAGATATCTTGAAGAAGAACCCCATTAAACACGAGACAAGGTAAACAGTCCATTCCCGGCCTAAACATTGAATTGGTGCATACTGAATCAATGCGACCAAACGCAGGGCCCCCCTGAGCCTCTGGCCATACCACTAACCAAGCAACTAACCAACCAAGTCATAGCCCTGCTTAGTACTCGTCTCTGCGCGGGGGCTGTTGCTTTTCAGCATCCGACTCAGAGCCAATAGCAAGACAACACTTGTAGGGCAGGATCTCTCTATCTAAGCTGCACATTTCCTGTACAAAGTGCATGTCACTTTGTCCTTAAAGCATCATTGTGTTGCTATATCTGGAACAACCTTGAGCATCAGAATTACCAACAAAAAGGTTGCCATTAAGTAAGAAAAAGAACATTAGTTTACAGTGTGAGAGCTGAAACGAATCCAGAAAAGAGCCTTGTTGGACCTCACAGGGCTATGGTATGTGTATCGGGCAGCCCAAATGCTAGCCTGGGAACAACATTGGAAGTGCTGTGAATATTGGTTTTGCATCTGGAAAAGCAGATGAGTTTAGAATTACAGAATCCACGAGCAATGAGGATTTGCTGGAAAAACATTAAGACTGGCAGATGTGGAATGGAAAAGCATTCTGTATTTTCTGTCTCATACCTCAACCTGAGGATTAATGAACAAGCTCAAATACTTCAGGTAACACAGCCTCTGTCCTATGTGGAAAATGTCAAAAGGGCTGGAGAGATGCTTAAGAGCCCTGGCTTCTCCTCTAGAGGCCCAGGATTCGATTCCCAGCACCCACTTGGCAGCTAACAATCATCTGTAACTCCAGTCCCAGGGGATCCGACCCTCCTCTGACCTTCTTGGGTGCTGCACATACACGGTACACAGACACATACAGGGAAAACACCCATATGCACATAAAATAAAAATAAATCTATTTTTTAAATGTTAGAAATTTTAAAAGGAAAAAATAAAATTCATTTTTAGAAATTAGCATAAACAAATATCCAAACTACATATACATATATATGCACATATACATATGCATACACATATACATATACACACATACACATACACATACATCTATACACACATATACACACACACATATACACATACATACATATACATACACATATACACACACACATATATATATATACAAAATAGTTATAGCTTAAATGAGAAAATTATAGTATAAACACATAAATATCACAAGTCCCGAAATACACCAAAATGAGATTCACAAAAGTGTTTAAAATGTACAAAAATTTTTCACTATACAGTGCACAGGTGGAGGCCAGAGAACAACCTTGACTGTCCTAGCCTTCCATCTTGTTTGGAGCAGGTTCTCTGGTTGCTCGCCACCCTATTAGCTGGACTAACTGACCTGCGAGCTTTTGGGCAGTCTCCTGCCTCTGGAGCCCCCTTTTCACTGTGGGCACACTAGGATTACAGATGCATACCACCACATCCAGCTTCTCATGAGTTCTGCAGATCGAAATAGCAGTCTTCACGCTTGTGTGACAAGTACTTTCATTTATAATATCTGTTGGTGAGGGACTGGAGGGATGGCTCAGTGGTTAAGAGTGCTGACTGCTCTTCCTAGAGGTTCTGAGTTCAATTCCCAGCAACCACATGGTGGCTCACAACCATCTGTAGTGGGGTCCGATGCCCTCTTCTGGTGTGCCTGAAGACAGCAACAGTGTACTCACAGATATAAAATAAATAAATCTTTTTTAAAAAATAAAGATCCACTGGTGAAAAAGACAAAAGAATGAAATCAAATGATCGTGCAAAGATAAGAAGACTGCAGACCGTATTGTACTGTACATATCAGTGCTCCAAGTCCACCCTAAGAGAGAATAGTGGAGCAAAAGCTTCCTTAAGCATACCGGAAGCCTCTCAGACATATAAACACGGGCGTTGGCAAGCCACTAACCCTATTTCCACTACAATCTGGAAATCCAGAACAATTCACAGTTACTTTAAGCTTGTTTGTGACGACAAGACAATTAAATTTGCTACGTACAGGTTGTTCTGTCGTGCCTGCTGCAGTCCGGTCCCCAGCGGTCCTGTGTCACTGGGGAGGCATAGGTGCTGTTTATGTGTGAAGAGCTTTCTGAGATTTTGTTTTGTCTGTCTACTGACAGAAAGAAGCGATCATTACTTTTCTAGTTTCATTATTTACAAGTGTACCATTGCTTAGGAATTTTAGTCCTTTTAAAAGTTAATATGGGAGAGGATGGTAGCAATCAGTATGTGTTGTATATGTATGAAATTGTCAAAGAACAAATTTAATTAACTTAAAAAATTTAGTTATAAAGAAAAATGTCTTACCCTGCCCAGGGCACATGCTAATGTATTCCCTTCACAACAGGTCTTATGCAGATTTTTAACATCCATGGTCAATTTGGTGATCTCAGAAAAATTAGCTTTAGGTTGCTTTTTAGTGAGTAGAATCAATTCTCTGTAAAGGAAATAAAGTATATTGAAACATTACTTTTTTAGAATGAGCATATTGTTCTATCTTTAGTAGTTATTTTAATTTTGAGATTGTAATATAATTAAATCATTTCCTCCTTCCCTGTCTTCCATATTTTGAATTTCCACTTTAAGGAACCAAAGTGTCTAAATAAATTAGCAAGTATTAGGAAGTGTTTTCTACTGCTTTGGTGATGGTGCACAGGCCCCCACAAAGATCCAATCTCAATAATGTGAAATCTGGAAATGTTCAGCACTTAAGGAAGCTGAGTTACTAAGACATTGATAGCTTTAGAAATACGGCCAGCCTCTTCACAAAGAAAAATGAATGAGGCACGGGGCTCTTTTGTGCCCATTGTTAAGTCTCTGGGGTTTCTCTGAAAATAAAATATCCCTGCCCTTCAGGAACTCCAGTGCTGTCACTCACTGGGGAAGATGGTGATAAGAAAAAATACATGAATTCAAGGTGGAGAGGATGCATTAAGGCCTCTTCCATCCCTTAGTTCCAAGAGAAAGAGGATATTTATTTCTCTGTTCTTTACTATAAAGGAAGATTCAGCTCGTCTCTGCATCACCATCACCTTCACCATCACCATCATCATCATCACCCCTTATAACATAAGCTGTCCTTGAACACACTATGTAGCCCAGGATGACCTTGAACTGCTGATCCTCCTGTCTCTATCTGTCAAATGATAGAATTATAGCCAATATGCTGCCATGCCCAGCCAAATTCCCAAATCTTCTCTTTAAGCTTTACTTTTATTTACAATGATATGGATGTGTGTATGTGCCTGTGTATAAAAATGTGCATGTGTGAGTTCGGGTATCCACGGAGTCCAGGAGAGGGCAGCAGGTCCTCCAGAGCTGAGTTACAGGAAACTGTGAGCCATTCTATGTGGCTACTGGGAACCTAACTTGGGTCCTCTGCAAGAGCAGTATATATTTTATCTCTCCAACCCTAAGTCTCTAGACCTTAATGCCCAAAATCTATCATACACTGAGGGATTAGCACAGATGAGATAAACTAATGGAGGAGATACTGAGAGCAGTTGAGGACTATGTGGTTTCATATGCAGCTCTTGTGCCATGTTTGAACAGATAAGGAGCATAGATAGAGAAGGTGTAGTGGTTTGAATATGCCTGGCACAAGGAGTGGCACTATTAGGAGGTGTGGCCTTGTTGGAGTGGGTGTGGCCTGGCTGGAGTGGGTGTGACCTTGTTGGAGTAGGTGTGTAACTATGGGGTGGGCTTTGAGATCTTCCTTCTAGACACATAGAAGCCAGTTTACTCCAGGCTTCCTTTGGATGAAGATGTAGACCTCTCAGCTTCTTTAGCACCATGCCTGCCTGCTGCCATGCTTCCTGCCCTGATGATAATGAACTGAACCTCCGAACCTGTACAATAGCCCTAATTCAATGTCCTTTATTGACATTGGTCAATAAAGTTGCCTAGGTTGTGGTGTCTCTTCGTAGCAATGGAAATCCAAACTAAGACAGAAGGATTCCAGGCTTATATTGACAAACAGATAAATGACTTTTCAAAGTAATTTAGTCAAAACAGATGACACAGCAACAGCAGAACACACAGATCCACACAGGAAACTCACACTGCACTTGCCACTTCCTCATCGAATTTGGTCCCAATTTCACATAAGTGATGATGTCTCTCAGATATTCCTCTAATATATTTTCCAATGGGTTCTAGCTGCAAACAGAAAACAACTCATTAAAGATGTGTTAGTAATGGGCAATGTTAACAACATCATTGGAAAAGATGGAAAATAAGAAACCATCAATGTCCTCAACATTCAAAAGTCTTCAACATACTGACATAAGAGAGGATCCCTGCAAAGAAATAACATGACAAGGTTTTCACAAAAATAACACCTGACTCTTCCCACAGATCATTTGTCTCAAAGTTTCATAAACAAAGCAACGTCTGGAGAGCAACTCGAAGAGACTCAAAAAGTGCCCTGCAGCTATGCTTTCCTTTGTCCAAGTCATTAACCATTTTATCCCGGGTGTGCCTCACACCGCTCAGCTGAAATGGATGCTTCCTTCAGTTCTGCAATGCATGTTAACTTCTTTACCTCCAAATGTTTGTTTCCTTTAACCCTAGATTTCTACTTAAAAGGATGGTGTACAAGTCACCATGTTTTCTTCACATTTGGTTTCTTCACTGGGAAATCTTCCTAAGTGTGCGACATGCCCCTGTAGTGATAAACATAAGGAGATGCAGTGAGCCAGACAAGAGGTCTTCCTGCTGTGATGCTCACAGTGTTGCTGTGGTGTCTGTTCTAAGTGGCTCTTGTTCTGTCCTTGGAGAAAAATTACATAATCCATTATATCTCAAAGTAATTGTGCCTGTGATCAGAGCATGCTGAAGCCTCAGAGACCCTCATGAAAATGGGCAAACTTATTTGTATTTTATTTTGAAATGCTAGACAATGAAACAGACATCAGTGTATAACATTGGCCTTTAGGCTTTAATTAAAGTGAAACCAAGAGGAAAGAGAAATTACTGCTTGCTTAGGAACTGAGAATTGGCTTCTGAAGGAACCAGAATCCACCAGGATAATAATGGGGAGGTCAGAAATATAAACAAATAGTTTTAATGGAAAATAATGCAATCATGGAGTTCTTAGCCTATGGCAGAATCCCTTTAGATACCCCCCCTTTTTTTTTTTAATATACAAGGAAGAACAAAGTTCTATGAACTTTAGAGGAAAGAGACAATTTTTTTATTCAGAACAATAAAGACATCAAGACAAAACCAGCTATACTTAGCCTTGAGTTATTCACCATAATTATTATCAAATTACCATTAGTTTTCAGCATGGCGTGTAAAAATCTGCCTGGTGGCCCCTCAAACATGGCTTTTTTAGTGTTTAGAATTTCTCTATGTTTAGAACCTGTAATGAGCACACACACACACACACACACACACACACTTTTATCTTAAAACGCACCACTGGTTTGCATTTATCCAATGATGGTTAAAAGGCTAAAACATCTCCTGCCCCATGTTTATCTGAGAAGAGACTGATCATTGTTAACTCAGCAAGAAGTAAAGTCTACATACAGGCCCTCTCCAACTGGTGAGATCTTACAGTGCTTCAAACAAGAGAACCTAGTAGAAATAACTTCAGAGGCTAGAATACAAATGGCTACACAGCCTCATCTTTGTCTACTAGAAGATTCCTTCCTGAAGCTTTTGGCTACATGTAAGCAATCCAGTTGCCCTCTGGCCACCATGCTGTTAAACAGCCCAAAGTAGCCCAGGCAAGAACACACTGAGATTGTACACTAAGAGAAGAGACTGTGTACTAGTGCCTAGAACTCCAGCTCCTCCTGAATCTCAGATCCAGATGTTATCTGATTACAGTTACATGAAAGCTTATGACCGGAAAGCCCCAGGTGATTACTTCCCAAGTTCCTGATTCACAGACACGAATGGTAATAAAATAATCACCATTGCTTTACAGCTCTGAATTTGGGTTGCTTGGTTCTATAGCAACAGTGCCTGGAATGCTTGCTTAAATGTTTATTTTCAAAACTGTCCTGCCTTTCACATTGCAACACTACATACCTTTCCTTTCTGTTTACTAGATCCAGAGAAGAGCTTCTGATTCTGCATCTCTGACATGCTGTGGGGTCATGTTGTACTCCTCCTCTACAATCTACAATTTTCATCGCAGAGCACTAAACAGCAGAGCTATGTGTACAGTACCTTTGTCCACAGGCACTCTGTTTTATTTTCTTCTTGACAACATGACCGAACAGCTGTTTCATAGCAGGCAGACATGGTCAAGATAGTGGGTCCATATAAGAATGGATGTCTTCTAGACATGTCATAGCTGAACCTGTAATTTAACAATTGCAAAGTTGTGTGCCTTTCCATTGAGGCCCAAATGCCATTGAGGCCCAATGATGGTGATCAGAAGTCTCTCTAGGTCATCCAGAAGTTCTTTCTAGGCTATCACAGTCAACACCATTGTTCTTTGAGCCCTGCCATTCAGTATATTTGATTGTTACTAAATTCTCTGAAATTATGCTTCCTCATACTTGCCTGTGGAATGAGTTAAAAAAAAAACAGACTCATGCTTGGTTTTTGTAGACCAAAACTTGTATGTGCACACAAATCCATGTCCTTTTCCTGTGTACTTAGGAACACTATTTTCCCAGCCCCTGTAGTGAAGTTGGCAGCTTTGATCAATAAAACATGAGTGGTCATGCTATGCCTTGCTTCTAGGCTTGACCGTTTATTTCTTTGCAAAACTCCCAATCCTCTTTCTTTTATAAACAGATTTCCTGATACTGGAACCCAAGGCAGAGGCATCTGAGATCCAGTTAGTCATTAGATAAGAATTGTCAGGACTTGAGCTGAGCTGGAAGAAAAAAAAAACTGAGCCGACAGATGTCAAAGTAGTCAAGTGTGGCTCGAAGCCAAAATGAAAGTCACAGTTGCACTATAGTTAACTATTTACTAGGGCCATGAAGGGAAGAGCTAACGGAAGAATGCCTGGTCTTCTAATCAGGCCCAATTGAGAGTCAGAGGAATCAGCCCAGGGGTTAACAAGATGGCTCAGTGGTAAAGGTATTTGCCATGCTAACTGGTGACCAGTTTGATAGCTGAATAACATGCCAAGGGAAGAGGAGAGAAATGGTCCCACAAAGTTATCCTTTCACTCATTCACACACACACACACACACACACGTTTGCACATACTAACTTTTTATTCAAAAAGGAATTACCATAGATATTAAATCTTTCCATTCCTGAGGGAGCCCTGGGGACAAGCTCCTGTTTCATGGACCCTGGAACAAGGGCAAAGAGCTAATGAGACCGGGAACAAGAAGGCCTCTGCTATAGTCCTGACAGGCAGGCCTCCAAGAGCAGGCACTTCATCAGGGAGTACAGCTCAGCTGGGGAGTACGATGTCCACCCAAGTCCCTGACAGTGCCCTTCAGTATACTGGTTGTGTGCCTCATCTGCTGTGGGGATGCTTTGCGGTTGCCAGAAGCTGTAGTAAACAAGAGCATGCATAGCACTTTAATACGAGTAGCTATACTCACATTTTGCCCGTAATGACAGGCATTTTGGAACTTGTGTGACAGGTAGTCCCCTAATCCTTTCTAACTGAGCATCTGAGGGCATATGATTCTTTCATGAAGCTTCAGAAGCCTCTGAGGTCAGTTCTGCTCCTGTAAGCATGAACTAAACAGGTTTGGGTTGTTCAGCTCCATGTCATCTAGTCTCAACTATCCCTGGCCTAGATAACATGTGTATAATCCATTATCAGATCACCACCAAACTCCCAGACTCTAGACCCAGCAATCAATCGGATCTCTGCCTCAGTCCATGTCTGACTGGAGTAGTGTGGACACGGCCGCATTCCATGAGAGCCACAGTCTTGTGTTCCCCTTGTCCTTTCCTGGCTAAACCCTAACTACTAGTTAGTACTTGACTCTCAACAGATACAACTCCATGCTAATTAGGGTTCCAGACTGTGATCTTGATAATACCATAGTACCATCACTCACCCCAGGATTACACAGTCCATTTGTTACCTGAAAATTCACCTCTGTTTAATCTGCAATTATTGCTGTTTCTTAGCTCCAATGACAGACCATATGCCATGCCTCTCAGAAGCTCTGTGTGCTCTCTATTGATGCATCTCACTAGAATGAGGGCCTGTTACCAGCCTCTATCCCCAGTGCTCTCTGCTTTTTATGGTTTTCCTAGGTTAGCCCAGTCAACTGGACCCTGTGTTGTACATGGAGAGATAGATATGGCGCCTCTGAATCCCCCCATATCTCAAGCTCTGAAAGCAATCTTGATTCTTATGCTTCCAAAGAAGAACTCACATGGTGGCCCTGGAACAATAATTCACCAGACATGGTTACAGCAGCAGGTGAGGATACAGAAGCACAGGCATCCCTCCACAAGACAGGAGGACCAAGGCAAGCAGCACGGTCAAATGACAGCCCTGGAATCTGGATTGACATCTTAGTCCACCATTTCTCCTTTCTTGGGTCATCCCTGGGGTGGCCTAGGATGGCCTCCTTTCTGGAATAGGCAACAGCCTGCTTAGAAGCTATAATTACTTCTAGTTTAAACCTTTTACATTCAAAGTGCATCTATCTACGGTGCTGAGATGTTCACGAGGAGCAAGGACAGGGGTCTTCTTTGCTCGTGTTCCTCACAAGGGACAGATGGGCTTCGTGGGAGCCAGCAGGAGCCTGCCTAGAGTAGATTTGCCAACTACCCAGAGCCCTACCCATCCTCTTATTTGGTCAGGTTGGCTGTTTGGTACACAGCCACAAGCCCTCCGGTTTGCTCTCCTAGGTGTTACAATGCTGTTTTAACCTCAGCGTTTGTTTAGTACTAGCATTGTTTTTCACCAAAACACTAAATATTGTTTTCTGCTGCTCTTTGTAATCAAAGAGGCGAGTCCTGTACAAGGCCTAGGCATTTCTAGCCATGCACAGCAGACACTTCCAGGCCCTTTTTATCCAATAAGATATTAATAGACATCCTCTTTAGAGGGGGGGGGAAGAATCATAGCTCAAGTTTCCATTTTCATTTCATATAATAAAGCATTGCTCTCAGAGAATTTTATATGCAAAAGGGTCTGGGTTAAAAGTTGGAAAATATTCTTTGTAAAAGACCATGGCAGAGAGAAGTGGCTTACCTCGCCTTCAGGGACATCTTATTCTCCTCAGCCGTCTCACAGATCAGTTCAGGCCTTGGAATCAGGGGTGCATCACGGCTGTCTGCATCGCCTTTCTTGTAGGACAGGAAACACCTGAGTCTTGCTGCCATTTTTATCTTGCAACAGTCAGTGAACACATGATCACCCAGCAGTCCTCGGTTGCTGCAAATATGTGTAAGGAAGACAGCCATCTATTGGAGGGGAGGGGGACACGCAGGGTGAGTGTCAGAGACCACATCCCTCACATTGTGGAACTGAGCACGTTGCACTGAGCTTTGGATCCAGTAATCTCTAGGCACAGAGACTTCAACTTTATTTGTTGATTTATTCTGTGCATATACGTGCATTTTTAATTAAATAATTTTTAAAATTGTGTTTATTTATTCTGTGTACATGTGTGTACCTCTGTGTGCATACATGTAAGCATGTGCATACATATGTGGACATGCCTGTGGAGAGGCAGAGGTCATTGTTGAATGTTTCCCAATCCCTGTCTATCTTTGTTCCAAGACAAGGTCTTTCATTGAACCTACAACTACAATTGTACTGACTGATTAGCAAGCTTTGGGTCCCTACTGCTGGTGTTTTGCAAATGCATGGCTGTGCCTGGCTTGACATAGCTACGTGGACCTGCGCCTAGCTCTTCACACATGTACAAGTATTTCACAGACTGAACTACATGTCAGCCCCCAGGCATAACTTTTAACTACAAATCTTTAGGTACTTTTTAAAAAACCATTCATTTGCCTATTGTGTATGGTGAGCATGCATGCCTCTACACACGGTACAGAGGGCAGGTGTAGAGGGCAGAGGACCACTGTACGGGTTCCCAGCATCAAACTCAGGCTGTCAGGATTAGCAGCAAGGGCCTTTACTGAGCCATCTCTCCAGCCCCTCCTGGATTTTAAAATCTAAATTCACACCTGCTAGTTGTCGACCACAGAGAATTTAACATTTTTCCTTTCCTATGACGTTGCTGCATTTGCAGGCGATCGAAAGGCTTTTGAAAATAACTAGATATCATTCAGAATACCCAGGGCAGGATATTTCTAACAAGAACTATTCACCCCCCAAAGCAGGCTGCTAATTTGGTTTATTTCCTACTCGTTTTTAGTTTTGTTTCCATGGGAACATATTTTAAGAATTGTACTTTGAGTCAGGGTGTACTCGTTGTCAGCTTTACAGCTGGAAAGGTAATCATTTCCATGTTTTCAAATGTTTTTAGGTGGCAGTCTACATGTGGCGTTTGGTAAACCTTAGCTGGCAAATATATTGCATATCTGAGAAATAAATATAGAAAAAAAAGTCATCTTTTGAAATGGAAGAAAAGGGATTGTTCTGTAAACTAATATAGCCATGGGCAGGACCTTCATTTAAATGTGGACTGATAATATCCTTTCAATATTCAGAGTCTAGCACATGATACACACACAGGCATTAGCCCAAGAGATGGAGCAGGAAACTCCACAAATAAAGAAAAACAGCTACTCCTCATGTATATGTTATACTATTTAGCATGAAGATAACTGATCCTGCAACTCTGTATTCTAAGAGAATGTTAGTGTTAATCAAGAATTTCCCAGAGAGGGCAGATGAGTTGGCCCAATGGCTGAAGACACTTGCTGCCCAGTCTGATGACCTGAGTTCAACCCCTAGGACCCGCACTGTCAAAGGCAAGAATTAATTTCCACAAGTTGTCTTCTGAGACACACACACACACACACACACACACACACACACACACACACACAATTTAAAAACTAAAAATATATCCCCAAGGGATTCCTATTTTACTGAAACTGCTGGTCACAAGACAAACAGAGCTTTTTAATGGAGCAATAATAATACCCCTATTATTCTAGTGACTGAGAAAGGGATCTGTAAAAGTATTTGTTTCTTTTTCATATTCTTAAAGAAATTCCTTTTAGTTCATTTAAATTTCAATTCAATGTCTTTGCATGAAGATGTCAGACACCAGCGTTTTGGTGACTCAGGCAGAGAGATCAACATAAATAAGCTCGTTGCTCTTCAAAGCTGTGACTCATTGGTTCGTGCTCTCCAGTGCTTGGCCCTCAGAACGTGGGCTCCCAGAAAGAATTTGGTTAAATGCAGATTTAGAAGCCTACAAAGATTATATCTGGCGTGTGATTCATACGCATACTCTTGCTTGGCAATGTCCTGCCTAATTATTCAACCAATCCAGTTTATAGCAGTATCTTCTGTTTACCATCTAGCTCAGACAGGAGAATAAAGCAACACGTGATCCACCTACCAGTTGATGAGCGCACTCTGAGGGTGGCTCATGTGGTTGGAGATGCTTACACTTTTCAGCGAGATCCAGCAGCTCTTGAGCTGTGGTTTGGACTTTGTCATAAGCTGCACCCTGCAGAAACTGAGCCACCATAATGCTGACACTGAAATGTAAGAGTTGTGTGTTGAGCATGCAATGACGTCGTCCCCTTCTTTGTTGTATCGTTATCATCACCACCATCACCAACCACCACCACCATCACTCTATTCTTCCCCAAAATGATTTCCCTTCAAATTAAAGGAAGGAAGGAAGGAAGGAAGGAAGGAAAGAAGGAAGGAAGGAAGGAAGGAAGGAAGGAAGGAAGGAAGGAAGGAAAGAAGGAAAGAAGGAAAGAAGGAAAGAAGGAAAGAAGGAAAGAAGGAAAGAAGGAAAGAAGGAAAGAAGGAAAGAAGGAAAGAAGGAAAGAAGGAAAGAAGGAATGAAAGGAATACGGATAACCAGACTCACCTGACTTCTAAGTTCTCCTCCAGGTGATCCTGTTCATTCACATGCTGCCTGGCTGGGGAAAAGGTTTTGTTAAGCTCTATAATTCCGATGCTTTTATGTCCCTGACTTTTACGTGTTGAAATCCTAACCTAAGGTAGGAACTTATAATAGTCATAAGGGTGGAGCCCTCATCCATGGGATTAGTGTCCTTATGAAAGAGGCTTCTGGGAGCTCATTCATCCTTTCTACCACATGCAAGCATAGCAAAAAGACATCACTTATTGGCCAAAAAGCAGGTTCGTACAAAGGCACCAAGTACAAGAACCTTTACCAGATACTGAATCTGCTGGCATCTTGGTCTTGGTCTTTCCAGCCTCAGGTACCATGACAACCAAACTTCTGATGTTTATATTCCTCCCACCTTGCAGAATTTTGGTATAGCAGCTCAGATGGACTAAGCCATTTGTATAACGGGGAATTCTCCAGCTTGAAAATCTCCTTTAAATTCTATAATCTACACTTATTCAATCACAAATTTCTAGATTTATTTTCATTAGCTGTGATGATAAGAACAATTTAACGGTATATATCTTCTTCTGAGTTTAAAGTGTTTCCTGTGAATGATTTCTTTAATATTTGAATATAGCTGAACTCTATCACTGATTAGAAGTAAATTGCATGCAGTTAAATTCAAAGTTCTGAAGGAGACCCTGGGGAAATGGCTCAGTCAGTAAAGTTCTTGCCTTTTAAGCACAAAGACTAGAGTTCAGCCATCAAAACATACTTTAGAAAGAGCTGGGAGTGGTGGTGCAAGCTTGCAATCCCGAGTCCCCAGGGCTCTCAAGCTAGCTGGTCTACCCTACAAGGCAAGCTCCAAGCCAGTCAAAACCCAAGTGAAACAAGAAGACATCAGTAGACATTTTAACACGAGAAGGGAAAGCTCATGAGGCCTCAGCCCCTGATAAAGAATTAGGCAGCTAGGGAACGCTGAGAGCAGGAGAAATGGTTTTCCCCAGGGAAGAGCACACCAATTGGCTATCCAATACCAAATGGGCAGCCCTGGAAACATATACATACATGTAGCATTATGCTGACTGAGCAGTATATTCACACACACACACACACTCACACACACTCATACACTCACACACACGTTCACACACACTCACACTCACATACATACACTCACACTCATATACACACACACTCACACACACACACTCACACACTCACACACATGCACACACACGTACACATAGACACTCATGCACACATATACACACACTCACACACACTCATACACTCACACACACATACACACAAGTCACATTCACATACACACACACACTCACACACACATACACACACACTCACACACTCACACACACATACACACACACTCTCACACACTCAAACTCACATATACACACTCACACACACATACACAAACATACACACACACCTCAGTGGAGCTGTGTCGTCCTTCTTACACTAATAGTTTCTAAAGAACCAAGCAGCTCTGTTAAGTAAGCAAACAAACATTAGCAATTTCCACTGCTACACAAAAGTAAAGGTTTTAAAGACAGATCTTTAGATTTCAACTTCCATTTATAAAAAGTATTTGCATTTATGTGTGAAGCATAAGTTTTCGAGCTCTGAGTGGATACTAAGATTGAATGAGGGGCTGGGAAATGACTTGGTCATAAAGCACTTGCTGTACAATCATATGAATGTGGCTTTGGATCCCAGGAACCTACTTTATAAACCCAGCACAATGCCTTGCATCTCTTATCCTGTGGGTGGGGCAGGAGGATCCCTGGAGCTCACTGGCCAGACATTCTAGCCAATCAGTAAGCTCCAGATTCAGTAAGAGATCCTGTCTCAAAAAAATTAAGGTTGAGGAGCAATTGAGGAAGACACCCTATGCCAACCTCCAGCCTATGCACACCCATGTGCCCCGCACATATGCTTATGTACACAAATACATATGTACAGAAACACACACACACGTAAAAGGTTATTACATGAAAAACACATGTAAAGTTGTAAGCACATTGCTTTGTAATAATAGGTAATAATGTAGCTTCTATGATTATTCCTGAATCATTCCCATTTTTGCTTTATTTGAATTCACTTAGTCAGTTTCAAACATTGGCTTAAATGTAGTATTCTCTCACCTAGCTTGGGGGGAAAGGAAGGGAAGCTAAAGTGAGAGAATCCCAGATGAGTGACCTGAACCTACAGGCCAGTTCCTGTGCTCATCCCTCTCACTGGTGTCTAGCAAGTTTCAGTGACTCTTTTGACAGCGATGACCACTGAGAAAGATAAGGCTTTCCAAACACGTGTTAATGGTTGTCATGGTTTGTGGGGCAGTGATCAGTGACAGACAATCTGGCACCGGGTTGAGCACAGGTGTAAAATCTGGGCGACCCAGCAGAACAATCTGCAAGGGACGGGAAACGCTCCCAGGAGGCTTTTGGCTCCAGTCACAGTCATGTACCACCCCTCCTCAGGTAGAGGCATGGCCACACAGCCCCAAACCATCCCCATGTTAATGAGACACCTAGAGGCTTAGCCACGCCCCTTCCCAGTTACTATATCTACCTCGAATCTCCCAGAGGGGCGGGGGTACAATTCCATCCATGCCACTCTCCATACGATGACAATAAATGTCTTAGAATTATGGACTGTTTCTTCATCTGGACCCGCTGTGGGAAGCGAGGAATCCAGCCCTCGATTAAGGAGCTGAGTCTAATCTCTCACCGAGGGCTTCCCAACACTCCCAGATGGTACCCATTCACCCAAGCCTAAGTAGCCAAGCCGCTGAAACCAGGTCTTGGTGGGAACCCCAACTGCGCTCTGGCTAGCCTGTCTGCAGCATCCTGCGGCAACTGTGGTGCCCCGGGCTAGAGAACCCATGGAGGCGACTGCCACGAATTCACTGAGAATGGCCCCCTCCACCACCCATGGGCAGGGCCCGCAAAGGCTTCCCACAGCCCCCACCTGCCCATCAGACTCTGTGGGAAGATGTGCGGCCACTTCCCGAGTGTCTGCTGTCCCACCCAGAGCCGCAGCACCCGGGACAGACACGTGGGGCTTCATTCCGCTGCGCCAGGCTTGTTCCCACAATGGTTACTCATATAATCCTTATACATAGGCCACACAGGCTGCAGATGGCATTCCTACCTGCGTGTAGTAAACTTGTTTGGAGAGACTCACATTTACTGTAGCTGAAGAAAACAATAAAAGGTAGAGCTTTAACAATCTCCATTGTTTCAGATGAAGTTCCACCATGTGGGAGGAATGAAGATGTTTGTATTCTTTTCAAGTAATTATGGTTAACTGTTAGCTCTTCTAGCGAATATTACTTTTTCTCGAGGCTCCATGGACTCTCATAAAACTGGACAAACTCAGTCCAGTGAAGAAATGTCCGTGTTCATTAATGAATACAGGAGTTTAAAGCAGATAATGTCAACCTGTGATTTGTTCAAGATTGCAACACACAGGCCTCTTGAAACAACCGATCCCCATGTTTGGTAAATGCCAGTCTACAGTATCTCATTTCATAGAAATGCTTGTTTACATGTGCAAAGTTCTTCAGAGGCAAAGAGAAAGCAAACATGTACTACCCCTGACTGGGCAAGTGGTGTGGACTCAGGTATCAGTGCCAAGATCCTGGAGAGAGGAGAGATGGAAAGCCCAGCACTGCCAGCAAACACAAAGGAAAGGCACCTATCCCTGAACACACATGAACAGGTTCCTGTCAATCAGGACCGTCATGTGACCTTCACTCGCACACTGTCCTCATGGCCTAAATGGAAAATTAAGACTGACTCTTATCATGTGGTCATGGTCTCACAGATAACATGTCAGGTCTATTTACTTTTAGAGCCCACACACCCAAGAGCTATACTGTCTGATGCCCTTTCATGGCTACCTGCTTGACTGTTCTTGGGCAAGCGAACAGGTAACTCATGAGAGAAGAGAAAGCATTGGATACCAGAACATTGGAAACAGGAGGTTGCTGGTTACTACTTTAGCCTTCCCTAGCCCCAGTTCCCTCATTTCCAAAGGGTGGCTTTGGTTAAACCACTTGCAAATGGAAACATAGTTTTCTCCGAGAGAGTCTCTCTGGGAAAACAAACTACTCTCAGGAGTAGACTGTAAGCCCAGCAGTACATGGCCAACATAAAATGAACTCAATGACATCTTTGGAAGGTTTTTTATTTCATAACATCATATTTAAACTTTTTAAAATTTATATTATTCTTGTTTTATTTGTGTATATTTTTTCTCTTTTTACCCTATAGGTCCTTTGGGTAAAACAATTATGAAGAGGAACCTGTTCATGTGTGTGTACACACACTTGTCTCAAGAGAGAGAAACAAAACCTGATTGATTGTCACTTAGATCTAGGCTACACCAGTTAAAGACTATGAATGACTGCGTGAAATAGAAAGCCATGGTTAACAGGAAAAGCTACCTTTGACCTTTAACTAATTGTCACCATCTTTTGGGACCTTCTAAATACGCTTAATGTTCATTAATGTTTGATTGGTCAGTTAGTTTCAATTGTGGCTTTTGAACAGTAACTTTTTGAAACATATTGTCTATGTATCCACCACAGCCTCCCAAGTACTGGGATAATAGGTATGCAGCATCACTCCAAGCTACCTAGCTCTCTTGCCAGGGCTCCTCAGCAGCGTTCCCTTGGGATCTTAGTCTACACCTCCCAAGTTGATCAGAAAATGAACTGTTATACTAGTGCCAATGCCCTGAATAAAAATACCAGACTGCCACCCCACGCAGACATCACTAACTAATCCTGTGCCCCGCCCCAGCTCAGCCTTAGAGCTGCCACATCAATAGATTGGGGGGGGGGGACCAGTACTAAACTAATTCTGCCTTTTAAAAAAACACCTAAATTTTAGTCTCCAGAGGGCTCCTCCTCTCATAGATATTTGAATATTAGTAAGAGATTTTTGTAAATACAAAAAGAAGCTAGGTCTTCAGTCAATGGCTAAATGGTAGAATTCAGACCACAGGAAATACAGGTGGTTAAGATTATTTAAACAGCAGCCAAGGAATGGGATTTGTGATGTCATTCATTCTGTATCATTTTCTATGAATCAATTTAAAAGACATCTTTATGCTAGCCTCTGAGGTTAAGAAAAAGAAAGGGATCCAAATACAAAACAAAATGATGATTTGGGATTTTGTTTGATCGCTCACTGGAGACAGGGTCTTCTTATCTGACAGTTTGTCTTGAGACTCAATCTTCTTGCCTCAGACTCCTGAGTGAGTGCTGACATTACAGGCATCTCTAGCGTGCCCACCAGTCACAACTTCTCAATAAATAGTCTTCACAGCAAATGGGGTAAACTAATTCTTGCTCACATTGTAGAGACAAAGTTCAAAAGGACAAAGATCAGAGCTGGCTGTCATAACACCCCCAGCGGTGAATCACTGCCCATTCCTGGTGAGCGTGATTTACCATGGTGTTCTTACAAGCCGTACAGGTCTTTCTGTATCAAGCCCAAGTGTACTCTCCTCATCGATACAAGTCCTGGGTGACACACACACAGTAAGTTTGAAGCTCCCTCACTCCAAATCCTCTCTCTTCCAAGCAAAGGGCATCTACAACTCTAGAATAAACCATTTCCTCCCTCCTGTGCTAGCATCCTACTGGTCACATGGTTCTTTTAGTGTGTTCTCTGCCATGGCAGTGCACTCCACTAGTGTGGTGACATCCTTTGTGACAAAAGTCTGCATGGTGGCGGCAGCATCCAGAACTCCAGTTTTATGCGATGTGCTGCCCATGGCAGAGGCTTGCGCTCAAAGCAGCTCCAATACTAGGCAGAGTCTAACTAGCCAACTGTGTCTGTTCCACTCGTGTTTATAATCTGTTATCTATTATTTAAATAAACCATTGCATTATGTCATTGGTACATAATAAAAGAACAAAAATAGCTCTTATCTGGTGGCTAGTGTACTTGGCAAGTTAATATAGTAATGCAGTTCTTTTTGGTAACATATCATACAAAATCCACACCAAAAAAACCCTCCAAAATACACACACACACACACACACACACACACACACACATATACACACACAAACAGAGAGAGAGAGAGAGAGAGAGAGAGAGAGAGAGAGAGAGAGAGAGAGAGAGAAAGAAGGAGAGAGGGAGAGAGGGAGAGAAAGAGAGAGAGAGAACCACAGAATCTGAGGCCCTACATCAAGTTCATCAGTAGAAATCTGAAACACCTCCAACAACATCCTGGGTTACTCATGAAATGGCTGTCACCTTTGTGACAGCTTTCAAGTTAGAAAAGTCAGGACAGTCAGGCTCAGAACCTGTCTTCATTTCCTGACATTTCTGCTGAGCATTTACAGCTCTGACAGAGCAGGAAGTTTGGTGTGGCACACAGAGCAAACCCTCCCACTATTGCAGACATAAATGCTCCTCAGATCTCTGCATAAAAGATTACCAAAAATGTTTGATGTGCATTTTATTTATTGTGTGTGTCTCTGTGAATAGGTGCATGCGTGTGGAGGTCAGAGAACAACTTACAGGAGTTGATTCTCTCCCTCCAGCATCTGGGTCCCAGGGTTGACCTCAGCACGTTAGGATTTTATCCACCGAGTCATCTTGCCATCCCCGAATAGACAGTTTTTAGTGTGCACCACATGGATGGACCTACGAAGTGGTTGGTGTTCACAATATTATCCTGCAATGCAAAAGTCTTGGTTCCTTTCCCAATGACTAGTGTTATACCACTGAACAGAACTAGTTCCTCTCCTCAAACCTTGTGTCTCTGTAAAGTGGGAATGAAAGTATAGACTCAGGACTGGAGAGATGGCTCAGCAGTTAAGAGCACTGACTGCTCTTCCAGAGGTCCTGAGTTCAATTCCCAGCAACCACATGGTGGCTCGAAACCATCTGTAATGACATGTGATGCCCTCTTCTGGTGTGTCTGAAGACAGCTAGAGTGTACTAATATATAAAATAAATAAAATAAATATTTTTTTAAAAAGTCTATACTCAGGGAATCATTAGAACTAAATGGGGCAATTCATATAAAGCACTGGAAGCAGGATTTGATACAACCCACACACGCTGGCTGTGAGTACTACCCATGGAGTGCTAACAGAGGCTCATGCCCTCAGCTCCCCAGTTCCTTCTCTCAGTGACAGCAATGGAAACTAGAAACATTCTTCCCACACAGGAATATACAGAGTTCTGACCTCCAGAGAGTAAGACAGGTTGAACCGTATAAAAAAGATTCTGACAAGAGAACTGAATCATGACTGTTTAGTTGTGTGTGTGTGTGTGTGTGTGTGTGTGTGTGTGTATACACATATGTATGAAAGCATAGCTCCACCTGCATGCTTAAGCACATGGAGGCCAGAAGTCAACCTGTTGGGTACCAGTCCTCAGGATCTGTCCGCATGGTTCTTTAAGACAGGTTGACTAACCAAGAGCTCAAGGGACCTGCCGGTTTCTGTCACCTCCCCAGGACTGGGATTAAAAGTTCAACCAACATGCCTGACTTTCTATGTGGGTCCTGGGGATCGAACTCGGGTCCCTGTGATTGTACAGTGTGATGGCTAATCTCGGTTGTCAGGCTGGCACACTTGAGAAGAGGAACTCTCAATGGAGAAATTGTCCTCATCAGATTGGCCTCTGGGCATGCATGTTAGGCACTTTCTCTATAGGTAATTGATGGAGAAGGACCCAGCACATTTCGGGTGCTACCATCTTTGGGCAACCGGGCCTGGGCTCTATTGAATGTGAGCCTGGGAGCAAGACAATAAGTACTGTCTGTGCATGGTCTCTTCATTTCCTGCCTCCCGCTTCCTGTCTTTAGTTCTTGCCTTGACTTTCCTTAATAAAGGACTATAACCATTAAGGTAAAATAAGCCTTTTCTTTCCCAAGCCACTCTTGGCCATGGTGTCTGTCACAGCAACAGAAACCAAACGAGGGCACCCAGCAAGCACTTCTCCAACTGCACCTCGATTGATTAATTTTCTGATCAGTTGGTAGACGACATTAGTCTGTGAGAAAACTTTATTCTTTCATTTTATTGTCTTTTGTAGTAACATGATTCAAGAAAGGGTTACAGAAGAACCTTTATTCCATTCTTCTCTAGAGCTGAACTTTGCCACAGGATGGAGGATGATCCTGTAAGCTGGTACTGGCTGAAAAGAAAAAAAGAATTTCCTGCAGTGAAAGAATCTGAACTCAGGTAGCAGTCATATATATTTAATAAGATGTTTCTAGTGTGACCTGTGAGTGGTACACAGAGTTGCAAACAAGCCCTCTCCTGGGTCCAGGTCTCTGTCTCCTGACCCTGGGCATTCTTTATGAATATTTTTGAAATTTCAAATATATTTTTTGTGTACAAGGCTCTTTATTTACCTGTGGACCATGCCTCAGTACAGCGATTTTCGATGACACTCTCAAAAGAGACTTTTAGAAGAACACTCCTGAGGGAGTATGTCTGTCTAGTTCTCCCTGAGAAGTTAGCACTTCTTTTCTCCTCCTGTACCTTAGCTCTTTGAGGTACTGTCTCACTCTGTAGTCCTGGCTGACCTGGAACTCAATGGCCTTGAACTTGCACCCATCTTCCTGTTCCAGGATGCCAAGATCTGTGATTCCAGAAATGTACTCCTATACCAGGTTTACCTCTCTAGAGACAAAATTATCTCTCTTTTCTGATTCAGACAAAAGAACACAGAAAGGCAGAGAGACATGGGCCCCTTTGTGTTACTGAGAAATTGGACAGTCCTGGCACCAATGGAGCATTCCTGCCCTGCACACAGCGCCTAGCATCCAGAGGCACACACGAGGGTCTGGGCTAGGAACTCCGAGCTCCTAGGTGAATGGCTAAATCAGAAGCAGATATCTGGCACACAAGAAGGCAAAAGCCGTGGAGGCTGAGCATTCACATGAAGTTTGGACAGTTGATTGAGAGAGAAATGTTTATTCACCTCTGGTCAGTTATCTTTGTTTCTCCGTAGCTTAACCTTCATTATCAGTTTTTGAACTCTAGAAGAGAAAAAAAAAATGACAGGAAGAAAAGGTTGAGGTGATTATGTTTAAGTTTAGGGGAAGCTCATGCTCATCTAAATATTGAATGAAGATATAAATCAAGAAAGAGAGAGAGAGAGAGAGAGAGAGAGAGAGAGAGAGAGAGAGAAACCTTGAGAAAAGACACTGAAGTCTTTTATGAACTACAAGTAAATTCATCTCTCTTTTTTTACAGACCTTAAGGACACACTTGAACAAATGGTAGATGGAGGTTAATGTCTTCTAATTAAAGTAAGTATATTTTAGCAAACTAATAATTTTATCGTAGTATTTCCAAAGACTAAGTCTCCCAGCAAAATAGAGAACTCTCCAGCAGAAGGAAGTCTGTGTGAGTTGTGTGTTTGTGTGTGTGTGTGTGTGTGTGTGTGTGTGTGTGCCAATGTCCATGAGTGTGCATGAGCAGTGAAGGAGTTGTGAAGGACATTGTGAGCTGCTGGGAAAGAAAGAGTGAGAGAGCAAGCTAGAGACTTCCTCATGCCCTCCATCACAGCAGTCCACTAGCGCTGACACTCACAGGTTCCGGGGTCACACACAGTGGGTATACTACAGATGCCACAGGAGTAAGGGGAACAGGGACAGCTTTCACACACCTTGCTCCCTTACCCTCACCTCCCTCATGCTCTGTCAACTGAGTGACCTTGGGAAGATCCAGATGGATGAAACAGCCACCTTGAAAGCCTTCCTTCCTAGCATCCTTCCTGCCCTTCTCCCCTGTCAGCTGACTGTAACTTCCTTGGCAAGTCACCTTGATGCCCTTTCGTTAAGGTGACAAGAGAGTCAGAGTGAAGGAGTTAGGAGCAGTGACGTAATTACATAGTTATTTCCGTCATTTACTTATGGATGATGGATGTGATTTTGTTTAAACTACACAGACAAGACAGCAAGGTTGGAAAAGCATTCGCTTGACGGGTTTTCTCACACGGGAAAGCTTCTGTATTTGTGTGTGCTTTGAGCTCTGAGACACAAGACTACTGGACATCTAGCGAAGCGGAAGGTCCCATAGTGAATTCTATTGTGTTCTCATTTCCAGAGACAGCAGTGGAATTTCCATGGGAAAACAAGAAATAACTACCTCTGGACTGAAACAGGACTCAGGCTCCTGCACTTGGCTGCAGTCTTCCCCAGCAGCAGTGAATTTTGTGAACAAACACAGACGCTCCTCATCCGTGACCTCTGGCATCCACTTCACTAAGTTGACCAGAAACCTGTGCTCAAAGACACCCAACAGAACAGGTGAATGATTCCTCCCTGCAGCTCCCCTTCTTCCATGTGTTTGTTACACAAATACACATCCTAGGTTTGAGTGTAAAAAGTTTAAATGTTCCATTTCTGCAAGGGTCTTACAAAACATTCTAATTCACTAAGTGGACTTTTTGAGGACTATATAGTCACAAACAAAAACGGAACTTTTTTTTTAACATAGTAGGTCTTCTAAAAGATTTGTTTCCCAAATCAATTCCCTTTCCTCAGTGGCTAAATGCTGTTTCTATCACACTTGGTACAGACAAGTGTCTAAATCCAAACCCATGGGTCTTATTCTTGACATTTGAAACGTTACAGGAGAGAATAAGTAAAATTCCTTCCCCTTTGTATCTCTCCTGTTTTAAAACACTGAACAAAAATCTGTATCATTGGAGATGGTGAGATGGCTCAGTGGGTGAAGGGACTCGCCACCACACTCTATGACCCAAGTCCATCCCCAGGACCCACGTGACGGAAGGAAAAACAACAATGGCCAAAAGTTATCCTCTGACCTCTCAGCTCACATACATGGTGGGTGCCATGGCATGTGCACACACACACATACATACATATATACATACATACATACATACATACATACATAAAATATCCATATTGCATATCCATATTTTCTCTCTCAAAAAAAAAAAAATCCAACTCATTTGCACCTGCCCAGCAGCACTCTGGCTAACTGCCTGGCCCATCTTTCTAAACCACAGCCTGGTGAATAGACTCTACAAATAAGAAAAAAGATAAACTAGGTATTGGCTTATAAACAACATCAGTAAATAAACAATGTTGTTTTGTACGTAGAGGGGTAAACAATTTGTTGAACTGAACAAGTTGTATCAGCCTAAGTACCTAGCCATTACCATAAATTTTCTGAGACAGATGAACCTTCGGGCTTTGTACCTGTGTTTCTTATTCTGAAGGTCCTCCTTGCGAGGCTGACACCAGTCCGCATGCAAAGCAGACACAAGTGCAGAGACTGATGGAAGCGCATAGGTTGTGTCGGCTTTCAGATGCTCAAAGCAGTGTCTTCTGAAGGCGAAGTCTGTTCTGCAGCAGTGATCCACAGCAGGATTGATTGTTCGATTTTTATTTACGCCACATAATTCTCCAAGAACTAAATCTGCCTGTACCAGTGAGAAGTGGAACACTGGTATAATTTTAAAATTCCAAGGACAGTTTAAAGATGTGTGTGTGTGTGTGTGTGTGTGTGTGTGTGTGTGTGTGTGTGTGTGTGTGTGTGTAATTAGATGAATAGCTAGTTGTGAGATCACCAGCAACCTTTCTTAGGAAAACATAGGTATCCATGATACTGTACTGTGTAGTAAGAATTGTAAAGGCTAACTAGCAGTATTAGAAAAATTCAATCTATAGCAATTAAATGTCTACAGATTAATTTTTCATGTTATATACACAAATTTTCTATTGTATGCAGGGACTTGTGACCTCAAAGTGACAATCAAACATGGGTGTCTGGGTGTACCCCCTCCCCCATACTCTCTACCCCATTCCTAAAAGACTGGGCAGAAAGTAGCACTTCTCTTCTGAACTCTCCCTTTGGGGACAAAAGGCAAAACTTGTAACACTATTTAAAATGGTAGGGTTTACAGTCTGGGATGTAGTCCAGTAGAAGCCTTCTTACCGTGTGTAAGAACTACAAAATAAAAGAAAAAGTCTTCCTAGCCTATTCTGGAACAAAACTGTGATTCTTAAATCATTTGCCCTAACCAATCACCTCTGACGTAATTTAAAAAGAAAAGAATTTGAAGAATTCTTGCACATGGCTCAGCACATTCTCTTCTGGTTTTTAAGGACTTACATGATGAGCCAAAAGTAAAAAAATATTCCTTGCTTGGGCGACATTGAAAACAACAGAGAAATGTAGATAATTAGTATAACTGAACAGTGGGCGGGAAGGAAAATGAAAACTCAAATACCTGTCTGTAATCCCAGCACCCGAGAGGCAGAGGCAGGAGGATCACCACAACTTGGAACCAGTCTGACCTACATAGTCAGTTCTAGGCCAGATCGGACTGTACAAGGAGATTGTCTCAAACACAGGAGCAACAGATGACAGACAGAACACTGACAGACAATGTGGAACGGGGAGCTCTCATCGGCCCCACATCTCGAGCTACAGGCAATTGGCAGCTACTGAGAGAGCCAGGCAGTGGTGGCACACGCCTTTTATCCCAGCACTCAGGAGGCAGAGGCAGGCGGATTTCTGAGTTCGAGGCCAGCCTGGTCTACAGAGTGAGTTCCAGGACAGCCAGGGCTATAAAGAGAAACCCTGTCTCGAAAAAGAAAAAAGAAAAAAAAAGAGAGAGGATGCATTAGTCTTCCCCCAGGATGAGCCCCCTAGTTAGTTACCCAGTACCAAACAGCCAGGCCTAAAAGCCTTACATCGAAGAAACACGGAACTGACTCATAAGATTTTATTTATATATTTACCTCTATATGTCTGTGTTTAACAATAATAAACACAGGTAAAAGGTCATGAATTCGAGAAGGAGTGAGGGGTAATGATACCATTATATTTTGATCTTAAGAACTGCCAATTAAAATAAACAAAAGCATAGTAGGGCACATAGGCCGTACTCACCAAGTTGTCAACGCAGGCGAACTCGTCACTGAGAGTGCAACAAGTTGTCAAAGCTGCCACCATTTCCTTACTGAGGGAGACCAGTTCCTCCACAGGAAGCTGAGGGGCTGCCTTGCTGAACTTGACAAGGAAACTGAGAGAACACACATCTGTTTGGCTCTGTATGAAGGCAGATATCCATTGAACAACTACTACCAAAGCCATGAGAGAGAGGAATAGTCAGTGCCCAGTGTGACCCTCATGCCAAGATAGAAAATCTTTGGCAGAAATGACCTTGGCCAGTAAGTAAAGTTCTTGAAATATGTTGTGTTGATGCTAAATTGTTTAAAAGAAGCACTTGACAGCCATGTGAGGAATGAGATGGAGAAAGCTAAGATCCTTAGAGGAACTGAGGTCGACATTGCAGGAATGATGAAATCATATCTTAAACTGTGTTTTGTTTGAGTTGAAGATGTTGAGCTTTAATAAACTAGCACTAGCATGGTCACCATTTATAAATTTAAATTAACTGCATAGTAGTCTAAAATCCTCATAATAGACCCAAAAGAATAAATACTACAATGTTAAGCAGGTCCATGGACGATCCTGTAATTACTACTGACTTAACTCCTGAGCTACCCATTGGTTTCCCAGGGAACAGCAGATACCTGAAGTTCTCTCCATTCTCCGTACACAGGACAGAGTGCAAGAGTCCTGATTTGGAGGCCAAAAACTCAACTTCACAGACACTAAAGCCTTACAGGAACAGTGTCTAGAATGCCATATTTCTTTCCTTTTGTGACCTCAATTCTGGTCAAAGAGTCATGGAGAGGCTCAATGTGAATTCTTGACTTTTGTGTCTTTGTTCCTCCCCAGAGTTGAGTTGGCATAACTGAAAAACTGGCCTACGATAATACAAGAATAGACTATATTTGAGAGATTACTTGATCCCGGGCACATGTTTTAGCCGAAGTTATGCCGACAACCTACTGGCATTGCAGAGCGTCCTTCCCCAACTCCTGGAGGTATCTGCATTCTTGCTGAACCATTGCAAAGCTTTGCTCAGTCGTTTCGTTGAATTTATCCTCCTGAAAATTAAAAGCAATCATGGGGCTGCGGGAGAAAGCCACGCTGTAACCCATGGGCATGGTGGGACATAGACGTGTGTCTCCATGAAAAACGAGAATTTTCTAGTCCCCTGATATGAGAAACACAGTGGCTTGTTAAGGACAGTAACAGAACATAAATGGCAGGGAAGGGGACAATTTTCTTATTGCACCACCTAAACTTGAATGATTATAAACTGGCTTTCATAGTAAGTGAAAGAAAACCGTGGCTACAACCATTTTATCTAAAACTGAACTTGCTGGGTGTCTTTTCTTTGTTTACAGATTATGACCAAATGCTAATTGCTATATATTTTTCTCCAAATTGGGCATAGCTCTATATGTACGTGCAAGGATTTGAATAAACAATTCAAATATCTCATAATTTTTTTAGAGCCTTAGCACTTACAAGGTATAATTTGAATTTTATCTTATGTGTACTTGATCCTTATCTAGAAGTGCCAGAGAAACTGGTAAAGGAACACAGCCGCGTGAACGTAAGCAATGTTCCCAGGGTAACACAGCTAATAAACACTGCTGTAGAACATTGTCGGTGTGTTTATCTTTATTTGCATCTTTTCCCATCATTTAGGTTTGGAACTTAAAACCTCCCAGAGTGATCTTCAATTATTTGATGGACTTCTTTTTTTTTTTTAACAACATAAATTGGACATTTTCCTGGAGCTACGAGAGAACCATTCTGCAACACATCGGCATGGGAAGACAAATGTGTCTCCACAAAAAAAGAGAATTTCCTAGTACCATCATTCATCTAAGGATGAGGGACACAGTGGATTGTTAAGGAGAGCAACAAAGCATAAATGGAAAACAGCAGTTTTCTTATTGCATTGTTTAAATGTGAATGACTATAAGCCAATTTTTATAATATTTAAAAGAAAAGTGTAAAATAAAGCAAAAGTCATATATAACAAAAGAATTGTGAAAAAAATTGTCAAATACTCCTATAATACATGAAGTTATAATGTATAAGTATATAAAGAGATATAAAAAGCTATTAATTTGAACATGAAAACAAGAAACAAACATGACCAAATTTATATAGAAAATTTAAAATAATATATCAACTTCTGTGAGAATTTTGTATTCATTCTTAGAGAATTTCATAAAATTTTATTTAATATCCACCATTTTGTATAGGAAATTTTTAATGTAATTTTAGAAATCAAGCCCATACTTAAAACACAGCCACAGTTTTACACTTTACATTTATTAGATCTGGTTTGTATGTGAAGGGTCAGCAAAGGCAACACTGGAACAAGCACGCCCATTGCTCTGGCAAATTTTTCCAGAAACTAACTTAGCAGTTCATGTCAAATGTCTTTAAAAGTCTGACCCTGTCACCCTCTCCCCCAATGATCTATTCTGGGACAAACACTACAAATGTTAGAGAAAAATGTGTAGAATAAGATTCTCATCTATGAATCACATACAAAATCATAAACACATAACCAACATGCTCAGTGTCCACACATAGTAGGAGAGAAAATATGTAAGTTACTTCACACTCTGAGAGAATACCAAGCTCACAAAGGGGAAAGCTTCCTATGTTAGAAGCCAGGAGTCTCATGCTCCCTGGAGCCCGTGGGGGGACATAGCCTTTTTATCACTTTGAGTTGAGTCCTGTATGATTCATTTCATACACTGATATGAAATATGGGGAAAATAAATTTCTGTTCTTCTAAGTCAGTAATTTTGTAGTTGTAAATAGGAAACAAATAAAGCACCATTCAACACAAAACGAAGTTTCCTGTTATATTAAATAATAGAAGCTCTAAACATTTCCGAAGGAATGCACTTCTTCAATCTTATTTTTTAAGACATATGCAAATAGAGAGAAATAGGAAAGAAAATATTTAATATAATAATTATATTATACATAGTATATTGTATCTAATTATATATTATATTATTTTAATGTTATTATATCATATTATATTATAATCAGAAAGCTTTAATAGAAACTGATTATTGTTTTCTGAACCTATTTATGGGACCTACCGCATGGCGGTAACAATCTGCTGGTCTTTCTCTGCTGCAGCAATCTTCTAGGAGGTTCATATATACTTTAGTAATTCTTAGGAGCTCTGGTGTAGACAGTTCAGTATGTCTCCTGGAGTATTCATAAGTAAACCTGAGGTGTGCCAAACATGTGCGATGTTAGAACTCATACAAAGAAGAAAACTCCTGACCCCACTTTCATTGAGTTTAGTAAGATCTAACACTGTGTCTATTGTCAAAGCTAAATGTGGAATTTAGTCTGTTCATAGAACATTTTACACCACTTTTTAAAAACACCTCTCCTGTATCATATTTCAGACTACAGTCTTTCTTCGTCAAAGAGGATAGAATGTTTGAATTATTTAGAAACAATTCTTAGAATAATTGACATGTGAAGTATCATAGGCAGTGCACAATGCCGACTGTGCTTGGGAAAACACCTCCAGACTTCCGACTCGGAGTCAAGACTTCCGACTCGGAGTCAAGACTTCCGACTGGAGTGTTGAGAACACAGGTTCCCAGAGCAAGCCTGGTGAGACATAGGCTTTGCCGATTGCTCCCTCCTGTCACTTGCCAAATGTGGGAGCTACCCTTTCCTTAACTCCAAATCATAGGCTGTGGTTTACATGGCCTCAGAGAAAATGTTCAAGGATACAGGAGGGCAGGACATGAGGGGCCGAGGGGGAGGGAGAAGGACGGAGGGATATTAATGAAGCCATGGTAGGTGCTGTACGCCGGATCAAACTTCAGTCATAAAGACTTCCTGGACTTACTTTCTCAGTTCCATTTGGTCTCTAAGATAAACGCTACCTTGAATCTGAAGGCACTAAGCCCTAAGTTGGGATGCACACTGCTACAGGTTAATTTTCCCTATTTCTGGAATCTGAATGTCAAAATGCCTCTGAATCCAAAATTGTTTGAATGCCAATATGATATGATAAGTGAAATTTTCTATATCTAAACTCACATGACAGGTTACAGCCAAAATGTAGGTGTACTAAAAATCAGGTATACATTTTTATTTAATTTAGCTTATACACATAAGATGTATATGGAAGATAAATGAGTTTGATGTTTAAACTAGGGTCCTATCCTCAACATATCTCATTCTGTAAATGTAAATATCTCAGATTTTGTTTAAATCTGAAATTAAAAGAACACTCAAGAGACTTTTGTGCAAGATGGTAGGGTAGAAATCGTCTTTATATGAGCTTCTGAAGGAGTTAGAATACTAGAGAATGCATGGTGTCCCAAAGACAGTGAGTGAGAGCATCAGAAACCTACAAAGGAAATGAAAAGCCACCTAGACCAGAGCACCAATTAGACATAGGCAACTGGGCTAGAAAGATGGCTCAGTGGTTAAGAGCATGTTCTTCTCTTACCTTAGTTAAATTCTCAGCACCCATACTGGCTGGCTCACACCTGCCTGTAGCATCTGATGACCTCTGGCCTCTATGGACACCTGACTTCACATGTACACACACCCACACACAGATACACATGTATGCACCTAACTTTAAAAAATAAGCACAGCTGCACAGATGCCTGACAGATGATACTGAGAAGCAGAAGTCACTTCCAAAAGCAGTTTGTTTCTCCTTGCCGAGTGCTACTAGGGGTCAAGACTTTAAGAGTAGGCATATCTAAACCAACAGATGCACAAATTGCAACCCAGAAACAGAAGACCATGACAAGCAGAGCAAAATGTGATCCTCCAAAAGATCATAACCTCTCCACTAATGAACCCAAAGACAGCAGATTATATAAAATGCCAGTTGCAGGTTTCGAAAGTTTTCTGGTAAGCTCAATCGATGGCTTGAAACAGAAAAAGATAAGCACAAACAGATGACTTTTTGCCCAGGACCTGAAAGGTAAAGTAGAAAAGCTGAAAAAGCCAGCAAAATCAATAAGACGATTAGCAGCGTGGTGGGAAGATAGCAAAGCGGAGGGTACACTCAGCAAGGAAACAAGTGAGTGAAAGAGTGATGGAAATGAGAAAATCTGTCAATCAAATTTAAAAAACATAACCGTGTGGAAAGCACCACCAATGGAGCTAATAAAACAGACGAAATTATATTGCAATGGGGGACAAGGCTGACAAACTGTAACACTCCAACATCAGGAAACACACAAGACAAACAGAAACCATAACCACAGTGTCCAAGCACTTGAGTAAACAGTAAAGAAACCACAGGGTGAAAGAAAGCTGAGACAACCTTCCAATCTCCAAGTCTAGAGAAAGAAACAGACATTCGAGCACAAGAGGTGTTTAGAACCCCACATAGACATAATCGGAGAAGAGCCTTGATAACATAGTGTAGTCAAGATGTAAAACAAAAAAAGAGAAAAAGGCTCACTCATCAATACAAACTCATTGTAATGTCAGGTCTGTCATCTGAAATCTTAAAAGCCAGGAGATCATGGGATGATCTACTCCAAGTCCTGAAAATAAGTAACCGACAAGATATATGTATACAGGAAAGCCATCTTTTAAAATTGATGTGGGGAAGGACATTTCAGGACAAATTCAGTTCATATCTAAAGGAACATTACACATATAGGAAGAAGAAAGGCACCCTCAAGCACATAAGGACAGGAAGGAGTAAATTCACAAGACTAGATAAACAAAGAGCTACAAAAGAATCAGTCATGTCCAACACTGTGAAACGGCAAATCCCCTAAACTAATAGGAGAGAAAGGTAAGGACAAATTAAAACCCAAACAACTAGCAAAACAGTCTATAAAATTACAAGAATTGGAAAAAAAAAACCATCAATTATAATCCTAACTGTAAACTCACCTATAAAGGCACACAGACTGGTTGACCAGGTTAAAAACCTAAATCCAAGTATTTTTGTGGATGTGGATGTGCACATATGTGTGCATGTGTGTGCACATGTGTTTGTATGCATGTGTGCATGTGTGTGCGTGTGCATGTGTGTGTGCATGCATGTATGCATGTGTGTGCACATGTGTTTGTATGCATGTGTGTGTGCGTGCATGTGCATGTGCGTGCGCGTGTGTGTGTGTGTGTGTGTGTGTGTGTCTGTGTGTGTGTCTGTGTGTGTGTCTGTGTGTGTGTGTGATAAAACCAGAAGTGGTCATGGGAGATCTTAAGAGAAGGGGAGGGAGAAGAAAGGGCAGTGAGATTCCCATGACGTAAAATCAGATGGAGACGAACTGTGGGGAAAAGCTGTGTGGAAATGGGGGGCAGATGGAATAGGAGAAGGTGGTGGGACCGTGGCTGAGAAACAACACAATCCAGAGGCGTGCAAATATGAAAAGACCATAATGAGCCCCATTGTTTCACACTGACGGTAAAAATAATAAAGCTTATAGTTCAACTTGTCCCAGTGACAACCAGGATTCAGATTTAGTCCTGTGGCTTCCAGTCTGTGAATCTCTGCCTTGGGACATAGTTGGACAGCCAAGCCTGTGACTTCTTAAGACAGAGCCCTGGGATCCGTTCCTTCCTCTGTCATTTTTCCCTGTGAATCTTGAACAAGTCATGTAACTTCTTTATTTCTCAGCTTGGTCATTCAAAGTATTGGGGGAAATGGCACTTATTCTACATTTGGCTTTAGAATTAAAATGGATAGTCTGAATATATATTCAACCTATTGCCTGGTACATAGAAGGTATTCAGTAGATGTAACCATTATTATAACCCATCAATGTTTTTACTTAACAGTGTACAGAATAGCTCATGTACACACCATGATCTTTATAGCTGGTGAATTACAATGCCTTAACCTTCCACCCGAGTTAGCCAGCATAGGCATGTCTTATTTTCTATTTGCCTTCTAAGCTTTTAATAAAGAGTTATAGTACTCAGCAAAGAACTTGTCCGGGTCAGAATCTCGTTCTCGACACACATTTTCACTGTCAGTGAATTTGGCTTCTCTGGGAGATAAGTCTTCTGGTCTGTCGTCTTTATTTGCATTAATTATACAGTCTTCGCGCTCTGGTGTTTTCTTTTCACAGCACGCTTTGATTTTACTTGAGATGACATCTTGTTTTGAACACATATGGTTCATAACCTGGCTCTGCATCCAATAAGAACAAGAAAAGCTGTAACTCTTAGATTCTTGTCAGGAGTGCCCTTTCCATCCAAAAAGAATGGCTGCTAATAAAATCAATCCTGAACGTGGCGTCAGCACCCACCCACCAACTCATTAGATAGATAATATTCATTTAAATTTCACACTGACTTAATATTCAAGACGTTTCACAATAGTGTGGCTACTCTCTCCCCCTTACGATTTTAGGTCACATAACTAGGAAAAAAATAAGCTCCATCAAAAACTTATATCTGTTGTTAAATATTAGGTTTTTAAGTCCCCCCCCCCCACTCCTCTGGTACGTTGATATCTTTACTTTTTAAAAATTGCTGTATTTATCTATTGAGTTTCAGGGAAGTGGACACACATGCCTGCCATGCCACTATGTAGCATCAGAAGATTCCATGTGGGAGTTTGTTCTTTCCACCATAAGGGTCCTGAGGACCAAACCCAGGTCCTTAGCCTTGAAAGCAAGTGTCTTTGCCCACTGAGCCATCTCTCTGGCCTCACTGTCACCTTATTTTTTATTGTTGCACCCCATCAGAGCTGTCTCTGCTTTCCAACGTGGCTACTAAAGATAGAGCAACACATCCCTGCTAATCTAGTTCTCCTATGAACTAAAACTATTTTTCCAAGGACACAGAAAAACCACTAATATTTTATTTAGTGAATAAAAAGCTGGTTAGGGGGATAGAAGGATGGCTCAAAGGTTATAAGCACCGACTGATCTTGCAGAGGACCAAGTTCTATTCCTGGAACCCACAAAGTGGATCATGGCTGCCCATAACTCCTGTTCCAGAGGGTCCAAAGGACATGGCTTCTGTAAGCACTCACACAGATGTGGTGCACAAACACATATATATGAAAAAAAATAGAAATAAGAAATCTCTTTTTCAAAGGAAGGAGGGTACCCTCCAAGGAAAGGGAACTAGATTATAGTTTTATAAATGGACAAAGGAGAAACTAGAAGTGGAGGCTTAAATGGGGGGGGAGGGTTGAGAGGGCAGAATAGAGAAAGGAAGGAATGGGGGGCCCTTGAAAAACCACGTGAGACCTGCTGCTGCAGAAGAAAGGAATTTAAATGGTGTTGCCAGATAATGAGGGCAAAAATGCCCCAGCTAGAAATCTTAGGCTAACAAGTAAAACCCCCAGTAATATGAATGGGTTACATCTTTTTTGAGTTGTTGGCCAAAGGTGTCCCAATGACCTCCCCCAAACACAGGCTATTGCCAGTTCTATGGGTTACACTCCACAGTCTGCTGTAAGGCCCTATTGCTGAAGACGCCACTTATGTCATTGAACATAGAGAAATCTAGATAGTGCCCAGCTAGAAGCTTTACCCCTACTGACTGGCATTTATAGTGCTGGAAGGAACTGTGCATGTTATCGAAGGAGAAAAGTACCCATCGGTATCACCCAGTTACAAACCCTCCGATCTCTGGAACTGACCTGCCTGCAAGATATACTCTTCTAATAATGACACAAATATTATGGAAGTCATCAGCCACTTTGATTTATTTTGATTGGATTTAAATCTCACTCCAGGAGATGGAACCCATCCCTGACACTACTAAAGTGGCCAAGAGATGGAGACTAGATAGGTCATGGGCCTAGGGGAAGCCCCCAACTATGTTCTGGTAAAAATAAACGTAGCAATAAAATGAGTCCTAATGACATATTGCTATACCCATAAATCAGCGCATCACTGTACTCTCATCAGAGAACCCTCTTCTTGCAGTAAATAACACAGAGGCCCACAACCGGACCATGTGTAGAGAGTGCGAGGCTTTGGAACACACTGGGTCCTGAATGGGATGTCTTTATCAAGCCTTTCCCCTCAAAGATCATGGATCTGTGTGCAAGAGGAGGTAGAAAGACTCTAAAAGCCAGAGATGGTAAATGTTTCTGAGAAAACAGCACCTTCCAGGTACAACAGAGGAAAGTGGACACGCAGTTCCAGCCCTAACCAAGAATTGGTTTACAATTGACACCTGCCCGGAGAGGGAAAATCGGTTTTCTCTAGTGGAGTGACACTGGATATATCAACCATACTCCAGAGCATGCCCCATGCTCAGGAGCAGTTGTTAGTCAGCACAAAATGAACTGTGTGTGTGTGTGTGTGTGTGTGTGTGTGTGTGTGTGTGTGTGTGTGTGTGTGTGTGTGGCCTTTCTACTTTGTTTTGTTATTGCATTTGGTTCGTTCTGTTTAGTTTTCTTTTCTGAGAGGAATGAAGGACTTACAGTTGAGTGGGTAGGGAGATGGGGAGGATATGGTTGGGGGAGGGGAAAGAATGTGATCAAAGTATTGTAGGGGGGAAATATCAATAACAGAAGAACCAAATACTGATTAGGAAATTAACCATTATAGAAACTACCAGTGAAGACTTCCTAGGTAGAAGATACTTTCTAATTCATTTAATCATTTCCATGTGGCTACTATAAATCTGCAGCTATTCAAATGATCAAATAATATGCAGTGTATGAGAGAGAAACCCCTACCCTGCTCCCACTCTCTTACCTCTACATAAAGCTTGGGGACAAGGGAACAAGGGTTCTCTTATTCACACAAGATGAATTTTGAAATCAAACCCAGCTCTGGTCCCCTCTCCAGCTTCTCCTGCACCTTCACCCTACCCTGTCCCACACTCTCTGGGTACTTTAGGCCTCCCTAACTTGACTCAAGGTATTCCTACTGTCTGGAATCTTCTGGTGGACTCTGAGGGTGAAGGGCAGACGAGATGAGTCCAAGGCTAAGGTAAGAAATAGGATATGAATTGCTGCCACATTTCCAGCATTCATAGTTCATTTGAAGCCAGCACTGTTTGAGGTCCAGTGCTTTCTAATTTCCCGAGAATTCGTTTCTATTTTCAGTTAATAACAATTGGATTTCTTGCATTTCTCCATAAAGACATTAAAGGGAGGAAATTTGAAATACAATATGATCCCCTAGTTTAGCTTCAAGCCATAGAAAATTTAAATTATTATACTAGTTTAGTAAATTCAATTTAACATTATTAAACCCACATTCCCATAAACAACCAAATACTACAAAATAAATTATGAGTGGCATCCCTTTAACTGGGTTACATTTGAGAATAAAATAATTTAGGAGGACATCTTCTGTCCACTGCTTAATTTAAAGCAGATATTTCCCAATGCCTAAAATTCAAGTCATTTTAGTAATATACCGTCTTTACTGTAAGTAAAACAAACTTAAAACCATCACCATAAAGCCTGATTTTAACTAAGAAGGAATATGTGTATTTTTAATGAAATTGTATTGACTTTAAAGCACCTGAACAATTTCAACTCTACAACAATATGTTTACCCATATATCCCTTTTAAAAAAATCACTTTAAGGGTTATCAGATGCTGGGTAGGAGCAAGACATGGGAAGACATTGGTCAAGAACAAAATTTCAGACCTATAGGAGAAATCATTTCAGGAATTCTACTGTAAATATGGTGACCATAGTTAATAACAGCATGTCATATAATTTGAAAATTGTTAGGGAAGTAAATTGAAAGTATTCTTACCACAAAAACACAAGTATGTGAGAATAACATAGAAATCCATAGTAAGTCATTTGATTTAGACATATTACAATGTACATATATTAAAATATTATGTTTCATGCCATCAATATGTGTGTGCATGTGTGTGTGTGTGTGTGAGAGAGAGAGAGAGATATGGGAGAGAGAGAGAGAAGGAGAGAGAGAGAGAGAGAGAGAGAGAGAGAGAGAGAGAGAGAGAGAGAGAGAGAAAAGCTGGGAAGGAGGAAAGAAGGATCATTTGAAATTATTTGAAAAGACCTTAGAAAATCAAAGAAAGCGACTTTTAAAAAACGTAATAAGAACATAGAAGCAGAAGAAGCTGAAGAGGAGAGGCAAGAGAGGGCAGTGGTGGTGCACCAGGCTGAGGCTCTGCGGGCTCCTCACTGGATCCGTGGCACAGATCAGCTGGGGAAGACAATGAGAGCCCAGGCCTGATGGATGAGCAGAAGTCTCATATCCAGGCCATGAAGCCCATGACAAAGGAGGAGTGGGCCGCTCGACAGAGTGGAATTTGAAAGGTGGTGGACCCAGAGACAGGACGCACAGGGTTCATCAAGGAAGACAGTGAGGTTCTAGAGGAAATCGTAACCAAAGAACGACACAGAGAGATCAACAAGCAAGCCACCTGAGCGGATGGCCTGTCCTTCCAGATGCGAGCGGCCCTGCTTCCATGAGGGCCCTGCCACCCCAGGTTTGTGAACTGGGGTTGGTGTCTTGGAGACTGATGGGTCCAGGTGCCTTTCCTACTGTGCCTTTCCTACAGCCCAGCATCCTCTCAGGTGTACTGGGTGGCCTAAGCACCGAAGTGGACAGCAGAGTGTCACTATTAAATGATCTTGGTCACAAAAAATAAAATAAAATAAAATAATAATAAAAACCGTAATAAGAATGCCATTTTTCTGAGGTTTCCTGGGGGCTTCTGATGTAGAGGAAAATAATTGCTAATGGACAAGAAGAGATAGAGACGATAGATAACGGGCGTTCTAGTATAGTGAGGTTCACAGTTACTTATTACACACTTTATGAAGAATCAGAAGAGAGGAGCCTTGACGTATCTAAAGATAAAGAAATGACAAACTGACAATGCCTAAACTGATCAGTATACATTGTACATACAAAGGTATCACAATATCGTACCGAATCCCATAACTATGAGACATTTTATGTGATAATTAGAATGTAAAAGTTAAAAGTCAGTATTAAAAATCACTGGGTTTTGCTTTTTCTCAGAGGTTTTTTGTTTGTTTGTTTGTTTGTTTTTAAGGCAAATCTTTTAAAGAGAATGTACCTGGCTTCGGATGCACTGTACGACATCCCCTTCACAGCAATCTTCATACATGGAAGAAACACTCTCTAAGAGGGACGCGAGCTCCTTAAATCCAATCTTGGGGAATTTTTTACTGAATACAGCAATGTTTCTGGAAAGATCAGTGATAGGCGGCTAAAATAATTTAAATAGACAATAGATAAAGAGGGTCTTGACTTATGTTGCACACACTGTAGAAGGAGCAAGGGCACTTGAGTTTTACACAGAATTCCTATCAAATACCTGACAGTGCTGTTACAAGCTCTCTATCAGGGGTTCTCAGCCTTCCTGATGCTGCAACCCTTTAATACAGTTCTTCATGTTGTGATGAACCCCAAATTATTTTCATTCCTACTTCATAACTGTACATATCTGCTACTGCTGTGAATCATAATATAAATACAGATATTTACTATGGCCTTAGGTGACCCATTTGAAAGGGTCATTCAATCCCCGAGGGGTCACGACCCACAGGTTGAGAACTGCTTGTCTATATGCTGTCTTGGAAAATCACAGGGTGGTATTTTGCCACACACACACACACCCACCCCAATTCTGGATTCCAACTAGAAATCGCTTGGGAGGGGCTCTATCTGCCATAATTTCTACAGCCAAATATACCACGTGGGCTGATTGCAGTTATAGACAAACCATCACATGCACTTCCGGAATGTATCTCAGAACAGCCTCTCTTCCCGTGCATCCTCTCAACCCTAGGTCCTTAAGAATCAGGAAGACTACAAATAAAGTCATCAGCTAGTTAACAGAAGCAGCAACCAAATGTAATGTGTGTCACAAGCAAAATACAAAGAAGCACAACACAAAACTCACATAGAGTTTAAGACCTTGGGTCCAAATTTGATAAGGGCTCCACAAACAGTTCTTTGATAAGAAGATAATGCTTTTAAATATTGTGTGATGGGAGCTGCCTGAAAGAAAAGAAAAATTCTGTCGAAACAAGACCAAAATCTCACTCTTTTCTTAGTTTTTAATTATATGTATATCAACTACTCTGAAAATTTCCAGTTGCAGAAAATACATGGAATTTTTATCTCAGTAAATTTGCATCCTTGACACATTGCAAGGGTTGAGCCAGTATTCCTAATGACAGGATTCCATTTAGAAGAAGGCTTGTGGCAGCATGTCCCCTGAACATGGCTGTCACTACTGGCATGATTCCATCTTATTATTAATGCCAAAAGAAAGTTTGTCACAGACACAAAGCATCACATCAGCGTTTGCCCTGCAAATTTGCACCCTTGCGCTTTCTTGCAATGTATAAGGGAAACAAAACCAAGAGTGAGAATCCGGTAATTAGTGAATTTCTTTCAAGGTTTTCTGGTACAGAGTACATTTCTATCAGTGAGTTTACTAATATGGTATTGAATATGGCAGACATGCTTTTTGTAATGTTTAATTGTAAGTGAAGATCCGGAGCCATGGCATTGGGCGATTCCTCATCCTCTTGATGAAGTAAGTGTGGTACCCACCTTGGCTTGAAAACAGGTGGCTTTCTGTTGCTGCTCACAACATGTGGTCGCTGCCTCCTCAAAGCGAGCAGCAACAGTTAGAAGAACAGGGGCGAAGACAAAGGGGTTCCTTCTGGCCACCTCATACATATAGCTATAAAACATTAAGGTTTTTTTTTAAAAAGAGAGACGGAGACGGAAAAAGATGACTGACAAGGGAAAGGGGGAGGGGAAGAAGACAGCAAGAAAAACAAGTTGTAAAAATGAAGGAAAGGGTAAGAGAGGATTTCCACTGCAAAAACATTCATTGAGAAGCTGAAACAGTCATTTCCAGCCCTTAAAGTTGGAGCTGCTAACTCCAAATTAAGGTTGCCGTGGGCAGTTCTCATCCTGAACACCGCTGTGTGTATTCTTCCCTCCCTTCCTGTGAGGTAGGAAGTCTGTCTCCCTCTCTCCGCCATATCAAAGGAAAAGTCATCTAAACACAGCACATGCAAGATTCAAGAACATCCTTAAGTTCAGACAAACTTGTGATTGTTTCGAAGTACAATAACCTTCCAGAGGTGGGGTTGAGGCAAACAACCTGTCTTCGGCATTCACTACACTATGACAGAGAAATTAGAGGCTACAGTTCAACAATTTAAGTCTTCCCAAGGTCAAACTTGCAACTTCCCTTGGGAAGAAAATACTCCCATCCCCATGTCGCCTAGCTATTCAGGGCTGGACATACACCTCTGCCCTGTGGATTATCACATGAGAAGACACATAGCACTAATGTCGGAGTCTTAAAAGCAGGGTCTATAGCTACAGCCTCACTGAGCACAGGGCCTGACCCAATAAACATGGAATGAATTTATGAGTCAGCCGATTCACCAATAAACCCGGACAAGCAAAAGTAAAGAAAAGCCAAAGCTGTTCGGAAAATAAAATTATGAAGCTCAAAAAAGAAGAGTGGATTTTAACCCAACAAGAACAAAACCTTGAATCCTTTTGATACCAAAATTAAACTTACAGGTTTAGGAAAGATTCACTGTTATTTTTATAAGCTTGGCATTTCTCTTCTGGATCCAGAGCAGGGAAAGGGGGCAGAAATCCTATGTTAGCTTTCTTGTTGTAGAAGAAACAGAGTCTTCTTGGAAAGTTGGTTTCCCTGCAGCAATGAGAATAGTTATGCTTCTGCGGCAGCCCCTCCATATGACAGATCATGTTCTGGAGAGAATTGTTCTGAACAACAGAGAAGAAGACAATGTTCTGTCATGGTCAAACTCTCTTCTACCACTTGAGAAGGTGCTGTGGACACATGAAGGACAGTGCCACCTTTGGGGAAAAGGTTACAGTGTCCTCACAGCTATCTACAGGATGTCTTTACCCAAAGCCTTTGGAGAGCATTCCCCACATTGAGAAATGTCAACCAACAGCAAGCCTTCTTCACCTGTTACTACTTCCTCAATGCCTACTTTGCAGTTCTGTAATAGACACTGTGTCAGTAAATTGTCACGTGCTCTTTAAGCTTGTTGAAAATGGATTCTAGGACATTTATTTTAAGGGTCTACTAAATATCTCTGTCTGGGACAGGCTGGCCATCTAATTCCATGATAGGGAGAAAGGATACCAGCAAACAGCTAAGAGTATTATAGACACTGTGCTCCTTCTAATAGAGGCTATTATTGTTTGCCCCGTGATATAAAAACATCTGCAGTGGGATGAGAAGCTGCATACTCGTTCCCTGAGAGAACAGGCTGATGTCCTGATAAACCCCAGCTGGGAACTCTAGCAAAGCATTTATTTCTTTTGAGTGGTTTAAGTGTCTGATCTGATGTTACCTTTGTTTGTTCTCTTCTACTAGATGTGTTAAGTGCCTAGTTTGATATTTTGCTATCTATATGCTTCCTTTGCTACTTGGTTTGTTTGTTTGTTTGTACTTTGGCTTGCTATACATGCTTAGTAAACTCTCCCCTTTGAAACTGAAAGTAGCCAGTATCTATTAGTCTCAGTACCAAGCAACTTCCTCTGTGGGGTTTCTTCTTATCTCCCAAAGTTGAAAACTCAATGTGGCTTTGCTCATGATGTCCAACATTTTTTATTGGGATTCAATTTGGAATCAGCCCAGAAGAGGGAAATGTGAGAGCAGAGCATGAGACAGTAAGAGAAGCAAGTAAGAGCCTTGACCCTGTGCATGGATCACGGAAGATCACCCCTTCCTGTGCCGATGTGACTGTCAATAAGTCATAGGCGTAGAGATGGAAAGTGAAAAACTCAGTCTTCCTAGGTATCATAAGACAGAACTGTGTTTCCCTTGAGAAAAGCACCTTATCCTAAAAATGAAGCTAAGTAAAATAACATTATGTACCCAGGCAGAGTGTTCTTGTAAAGAACCCCCATGTGTTTCCTAGCACCCACGCAATCACCTCACAAATGCCCATAACTAAGGCTTCAGGGAATGGGCAGCCTCTTCTGCCACTCACACACAATTAACCACAAAACCCTATGTGTCTAGAGCACCATTCTTAGATCTTGTTCAGATGAGCATCACAAGCCGGTCACTTACAGCTGTCTCAGAACACTCCGGAAGTGTGCTATTAGCCAAGCACCTGTCTCTGTAATCCAGCATGGCTTCCACCATCACTTCCGCCTCATCAAAGGATGCTTCCTGAACATACTGGGCAAACGAGATGATTGTCCTGCAAGGGTTCATGGAAGGTACACAGTGATCTTCTGCAGAATTTCTACTTATGACTAAAAATAACTCATAGAAATGGTGAATGGGTTTACTGTCTCTACAGCTGCTGTTTAATTAAATTATCTTTAAGGAGCATTTGTCTTCCTAGACCATATCAGACAACAATACAGTAAGTGTTATCATCAAAGGATTCCAGAACAACTCACAGGTATGCCATGTTCTCGTCTATGAATTTCTGGGTGGCATTGAAATGATCTGAAAATCAAGGATATTTGGGTTATCACGTATCTTTATATTTTTACATTTTCCTAATAAGTAACTTTTCATGACATTCAAGTGTGAAACTATAAAAGGCTTATAGCAGAAATATTTTTAACATATTTAATAAGGAATGTGAAAGTTTCTCTCTCTCTCTCTCTCTCTCTCTCTCTCTCTCTCTCTCTCTCTTACACTCTCTCTCTCACATACACACCCCAAATGTGAGACCTAATCACAGATGAGTGTGTATTCAGAAGTTATAATTTCATTTATTTGAATTTATCTAAAATGGAGCAGATTTTCCAGTGACAGTGTGCCATTTCTGTGCCACATGTCTGTCATTTATGACAAGAGAAGCCACATGAAGATTAACTGATAGGTAATGCCTTCAAGGCAAGGCCCAGGGACAGCTAATATGCATCCGTGCATGGTGACAGCAGTATAACTTTTAACACTACTCGTGTGATCTCCAGGTTCATCCAAAATCACAGATCCTTTCTCAGGTCAAAGAAGATTTACGTTTGTTCGCATAGACTACATTTTTGGAGTACTTATTATTTTTTATGAAATATTGATCTGGGTACTATGAAACAATCACCAATTATTAACAGAGCCACCTTCCTTAAACCTTGGCTTCCTGAGCACTCTCATAATAGGAATAGATTGTGCACATGCACATAGTAGGAATAGTTTGTGCACATAGCTATAATCCAATTTAGTATAAAGTTAAATATTCATCATGAATGCTTTGTAATCCCTAAGTAAAGAACCAGAAAAGATTTAGTGGGAGTGCCATATGAATTAATACTAAATAAAGAAAAATATTTCAAAAATTAGCAAGAGAGTAAGATGCCCAGTCTTATGTGTAGAGAAAATATGTAAGAGAAAACACAAAGGCAAGAAACCTTGAGACAATTTTGGAGAGGCACAATCTGTTTCATAAGAAGAATGAGGCCTCCTTTAGAGCTTGAATTATGAGGATTTTGCAGGTAAAACCAAGAAGTGTGGGCTTCAGTTGGAAGCCATTGAAACTGTCATATGGGATAGCAATGTGACCATGTTTACACAGTAAGAAACACCAGGCACTGAAGCATCCTATGTGGGCCTTCCCTCGGTGCCTAAAAAATGGAAAGCAATAGGAACTACTTGTCAGGTAGAAAGAAGGATAATCGGATAGGATACAGTTGGAAGATGATTAGGGGCTGTAGTAATTGTTCTATTGCAAAAAAACAAAACAAAACAACAACAACAAAAACCAGTAGGATCTGAATCTTGCTGGGAGTAATACAAAGGAAAGAAAGCACAGGCGCAAAACACATTAAATAGACAAAGAGTGTCAGGATCTGAAATGGGTGTTACATGAGGAAAGCAGAGGAAAATCTCGAGCATTGCCCTCTCATCAAGCCCGAGTCTGCCCTCACTAGCGGGTACCTCACGGGTTGTGTGTAGGATACAACACAGGCCAGGACCAGTGAGATATGCAATACCCTTGTGCAAATTATAATCATTTATTAATTATTCTTTTAGGATTATAGTGTCATTACATCACTCTTCATTCCCCCACCTGTGCTCCTGTTTACCCCTCCCCATTCTCTTTCAAATGCATGACCATGTTTTCATTAATTGATGAATTGTTGTTATATACATTATATTTATTTATATATTCTTTGATACATAGATACAACCTTATCAGTCTGTATAAGGTTGATACTCTGTATCACTTGAGTATATGTTTTCTGGGCTGATAATAAGCAAATTACATTCATGTACAGAAAATGTGGCTTTCTGGCCAGACGGGTTTAAAAAGACCTTCCTCTGGATAGGAAAATTTCAAAGTTTCCTCATTTGGTAAAATGTAAAAATTGCCCTTTCCTGCAGGTTGACACTCCTTATGTGTCTGTTGTTTTGGGTTTGTAACAGACAGCTGAGGGAGAAAGCACAGTATTTATCATCTAGTTGGGAGACATATTGGACAACCAAAAATATTGTTTAAAGATTGTATATAAAGGTTTATACATGTGTATGTGTGTGAGTGTGTACATGTGTGTGTGTGTGTGTGTATACATACTGTATCTACGTTCTTCTGTTAGACTAAATATATCTGTCATAAAAAATTCTAATATTTTGAAGTCCAAATTACATCTCAATACAACACTATCCAGAATGTTGGCTGTTTCTAAGTTCAAAACATCCTGTAGAATAAATAATATGACAACCAAAATGAAAATCTATAGTAGGCTGTTTGAAATTACTGACCAGTATACATATACTAAGAAAAGAGAGAGAAAAATAAATAAAACCACAGGAATAATTAAAGTTTTATGAGGCTAAAGAAAAGTAATTTCCCTAATTTAGTCGTCCCTGTTAATATACAAGTAAATTTCTTACCTACGTCCTTAGGTTTTGTGGGTAGGGCTAGGGATTCAGTCAAAGACAACAGAAAAAAAATAAAACCTGTAAGTTTTAAGTGGCTCATGTTTAAATTTTAAAAAGAGGCCACATTCAAGAGAGTAATGAGACTGGGGAAAAACCAACTTTTTACAGTATTCTTTGACCTAACACTTGTTAAAAAGTAACCTAGTTAATCTATTTCTGAAATAAATAGGCTTTTTTGTCATAGTGCAAATTTCTTGGTAATTATTAACTAGGGGAAAAATTATGTTGTGTTTCACTGGGGGGAAAAATCTCTTGAGTTGAGAAAAAAAAAAGTCCACAGGGTAAGAATAACTCTATCCCAAAAGTGGTAAAATACTCCAAATGTTAAAGGAGAAAAGTCTAGCTAACACATCAAAAAGGAATCGAACGCACTATAAAAACAGTAAGTTTCTGGGGCTTGGGAGGTAGCTCAGTCCATAAAGTCCTTGCCTTTGAAGTCCATAAAGTAGGAAGACCTGAGTTTAGTCTCCAGAGCTTGTGTAAAAGGCAGGCTTTCTAATGCATGCCTCTCATTCCTGTACTGAGAAATCTAGCTAGGCAGTTCCCTGTGACTCTCAGGCCAGCCGGTCTACATCATTTGATGATTTTCAGGTCACTGAGAGACTCTAACAGGGGCGCGCATGCACACACACACACACACACACACACACACACACACACACACGCACGCACGCATGCACGCACGATTTTCAGGCCTCTGAGACTCGAACAGGCATACACACACACACACACACACACACACACACAGACACACACACAGACACAAACACACAATGGACAGTTGAGAACAGAACTGAAAGTTGTCCTCTGGCTTCCACAAAAATACACATACATGCACACACATGTACATGCACACAAACTCACAAACACAAAACAGTAATTTCACTTGTAATCAAAGAAACTGAAAATAAGTTTTCTAAATCTATAGAAACAGAACAAAGATAACGCCAAAAACATTGATTTCTGGAAATATATAGGAAAATCAGTGTTCATGCACCCAAGCCTTTAGAAAAGCGGCTTTCGGTAAGGTCTGATAATCTTAAACACTCGTGACAGTTGACCCAACCCTTGAATCCTGGGACTATATTGAGATCTCACTTGTGAATGCTGAAATCTTTATCATCTGTGGTCTTGTCGTGTCTGGCCTTCAGTGAGTTGAGGGGCGTCCTTTTCACAGATGATCTGAAAGTTCTGGTCAGGAATGGATGTTTAAACCCCCCAGCCATCACAAGGGTTGTGTTCTTTATTTTGTACAGCAGTGTGCCATCCTCACTATTGTGTATGTGTTCAGACATTCTCCATCTCTAGAAGAAAACCTCCCTTGACCATAGTGACGGATCCTTTTGAGGTGCTGTTGAAACCCACTTCCTCGGGAACCTTGCTGAAGTTTTTTTTCTCACAGGATTACCAGACCATAATTTTCCTCTCTTTCAATGTCCTTCAGTGGCTTTGGTACCGGGTTAATGTGGGCCTTATAAAAAATAAAAAATAAATAGCTAGGCATGGTGGTGGTACAGACTTTTAATCCCAGCACTTGGGAGGCAGAGATAGGTTCTCTGTAGGTTCCAGACCTGGGGGGAGGGGGAAATATATATATATATATATATATATACACACACACATATATACATATATATGTATATATATATGTGTGTGTGTGTGTGTGTGTGTGTGTGTCCAACCAGAGCTATATGTTGAGACTCTGTCTTAGCAAATAAAATGAGTTTTTAAGTGTTCAAACACATACACACACACACACACAAATGAGTTAATAGAAAGAAAGAAAGAAAGAAAGAAAGAAAGAAAGAAAGAAAGAAAGAAAGAAAGAAAGAAAGAAAGAAAAAAGAAAGGTGAATGGATAGATGACAAAATAGCTTACCTCCCAAAGGGAATCAGAGATGGTTGATTCCAGACCTAATATGAGTGAAAATGGCCTGGGGACATAGATTTGTGTTACCCCAAATACCACATTCCAATGTGATAGTGACTTTATAAAGTTTTCATTGCAACAGAGCAAAGAAAGACATAAATCAAGGTTTTGGGGTTTTTTTTGAAATTTATGATGGAAACATCAAACAGGCATGTTTTGTAAAAGGTCGAAGTCTCTCTGCTGAGCCTCAGGTGTCATCTGACGACACACTTAGTTTTTGAGGTGGGAGAGGTAAGGGTTCTGTTTGCCTATTCCCCAAAGAATTTTACCTGACAATCCCAGTGATGATAGTTAGATGCAGTTGGGCCTTAAAGCCTAGTGCGGCAGCTAGAGCTAGCCCAAGGTGATTTTGTTGTGGACCGTTGTGTACACCGTTCCAGCTCTCCACACTCATGGTTCTGGTCATCAGTCAGCCTTGTAGTATCCTTAACTCAGGTGATTTTTTTTTTTCTGGGAGCTCTCCTTTGTAAATGTTTTCATTCCACTTGGATTTTGTAGAAGTTTGAGAATGATTGGCACTCATTTGTGGTCGAAACCAGCTGTGCAGACACCCAACAGTTGTCTTTGTGCTGTTAAATAGACTGTTCTGTGTACTCCTCTTAAGTTTGTTTAGTCTGAAGTGTAATTTAAATCTAAAATGTCAATGATTCTTTTCTGTCTGGAGGTGGGGAATTGAATCCGTCTCTCCTCTCAGGCCCATTGATTTGCTATGATATTTTTATAATTTGCATATCTTCCTGTTATATATAATACGGCCTTTCCTCTAGGGATTCTTAAGAATCGCAGGGTCATTTTGGAGTCGAGATTAACTTGGACAAGAAGCCGTGGCAATGAAATAAGAGAACGATAGAAAGATGGTAGGACCTACGGTAATGACGGTGGAACTGTCAATCAGAAGGAAGAAGGGAGGGATTACTGTCCTCCTCCTGTGCTCCCGCTGTCCCTCCTCTCTGCTTCCTCCCAGTTGCAAGAGCTCTCCAGAGGTGCTCCACTACAGAGGAAGTGGAATGATAACTGCAGAGAGGACTGTCAGGGAGGACTCTGTGATGGGTCACCATCCAAAACTGTGGGTCTGTGGTGACGCAGCTGTTTGGGGTCTGCCGTTTCCAGTAAGTAAACTTTCTCCCACGCCGCGTAAGCCGAGACACATATTTGTCACAGGCGCCCTCTCTGGGGTGAGACGGTTGCTCCTGTCTCCCCAGAGGAGTGAGCACAACGCTTCTGCTGCTTTGCTCTTTTCTCATTGTCCGGTTGCCTTCTCATCTTTTCGTAGCACTTTTTACTTAAAGCCTATTTGTCTCTGCTTGCTGTCCCTGCATTGCTGTCCCTTCTCTCTCTTGGTTCCATTTGCATGAAGTATCTGTTCTCATCCCTTCTTTCTCCGGCTATGTGCACTCTCATACGGGAAGTGAATCTCACAAACAGCACGTGGTTGGCTCCTTTTGAAACCCAGGTAGCCAGTCTGTTTTTTTTAAATTGAATTTAATCCATTTACATTCAAGGTAATTATTCAAAAGTAAGAACACACTTAGTTCACTTTATTCACACTTTAGTCACTGTTTTCTGGTGGGTTTGTGAGTACTTTCTTCCTTGTTTGCTTGTCTTTGTTAGCAGATTTATGGCTTTCTCAAATGCTATTTTTTTAATCTGTTTTAGCTTTTGTGACTACATGAAAGGTTCTTGTTTTATGATCTCCTTCTCCTTAAGGATATACAATAGTAATTGAATCTGTCTTTGGTGATATGTTTCGGGATATTTGATCACACAGTGAATACTGAGATTGTGTTATTTACTGGAAAAAACCTATTTCTAGATGTGGTGTGGCTCATCCCGTAGCATATACCTTTAATCCCTCTGGCTGGAATACAGACATGCTCCTAGTACACACCTTTAATCCCAAACAATGAAGGTGAAGTTAGTTTGTAGAAGGAAGCACCCATGTTTGAAAATGGTGTCTAATTGAGTGGCAGATAAAGCGACAAATCAGAGAAATATTTGACAGAAGATACACCCAACTTTCATGAGGAGAGAGAGGGAAGGGAAGCTATTTTAAGAGAGCAGGGTGGAGCGAGAGGGGAAGGAAGAGAGAAGAAGATAGAGAGGGGAGGGGAGAGGAGAGGAAGGAGGCAGGTTTACTGAGATAGTTTTACAGAGACAGGTTGAAGAGAGAACAAACTAGACAGAGGTGAAGACAGAGTGAGCCAGAGAATGAGAAGGATCCAGAAGATTAGAACAGATTGACAAAGTTAGTATGAGGAGAGCAATTTAGGAGAGGCCGAGAGGAAAGAGAGAGAGAGAGAGAGAGAGAGAGAGAGAGAGAGAGAGAGAGAGAGAGAGAGAGAGAGAGAGAGAGAGAGGTGTCTGATTGAGTCAGTCAGCTGGGAGAAGAGTTTGAGCCACAACAGCTGAGTTGAACCAACCAGTCAGAGCTCAGAAAGAACTAGAAAGGGTGAGCTTATTCAGCAGTACGTCATAAAGGCTGAAAACATTCTAGACCTAGATTAGATTGCATGAAGGCTAGAAGCTTCCAGGACAGGCCTGGGTTAGCAGACTGAGGCAGTAAGTCTTAGAGACAACAACTACTTTGGGAGAATAAAATTTACTTTTAGGGTGATGTAATCATTCCTTCTTCTGAACTATAACTTTGCATTTGAGGAAGAAGCCACTATCCTAGACTCTTGAGTATCCTTGGACATGAATAGAGCTTCAGTTTTTATGATAGTCTGGGAGGATCCAGGCTGGGAAAAGGCATCTGGCAATTTCTTCAGCCTGCAGTGTTTGCTGTCAGATTCTCTAGCAAGGCTGTAAAAACAGGTAGGGCTGCAGGCTGAGCCCCACTGTTTAGTGAGATCATTGGTGGGCTCTGAAATCAAGCAGATTTGTTGCTGTCTGGCTATTGTAATCCTCTCCACTCTAGCAGGTTCATAGGCTCACAGGTTTGAACAGTTGGTCTCTAGCTCTTAGCATCAGTGTGTGTGTGTGTGTGCATGCGTGCATGCGTGCGTGCGTGCGTGCGTGCGTGTGTGGTATATGTGTGTTGTGAAGCCTCTGGGAAATGGGTCATTAAGAATGTAGGCCACTAGAGATTAGCTCTTGAAGGTTGTAGCTTGGTCATTCTTCTGGGTTTTTAGTTTTGATTTCTGGTCAACGTCATGCAACAAGTCGCTGCTATTGCTCCTGCCCCATTGAGTGAACCTTTGGCCATGTCTTCTTGACCAGGATAAGCTCTGAGCCCTTGTACTGTGAGCCCAAACAAATCCTCCCTCCAGTTGCTTCTGTCAGGTGTTCTGCCACAGGGCTGTACTCAGATGCCAAGCCAGATGGGATGGCTGATTGTACTCAGAACTTCAGGAGGGTTGAAGTCTGTCTTCCATATCAGACAGAGCTGCTGCTTAAGACAGATGAACAGAAACATCTGTCACATCTGTAGTTCATTTCCATGCCAGAGGTAGCCTGTGAAGTGGGCTAGGTATTTCTATTTCTAGATTGGGTGTGGGAATTGTTGGCATCTCATCTAGGCTCCGCCCCAGTTGCCTGGCAACAGCCAGGTATACCTGACTCACTATAAAAGGGGCTGCTCGCCCTCCTCAATCTCTGGCTCTCTTCTCTTCTCCTCTTGCTCTTGCCTCTTACCCTCTTCCCCCTCTCTCCCCATTCTCCTCCCCCATCTCTCCCCACCACGTGCCTATGGCAGGCTCTTCTTCTTCTTCTTCTTCTTCTTCTTCTTCTTCTTCTTCTTCTTCTTCTTCTTCTTCTTCTTCTTCTTCTTCCTCTTCCTCTTCCTCCTCCTCCTCCTCCTCCTCCTCCTCTTCTTCTCTCTCTCTCTCTCTCTCTCTCTCTCTCTCTCTCTCTCTCTCTCTCTCTCTCTCTCTCTCTGTCTTTCTGTCTCTACTCCCTCAACTCCCTCTTCCCATGCCCTAAATAAACTCTATTCTATACTATACCATCCTGTGGCCAGTACCTCAGGGGGAAGGGGCGCCTTAGCAAGGGCCAGCAGAGGCACCCCCTATTCCCTCATACCATACTGCACCTTCACCAAACATACCCCTTCCTCTCTTTTTATAAAACACAACAGTAATGCCCCATGTTCTGTAGCAATTCATCCAGAGGGCACTGGACTATGACCTAGGGCTGGAGGATGGAGCTGACTCAGCCAGGTTGGGATTCTCCCTTTTTAGTAATACGATGTTCAGTCTACAAGGGAGAATAAATATGCGATCTAAAGTCTGCAACATTTTGAGTGGATTTAGTGAGTCGGAATCATTGAAGTATCGTTGATACATAGCTAAACTGCACATATTTAAAGTGACAAGGATTTATGTAAAACCATCATTACAATCAAGATGGTGGAAATATATGCAGCACCTCCAAAAGCACCCAGGTCCTTCTGTAGTCTCTCCTGCCAAGCTCATCATTTCTTCCTCCCCCAGACAAACCATGATCTGCCTTCTATGGTTGGACAATGATCTATATTCTCTATAGTTTTGTATGAATGGAGTAATAAAATGTGCTCTCTATAACCTCACTCTTCATTAGTAGCACTAGAGAGTTGTAGTCATGCTATCTGATATGTCAGTTACCCTTCTTTCCTAGGTAGTATTTCACTGGACAAATATGAATATCCCAGGGTCAGCTCACCCACTGTACAATTTTATTGCTGTCACTTTTAAGTCATGTCAGATAAAGCCTGAACATTTGTGTGCCTTTCTTTGTATGAACATGAGCATCTTCTTTGCGGTACATATCTAGGAACAGAATGTCTGCATATAATGTGTGTGTGTTTATAAGAAAGAACCAAAGATAGATGAACCCTTTTCCATTCACACAAACAATGCGTGAACTCTAAGCCTTTTGACAATTGATATAGGTGGTATTTTAATCACAACTATTCTAATAAGTGTTTCATTTTACTTTTAATTAATGATGTTTGATGTGTTTTTGTGTTTTGTTTGTTTGGGGCTTTGTTGGTTTATTTGCTTGGTTTTACCGTTGTTCTCTCTTGGTAAACCTTGGATGAGGGGGTCAGTTAGTTACTTTTTCTTTTTTATGGCATTGCTTACTTGCTCATTGTTTGGTCTTGAGGGTTGGTTAATATTGTCTAGAAATGAGTAAGCTCCTGTCACACATGCCTTGACTACCTATGCTCTGCAAAAGTATTACCTCCAAGCTTGGATTCATCTTTCTCATTCTGTTAGTGATGTCTTCTAGAATTGAATAAAACTTGCAATTTATTTCTTTACGGATTATACTTTGGATGTAATAATTAAGGACGTGTGAAACCAAAGTATTTTCTCTGTAAGTTTTGTAATTTTGGATGTCACATTATGTATGATCCACTTTGGCTCATTATGTGTGGCACAAAGCATGGCTCTCAGTTCTCCGGGCACTCAGAGTTCCAGTTGTTTCAGAACCATTTGTTAGAAAAGCCCTTTCCTTGCCTGAGGCTTGCCCTGTCGTATTTCCCAAAGATCAGTTGTCCGTATTTGAGTGCGCTCATTTCTGATCACTGAATTCTGTTACGCTGACCCGTTTATCTATATTTAGACAAATCTTCTATCCTTGTTACTGTAGGTTTATAAAAGTCCTTAAAATATAAAGTAATGTTGGCCCTGATATTTTCCTCCTTTTAGGGGGCTATTTTAGTCATGGTACATCACTTCCATTTCTGTCCAAATTGTGCAATCAGCTTCTCAATTTCTAAAATAAAACACAATAAAATAAATTCTTGTATTTTGACTGGCATTTCACTAAATCAAACTTCAAAAGATTGCTATTTCATCTTCTGGCCTTCCGACAATGTAGACCTCACCACCTTTAAATGTCCTCTTTAGTCATTCTCAGAACGATCTGTAGTGTTTCTAGATGGCCTAGTCACACATTTTTATAGTTCCCGCTTCTAAGTGTGACAGCAGCGCGCCCAGGGGCCATCCATGCCCAGTCCCCTTGCTGGGCTTCCCTCTCCCTGGGTTGGACACCTAAGGGACACTGGCTCATCTCCTAGAGTCATCCCCAACAATGGTGTCAATTTCTTCCACCAAACCGATCTCACCCACTCTCTGGTTCTCTCGGAAATTTATTATAACCTCTGTAAGGTCACAACCTGGTGACACTGCTTTTTGATTCTCTCTGTCACTCTCTGCCAAGGCGTCTGGGAATCAGTGACCATAGAGTGAGTATTCCCAGGACAGGATCTGCCAGCCAGAGAGAGCAATTCGTGCTGAATTTTCATGTATCCTATGAAAACAAGGCAACTCTATGTTACATTTCTCACTAGTACACTTAAAGTAGGCAGATAAGGAACAAGAAGACCAGGCAGAACCTAACAGTGCTTATGCTGAGAATGTTTTCTCCTGTCACCGAGGCATCCAACTTCTACTGTGGTAGATCCAGTGTGAGTGGCTTTCATCTTCTACACTGACTGCTTGCTACTCATGACTTTTAAAAGAATCTGTTTAGGCAATGGTGTGTAAAACTCTTACAGGGTACGGGGTGGGGGTGAGGGCATGATCCCTAGGATGAACCAGAGACCTAGGATGGGGGAGGCTCCAGGGAGTCCATGGGGGTGACTCTAGCCAAGGTTTCTAGCTGTGGGGCATATGGAACCTGAAGTGGACCTCCTATAGCCAGGCAAGACTCCCAGTGGAGGGTTAAGGACACCAACCCGCTCACAAAACCTTCAACCCAAAATTTGTCCTGCCTACAAGAAGTGCAGGGACAAAGATGAAGCAGAGACCAAGGGAATGACCAACCAATGACTGCCCCAACCTGAGGCCCATTCCACTGGGCAAGCACCAATCCCTGACACTATTAATGATACTCTTGTTTTCTGTTTACAATTAGAAACATAGCAGAACTGTCCTCTAAGAGGCTCCACCAAGCAGCTGATCAAAAGAGATGCAGAGATCCACAGACAAAATTTAGACATGGAGCTCAGGGAGTCTTGTAGAAGAGTTGGGAGAAGGATTGAGGGACCTGGAGTGGATAGGGACTCCACAGGAAAACCAACAGAGTCAACTAACATTGATCCTTTGGGACTTCCCAGAGACTGAACCACCAACCAAAGAGCATACATGGGCTGGACCTAGGTACCCCTGCACCTATGTAGCAGATGTGCAGCTTGGTCCTCATGCAGGTCTCCCAACAACTGAAGTAGGGACTGTCCCTGACTCTGTTGCCTGCCTGTGGATCCTGTTCCCCTAACTGGGCTGCTTTGTCTGGCCTCCATGGGAGAGGATGTGCCCAGTCCTTCAGTGACTTGATGTGCCAGGGTGGGTTGGTACCCAGGGGGGCCTCCCCCTTCTCAGAGGAGAAGAGGATGGGAGTGTGGGGGGAGGGGCCACACAAGGTAGAGACTGGTAGGGGCTGTGATACAGATGTAAAGTAAATAAAAAAATAAATGGAAAAAAACTCTTATTTATTTTTTTTTATAAATAAGTGGACTAGGAGAAGTGAAACAGTTGAAAAGTCTTTATTCCTAAGGTATAGAAATCTCACATGGAAGTCTTCACCATGTGGTTAAAGTACTGTCAGTTACAATTAAGCCAAAAAGCTCGAACCAAAGCATCAACACGTTTTCTGTCCTCTCTTCCTTCTGCAATAGAAAAAAAAAAGTTTATATTACTAATTAAGTAGAAAGAGAAGGCATTTATTATTTATTTATTTATTTATTTATTTATTTATTTATTTATTTATTTATTGTTAATAAGAACGTAGGAAAGCCTTCCTATAGCATTTTCTGAAGCCTTTGAAATCTCCCCAAATTTTGTTTTAGTGTTTTAAAAATAAACCTCCTTTTTGACATTATATTCATTTTAAAGAAAATTAATGATACTTCTTAGAATCATCACTATATTGATTGATATAGAGAGAGAATCATCATCATTCTTTAGCCTGGGCCGAACTTCTTCTTACCTGGAGATGTTTAAACCCCCAAAGCACCACGAGTTTTGGAAATCAACTTTGGACCCTGGAAGTCAAGAACATATACAGATGCTGAGTAAAGAGGCAGAGGACTGTGCCAGACAGACATCCACTCCTACAGTGCCTCATCTCCACTGTGGACATGCAGACGTGTGCTCTTACCTGAGGTCAGGAGCATTTCCTACAAATGTTCTCCTAATATCTTGATCATTTAATTAATATGCTAACTAGTGAATTCCTTTGATTCACCTAATGAGAATCGATTAACTTGAGCTCAGAAGCCGTCTATGTTATCATCAATTATTTATATATTTAATCATTCCCTTCTAGGAAATAAATCAAAATTACTCTTAATATAGAATACATTTTTAATTCTCCCTAACACTTAGGAAACTGTGTTATTATTTTTTAAACCCCATAAAATTTTCAAAAATATTTAAATTTGTCATTATTTTAAGTTATGGATTTGTAGGATAGTATTTCTGTTCTTTACTGTGGGATACGCCCACCAAGACTTTGGGGAATGAGATGTTCCTACGTACCTCTTCTGCAAGACAGGCTTCCTGATCCTCAGCTTTGCAGCACTTCTCCAAAAAGCCAGCAAAATCGGCAGTGACAGCCACATGCTGCTCCTCTGTCATTTCAGGCTTTTGCTTCACCAGGTTAATGAGAAGCCTGTGGTTTAGAACAAAAGAAAATACAGGAGAATCTGCCATGCAAAATAGCACTTACCCAGAACATTTTTAGTAGAACATTTTCAGAACCCTAGCAGCCATCCTCAGTCACCTCTCCTTCCACTCGTTGCCAAGGTTAGCCCTCATACTTTTCATCAGAAAGAATGAGACTAGAAACATGCCAAGCCACTGGCCTGCCCTGGTGCAAGTTACAGAGGAGACACTGTGTCAGGATTCTATGTGCTTCTATGGAGAGGGAGCTGTGCTCTCTGTCTTGCTTACTTACATTATCCTTGCTTCTTTGCTCTTCTGCAGTGTGGTTATCCATGCACACAAACCCAGATGTCCAGATGCTGACATCTGCCACTATCATAGCTTAACCTGAGGAGCACTGGCTGCATATAATACTCTCTTAGTGGTGATTATGTGTTGGAGTTAAAGTTGGCAAGGCCATAAGGAAGCTTGGGAAAGGAAGCACCTTTCTTATTATCTCTCGAAACACACTCTGCCTGGGGTGAAGAAAAATGGGAGAATAGGTCTCCCAATGGAGGAAGCTCATGTACAAAGCCAGTGAGTAGTATATTTAAATACATGAATGTCTAAGAAGATAAGTTCCCCTGGCTTCACCCCATTCACATTACCGAATGTCTCCTCATGAATGGTGTGTTTATTTCCTTTTTTAAAAAAAACATGGTTGACCCAGATATAACTATACTGCTGGTAGATGCGGTCACGCATTTCCTATAATTAGAAGTGCCCAGAACTCACTACAACAATCTCTCCTAATTTTTCAAAACATCTCATCCCTTTTCCTTCTACTCACAAATATATTGCAATTGTTATGACAGAGACAATTTTTCATAACCAGAAAATTGTCTGCCTCCGTGGAGTTTTTCAAACTAACTTCCCCCAGAAGGCCGTGTGAACACTGAAACAGAGCTAATTTTAAAGAGACTGTAAGTGTTTCAAGGTGAACCCAGTAGTTCTCAACATATAAGGCAGGAGTCTCAGCTCCTCCCTCAATGTTGGTCTTCTCCATGAAAGAAAATAACAATGTCTTACTCTTGTTTCATGGTCTGTAGGGCTTTGCCCTGAGCTTGGCACAGATCCTTGTGGAAGATGAATTTGTCTTCAGAGAATGGGGGAGGGGCATAGGTTTCATCCCTCAAAAAGCTGGTGATGCATGGCCGCCTGTTGGAATATGAGGTGTTGCAGCATCGGCTGATACCAGAGTTCACAGGGTTTGCCTCATGTCTTATACACAAGTGTCCAATGAAAATGTCGGCCTGGTTAAAAGAATGAAAAAGAAGAAAGCAGGGAGACAAAATTAGCTACCAAGTTGGCTCACATTTCCAGAAATCTCATGTGATGATTCCCAAAGTCTAGAAGCTTATCACTAATACTACAGGAAATTAATTTGTCTATGCAGTATTTGTTTTCTTTTTCTTTTTTTTTTTTTTTTTTTCGTTTTTTGAGACAGGGTTTCTCTGTTAGCCCTGGCTGTCCTGGAACTCACTCTGTAGCCCAGGCTGGCCTCGAACTCAGAAATCCGCCTGCCTCTGCCTCCCAAGTGCTGGGATTAAAGGTGTGCGCCACCACTGCCCGACTGTCTATGCAGTATTATTGCCTTAGTAATGATATGTTATGGACTTTGCCATTTACCCATTTGCTTGGGATAAAACAGTATGTAGTGACAGATGTTGATACACCCGGTGTTGAGAAAAGACCTTTAGCTATTTAAAATATGCTTCTAATTGTAGACAGACTTTCAAAAAGGAAAACTATTTCCATCTTTATGAGTAGAAATCAGTTGGTAGCTTGGTCTCTGTGTGTACCTGGTTGCGTTTTGCTCTTGTTTAAATTTTTGTTTTATTTTATTTTAGATTATGTGTAACTAGGGGGTGGGATGCGCAGGTGAGTGTGGGTGCCTGTGGAAGCCAGAGACCTCCACTCTCCATGGCACTGGAGTAAAAGGTGTTTGAGAGCCATTTTCAGTGGGTGCTAAGAACCAAACCTGGGTCCTCAACAAGAACAGTCCACACTTAACTGTCTAAGCCATCTCTTCAACTCCTACATTTGCATTTTGATACGGGGAATTCCTTTCTGAAAGTTAGAACGGGGCAGATTGCAATTTTTTCTACGTACACACACACACACACACACACACACACACTTAGTAGAAAATAAATGTGTGTGTGTGTTTAAAGCATTCATACAGACCCTCCCAATCCACATATTTCAAAGATATCTCTTAAACACCAAGTTATAAATTTTAATGATTGTTAGAATGTTTCTGTGCTTACTACTCTCAGGATAAGCCTGGTGCATCACTTGGATTACCTAATCTAAGACAGTTATCCTACAAAATGGTACTTTTTAAAAAAATTCTCAAATGTCAAATGCAAACAGCTCAATCTTAGTGCCAGAAGTGCCCTCTCAGTGTGACATGAAGATTAAGCGGTGACTATCCAGAACATGGATCTTACTCCTGTATTTTGCTTGGAAAAAACTACCCCAAATAGCACTATAATGATACGACTGGCAGAACTCTTAAATGTGGCTAAAATAAGATGACTAATTGAGATCTATTAGAAGTGAAATTTTGCTTTTTCTTTCCAATATGAAAGTGAGAATTTAGAGACTAAGAAGCAATAAGTTGGTCAATATATTGGGTATTATCCTTAATATGTATAAAGTTTGCCTTTATGTTGTTGAATAAACCCTCTGTGTTTCCCCTAATAATTCTAGAAGGACAGGAAGCCCGGCCAAAGGCAAACCACTGAGAGTCAGCTCTCACGCACACCCTCCACCTGAACTGAACAAACGAAGGAACGCCACCCCCACACGGGTTTCCACAATTTCTCCTAGATGGAGATATGAAACAGCTCTAAGTCAAACAGAACAGAAATGCGATAGGACACTCACCATTGCCTCACCACAGATGGACCATTTCTCCTCATTGTGCTGGCAGCACGTGGCGGCAACGTTCACCATCTTCGCGGTGAGGTCTATCAGCTCCGCTGAGGTCAGCTGAGGGGCTTTCATTGTGTAACCAATAAGGAACCTTGAAGAAGCATTTTTACATCACCATGAGTGTTTGGCCATCCCTCCTTCTCTAGGACTTACTTTTGGTGTCAGAAGACAGGAGGCATATGGTCTCCACAACTGAGAAGTTTATAATTCTGTCAATTACTCCACATATGCCCCCCCCCATCTTCCCCACGTGTCACTATGGGTTGCAGATTGCTCGGCAGACTGGTTTCTTCCCAACCATAGCACTTCCTTGATTTCAACTGTGAACTTTGGGTGTTGGAACCTTGACAAACCAAGAGCAGAATGGATATCTCTTCTGCAAAAATCTACAGGGTTTGGGGAACCTGACGTCAATTTGAAAGATCAGACTTCATGAGCTGTTCTTGTTAATATTTAACGGGGGATGACCTGGGAGAAATTATGTAATCACATTTATACTGACTTCCATCCAAGTCAGTATGGAAGTAAGAGTAGCAGCAGTGGCTTAAGAATTTAAATTTATGTTTCCTTAATTAATAATTTTAAATCACTGAAAACATTTCAAAAAACATACAGATTTTGTAAGCGGTAGTCTCCTAGCTTCTGGAAAAGAGCACAGCTTTGTTTGGCCAGCGCCTGGCTCTCCTCGATGTGCTTCTGCAATTCTTCTTCCTAAAAATACAGGCATAATTACATGCATTTGTCTCTCCTCCCAGACACACAATCTCCTATATGCCAGTATCTTATTATATTATAAAACCAATCTTAGAAGCCTTTATGAAATATTGAAGATGATAAAGTGTAACTTTTAAAAATTAAAACAAATGAACTCTTGAGAATACAACCATTGGACAGAAGATTTTGCCTTCCTGAAGCTGGCAAAGATGAATATTATCTCTATTCTATTTACCATGGTGCTTTTAACTAACATTTTTATTTTTTGCATAAGCCATTGATTGCTAGTTAGAATAACTAATTAATTTCTAGATTACTAGTTCACAAGTATAACTAACTAAGTATAGCTAGCTAATTGGTAGTTAACTAATATTTATTTTTTCATTATCGGGTGGGGAGCATTGCCAAAGGGCACGTGTGGGTGCCACTCCAACTTTGGGGAATGGAGTTTTTTTTTTTTCTTCTACCTTTACATGATACCCAAGGATGCAGCTCAGGTCTCCAGGCTCACACAACAGGCGCCTTTACCTGCTGAGCCTTCTCACTCATTGACCTACAAACCATTTTTTCAAAGACTTCTACCCATGCAGTTTTACAGACTATCCCCCAAATTCCAGTGCCACCTACCAGATTGTCCTGGCATGCAGATGGATTCCCAGACTGGGAACATTTCTCCAATATTTCCTGGTATGTTTTAGCAATTCTTAGAATGACTGAGACAGTAACATTGGGGTGAGTTCTTGAATATTCATGAAGAAAGCTTAAATATGTAGGAGAAATATCATATTGTTAGAACTAAGACAAAATAACACTATTAATTCCCTAACCATTCTTATATAACAGAGCATACAGACATTAAAAAATCAAATAGTGAGTGAAGCAGAAAAGCAAACATAATTTGAATTCTGTGAACAGCAAAACTACTAAGGCAGGCTATATATAGTCCCTCAAATCACCCGGTAAAATGTCCTTTCATGAAATCATGACATTTGCCAGAAAATAGATGGAACTGGAAATCATTAAGTGAATAAGCCAGGCTCAATCAAACTCTGCATGTTTTCTCCCATATACAGAACCTAGGTATAAATTTATGTGTGTGAAATTATTTTTAATTAAAGAAGAACGAATCAAATATACCACTTTATTTTGTGTCTCGCTTTGGGTTTTCGGTTGCAAGATTTCCATTCTTTTATCCAACAAATACGTTTTCAGAGTGCACGGTATGATAAAATTGCTTTAAACAGTGAAGAGCTAATGCCATGTAAGAGAAAATACCTCCCCTCCCCAAGGCATGTGTCGTAAGGAAGCAGACGCAAGCTTAAATGCATCCTCTCTCTTTGATAGTGATAAATCAATGAAGAAAAGTAAGAAAGATGGAGGGCAGAAAGAGAGGCTACACGCAGACAAAGGGACACTAATTCAGCACGTGGTCAAGCACGGCTCCTTTGGCTGAAGGACAGAACAGCAGAGGTGTGGGTAACAGAAGGGCATGGGGAGGAAGACCATCCTCAGCTGAAACAATGCTTACTGCCACATCCTTTCCACTGAAGGTCTTTTTCTACGGAGCAAACTACTAGCTCTCTTACATGTGTACGCATATATAAGCATAGAGATTGCTCTTTAATATTAATTATGCTCTAGGGTTGTAGATATGGGTAGCCTTTGCTTCTACCGCCTAGATGTGTCTCCTAAATCTAGTCTTTGCTTTAGTTTGCATACCTTTATTTAACAGTACAAATGATGTGTGAATACCTGATTTTAATGCAACAAAAGAGCCACATCTTTTGGGAATACTGGCGAGAAAATTGAGCCATTACTTTCATTGCTGTACTAGCATCAGACTGTTAGATTAGGAAAGGCTCTCGGAAACCATTAAGCATAATGTCCTAAGAGCTGCACAAATCCCTCTCCTAACAGAGTCCATAGAAGCATACAAGAAAGGAAAAGGTATTAACTTGACTGTTGACTTCCCTTAAAGGCAAATAGAATGAATACATGCCTATTGACTATAGTACAGAAAACTACCATTGTACAAATGTCTCTAAACAGGTTTTCATTTCTTAAAAATTCTATAAATATCAAGCAATCCGTTTCAGTGGAAGAACTATTATCTGGCTCTATCTATTGAGTTATATTTAGGGGAATGTTTATTTTTTTCTAAAGCATATATTACAAGTCATTATATTCATGATCTTGAGCACTTCTTATTAAATAGATTAAATAGATTATTAAATTTAATCTATCTATTATACTGGAGGGGAGCATGTCTGCCACAGCATGCATGCGTTGTCAAGGACCACTTTTAGGAACTGGTTCAATTACTCTATGTCCGTTTCCTTGACTTGAACCCAGGTAGTCAGGCTTGTGTGGCATTTACCCACTGACTGAGCTGACTCAGCATCCTCCTTATTACAAAAATATATAAATTATCTTTGAAAGTTCATGGTGGTTTTCACGTGAGATATTTAAACAGAATGGCACGCCTCATTTCAGAGAAAATATAAAACAAAATATAGACTCGTAAGGCAGCCAATTAATAGTGGTTATGGTGGGATTCCCATCACGCTATGATAAATCTCATTCCCCAGTAACGAGTTCTAGGTTTACAGGCCCTAGGGGTCCCAGCATCTAGATAGAGAGCCTCAGTTGAGCTAAAAAACTATAGCTCTCCACTCCCAGTCACATCACGGTCTTGATCATTGCAAATGTACTTTTACAGGGCATGTTACCTTGCCATGAACATGATTTTTTCCTCTGAAGAAAATTGGGCAAAATTTCTGTGTCCCAAAAACTCTCTTGGATTTAGAGATAAGCCTTCAGGTTTGTCGTCATTGTCTGCGTGAATTATGCAAAAGCCGAGTTCGATCGTGGGTAATTTGCAGCACTCTGCGATTTTGTTTGACAGAATATGTTGTTGAGAGCATATATATGTCATGACTTTTTCCTGTAATGGGTAAAGTAAAATATAAATCTCAAAGGTTTATCCTTTAAGGTACGAATTTAGAGCCCAGAAAGGAAGTGGAAGAAGAAATAAATGGCGAGTTGAAAAGAAAGGTCAGTGATCAATGAGGTATCCCACCTCATCTCTCCTCTTTTTTTGCATTTATCTATCTTTCCCTTTTTATTTTGCTCATCTTTGCTTTTCCTCATTACTTTCCGATTTGTTCGAGTCCTCTTTGCACAGCTTTCATCTAAGTCCTGCTTTCTATTTTAGTAAAAGCCTTCAGGATAAGAAGGGAGTGTTGCTTAAACCAGACAGCAGCTTTTTATTGTTACTGAAAATTTACAGTGTCTATTATTTGCTGCTGGCATTCTAATCTTGCTAGCTTTCACCTCCATCTTGATCAGAAGGATCTGCAGTGACCCACTCTACCCTCTAGAGGGCAGTCTAGAAGATGAACTGGCTGTGCAAAATCCTATAGACAGCTTCGCTCAGTGACCCTTATTCAATTGTTCAACAGAAACCTATTATTCAATTGTTAAAGTCTTCCTGTAAAGTACCAAAATTATTTTCCCACTCTTAATGAAAATGTAGCTACAAGCTCCAAATGTTAAAAGCTAATTTTTAAACTATTAAAAAAAATTCAATAAAACTGTCAATTACAAACTGAGAACGCTGACCTCATTGAAAAACAAAACAATTTTTGCTGGTATTCCTACAGGGTTGATAATTTCCTAATGTGTGTGAGAAAATAAGCAATGAAAGCCAATCCATGCTTGAGGATTCATCCACTCCTTATAGCAGGGGTGCCCTAATGCTGGTCCTACTCTGTCTCCCAGGGGAGCCACCTGCTGACTTCCCTCACTACCTCTACAGAGAATAACACTGGAGTATGTTGAAGTGCCTGCCTCTGTTTCTAAAATCATTTGAGCCTCTAACAACAGAGATTGTTTTTTTAAAGTAGTCCTTGGTGTCACAAGGATGAGAGGGAGTGTAATTTGGTATGTACAGACCTCTTGTTCAATATCTAGAAAGCTCAGGATTAGCCCAAAATAGCCATATCATGTCTATTGCCAGTTCTTATATAATCTGTTGCTAAAAGCTTGGGGGGTTAATTCTTTTAGGTCCCTTTGCTCACACCTCTGCTTGTCAACAAATGGACATTTTCCCTCATGCAACAGTTTCTTGCGTTATTTTTACTTGTAAGTCTGTCATTAAACTATGACAGAATCCTTCAATGTGCCAGACATTGCCCTGTAGAGACAATGGTAAACAAAAGATAGTCTATAACTTCAAGAAGGCCATCATCTTATCTTTCCAGTTAGACTATACATTCTTTGATGTCATTTTGTAAGTTTTCCTGACAAGTGGCACTCCCTGTAAACCAACGGCTAGCTAGCTAGTGGGAGAGACTCAATGTATTTTAGTCAAATGAAGAACTGAATGTGACTTAGTCTCATGGAATGGGGCAGGTATTGATGATGCCCAAGGTGAGACTCAAAAGCAATCATGGCATAGCTTAAAATTTACTCTTAGGAAGTCTGTAAGTTCACTTCCCCCCAGCCAAGCCAGGCACAGTGAAACATTAAGTGAGACAAAGCAAAAGGGAGAGAGGGAGACTCCTACCCCATCCTGAAGGCACTCCAACGCGTTTCCTTGGCAACACTCCTCGTGGATGTGGGCCACATCCAGGGCCAGCTTCTGAATCTCAGTAAAATTTGCTTTAGGAAACTTTTGACTTAGCTTGACAACGGTTCTGGGAGAGGAAGATTTTTAAAAATTATCTTGTTTATCAGGATGAAATCTCATTGACTATAGAGTATCTGGGGAGTTACCTCCAACGGGAAAGAATGGAGATGTGTTCTTTTAAAAGAAAAGGGAAGACATCTTAGGTCTCATCAGCTCCTGCCCCACGAGGTACAAGCTCTGGGTCCTCAAATAATTGGAAGTAATTTGTAGCTTCCTGAAGACTTTCTAGGAACTCAAGATAAATGTTGTCCTTGCTTGTTCATCCCTGACACTGAGCATTTGGGGTCTTTGTTGCAGACACAGAGGCACTCGGCTATAATTCCCGCATATCGGAAATGGAGGCAGGAGACTCGGGAGCTCAAGTCTAGCTTGAACTACCAGATTCTGCCTCAATGAGAACAAGTGTATATTTTTATTAAAGAATAAAGGATTAAGAAATGGAAAAATTCTTTGAGAATAATACTTGCTTCTCATCTCATAGAAATAATTATGTGGGAGAAATCAGGGAGAGTGCAGATGCCCAGATCAACGGAATGGAAGAAGTAGACCAGACTTGACATCAGAGACCACGGCAGAAGGAAGTATAAAATAAAGCTTCCAGAGTTCATGGGAAGGGGTGACTGTGCAAAGACCCTGCTTTCTTGAATAAATGGTTGAGTCTTTGCTACTGATAGCTTGGGAATAACTGTATGTATAGCTTTCCTTGCTAATAGATACATTATGCAGTTGCTGTTATTGTGTCTTCATTTCTATTTTACTATTAAGACAGATTTTTAAAGTGCTTTATGAATTGATGACTAAGTTTCTAGTAGAATTGGGAGGTAATTGTAGGCTAAGTCTGACCTCTTCCAGGAGGAAGACACAGCCAGTCTTTGGAAAGAACTACAGGACTGAAAATATGCATTGGGTCTTGACTGTGCACAATACCTAGACCTCAGGGCACTTAGAACCATCTGCTCACCTGCCACTGGCTTCTAAAGTTGTTGTCTCAAGGGAATATTTTACTGAGAAGCAACAATTGACACAACAGTGTTGATTAGGAAGAGCTGGTTAACAAGAAGAATTTCTTGTTAGGCTACAAGTCTGAGATACCTCTCCATGACGGTTGGCCTACTTTGTGCAAGAGCTGGGAAATATGGTCTAATGGGGTGGTATAATTTGAGTGCAGACAGAAACTGAAGTGCCTAGAACAGACAAACAATAAAAACCTTAAAATTCTGCCTTGAATACCATCCCAGTGAGGCTTCTGTAAGTAGCAATTGGCAAACTGATCTGATAGCTCCATTCTGATCCTGAGATTCTCATGATTCTCCTCTAATGCCCCAGAGGAGACATTACTCTGCAGGAGTGACGTTGACATTGAGCCTGTCAGATTACCTCCTTAGAAGCTTGTACTTACATGGCCTGGAGGTTTCTGGATCCAAATTTTCTTATTACTGCACATACATGCTCATTTAACATGGTTCCTTCTATTAATTCCTTTGCAATAGATGCTCTCTAGATACAGAAGAAGTGAAGTTAGGCAAACTCATTCATTCTAAGATCTAAGAACTAGAAAAGCTCAGTACAGATGACACATGAAACAGCTTTTACTAAACTTAGAACTCGGGATATTTAAGCATATTATTCTATTTTTATGACTTTTAGATTAATTCTAATGTATATATGCCCGAGATCTCTTTAAAAGTCTTCCAAACAATAATACATCATAATTTTGATACTGGGACCACATGGCCTGTCCAGCCTCCAGGCAATCTAAACCCTGTTGGCTCCTGCTCTGTTTAAAAAAGAAAAAGAAAGAAAGAAAACAAAAAAGAAAAATTGCATTATAGTCGTGATTCTTAGGAGTTTTGGCCCAGTTGGGTCTATATAGCAAGACTCTGTCTCAAAAAGCAAAGTAAAATGAGCAAAAAAAATCCAGAAGCTGGACTTGCTCCATTTTGCTGACACATGAACAACCCCACCAATTTCCAGCTTCCTGGGCTCTGGATGAACTTGTAATGTGCTCTCCACCTGTCAATCACCTATAGGCTGGTTATTCTGTATCAACGTCGTTTTCTGCTCTACAGAAGAGAGGCACAGCCCCATCACTCTAAGGAGCTTATAGCTACTAAATAACCTCCTCCTCGTACATACATTGCTGTTGCCTCTGCTCTCTTTAAAGATACAGTAAATGCTGATTCAGGAAACCACAAAACACATGCATTTTTACTGCAGCCTAAAGTTGTACCTTACTATTACGGTGTATCATTTCTAACTATAAATAGAAAAATGAAAATCCATCGATAATTGGAAAGATCAAGTAAAATGGACTTTCATTTAGGATGAGAAAGAATTACACTCTCTTCTGAAGATGGCCTTCTCCACAGGGGGCACATTTCCTCCTTTAATTATGTTTCCCCGAGCCATAGCTAGACCCCATTTAGTTTCAGAGGGCTTCACAAAGATACTACCTTTGTCTGGAAGCATTCCTCCATGTTGTCAGCTTTGCAGCACACTGGAACCGCCTTGTCATACTGAGCAGCCAAGGAAAGGATAGCAGGGGCGTACATGTAGGGGTTCCTCCTTGACACTTCGGAGATGAATCTGTGGAATGGGCAATGCTTGGAGATTTGCTAACATGTGAAAGAGGAATGGATTGCCGCCACCCTGAACTGAGCGCTGGAATTTATTTAAAGATCCAGCTAACGGCAAAAGCAACAGAGTCCAATGGACTGTTTTCTTGACTGTGCTGATATGGGGAAATGTGCATGCTTTTATCAGACGCTGTCAAAAAGTTCCTACGTGTCAACCTCAGGAGAAACGAAAAGACCAATATGTTGTTCCAGAGTCTTTTATGAAAATAAACAAAGATGCTATGATTCTTACTGAAATGTCTTTTTCAGTAAGTCTGTTCAGACATGTCTGGGGAATCAGCCAGGCCAGCTTCTAAGTAAGACAGCTCCAATCTCTATCAGTGAAGAGCAGGGTGATCACCCTAGGGTGTCTTCTCTGTCTCTCTCTCTCTGTCTCTCTATATATGCATGTGTAGATCAGTATAAACAGACATATAAATATATGTTGTTTGTATGTATGTATGTATGTATGCATGCATGTATGTATATGCCTGTCCCCTAACACCACCCCTCCTTAACTACATACTTAGTCCAAGGCCAACCTGGCTTTCCTGAGACCCTGTTTCAAAAATAAAATGAAATATTTTTAAAGGAAAAAGGAAGGGTAGAGAGTAACATCAATGCTTGTGAGCTTTATTCAACCATTTGTGCCTAGCACATTTATTCCAGCAACATCTGACTACACAGTCTTAATCATCAGTTTTGTGAATGTACATAAATGCCTGGCTCTCAGAAGTCATTCTTCACAATCCTGGTATATTTTTGTGTGAAGCAAAATCAAAACTTTAAAGGTAAGAAAGAGCTATGTTTCTGGAGACTGAAGGATCAGAGGCTGAATCTGCATGCTGTCTGTTCTGCATCGCACAGTGTATGCTTAACAGGAGCCCTGAGGTGTTCTTTGCAGACCTCAGCAGACACACTCTGGCTACATTGCCTACTTGTACACACTTTGGAGTACATGTGCAGACTGCAGAAACACTGACTACCTACTGGATGGTCCTTACCTGTTCACGAACATCGCCCTGTTTGCTTCATATGCTTTGCAGTTCTCGGCAGATTCTGGAAAGTGGAAGGGTGGGACAGAGTCTGGAGCAGTCTTCTTTCGTGCCAGCAGACACTGGTGTCTTTCCACCCCACTTTGGCTGCAGCAGTCTGACAATCCATACTTGTTAGAGAGTTCTGTCTCATGGCAAATTTCATCCAGAAACACAGATAGCTGGGAAAAGAAAATCTTTTATAGTTAATGAAAGGTGACTATCTAATTCATTTAATCCTTAGTTCTACCAAACATTAGTTCCCCAAGGAAGTGATTTCCCTGTGCCTAAGTTTCCTCCATGGGAAAATTAACCTCAACCTTGCAGGATTATCATAGAGATTTAATTAATCAGTCAATTCATTAAATATTATAAATTATATTATAAATTATAACTATATAATAAATATGGATTGTTCATATATAATATAATATGCAATATATAATATACAATATAATATGTAATATGTCCCCATATATAATATAGTATGTTACATGTAATATATGTATAAAATATAAATATTATTATATAATAAATTAACATTTATGAATAAGATAGGGATTCTGATGATAAGCTGCAGCCAAGTTCTCTTGGTTGACTGGACAGACTTTCTGTGGACATCGCCTTCCAGGCAATGTTTTATCAATGCGTTTGCAGTGATCCCTAGAATGCTGTCAGCCACACTGTCTGCATAAGAGGCAATATACTGCTATTCATCATCAACATAAATCTCCATGACGGCTCTGAATGGATCTAATGTCACTCCGTAATTGCAGGTGTGAAAGCTCAAAGAAGAGAATGTGTCCATGGTCACTCAAATAATCCTTCTCTGGAGCCTTAGCTGTGAGTCTCCTGCTAATCTCAGCTCCTTTAAGAAGCCGCTTGCTCTGCAACAGTGCTCTTCCGGATTCCAGAACTAATCGAACCCTGCTTTCAGAAAACAGTTTTCAGATAATTAAATGCACAACTTCCTGGCATTTTCTCTTCTGCAGCCTAAATTTTGGTTAAATGTCAACGTGGCTTTCTCTCTATTCATTCACCTGGTTTTCTAAACACCCGTCGCCGGCGTTTTTCTTCATTGCCGTCAACACGTCACTAGTCATTTTGTTCACTTCCTCATCAGTGGCTTCCGGAACAAACTGAGAAAAGGTGATGGTAGCTCTGAAACGAGACCACAGGCACAGGCTTAAGGACTAGACCTAGTCACGCTTGTCTTTCAAGTACAGCTTTGTCTGTTGGTGGCTTTCCACTCTGTTTAGAAGGCGCCCTTTGCCAAAGATCTATGGGAAACTGGGTTCTAGTCGCTCAGGGGGCAATGTCAGCCTTCTTTCTGTCATCTTCCCCCATAAATACAGATGAAAGTCTTAAAAGTCAAATGGATTTCCCCAAAATGTGCTTCCTCTTTTTGGATCATAGCTCACTGAGCATCTATACCTGGGAAGACCTACATTCGTTACAGTATTTTTCTTACTTAATTTAAGCAAAAAGGACGTCATTGGAACTTCAATTGTGTTTGCTCCCAGCATGACTGAACCCTACTCCTAAACTGTGCTAGTCCCAGATTGACTCAAAGTGATGTGTGCCCAGCTTTCTACATGCAGACCTCACCAGTAACACACACGTTTAAATTCCTTACTATAAATTTTAAATAGGTAGAAAAGAGACAATATTTAAAGGAATAAAATATTCTCCACAAATAACAAAAATAAAACTACTTTACTTCCTATGACTTGATATTAAAGAGTTTGCCAAATATAGAATGCTGCAAGATCTTCCTATTGGTTCTGATAAGACACACTCCTGAGCCCATACAGAGCTGTTACTGACTGCGGAGAAGTTAATCTTCAGTTTTGAAAACCTGATTTGGCTTGCTTCGTGGGATTCCAGACAATGTAAAGGCTAAGATCTAAAGCATTGACCAAAGTTAAACATTTTACATTTCAGCTTGATAGTCAGCGTAAGCAAAGCCTTAAAATTATCCAAGTTGCTCCTGTAATTTAAAAACTTAGATTCAGTTACCTAGACTTATCTTTGCATGTACATTTATGGAAGCAAAACTTACATGTTAAGCATATTCTTCTCGGTCAAGCACTGGGAAGAATCTAACGTGGAAGCTGGAAAAGAAAACAGATTTTGACGAGTGATGATTTCAACTGGGAAAGCCATCATTGTTGAATTTAAACCCAAAGCATAAGTTTTAGAACTGCGAAGTTATTAGGGACCACCGGTCCAGACATCTTAATTTTACACTTGGGAAAACTAAACAATTAAGGAACAAAGTTAACCAGAATGATCAGTTGCAGACTTAGCACTCATATTTCAGGTTCCCTTACTATTTGGCTCCCTAATAGTATAATATCCAACCTGGCTTAATGCAGTAGCCTTTAGACATAATTATGCTACAGTTGGCCCATTCACATTAAGGCTTTCCAGAGAGTCAAACAATTAGCACTTTTAGAAAGATTGAGAAGAAAAATGCTATTTCTGTCAACCCGAAGGAATGAGACAAGTGGCCCTACTCAATAGCATGCAATGCACCAAAACTTGGGTTGAACACTGCTGTTATTTTATAAACCTCTTACATAAAATTGCGTTTATCCTTCACCTAATCTATCTACCAGTTACATATACTCCTTCTCTAACAGCAGTAACTACAATGCCTAAATCAAGATACCTGGAGATGCAAATGTGGGAATTCTAAAGAATTTTGTTATAGAAAAATAGCTCCCAAGTCATAAAGCATCTTACCTATTCCAAACTCATTTGTATGCAGGACTTTGGATTCGGCAAAATTTAGCAGGAGAACGAAGGCAATTGGTATGCTCCACTTCATGGCTGCTGGTTGCTTCATTGCAGTCAGGGCTGGAAGCGGGGTATTGTGAACAGTCCTGCTGAAGTACTTTTATATCCTTTTTTGAGTGATGTCTGTTAACTAGTAACCTTCAGTGAGCAAACATATTACTCTATTTCCTTACATTGAAGTTAGGCAATTTGCCAATAATTAACAGCACAGGGGTCACTTGTACCCTATGTTCAAGGACAAAGACCACTTCAGAGTGGAAAAAAACAAAATCTTGCAAATGCTGCAAATGCTCTTCACCATCTAAACTGTTCAAATAGATAATTTCCCCTAAGCGGAAGAATAAGTCATTCATTTCAACATAAAACATGATATAGCCATAAAGAAAAGGTAGCAGACTTACCATGTAACTCCAAATACATTAATTCTTTTTAAAAGAAATAATAAAATGCATACTATGTGCTAGTCACTGAACATATTGTTTGACTAATTCAGACTCTTCATTAGTGGATATATTTCTTGATTATACAGCTCAAAACTATTGGTCAAGTGGGTATATTCTATTTAGTGTACTGTGTCTGGTTTAACATAGAAAACTTACAACACAAAACCTGATGAACCAGTTCCCATTCTAATTTTATATGCCAAAGAATAATTCTGTATGTATGTCACAAGTACATGGGTCAGGCTCAGCATCCTCTCAGGCCCTCAAGATGATGATGCTGACACAAACTAGCAGGCACTGATATATTCTGACCTTAAGAGTACCTTCACCCTCGACGTCATAGAGTCTATGACAGTTTTTCTTTTCTCTACACATTAGAGTTAATGGAAAACGTTAAAAAATTCCCAGTGCATATCTAAACTATAACTCAGAATTTGGCATGTCAGAATCTGTGTGTCTAGAGGTCCAGACATGGTTGCTAAGACTTCATATGTGGTTGAGTTTATTTTTTATTTTCTTTAAATTTATTCTTTAAGCATTTCTTTTATGTGCTTCAGTGTTTTGGTTGAATATACACCTGTGCACTTGTGCGTGCCTGTTTCCTGAGAGGTCAGAGGAGGGCCTTGGAGCCCCTGGAACTGGAGCTACAGATGGTTGTGAGCTGCCATGTGGGCACTGAAAATTGAACCCAGGTCCTGTGGAACAGCGGAAAGTGTCCTTGCTGAGCCATCTGCACAGCCTGTGAGCAGCCATTTTAAAGATGTGATTGTAAAATAAATGACTTATACTAGAAATAAATATAGTGGATTCATAAAATGGAGAGCAGTGCTGCTATCAAACCGATTTTGTAAGGTAATATTCAATGCAATGGAAAGATTCTCATAACATATTAGGAATAGAAAATGGGAAAAACAAACACACTGTATCACCTTATTTTCAGACTGCACCTGCACTTCTTTCTGTCCTCAAAATAAAATGTAGAGGAGAACACAGCAATGACAGGCCAGAGTTGAACAGAAACCAGACTCTCTCTCTCTCTCTCCCTCTCTCTCTCTCTCTCTCCTTCCCTCCCTCCCTTCCTCCCTCCCTCTCTCCTTCCATCCCAACTCATTGAATAAAACAACAATAAATGATTTAAATGCACAGAGCGCATTTTACACTATGCATAGCATATCAAGTGTCGAGACAGGCGCCAACACTTGCTGACTGGATAATGAATGGATTTATCAATGACAAGGGCTAAAAGTGAAACAAGAGTTTCCATTTTCGTTTGGTTGTTTGGATGGTCAGTCGTTTGGATGGTTGGTTTGTGAACCGGCTCACTTTTGAGTTCCTGATTTTCCTAACTCGGCTGCCTGGGTCCTGGATTACAGATGTGCTACACCTCTCCTTGACCATTCTGAGACCTTCCTACCTTTACAGATCCTATTTTAAGGTTTATGATAGTATGCATGCAATCTGCAAGGCTTAGTGTCTGGTTTCATCATCTTTTCAGAAAAGCTAGATGAATCATGATAATACTTAAAACTACATTTAAAAGTTTGCATACACACACACACACACACATACACACACACACCCCAAAAAAAGCCTACAGATAATATATGTATACATCAAGATGGAGGCACATTATATCAGCTACCAGGAGGAGCAGCCCAGATCAGCCCAGGGCCTGCTGGATTTGTGTCATCCTTAATTCCCTTCTGCACTCTGCCTTGTGGGGAGATCTTTGCAATCCAAAGCATGTGATCAGAACAGTACACAGGGTCACAGTTAAACATGAACATATGGCGATTGGGTTTGAATTTTGCCCTCTCGGTTATCTGCCACATGACTTTGTGCGAGGTCTCTAATACCATCTGCAAACAACCCAAAGCCCACGTGTGCTGTTGCTCAAAGCTTTCGCAAATGCTGAGCTCACATCACATACCTTTCATAGCTCTGTGTCTGGTTCTATTTGTTACTTCCTGAGCCCACGAAACTACTCAGAAGCAATGGTTAAACAAACTGGACTTTAGTATACTAAAGGCTCTACCCTTGACTAGTCAAACTGTCAGCCAGGTGACATTGGACAAAAAAACTCAAAGCAGTTTTATTCTCAACATATTCATCTATAAAATTATGAATTGATACCTTTTTAATAAATGAGGTTAGATAAACTAGTAAGAATGAATAACTCAGAATAGGGCCCGCCACAGATGGGGGTTTGTTTATTTGTTCAACAAAAGCGTGAAGTTTGCATAGGCGATGCTGTTCACTGAAGGGACGGGGCAGCAATAGGAATTAGATTACTGACTGAGGCCACACCTCATAGGGTGGACACATCTCATAGGGTGGACACACCTCATAGGGTGGACACACCTCATAGGGTGGACACATCTCATAGGGTGCATCCACTGTACCCAAGTTCTATGATGGATGTCGTGCCATGTGGAAGGACGAGAGCTCCTAGCATCTTTGTGCAGGCGAGGTATTTTTGGAGGAAGTCACATTTCAAAGAGACCAGAAGAAAAGGTGGTAGTTGGCTAACTAATGAGGCTTACCTCTTGAGGACTGTAAAAGACGATAAAAGGCCCGTTGATGGAGAGAAGAGCATGTTTCAGGAATGAGAAGAAAGACTGTCTGTGAAACGTAGAGCTCAGAAATGGCAGGACTCAGCAGATTGTAGCTCACCTAGTTTGTGTGGGACCCTTGGGTTCAACTCTCCATGACACAAAACATTGGCACATACTCATGGCAGTCAGAAGACAACCTTGTAGACTCTGGTCTCTCTTTCCACTTTTCTGTGAGCTCCAGGGATGGAACTCAGGTTGCTGACCTTATGAAGCTAAGTGCTTTTCCTATCACCAACCTAATAGGGGGCGTGTTTTTGATGAGGCTGGTAGAGGCTTTATCTTAAGGACCTCACCGTGCTCTCCCTTTATCTGACGACAATGGGAGGACCACAAAGGGGAGCTGATAAAAAAAAAAATCATCTTTGTCTTTTGAAAATGTGTCTGCTTATGACCTAGGAGACCAGACCAATTAAAAACCTGCTGCAGTGTGTAGTCTAATAAGCCACATGGGTGAAAGCATTGCTGATAAGAAATGAGAAATACACATAAAATTTAGTATACAAATGAAGTGAAATTAAAAAAATTGATTTACAAGATAAGTTCACACACAGTCCTGGGGGGGGGGGGGTAGACAGAGAGACAGAGACAGAGACAGAGACTGGTTTACTCTAATGGTTCTGGTTAGTATATAGTGACTTAAGGTAACCCAAGCTTGCTTTTTACTCCCAGGCATGTTGTGGGCGCAACACCCTGATTTGCAGGTTGAAGAAGTGGACAGGCATTGGCTATTGCTTCCTATCTCCAGAACTACACAGAGGGGATGGAGATTGGAATATCTCCAGCACATCGGGGGTTACTACAGCTGTGGGAGTGGATGAAAAACGGTGTTGCCAAGCAGAACCAGAGACAGCAAATGCCGCAAGACAAGATTAAAGAGGAGCTTTGAACCGCAGTTTGTGTGCTGACCGCAAACAGTGCTAAGCCTGGCTGTGCCATTGCTCAAAGCTTAGTCCTAAGTACAGACTTCACAACAAATACTTGCCGGGAGCTCTGATGCTTGTTCCATTGACTTTTCCATACATCCTTGGATCTTCCCAGGTGTAATGTGACCCGGTAAACTGAACTCTGCCATCAAAAAGATGTTAATCTCGCTTGTGCCCCTTACTAGCCATATGACATTCAGCGAATCATTTAATATGACTGATTCTGGATTTTATCATTTATATCACAAAAACGATACTTCTCCTCAAGTGTACTTTCATGTGGAGGTAGAACGATGTATCCTTAATGCTGAATACAAATATTTCTAAAAAGATGAGAGTAAATATCACTATTCTTTGGACTGTTTAGAACGTATAGTTAGTCTGCACATGTGAATTGGCAGAAAATGACTTTCACTCTTTCAGCCTCTGTGTGTGTGTGTGTGTGTGTGTGTGTGTGTGTGTGTGTGTGTGTGTGTGTGTGCATGAAGGCATAGTTCTTACATTTCTAGTGCCTTACCCATCCATGCTTATAATAACTTACCACCAGTCTTCAAGATATAGATTGTATAATTGTCTGTGGGTGTCTAACACTCACTAGAGAAGGTCCTTCTCTGACAACTTCTAACACTCTTTAGATTGTCTTTTCATGGAATTTCATATGCGCCCTTAAATCCCAGTCTTTTGTAAGCCATCCGACTCTTCCCAGATGATTAACTTCTGAATTCACCATGATGCTTAGCATATCTGAAACAGCATAATCTTTATAAACAGAAATGAAATGTCATGGAATCAAATGGCAGTCAGAATTTATGCCCTCGAGTGAATGACACACGTCTCATGTTCTTCTGGTAACAGAATGTTATTGAACTATTCATGTATTACCTTATCTAGGGCTGGGACTCCACAGGCACAAGAGTGTGTGTGAGAATGGGATGGAATCTAGCATCTTGTGAGGAAGCCAATGCTTGTCATCTTCAGATTGTAAAAGGAGCCGTGCAAAGCAGACACACTCCAACTCTAAGGAGTGTTTCAGACCACTATGGCCCTCCTTACTCTGAAGATTTTGTTACAGTTATCCTACACTCTTGTTTTCTGTGGGCAGAAAACAGACTCGTGGCTATTATAGTCTCCATATCCACTGGGAACTTATCAAGGAATAAGAGGGCAGCTCACTCTTCACCTTGACATTTTCTTCCCCATTCCCTGATGCTGTTAAATTCTCTTTATGTATTCTATTCATGTTTCTTGAGCCCATATGTGAAGACTCTCCCCATACTTTCTCAGAGAACCCCTAACATATGATTACATCAAGGAACTCGAAGTCAAGCGTGCAAGGCTGCTTCTGCTGTGTGAAGGTGTGTAAGTACCATCGCACTGATCTTCACAAGCATGGCCAATGTCTTCTCTGCGGGTTTATTCCTCGGTCTCTTCACATCTAGCACAGATGTCACCTAACTGTCCCCTCAATTGGTTTCCTTCAACTCTCCCTCTTTTGTTTAGTTAGAGCTGATCTAGGGGAAAATGCTTTCCCTTCCACATTTGCTGTGAACATGTTTTGCTCAAAGGAAAATCAAAATGGGGGGGGGGGAGGCTGTTTTCCTTCATCAAAGGAATTTTATCTTTGGATCTTTGGTGTTTAGGGGAGAAAATATTTTTTCTTCTCCCACACAGGAACAAACTAAAAGAGTTTAGAGATAAATTGGGCAACCGAGCTGCCTGTCGAACTTAAAAGGACAGAAATATGTCAAAGTCAATAAAGGTGCACTCAGACATCGATATAGGTCAAGCAGAGATAGAGCAATGTCGATGGAGGCTCAACTGAAAACCAGGTTCACAAAACTGTACATTCTACATGCAGTGTTTGTCCCTCTCGGTTAGCTGCTTTGGACAGGCTGGGTAGGGGTAAGGGTCCTTACAATAGAAGTTGGTCCACACAATCAAACTATAAACCACTTGAGGGAAACACCACATCTGGAACAATGACATGTACAGAAATTTTTCTTCCTAAATACTTGTCTGGTGGTGACCTCTTCAAATGGAACCTGCCTTTTCCCAGCTGCTAGAACAATGGCCAGGTGTAGGAAATATCAAACAAATGCTCAGCCTTGTGCCAGACTCACTTCTGGGCACTCCTTTTCCATTGGGTTTTCTTGCTCTGCTCTCACAAAATGCCAGGGACGAGGAAATTTACAGATAATATAAATGTATTTTTCTGTTCTGAAGACTCGGAGGTTCAAGATCACGAGGTCCCCATAGACTCAATGTCTGACGTAGGTCATTCCTCAAATCTAATGTCATAAATGGCAGAAGGGTGGAAACCCAAGCAAGACTAGGAAAGTACCTTTCATGAGAATACTAATCACCTGGCTGTGGCAACTGGTGCCTGTGAGCCCAGAACAGGAGGCTGGGTGGGAGGATGGCCACAAGTTTGAGGCCAACCTGAGCTACATATCGAGACCAGTTCTCAAAACAAAAGTACTAATCTATCCATAAGAACAGAGCCCCTACTGATAAATGGGACCACATGAAACTGAAAAGTTTCAGGAAGGCAAAGAACACTGTCAATAGGACAAAACAGCAACCTACAAGCTGGGGAAAGATCTTCACTAACCCTACATCTGATAGAGGGCTAATATCCAAAATATATAAAGAACTCAAGAAGTTAGACTCCAAAACCAAATAATCCAATTTAAAAATGATGTACAGAGCTAAACAGAGAATTCTCAACTGAGGGATCTTGAATAGCCAAGACACAAATTCCTTAGTCATCAGGGAGATGCAAATCAAAATGACTCTGAAATTCTACCTTATACCAATCAGAATGACTAAGATCAAAAACTCAGGTGACAGCAGATGCTGGCAAGGATGTGGAGAAAGAGGAACACTTCTCCATTGTTGGTGGAATTGCAAACCAGTCCTCCTGGAGGCTGGACCACCAACCAAAGAAGGGACCCATCGAGGGACCCATGGTTCGGACCACATATGTGGCAGAGGAGGGCCTTGTTGGCCATCAGGGGGAGGAGAGGCCCTTGGGCCTAAGGGTATTAGAGGCCCCAGTAAAGGGGAATGTCAAGGTGAGAATATGGGAGTGGGTGGGTGGGTGGGTGGGAGGTGGAATACCCTCATAGAGGCAGGGAGGGGGAGGGGATAGGGGGGTTCTAAAGAGGAGACCTAGAAAGGGGGAAACTTTGGAAATGTAAATAAAGTATCAAAAAAGAAAAAGAAAAAAAAAAAAGAAAGAAAGAGGAACACTTCTCCATTGCTGGTGGGATTGCAAGCTGGTACAACCACTCAGGAAATCAATCTGGAGGTTCCTCAGAAAATTTGAAATAGTCCTACCTGAAGACTCAGCTATATCGCTCCTGGACATATACCCAAAAGATGTTCCACCATACCACAGGGACACATGTTCTAGCATGTTCATAGCAGTCTTATTCATAATAGCCAGAAACTGGAAGGAACCCAGATGTCCCTCAACTGAAGAATTAATACAGAAATTTTGGTTTATTTGCACAATGGAATACTATTCAGCTATTAAAAATGAGGACATCATGAATTTTGCAGGCAAATGGATGGAACTACAAAATGTCATCCTGAGTGAGGTAGCCCAGACCCAAAAGGATGTGCATGGTATGTACTCACTGATAAGTGGATATTAGCCAAAAATTACAGAATATCCATAATAAAACCCACAGATCACAAGAAGTTTAATAAGAAGAAAGACCCAAGTAAGGATGACTCAATCCCACTTAGAAGGGGGAAAAGTCATCACTGGAGGCAGAAGGAGAGAGGGACCTGGGTGGGAGAGGGGAGAGGGAAGGAAGAGGGGGAAACAGGATCAGGTGGGGGGATAGACAGGAGAGGAGAATGAATGGAAAGTCAAGAGAATGAATGGAAATACACAGCTGCATGGAGTAGGGCGGGAAGAACCTCTAGAGTGTCCCAGAGAACTGGGACATGCGAGGCTACCAGGACTCAATGGAGGTGACCTTAGTCAAAATGTCCAACAGTGGGGAGATGGAACTTGAAGAGACCACCTCCTGTAATTAGACAGGGCCCCCAGTGGAGAAATGAAGTCACCAATCCACCTTCAAAATCTTCAACCCAGAATTGCTTCTGTTTTAAAAATAAATGTAGGGACAAAAATGGAGCAGAGACTGAAGGAACTGCTAACCCACCTTAGGATCCATCCCATGTGCAGGCACCAAACCCTGACACTATTACTGATGCAATGTTGTGTTTGCAGACAAGAGCCTAGCATGGCTGTCCTCTGAGAGGCTCTACCAGCAGCTGACTGACACGGATGCAGATACTTACAGCCAACATTAGGGGAAGGATTCAGGGAAAGGAAGGGGATGCCAACCTCAAAGGAAGACCAACAGTGTTAACTAACCCAGACCCCTGGAAGCTCCCAGAGACAGCATATATATATAACAGAGGACTGCCTTGTCTGGCCTCGGTGGGAGAGCATATTCCTAATCCTGTACACTCAATGCCACAGAAAAGGGGGATGGCTTGTGGGGGAGCATCCTCTCAGAGGCAAAGGGGAGGGAGGATGGGGTGAAGAACTCTCGGAGTGGTGACCAGAAAGGGAGGGAAATGTTTGGAATGAAAATAAATTAATTAGGCCTTCCGGTTTCCATCTGTGGAGGGAGACCTCTGCCTGGGCCACCAGGGCTCCATAGTCAAATAGTGCTGGGAGAAAGCTAGCCTCTCAGGAATGTGGAAAAGCCTGTGAGAGGGGGAAACAGGGACTGAGGAGTGGTCTTCTGGTTTCTTTCAGTGGCCGGGGAGCAGATCCTGTGACACAGGGCTCCATACTCAAATAGTGCCAAGAGAGAGCTAGTATCCCAGGAGTGCTGATACACCTTCGAGCACAGGCAGGACCACCACTTCTGTTAAAATTCACTGGATCAAGAGGGACCCTTGGAGAGCCATTAGGACACAGGAACCAAGGGACAGCTGGGGACAAGGTCCTTCTGGTTTCTGTCTGCACCCCAGAGCTTACCCTGTGCCACAGCTCTCCAAACCCAAACACCTCTCAGAGAGAGCTGGTCTTCAAGGAGTATTGACACAGAGGTTTGCAGGAGGGACAACCCACAGCCAGAAAGAGTAAGACCAGCTAACACCAGAGTTAATCAGATGGCAAAAGGCAAGGACAAGAACACAAAGAACAGAAACCAAGGCTACTTGGCATCATCAGAACCCAGCTCTCCCACCACAGCAGGCCCTGGATACCCCAACACACCAGAAAAGCAAGACTCAGATTTAAAATCACATCTCATGATGATGATGGAAGATTATAAGAAGGAAATAAATAACTCCCTTAAAGAAATACAAGAGAACACAGGTAAACAGCTAGAAGGCCTTAAAGAGAAAGCACAAAAATCCCTTAAAGAATTACAGGAAAACACAATCAAATGGGCAGAATTACAGGAAAACACAATCAAACAGAAGAAGGAAATGAACAAAACCATCCAGGAACTAAAAATAGAAATAGAAACAATAAATAAATCACAAAGGGAGACAACTCTGGAGTTAGAAAACCTAGGAAAGAGATCAGGAGTCATAGATGCAAGCATCACCAACAGAACACAAGAGATAGAAGAGAGAATCTCAGGTGCAGAAGATACCATAGAAAACATTGACACAACAGTCAAAGAAAACGCAAAATGCAAAAAGCTCCTAACCCAAAACATCCAGGATATCCAGGATACAATGAGAAGACAGAACCTGAGAATAATAGGTATAGAAGAGAGTGAAGACTCCCAACTTAAAGGGCCAGTAAATATCTTCAACAAAATTATAGAAGAAAACTTCCCTAACCTAAAGAGATGAGCATAAACATTCAAGAAGCCTACAGAATTCCAAATAGATTGGACCAGAAAGAAATTCCTCCTGCCACATTATAGTCAAAACATGAAACACACAAAAAAGCAAAGAATATTAAAAGCAGTAAGGGAAAAAGGTCAAGTAACATATAAAGGCAGACCTATCAGAATTACACCAGACTTCTTACCAGAGACTATGGAAGCTAGAAGATCTTGGGAAGATCTCAAACAGACCCTAAGAGAATACAAATGCCAGCCCAGGCTGCTATACCCAGCAAAACTCTCAATTATCATAGATGGTGAAACCAAAATATTCTATAACAAAACCAAATTTACACAATATGTTTCTACAAACCCAGCCCTACAAATAATAATAGATGGAAAAAGCCAACACAAGGGGGGAACCTACACCCTAGAAAAAGCAAGAAATTAATCTTTCAACAAACTCAAAAGAAGATAGTCACACAAACATAAAAATAACATCGAAAATAACAGGAAGCAACAATCACTATTCCTTAATATCTCTTAACATCAATGGACTCAATTCCCCAATAAAAAGACATAGACTGACAGACTGGATCCATAAACAGGGCCCAGCATTTTGTTATATTCAGGAAACACACCTCTGTGTTAAAGACAAACACTACCTCAGAGTAAAGGGCTGGAAAACAATTTCCCAGGCAAATGGTCCCAAGAAACAGGCTGGAGTAGCCATTCTAATATCGGATAAAATCAACTTTCAACCAAAAGTCATCAAAAAAGATAAGGAAGGACACTTCATACTCATCAAAGGAAAAATCTACCAAGAAGAACTCTCAATTCTGAACATCTATGTCCCGAATGCAAGGGCAGCCACATTCATAAAAGAAACTTTTCTAAAGTTCAAAGCACACATTGCACCTTACACAATAATAGTGGGAGACTTCGCCGGGCAGTGGTGGTGCACGCCTTTAATCCCAGCACTTGGGAGGCAGAGGCAGGCGGATTTCTGAGTTCGAGGCTAGCCTGGTCTACAGAGTGAGTTCCAGGACAGCCAGGGCTACACAGAGAAACCCTGTCTCAAAAAACCAAAAAAAAAAAAAAAAAAATAGTGGGAGACTTCAATACCCCACTATCATCAATGGACAGATCTTGGAAAAACAAACTAAACAGAGACACAGTGAAACTAACAAATGTTATAAACCAAATGGATTTAACAGATATCTATAGAACATTTCATCCTAAATCAAAAGAATATACCTTCTTCTCAGCACCTCATGGTACCTTCCCCAAAACTGATCATATAATTGGTCACAAAACAAACCTCAAAAGATATAAGAAGATTGAAATAATCCCATGACTCCTATCAGATCACTACGGATTAAGGCTGGTCTTCAATGGCAACAACAACAGAAAACCCACATACACATGGAAGCTGAACAATGCTCTACTCAATGATAACTTGGTCAAGGAAGAAATAAAGAAAGAAATTAAAGACTTCCTAGAATTTAATGAAAATGAAAGTACAACATGCCCAAACCTATGGGACACAATGAAAGAGGTGTTAAGAGGAAAACTGATAACTCTGAATGTCTCGGAAAAGAAACTGGAGAGAGCATATACTAGCAGCTTAATAGCACACCTGAAAGCTCTAGAACAAAAAGAAGTAATACAGCCAACAGGAGTAGAAGGCAGGAAATAATCAAATTAAGGACTGAAGTCAACCAAGTAGAAACTAAAAGAAGTATACAAAGAATGAACAAAACCAGGAGCTGGTTCTTTGAGAAAATCAACAATATAGATAAACCCTTATCCAGACTAATCAGAGGGCACAGAGACAGTATCCAAATTAACAAAATTAGAAATGAAAAGGGAGACATAACAACAGATTCTGAAGAAATTCAAAAAATCATCAGATCCTACTACAAAAGCCTATATTCAACAAAATTGGAAAATCTGGATGAAATGGACAAGTTTCTAGACAGATATCAAATACCAAAGTTAAGTCAGGATCAGATAAACCATCTAAACAGTCCCATAACCCCTAAAGGAATAGAAGCAGTCATTAAAAGTCTCCCAACCAAAAAAAGCCCAGGACCAGATGGGTTGAGTGCAGAATTCTATCAGACCTTCAAAGAAGACCTAATACTAATACTCTTCAATCTATTCCACAAAATAGAAACAAAAGGAATGCTACCCAATTCATCCTATGAGGCCACAGTTACACTGATACCAAAACATCACAAAGACCCAACAGTGAAAGAAAACTTCAGACCAATTTCCTTTATGAATATCAATGCAAAAATATTCAATAAAGTTCTTGCAAACCAAATCCAAGAACACATCAAAACAATCATTCACTATGATCAAGTAGGCTTTATCCCAGGGATGCAGGGATGGTTCAATACCCAGAAATCCATCAATGTAATCCACTACGTAAACAAACTCAAAGAAAAAAACCACATGGTCATTTCATTAGATGCTGAAAAAGCATTTGACAAAATTCAACATCCCTTCATGATAAAAGTCTTGGAAAGATCAGGAATTCAAGAACCATACCTAAACATAGTAAAAGCAATATACAGCAAATCAGTAGCCAACATCAAACTAGATGGAGAGAAACTCGAAGCAATCCCACCAAAATCAGGGACTAGACAAGGCTGCCCTCTCTCTCCCTATCTATTCAATATAGTACTTGAAGTTCTAGCTAGAGCAATTAGACAACAAAAGGAGGTCAAAAGGATACAAATTGGAAAGGAAGAAATCAAAATATCACTCTTGCAGATGATATGATCGTATACTTAAGTGACCCGAAAAACTCCACCAGAGAACTCCTGCAGCTGATAAACAACTTCAGCAAAGTGGCCGGATATAAAACCA